>CM046662.1:9008786-9611286 GCA_025594165.1 Tamias sibiricus | reverse complement strand
AACAGTGATAAGGAGAGGAAGTGATAGTTAATTAGCTTCTTTGATCCTTCCTTAATGTATACATACACCAGAACATCACACTGTACCCATAAATATGTACAATTATTACGTGTCAATTAAAAAGAAACAGTGAACACACGCACACACGCACACACACACACACACACGCACACACAAGCAGTCCTGCTCCAGAGGCCCCAGCAGGGGCGGGGCAGGCCGATGTTCTCCAGGACAGCAGAACGTGCAGGAGGCTCCGAGGAAGGAGCAGGGCCGAGGGCATCTCAGCGCTTGCCGGTGGCACAGGTGCCCGAGATCGGGTGTGGGACAGGCACTTGGGATCGGGGCTGGGGGCTCTGTAGCCTGTGAAAGGAGCAGTGGGTGAGGAAGGACCCCTTCTCGGGAGCTGTCACCACGTCTAGGTGCTATCGGCCCGGGTCACTGGTGGCCTTTATTTTAGGAGTGCGCAGGGCGTGTGCTGAGTTCTAGGGACGCTTTCTGGGCCACAGGTGGAGGGTTTTGGAGACTGGAAGCAGGAATAAACAGTCGGGCTGTGAAAAAGGGTTCCCAGGGCCTGGAGAACAGCGCGGGATCCAAGACCCTCCGCAGTGATGCGGCGTGGGGGCCGTGGGGGACGTGGGGGCGTGGGGACGTGGGGCGTGGGGGGTGTGGGGACGTGGGGCGTGGGGCGTGGGACGTGGGGCGTGGGGCGTGGGGGCGTGGGGGTGTGGGGCGGGGGTGTGGGACGTGGGGCGTGGGGCCGTGGGGACGGGGGCGTGGGGACGTGGGGGCGTGGGGGCCGTGGGGCGTGGGGTGTGGGGGCGTGGGGACGTGGGGGCGTGGGGACGTGGGGCGTGGGGCGTGGGGACGTGGGGCGTGTGGGGCGTGGGGGGGGGGCGTGGGGGCGTGGGGGGGGACGGGGGCGTGGGGACGTGGGGCGTGGGGCGTGGGGGCGTGGGGCGTGGGGGGCGTGGGGCGTGGGGCCGTCACGGGGGGCGTGGGGCGTGGGGCGTGGGGACGTGGGGCGTGGGGACGTGGGGCGTGGGGCGTGGGGGCGTGGGGACGTGGGGCGTGGGGCGTGGGGGCGTGGGGGCGTGGGGACGTGGGGCGTGGGGCGTGGGGACGTGGGGCGTGTGGGCGTGGGGGCGTGGGGACGTGGGGCGTGGGGTGGGGGGCGTGGGGGGACGTGGGGCGTGGGGCGTGGGGACGTGGGGCGTGGGGCGTGGGGCGTGGGGCGTGGGGCGTGGGGCGGGGGCGTGGGGGCGTGGGGCGTGGGGCGTGGGGCGTGGGGACGTGGGGGCGTGGGGGCCGTGGGGCGTGGGGGCGTGGGGCCGTGGGGCCGTGGGGCGTGGGGCGGGGGGGCGTGGGGCGTGGGGGCGTGGGGCCGTGGGACGTGGGCCGTGGGGCCGTGGGGGACGTGGGGACGTGGGGGGGGACGTGGGGCGTGGGGACGTGGGGACGTGGGGCGTGGGGACGTGGGGCCGTGGGGACGTGGGGCGTGGGGTGTGGGGACGTGGGGCGTGGGGACGTGGGGGCGTGGGGACGTGGGGCGTGGGGTGTGGGGCGTGGGGACGTGGGGACGTGGGGGCGTGGGGACGTGGGGCGTGGGACGTGGGGACGTGGGTGCGTGGGGACGTGGGGGGCGTGGGGTGTGGGGGACGTGGGGCGTGGGGCGTGGGGCGTGGGGCGTGGGGTGGTGTGTGGGGCGTGGGGACGTGGGGCCGTGGGGACGTGGGGCGTGGGGTGGGGACGTGGGGCCGTGGGGACGTGGGGCGTGGGGACGTGGGGCGTGGGGTGTGGGGACGTGGGGCGTGGGGACGTGGGGGCGTGGGGCGTGGGGACGTGGGGCGTGGGGGCGTGGGGCGTGGGGACGACGTGGGGACGTGGGGCGTGGGGTGTGGGGACGTGGGGCGTGGGGTGTGGGGACGTGGGGACGTGGGGGGACGTGGGGACGTGGGGACGTGGGGCGTGGGGTGTGGGGCGTGGGGACGTGGGGACGTGGGGACGGGGACGTGGGGTGTGGGGACGTGGGGCGTGGGGTGTGGGGCCGTGGGGCGTGGGGTGTGGGGACGTGGGGACGTGGGGCCGTGGGGCGTGGGGTGTGGGGACGTGGGGCGTGGGGTGTGGGGACGTGGGGACGTGGGGACGTGGGGCCGGGGGACGTGGGGACGTGGGGCGGGTGGGGTGTGGGGACGTGGGGACGTGGGGGTGTGGGGCGTGGGGTGTGGGGACGTGGGGCGTGGGGTGTGTGGGGACGTGGGGACGTGGGGGTGTGGGGCGTGGGGTGTGGGGATGTGGGGCGTGGGGTGTGGGGACGTGGGGCCGTGGGGACGTGGGGGCGTGGGGTGTGGGGCGTGGGGTGTGGGGACGTGGAGGCGTGGGGACGTGGGGGTGTGGGGCGTGGGGGTGTGGGGACGTGGGGGTGTGGGGACGTGGGGCGTGGGGTGTGGGAACGTGGGGCGTGGGGAAGTGGGGCGTGGGGTGTGGGGACGTGGGGGTGTGGGAACGTGGGGCATGGGGGTGTGGGGACGTGGAGGCGTGGGGCGTGGGGTGTGGGGCCGTGGGGGTGTGGGAGCGTGGAGACGTGGGGACGTGGGGCGCATGGGGATGTGGGGGCTTTGGGGACGTGGGGGGCATGGGGGCGTGGCCACCCTAGGGACAGAGTCAAGGGGTGGAGGGGGCAGGTGTGCCCCGACCTCCTGAAGCACTCCAGCCCCCCGACAGGGGTGGAAGGGAGAGGGAGGGAGGGGAGACCGGCAGGCTCGGACCTCAGCCCTGCCACCTCTCTGGGTGCAGTGGTGCGACCCCTCTGAGGCAGGCCCCACCCTGCAGCAGGTCAGACACCTGCTCTGCCTGTACCTGCAGCCCACGGTAGTTGCCGACCCCTGGGGCAGGGTGCGGCTCTGCAGGGCGGCCACTGCTCTCCAACGCATCCGCAGAGGAACGTCACAGGAGCACAGGGACACAGGGCCCTGCGGGCAGGATCTGCGGACAGGCCAGGGTGGGGGTCCATCATGGAAGCCCTCCTGAAGGAGGAGACCCTTGAACAAGAGGAAGAGAGCGTGCAGACCAGTCTGGATGCGTCTCCAAGCAGACCCTTCTTAAAGAAAAAGGAAAAAGAAAAAAAAAAAAAAAAAAAAAAGGCAGCGGGGGCGTCAGAGCTGGCAGAAACACCCAAGGCCACAGATGCCCTCTCCCGCCTGCCGCGCTGTTCCCGCCACCCCTTTCCCTCTGGCCTCCTTCAGAAGTCTTGGCTTTGAAACCGGTGGGTAGCTCTGGGAAGGGCCCACCCCCTCCTGAGCAGACCACCCCCTCCTGAGCTCCCGGGGACGAGGTGGCCAGGGCTGACCCAGAGTTGTCAAGGTGTTTTAGAAACAGGATGACTCGGTTATTAGAGATTTCCATCTATTCAATTTCTCTTAAGTCTCAATGTTCAAAGATCCCAAGGAGCATCCCCTCCAAAAAAACCGAACAACAGAAAAACCTTATGAATCTGATTCAGCCCCCAACATTCGCTTTAAGAAAAAAAGCCCAAGGATTTCTTGCCCCCCACCAAGAAGAGTAGGGCTTTGGGGGGCACTGCAGACTCTGACTGCAGAAGGCACATGTCCCCAAAGGCGTCTGCAGGCTCCCCTGGAAGGCTGGCGGCTGGGAGGACAGGCCCACGGCTCCCTGAGAGCCACTGGTCGGCCCCCAGCCAGGGCAGGCCGTCCGCAGGGGCGCTGAGTGTCCTGTCCCAACAGAGAAACTACGATAAAAGGGAAATGCCAGAGGCTGTCCCACCAAAGCTGTGACGTTCTATGACTTTCTTGCAAAATCTTGCGAAAGAACTCCGCAAGGCCTCCTGGTCGCCCTTGTGCCTGCGAGCGCCTGCTCTGGTGTGGACCTGGTTGGTCCCCTCTGACACTCACGCTGGAATTTAATCCCAAGTGTGAGATAGTGGGAGGGCCGGGACTTAACAGGCTGGTGTTTGGAGGGGGCTTCCAGGAGGTCATCAGAGAGGAGCCCCGTGATTGGTCCTGGTGGCCCTATGAGAGGAAGAGGCCGGAGGACACACACATGCACTTTCACACCCTGCACTCACCTGCTGCTTCTGACCCTGACGGCAAAGAGCACACTCCAGGCTCTGCCCCTCGGCATGGGGCCAGAACAGGCCAGAACGGTGAGTCACAACTGATCTCTTCTTGATAATGAACTCAGACTGAGGTGTTTGTTGTGTTACGAGCAACTGAAAATGGACTAAGACCCTCCCCCAGCACAGCTG
The DNA here is from genome assembly GCA_025594165.1 of Tamias sibiricus. Taxonomy (NCBI): domain Eukaryota; kingdom Metazoa; phylum Chordata; class Mammalia; order Rodentia; family Sciuridae; genus Tamias; species Tamias sibiricus. The sequence goes on along the minus strand of CM046662.1, from coordinate 9,607,025 downwards.
TCCACCACCCTCCCACCTTCTGAGACCTCCATTCATGGGGCAGTGCCAACCAACGGGGACATATGACTCGATAGTCCCATCCCTCCAGCCCGTGTGAGCTTATCTGCACCTGTTGTGGCAGGCCCCTGCAAGTGACAGTTGTGTGGGTGCTGAGAGTGACACCCAGTAGACTGGGGTGGGCATGGGCTCGCCCACACAGCGCACTGTTCCTCGCGGGTCCACCCTGTGTCTCGAAGCTGGGGGCTTTTCCAGACCCCTGCAGGCAGGGCATGCTGGGAAGGCCAGAGAGGGATCACCGTTGCCGCCCACTGATGAGCAGGGAGCTGGTGGCCTAAGCCCCGGCCGCCCGGACCAGTGAGAGGCATGTCCTGACTTCTCCCCTGAGCCCCGCGCCCCCCGTGGGACAGCTGGGACACGCCCCTTCCCCTTGCTGTCTCACTGCCCTGCTCTCCTGCCATCGCCTCCCGGATCTCACCAAATAACCACCGAGTCTGGTTTGGGGGAAGCTGAACAGGAACGGAGCCAGAGCCATCTGAGACCGCCAGCCGCAGCCACACAGCAGCTCACCCCGTCCAGCCACACTCCTGGGCACGCCAGCTCTGCACTGAGATTCCAGGACCACACGCCTGACCTCTGTGAACGCAAGCACGTCCGGGTCTCGAAGGCCGTGTCCAAGAACAATCTGACGTTTCCTTTTCCATGTGTGTTTCCCCACCCTGATGGAAGAATCCAGATGGCCATTTTTAATGACTGCCTGATAACCTGCCACTCTGTTCCACCCCTGCATGCCAGGGAAGCTTCATGAGGCTCAGCCTGACCCTTCTCACAGGGCTGAAGGCTTAGGAGAGTCCTGCCCTGAGTGAGTGGTCTCCTGCTGCCATGTGCAAAGGCGTCATGCATACTGGAGGAGAGCTCGGCCACTGAGCTGCCCCCCAGCCCCTCGCAATTTCTGAACAAGGGATTCTGCATTTTCATTTTGCAAGTTATTAGCTGGTCCTGCCTGTATCATTCAGATGACCCTGATTTGGGGCATTTTCCCCATCCCAGTTTTCATCCTCTATAAATAGGACAGAATAATCAAGAAAGAGAATATTATGCAATAGGCAAGATAAAAAAAATTAATGCTGCATTATGTTGGCAAGAGGAGGGAGAACAGGTACTATTATACACTGTTGTTGGCAAAGTTAATTGTTCAACTTCTTGTAGTTCAATTCAACAGTGTATTTCCTAACTTAGTATGTCTGTTCCCTGGAACTGAATGATTTCACAAACAGGCTTTTATCCAACACTTATGTTTACTCTAAGAAGTATGTGCAGACTAACTCATTGCAGCATTGCTTAAAGAAGCAATTGGAACCGGGTGCAGTGGTGTACACCTGTGATCCCAGCAACTCAGGAGGCTGAGGCTGGAGGATCACAAATTCAAGGCTAGCATGGGAAAGTTAGCAAGGCCCCATCTCACAATAAAAAACAAAAAAGGCCTGGAATATGGCTAAGTGGTAGAGTGCCTCTGTGTTCAATCCCCAGTATTGGAAAGAAAGAAATAGGAAGAAAGGGAGGAAGGAAGGGAGGGAGGAAGGGAGAAGCAATTGGTTATAAATGACTGAATAAATCTCAACAGGGACTGGTTTACTAAACAGACTCCCTGTGTCATAAAGTACCATGTAAACATTTAAAAAAAAAAAAAAAAAAAAAACACCAGGCTGACATGTAACTATCTCCAAATCTATTGTGAAAAGCAAGGCACAGAATGGTGTGCATAATAACTTGTATTTGTATAAAGGTACTGGAGGGGCTAAATACTGTCTATATATAGACATAGATCAACTCTGGAAGGATGGGTGAGGAGCTGGGGTCATGATGGTTCAAGGGAGGAGCACTGGAGAGTGAATGATAGTAATGAGACAGCAATAGATTTTTCACTATAGTAGTTGGCCTTTATCTCTAGTTTCACTTTCCATATTGAACTATAGCCAAAAATACTAAATAGAAAATTCCAGAAATAAATTCATAAATTGTGTGCCCTGCTGAGAAGCATGATTAAATCTCATGCTATCTTATTTCATCCCACCCAAGATGTGAATCATTCCTTTGTCCAGTGTATCCATGTGGTATATGCTACCTGCCCATTGGTTACTCAGCAGCTGTCTTGGTTAACAGATTAATTGTCCAGGTATTGCAAGTTTGTATTCAATTAACCCTTATTTGACTTAACAGTGAAAGAGTCGTGACTCAAAGGAGGCACCAGGACATGAAATGTGGAAGGACAGATTAATTTTGGTGCTATGTGGCAACACCACAGGTCATATAGAAAAAAAAAAAACTCATCAGTGTGTAGGGTTCAATACCATCTGCATTTTCAAGCACTCTCTGGGGGGCTTGGAGACTGTTTCCCTGTGGATAAGGGGAGACCTGTACAGTGCACCTTTGGGGTATTGAAATGTTCTTTCTTTTTTTTTTCCTGTGTGCATTTTCACCAATTCCATATGCGCTCTCCTTAAGCAAGGATGCCAGCCCATGGAGCTGCTCTTTTGCTCTGACTTCCAGTTCCTAGTCTGGAGCCACCAGGACCTGAGTGCCACCTGAGCTCATTTCTGGATTGCTGTGATGTCAAGTTCAACTTTTGCCCCTGGGGCTGTCGTCCTAAGGTCCCAAGTGATGATTTGTTTGAAGTCAGAGCAAAAGAAACCCTCTTTATTTCTCTTGATGAATTTGTATATTTGCTGTATTTTGAAAATGAGAACATAAAGGGACAGTGTCTCCTTCCCTGCCACCCTTTTGGCCACCAGGAAGCACAGAGACAAATCTTAAGCTTAGTCATGTTGCTGAGTGGGCTGTCTATTGGGCATTTTTCTGTCCTTTGGATTTGACTTTCTATTTCTCACACCTGCTCTTGTTTCTTTATTTATATTTTAAGGCAGATGGATTTTATTGTGTATAGGCTAAAACAATTTTAGGATTTCTGAGGGATGTTTTATCTCCCTATATTTCCTCGTCCCCCGGGCCTCCCCATCCCCTCACCCTTTTTAGTCAACAAAACCAGGTGGCATCCTCACCTCAGGGAAGGGATGTCACATAGAAGGATGAGGAAAGTCCTTTGTGAATCAGAGCTGAAGCCCCGAGGGACAGGGCCTGCGCCCTGGGTGTAGGAGAGGCGGTGCAGAGCCCGGCAGCTGCCCTCTGCCAGCTCCAGCTCTCAGGCTGGTGGAGAAGGGGGTAAAGGGAGTGGGCAATAAGAGGAGGGCAGAGATCCCAGACCTCCAGGAGAAACCTGTCCCGGAGGGACCAGCGCCCTGCTCCCCACACAAAGCCCCGGGAACATGGCAGACCATGGTGGAGATGGCCGTGCAGCTAGAGAGATGGGCCTGAGACCGAGTCCCAGAGGGCACAGGGACCATGCAAAACGACTCCTATATCCTAAGGATAGGAGTCTGGAATTGCTGAGAGACAGTGTCTGGAGACGTCCTATGGTTGGGAAGGAGGACCATGTGGCAGCGTCCTTTGTGGACCAGAGACCAAGGTGAGGTGGTGGTCAAGCCCCAGCTGCCAGCATGCAGGCCCATCATGCCTTGCAGCCTCTAGAATTGAGACTGACCCACAGAAACCAGAACGCGACTGAGACCAACCATCCCCCATTTGACAGAATGATGCTCGTAAAAGAAACTGAGTTGCCTTCAAAAGAGTAATAATATCTATCTTGCAAACCTGAGTTGGCAAACGTTGCTTCTCTGAGTCCCTCAAAGGAGTAGAATGGAGAAACAAATCAAAGCAGCAAAAAGCCCTCATGCTAAGATAAATCCTGTCTAGATCCTTCTATAAGAAGGAACTCCTGGATACACACACTGCCTCCTTGGGAGCCCCAGGATGGTCCCTCTGGTAAGGATAGACTCTTTATGATTATTTTTTTAGTTCTGATTAGTTCTAGACTCTTTCTTCTTGAGACGCAGCTAGACCTGTCTCATTGCCCATATTCTAAAGGATCAGGAATCCCCCTGGTCCCTTCCTGCTCCCTCCTCTGCAACCCATGCTTTCAGAATCAACCAGAGCAGCCGGGGCCACCAAGTACAGTGAGTGGCCTGGAAGCTTCCCAGATGCTGCAGCAAAGAAACCGCATTTTGACCAAGATTTTTGGCTTTTGTAGTTAATGTCATCCTTAAGTGCTGTTTGGAATAGCAAATGAACGTTGTCTGACCCTGAGAGCTCCCGCCCGCCCTCTGCCCCAGCTTCACCTTCTGGCTGATGGGAAGATGGCGTTGTCATCTGTCCCGAGTTTCTTGCCAGTCTGACCGTGGCTTTACCTGTCTTTCAAATGAGCATAAGAATAATTTCTTCGTGGGGGACTGATGCTGAACAGATGTTCGCAAAGCCCCCTAGGATCGCCGTGACAGGTCCCTCAGTAGGACTGAGATTGTTGTTATGTAATAATTTTTCCTTCTAGTTTTGATTAAAAAATGATACATGCGCATCGATGTGCACAAATGTGTCAGCGCTTAATGGGGACATGCGCATTCAAAATGGCTCAGACGCATCGCCAGAGAAGGATGGCCTGCCCCAAGCGGCACTCCCCGGCCGCAGCGAAAGGCAAGCGCGAAGATGGGGACGAAAATCTGCATTAAAAAACAAACAAACAAAAAAAGGAGGGGGGGGGGAGAGATGTTCGTGACCTTCGGGTGCCAGACGTCTGTGGGAAGGGCACCGTGGCCAGGGCACCGAGACGCAGGCCGCGCCCCCGCGGCCGCGGCCTGGCGGTGCCCTAGTCTCTGGTGCCCTCTGCTGTCACTCGAGGAGCAAACGCTTCTTCAGGGAACCGTAACTGTCTGCAGCCAGGAAGGGAAACGAACGGCGCTCCGCTCCCTCCGGTTGGCCCCGACGGGGTGCACCTAACACATGCCACCGCCGCAGCGCGGCTGCTTCGGAGAGAACGGGAAGGGCGGCGTCCCCAGGTCGCCCACACCAGGACCCTCGCTCCGCCGACGGCCCCGGACACGTCGTACACAGGCGACACGTGCAGTTATGATGTGTCAGTTAAGTTTCCGCTGGAATCTGGTTTTGAGTTTAGGGGGCGCTGGGGGGGCACGACTGTCCCCTGCAGCCTGGGGGTCCTGGTGCAGAACCGACTCATCTTGGAACAGAACAGGAAAGGGACCACAGGCTAGCGTTTCCCGGGGACTGAAGCAGCCCAAGTATTTTGGCGACACCTTGTGAGAGGGTAATCCGGGCCTGCTGTCATGCAGCCGTGCACTGCGGCGTTCCCAGAGCTCGTCTTTCTCAAAACGTCCTTTGATTCTACTTTCCCCCATCCAGCAAGCAACAGGCTCTGGAAGTGCCTCGCTCTTGGTTGGGTGGCCTGCGACTTCCTGTCACACCTGGCTCTGGCTCAAAGACCGAGTGTTCACTTTCACTTTACTCTGTAAGTGAAAAGGATATTTGCCCATTAATCCCGACGCCAGCGCTCCCAGCCCCATATAAGGCACAGCTAATATAATCTCACTCCAGATGACACTCGGAGGAGCAGGAAGACAATTTGTGGGGGAAAGGAATCAGAGGCGGCGCGTTTAACGGGAATGTTAATATTTACTCGTTGCTGCACTTGGTATCTGGGAGGCTCCAGAGCCGCTAAGTGGGGATTACATCTTCAATTAAGTAGTGGTAGCGGGGGAGTTGGTGATGTTTCACAGAGGGAAACTGCCGAAATCATACTTTAAGGAGAATAATTTTTTTTAAAGCTACAAAAAAAAAAAAAAATGAAAGAAAAACCCAAGGGAAAAAAAATAGAGGGAACATTTCTGTTTAGGGACTCCTAATATTTTGGCTGAACACATTATGTAAAATTAAATACTATTTTAAACCAAGGAGATATAATATCTAATTAAGTTTTTGTGGTTGATGGGCTGAGAGAGGATTCTGAATGTTACATCCATTGAACTAAAAGAAGCAGAAAAATTAAATAACACTGTTCTGGAGTGACTTTCAGCCAGACTTACAAGCACGCCTTCCATATTCCACTTGTACTCTGCCCCTACCTACAACTCACTGAAGGCATGAGCAGAAAATGAGAATGTGTGCAGGGAACTCATTAAACCCTACAGCCACCCCAAGGAGCAGGTATCAAGAGTTGTCAGCCTCATTTTGGAGCTGCGACCAGGTTTCTGAGAAGCCAGGGGACGTACATCCAGGGTCACCTCAATGCAAGAGCTGGAGTAGGAAAAGAACTGAACCAGGGTCCCCCTCAGGAACTTGTGCCCCAGAATGCTCTCTGCTCTACAGGAAGAGCAATTCTGCGTGCTGGGGAGCTCTGACTTTGGTTACTGATCAGAGTTAGGGATTTTAAGGCTGCTTGGGGTTTGAGGAGAATTTCCATGGAAGGTGTATGCAAACCAGAGATGTAAGATTAATTTTTCAAGATGCAGGTTTGTAAGATCAATGATTACATGAAGGCATGTAATCGTTACTTTAAACAATAATCTTTAAAGGGAAGGAAACAAGAACTCACTGTATGCCGGGCATAGGGATGCACCTGTGGTCCTAGCCATTCAGGAGGCTGAAGCAGGAGGACTCTTGATCCCAGGCGTTCAAGATCAGCCTGGGCAACAGAGTGAGACCCCATTGAAGAAGAAAGAAAGAAAGAAAGAAAGAAAGAAAGAAAGAAAGAAAGAAAGAAAGAAAGAAGGAAGGAAGGAAGGAAAAGAAAAGAAAAGAAAAGAAGGAAGGAAGGAAGAAAGAAAGAGAAATTGCTATGTGATTTTCAGTAGGCAATTTCCTAAAGGTTACCTTGAATAATAAGCTTTCTCAAGCTGAGTAAAATAAATGCCAAAAGGCAACGTAAATGATGACAGTGTTTCATTCATGTGCCTTTGGCTTTTCTGTTTACTGTTTGGGACGTACAATAAAGAAACTAACTCAGGCTGGGGATGTGGATCCCTGGCAGAGGGCTTGCCTACTATGCCCCTGGCCCTCAGTGGGACCCCCAGCACTGCAAAAAGATAACTAAACAAAAGGAAAGTAAAAAATAAATTTATAAAACAAACTCACTGCTGGACGCGGTGGTGCACACCTGTAATCACAGCGCTTGGGAGGCTGAGGCAGGAGGATCGCGAGTTCAAAGCCAGCCTCAGCAATGGCGAGGCACTTAGCAACTCAGTGAGACCCTGTCTCTAATAAAATACAAAAAGGGCTGGGGATGTGGCCCAGTGGTCCAGTGCCCCTGAGTTCAATCCCTGGCACCCCACCCCCACCACCAAAATTTTAAAAAAATGAACTCACCATTTAAAAAAGCTTAAACTTTAGTCCTACCTATTTGGTCCATAGCTTCTGACAAAAAAAGATAAGAAGGGCTATATTTAATATTTGAGGGGAAAAAGATCAAGAAATGACTTCAGGACGTCTTCATACAGAGTGGAAAGAAATGTGGTCAGAAGGTTATTGGAAATTAGAATATTCAAATTATCATCTGGAGTAAGGAAGTACTTTAAATAATTAAAAATGAGAAATGAGCTTCAAGAAGTTGCTCTTTGGTGGTCGTTTTTGTCTCAATCGCCACAAGCAAGAAGTGGGTTTTAAAAATAGATCACCAGGGCAGAGCAAGTGTTCCTGACCGGCACTAGCAGGCAGGATTCTAGAAATTCCAATCATTTAACAAATTGCACCATTAAAAGTCATAATGGGTCTAAAAGCCATTCTTAAAAGAACTTACTAAGTAATTTGACCTACATAATCATCTTGTTAAATTCATTTGATATCATGAGACAGTTAGTGAAATATGTATAGTGTATTATATTAAAGAGAGAAGTACCCTTCAATTGGTATCTGATGTGCACTTTGCAATCGCAGCTATTAGTTGTCTATAAAACTCCTAGACATGATTTGATTTGATTTGATTACTGTTATATCATTTTACTTTGTAACATATGGGGGGGAGGAGATTACAGGTCTGCTCTTGCTTACTAGGAAATATTTAACGAGGGATGTTTTATTTATTAGCATAAAGAGACACAGTGGATTATTGGGTGATTAAAGTGATGATACAGCTGCCGTACTTGTCAAAAATAATAGCTCTAATTCAATAGCAGGGCGACAGTCAGTCTCGGAGCCTATCCATGCCCAAGCAAATCGCCTCTGCAGGCAGGACGCTGTCCTCTGAAAGGATCTTCGTAAATTTCTACAATTGCACATTATCAAAAACAAACAGCAGCAATGTCAAACCCACAGAGCGGTTTCTCAGTTGTAAATTAACTTTCAATCTGCAGGAGCCCGTGTTTTCTCTTTTGCATTTCTAACATCCCAAATCAATAAGTGAGAATGATATTGAATGTGACCAATCTTTGTGGGAAACACAATATTTTTATAAGAAGTAGATTGAGTAGAAGATTCAATAAAGGGAGCAAAGAAAGAAAAGAACTAGCATTTATTGAGTGCCTTCTGAATACCAGGCACTATTGTATTCAGAAATATTATGAGGCTATCTCATTTAATCCTACATAAAACTGCAAAGTGAAAAAATATTTTTAAATGTCGAAGTGCACACGTATTTGCTGTTTTGTCCTTTGTTTTCCTTTGGTTCATGCAGCTTAAGTCCTACAGGTAATCTGTACCATCAAAACTATTTCACATCTGGTTGGGAAAGGAGATTTGCTAATCAATGAAATACTGCAAAAATAATGTGTCCAATTTAAACCTATTTTTAACCCTTAGGATGCTTGAATGGAATTTCACTCTTCACATAGTTAGGCATAAGATATATCTTCCCTACAGTACTCACTTTTGGCTAATCCTTGTGAATTTAAAGAGCTCATAAAATCATACACTAGAACTTAAATCACCCATTTGCTCTTCAATCTTCGTTATTTGTATTATTTGCATTTCAAGACAAAGTTGATGATAGTTGAAGGCAAAACATGATGGATTCTGATTTGTTTTAAGTTATAAGCCAAAATGGGGAATAGCCCTTTCTCCATTATCTTCATATGCCGGAAGCTGAACTCCATCAGCCCAGAGGAACCTTTCTGGGCTTTAGGAGCAGTTCAGATTCTCAGCGCCCTCTGCTGGTCCTCCACGGGTTTATCATATTCTTCGAACTTGCCGGAGAGACGGGGTCAGCAAGAGGCAAACCCATCTCTACAGAAACCACCGTGCCAGGCCAGGCCGGGTGGCCAGTGTTCAGGGTTCAGAACTGGAATACTGACAGTGATGCCCGATGCAGGCAGGCCGGAGACCACGGTCACTGGCGGAACTCCCAGGACTGCTCTCTCCTTCCCGGCTCCTTCCCTTGAGTTCCTGGGAACCGGCATCGGCCTCTTGGACATCCAGTGGGCATTTTACCCTCAGCACTCTCAACTCTTCATCATTGCCAGCCCAGGCATGACTGACCTCTGGGTCTTCTCACCTCTGTCGGTGGATCACTGCTCGCTCAGCAGCTTAGCCCCACAGTTGTGTGATTCCTCTCCTTGAACCACTGGGCACCTCGTAGGAGGCCCTTCAAACATCCATTGAATGGCTGGGCGCGGTGGCGCACGCCTGTCATCCCAGCACTGGGGAGGCTGAGGCAGGAGGATCGCGAGTTCAAAGCCAGCCTCAGCCATGGCGAGGCACTTAGCGACTCAGTGAGACCCTGTCTCTAATAAAATACAAAAAAAGGGCTGGGGATGTGGCCCAGTGGTCGAGTGCCCCTGAGTTCAATCCGCGGTAAAAAAAAAAAAAAAAAAAAAAAAAAAAAAAAAAAATCCACTGAATGAATAAGGAAGCAGGAACAGGAGGCACGTGGCAGCACGGGAATGTCCGTGGAAAATGGAGAAGAATGCCTCTGACGGAGAAGGCGAGCACGCGCTCCCAGGCAGGCAGTCCTGGAGGAGCGAGGCCTGCGCCACTGGTCGCCTCCCTGCCTCCCCAGAGCTGCGGGCAGGCAGGGAGCGGAGGCCAGCCGTGGGTTTCCAAGGTTAATCTGACTCCTCCTCACTCCTCACGCTGGTCACCGTTCCCTAGGGAACCGGACTGCCCTTCACCCTGCCAGACGTGTCGTAGCCAGCTCAGGATGGGACTCACACCTCAGAAGGCCATGCTGGCCGCGGTGTGTGGAGGCTTACCGGTGTCGCTTGCTGACGGCAACATCTTCCTTGTCCCAGAAGCCCTGGGCCAGGGCCACGAGTTCCCACCTAGCACTCAGGAGGCTGGGTTCATCCCAGCACTGGGGGGCAGTGGGAGGAGTTGTTTTAACTTCTTCCTTGTTCTGGGAAACACTTTGGCTACTATTCTTCATCCTTTAAGTCCACTAATCAAACTATGGGTAAGGGAAGCTATTTTCTCAATTTCCTTGGCTAGTTCAATTTAACAGATATGCTGATTTAAAATCTATATCACTAATACACATTTTGGCAACATGTATACCACTGGAAAAAAATAACTTGTTGGGGTGTAAGTCAGGGATAGAGCCCTCAACTAGTGCAGGATGACCTGGGGTCAGTCCCCAGTGTGTGCACACGACTAGCAACAGGCTAATCCCACCACTCAGAAGTAACTTATTAACGTTTTGTGTCCCTTCTGATAGAGCCACAGTGTGATTCTTTGGCCACCTTCCCTGTCTGCTTTGTAACAGCTTTCTCAAGGTATGATTGACAAATTTTTGTAATTTTTATAAATTACACGAATGGTTCTATTGGTCTATATGTCTGTTTTTATGCCTGTACCATACTGTATTTCTAAAAATTTATTTTGGTTGTAGATGAACATAGTACCTTTATTTATTTATTTATGTGGTGCTGAGGATCGAACCCAGTGCCTCACACATACTAGGCAAGCTCTCTACCATTGAGCCACAACCCCAGCCCCCACATAATTTTAGTTGCTATAGTTTTGTAGTATATCTTGAAGTTCTGCTGTTCTTGGTCAAGATTGCTTTGATTACTTAAGGACTATTTTTTTTCTATTTCTGTTAAAAAAAAAAAGGTGGGGGGAGTCATTGGAATTTTCACAGGGATTGCATTGACTCCATAGATCATGTTGGATAGCATGGACAATTTTAAGAGTATCAATTCTTCCAATCCATGAACATAGCATGTCATTCCATTTATCTAAGTTGTATTTAATTTCCTTCCATCAATATTTGATAAGTTTCAGTATATGAGTCTTTCATTCTTTAAGTTTATTTGTAAATTTTTTTTTCTTTTTGTTACTGTTTATTTATTTATTTGTTGATACTAGAGATTGAACCCGGAGACCCTCTACCCCTGAGCTACATACATATCCCCAGCACCACCACCACCACTCCCTTTTTTTTTAATTACACCATGTTTTGTTCCATTTATTTATTTATTTATTTATTGGTACTGGGGATTGAACCCGGAGGCACTTAACCAATGAGCCATGTCCCTAGCCCTTTTAAAAAATATTTTATTTTGAGACAGGGTCTCACTGAGTTGCTTAGGACCTCACTAAGTTGCTGAGGCTGGCTTTGAATTTGGGATCCTCCTGTCTCAGCCTCCCAGGCCACTGGGATTACAGGCATGTGCCACCACACACAGCTTTTTTTATTTTGTTTTGAGACAGGATCTTGTTGAACTGCTGAGGCTGGCTTTGAACTTGTTCTCCTGCCTCAGCTTCCTGAGTCACTGGGATTAGAGGCGTGGACCACTGTGCCAGCTTTTATTTCTATTTTAAATAGGATTATTTTCTTAATTTCCTGAAGATGACAAGATATCATGTAGAAAACCATAAAGATTAAACAACAAAGTCTTGTTAGAGGGACTAGGGTTGTAGCTCAGTGGTTGAGCACTTGCCTTGCACGTGTGAAGCACTGGGTTCAATCCTCAGCAACACATAAAAAAAAATAAATGAAATAAATATATTAAAAAAACAAAACAAAAAATCTCCTTAGAACTAATAAACGCATCCATTAAAGTTGTTGAATCTTTAGATCGTCTACATGATCTCATATCACCTATGCTTAGAGATAATTTATTTCTGATTTGCATGCCTTTTTTTTCTTTTGTTTTTCTTTTTAAAATGTTTGTCTAACTGCTCTGGTTAGGACTTCTAGTACTATGCTGTTATGGTTTGGATACGAAGTGCCCCCCAAAACCCTGTGTTAATGCAAGAACGTTCGCGTCTGGATTGTGTGACCTAATGAGTCTGTTCTAGTTTGAATGGACTGGGTGGTCACTGTGGGCACATGGGGCATGGCTGGTGGAGGAGGGTCACTGGCAGTGTGTCCAGGAAGGCTGCATCTTCCCCGCAGCCCCTTCTGCTCAGGTGCCTCTCTCTGCTTCCTGGCTGCCAAGAACAAAGCAGCACTCCTCCCCCATTCCCCTCCCCCATGACGTTCAGCCTCACCTTGGCCCAGAGCAATGGATTCAGCCGACCAGGAACTGAGCCTCTGGAACAGCGAGCCAACAGGAACCTGTCCTCCTCTAAGTTGTTCTTGCGGGGTATTTTGGTCCCAGTGATGAACGACTGACTGGCAGCCTGTGTTAACAGAACAGAGGAGATTGGCATGCTTGCCTTGTGCCACATCTTTGAAGAAATGCTTTTCAGTTTTTCCCATCGGTGCTGACGTTAGCTAAGGGCTTTTCGCAAACGGTCTTTCCTGGGTTGGGACAAACTGCTTCTATTAGTTATTTTGTTGAGAATTCTTCTTCTTTTTCTTTTTTTAATCTTTTAAAAATTTTTTATAATAGCAGTATGCATTATAATTCATAATGCATATATAGAGCATCTTTTTACAAAACACTATTTGTATACAATGTATATTCGTACCATTCAAATCTTCAATCATGCATTTAGGATAATGACATCCATCTTATTCAACCACCTTTTCTTTTTTCCCCTCCCTCCCCCCTTGTTTTCTTCTTTCCCCTCCCTCCCCTTTGACCTTTCTAGTGTTCCTCTAATCCTCCTATGTACCCCGACCCAACACCACTGTGAATCAGCCTCCTTATATCAGAGAAAACATTCGGTATTTGGATTTTTGAGATTGACTAACTTCACTTAGCATTATATTCTCCAACTTCATCCATTTACCAGCGAATGCCATTCTTTTATTTTCTTTTATTGCTGAGTAAAATTCCATTGTGTATATGTATCACATTTTCTTTATCCATTCATCTACTGAGGGACATCTAGGTTGGTTCCACAATCTAGCCACTGTGAATTGTGCTGCTATAAACATTGAGATGGCTGTGTCTCTGTAATATGCTGTTTTTAAGTCCTTTGGGAATAGACCCAGGAGTGGGATGGCTGGGTCATAGGGTGGTTCCATTCCCAGTTTTCCAAGAAATCTCCATACTGCCTTCCATAACGGTTGCACCATTTTTCAGTCCCACCAGCAATGTTTGAGTGTGCCTTTTTCCCCACATCCTTTCCAACATTTATTGTTGTTTGTGTTCTTAATGGCTGCCATTCTGACTGGAGTAAAATGAAATCTTAGAGTAGTTCTGATTTGCATTTCTATAATTGCCAGCGATGTTGAGCATTTTTTCATGTATTTGTTGATTAATTGTGTATCTTCTTCTGAGAAGTGTCTTTTCAATTCCTTAGCCCATTTGTTGATTGGGTTATTTGTTTTTTTGGAATTAAGTTTTTTGAGTTCTTTATATATTCTAGAAATTAGTGCTCTATCTGATGTGCATGTATTAAATATTTGTTCCCAAATAGTTGGCTCTCTATTCAACTCACTGATTGTTTCTTTTGCTGAGAAGAAGCTTTTTAGTTTGAATCTATCCCATTCATTGATTCTTGATATTAATTCTTGCACTACAGGATTCTTATTAAGGAACTTGCGACATGTTGGAACTTGGAGCTTACTGAGAATTCTTCTTTTTATCATGAATGGATGCTGAATTTTGTCAAATGCTTTTTCTGCATCCATTGAGAGGATCATGTGGCTTTTATCTTTCTTTCTGTTCTGTTTGTGTGGTGTATCACAGTGATGCTTTGTGTTTGTTGAGACCATTCTTGCATCCCAGCAATAGATCCCACTGGCCATGGTGTATAACCATTCTCACGTGTTCTTGAATTTGGTTGGCTAGTGTTTTACGGAGGTTTTTGCATTGGTGTTTATCAGGGATATTGGCCTGTAATCTTCTTTCCTCGTGGTGTCTTTGTCTGGCTTTGCGGTCAGGATGATGTTGTCTTATAAAATAAGTTTGGAAGTGTGACCTCTTCCTTTATGTTTTGAAAGAATTTAAGAAGGATTGGTTTTCATCCTTTGGGTGTTTGGTAGAATTCACTTGTGAATTCACCCAGTCCCAGGCCTTTCTTTTATTGAGAGGTTTTTGATTAGTGATTCAGTCTCCTTATTTGTTATAGGTCTGTTCAGGCTTTCTATTTCTTTTTCTTTTTTTTTTTTTTTTTTTTTGGTACCAGGGATTGAACTCAGGGGCACTCGACCACTGAGCCACATCCCCAGCCCCTATTTGTATTTTATTTAGAGACAGGGTCTCACTGAGTTGTTTAGCGCCTTGCTAAATTGCTGAGGCTGGCTTTGAACTTGAAAATCTCTTGCCTTGGCCTCCCGAGCCACTGGGATTATAGGTGTGCACCACCGCTCCCCCGCTTCATTTTTTCTTGATTCAGGAATATATATCTTTCATGTAGAATATCAAATTTGTCAACAAATAATTATTAATAATAGTCCCTTATGATCCTTTTATTTCTGAGGCAGTCATTGTAATGTCCCCTCTTTCTTTTCTGATATTATTATTTGAATGTCACTCTTTTTTTCTTAACCTAAATAAGGGTTTATTGATTTTATTTTTTTACAAAAACCTCAACTCTTAGTTTGGTTGATGTTTTCATTATTTTTCTATTCTCTGATTTATTTCTACTTTTACCTTTATTATCTTCTTCCTTCTAACTTTGGGCTTAGTTTGTTCTTATTTTTCTAGTTCATTGAGGTATGATGTTAGGTTTCTTTTATTATTTGGGAACTTTCTTATTTTTTAAATATAGGTATTTACTTTTATGTACTTTGCTCTTAGTGCTACTTTTGTGGCATCCAGATAGACTTTGGTTCTTAGAGCACATTTAGGTTCACAGCAAAATGAAGCAGACAGTAGAGGGAGTGCCGTGTGCCCCCACTCCCCACGCACAGCCTCCGCACTATTCCACGTGCTGCCCAGGGCGGTGCCCTTGTTACGGCTGTGAACCTACACGGACACGTCTATGTCACCCAAGTCTGTGAGTCCCTTGAAGTTTCCCTCTTGGTGTCGTACAAGTCCATGGGTTTTTTTTTTTTTTTTTTTTGGTACTGGGGATTGAACTCAGGGGCACTCGACCACTGGGTCACATCCCCAGCCCTTTTTTGTATTTTATTTAGAGACAGGGTCTCACTGAGTTGCTAAGTGCCTCGCCATTGCTGAGGCTGGCTTTGAACTCGCGATCCTCCTGCCTCAGCCTCCCAAAGTGCTGGGATTACAGGCGTGCGCCACTGCGCCCGGCTAGGTCCATGGGTTTTGACAAATGTACAAGGTCACGTATCTGCTAGGATGATATTATGTAGAATAGTTTCACTGCCCTAAAATTTCTCTGCCTGTTTTCTCCTCTCTCACCCCAATCCTGGACTTATCTTTTTCATTTTGATGCATTTTAAATATCATTTCTATGTATGTGTGTATGTTATTACAAATCTGGACACATACTAGGCATGCAGTTTTATTTCCTCTTTTGTTTTCTTTTTAAACTTTTAAAACATTAGGTCAGTTAAATTAGAATTTCAGGTAAACTATTTTTTATAGATGTGTATTTGAAATTTTGAGGATCAGGGTCAGGGTCATGGTCCGGTTGGCTAGGAAAATCTGGAGGAAGGCACTTAGAGGATCAGAGAGAAGTCATTTAGCCAGGGTTGTGAAGGGCAGCGATGACAGAGTCTGTAGCAGGCTCCCAGTCTGGTGGCAGGGCTGGAGTTGCGCGGGTCAACGGTGTTAGTAGTCAGGAATACAAGTTCACCCTGAGCAGGGAAGAATGAGGACAAACTGGAATCCAGGAAGGCGCTGGAACCACATCTGTTTTTCAAAGCCTTCAACCTGGATGCCCTGGGCGACCCGCAGAGGGAGCTGGCACCTCTTACCATGGCTGCACGTGCTCCTGGCCCAGGACTCTGAGGACTGAGGGAGAAGACCCGGAGAGGAGGAGCCAGCGGGAGGGACGGCTCGGGTGAGCTGCGGGCCTGCACTGACCTTCAGGCCTGTAAGGATGGCCTTAGGCCTTAGCTCAAGCAGCTCCGTTTTAAAACTCCAGTTTGAGACCTGAAGTCTCACCAGGCACGCCCCCGGAGCCCTCCAGTGTGGTCCTCAGGCATGAGCAAGTCACTTCTCCCCACCTGACCAACTCAGAGTGAAGTCTCTGGCAAGTTGCCCTCACCCTGATAAGGACAGAGGCAAGGACATCGGGGTGGGGACCACCAGCCCAGATGCTTTAACCTCAGGACGAGTGACGTCACTGAGAAACCTGATAGCAGCTGATAGGGATTGAAAGGGTGGTCAGAAGCCCCAAAGTTCAGCATAAATGATGGAGCAAGTGAACAGACAGTGAGCCAGCCCACACGGATGCCCACCTGCCCCAGAGCCTGCCGAGGACCTGGACTGACCTCCCAACTCTGCTCATCACCTGCCGGATCCTCTGCGTCGTCCTCACCACTCTCCAACTCCACAGACGCATCTTGACCCTGGTGAGAACGGCGACCTCTCCTTAGGACCCTCTCCTCAGCCGGCTGTCAGCTCCACCCCAGGAGAAGCCTGCCTTGGTTCCTGACCTGATCACCACTGATAGACAGCCTTGGGCTGATGGGCCACCTCCCCCATGGGAATTTCCATGAGGAGCAACCTGGTTTCATTTTTCCCGGCAGGAGCCAATCGGCTTAAAGGTGGCCCTATTCCCTGGGAAAAGAGCCAATAGCGTTAAAGGTCGCTCTGGTACACCTCCCCACCAGAGATCCCTATTTAAAGCTCCTGCCTGCCCAGAGCTCAGATACAACAGCTCCTCCCTGCTGAGAGGAGGCAGCCACTGCAACAGCTCCAGACTCACTGTCTCCAGTCCGAGGGCAGCTGCCCCAGCCAGCAGCTCCAGAGACCACAGCCGGCACGACCAGGCACCTGCCTTCCGTTCAGAGCTCACACACTCCCCTCTCCCTGACTCCTCTCTCCCACCAGAGCTTGCACACTTCCCTCTCCCTGACTCCTCTCTCCCCATACTTCTTCTACCTCCAACCAGCCATAAAAGCTGGTGAATAAATCTCTTGGCTACACGCTTGTCTCCGGTGTGGTTTTTACCCTTCAACCATGGTCTGAGTGACTGCGCATCTGCTGGACTTACAGCCTAAGGCTTGAGACTTTAGATCTGGCACTCGAGCTTAGCACGCAGAGGGAATGCCTGTCATGAGCCTGTCATGATTAAGTGTGTTGGCAGTGCCTAGAATTAACCTAGAATTGTTTGCTGTGGATTGAGTCTGTCTATTGCAGTGCCCAGCATCAAGGATTGTCATTTTCTTGATTAAGAACCTATAGAGTGGGATTGCATTGAGTGATTTGAGTGAATAAAGCATTGAAAAGGGCAGAAGCGCGTGGACAGTCTCTATTTCTCCTCCTCAACTGCATAAGTTGCACCTTTGCCCATCGTGACCAGGCCCCAATAAATGCTGTTCCTCTCTTATGTTTCATACTTCTTGCAAATATTTCCCTTGACTAGTCTTAACCTAGGAGTTAAGGGAAGGGGATTCCAGATAACACAGTTCCAGTGTTAAGGCAAAATATAAAACCACTTCAGTTTATCTACCTTTGTAACCTTATTTATCTTCCAAACAAGGGCAATGGCATAATTACACTTCTGAGTTGCTCATTGAACTCTTTTTCTCATACAATTAAAGGCACACTCTCTTTCAAAAAGATGATGCAGGTCCCATCTTTTGGTTACTTCTTGCTGCATTATATGCCAGCTTTGGCACCCTGTAGCCCTTTGAGTTGTAGTTTTTCATTAAGTTTTATCAGAGGACATGGGAGAATTAAGATGCACCCCAAGTGAACCACTGTTTTCTGGATAGGTTCCTCCTCAGCCCCATTGTGTGCCACCAAGCCAGCCTCTCCCTGATGGTCAAGGTCCATCATCCCAGCTAGTGCAGAAGTCCGCAATGGCCCAACAATGGTCCCAGTTTCCAGTTTAATGGAAGCACTGCTGTGTGTTTTGGTGGAAGCATCCTTCCTTGGAAACCAAGACCTCTGGACCAACAGAGCCCAGAGTTAAGACAGTGGGAAGCAAAAATAAACTATCAGGGAGGACCAGGGGTGGAAATCAGAGTGGCTCTTCACACGGTCACCATTGCCACTTCATTCCTTGATTTTCATGAATCCTACCTATGTCCTGGTCACTGACTTAGCATTGTCCCAGCCAAGCAAGGTGTTTCCGTCTAGCTGAGAATGTGGCTGAATCCTCCTAAGGCCACGCCACCATTCTACGAGGCCAGCTGCTTCAGGGAGACAGTGAACGTGGAACCAGGGAATTGACTAGGCATGAACCCATGGCTGTGCTTCATTTGCCATCAGAAACAATGTGTTAATGACACCCTGTGACAGAGAAAAGTCTTAAGTTCATGGAGGCTGGTTTTGGTAGGGAAAAGAAACATATATACAAAGCGTCTATTCCAATCAGAACAAAATGCCAATATGGAAGTGACCTAATGAAAGCAATCTCAGACCGTGTGACTGGTTGATCCCCCTTGAAGAATGGGGACACTCTGGAAGTTTATTGTTGATCTTTGCTGCAGAGAGGTTGGGCTACAGAAGTCCACATGAGTAAGACTGTGTCTATCTTCCATTTCTACCATTTTTTTTCCTCAAGAGTTTTTGGTGCAAGGACAGGGGTTACTGGAGAAGGAAGCTGACCAAAGTGGACAGAATAGGTCCTCTTGTCCATATGATGATTGAGGGTCTTCTATGCTGAGGCTGCTCTTTGATAAACAGTCACAGGAACAAAAAATACCTTAATACACTGTGCCCTTTTCAGAAAGGAAATTCCCCAGACTTTGGGGCTAATTTTCTAATCACTCTCCTTCCAAGTTCCTGACTATTGCCCAAAGTTAGTCACCACCCATGAATCACTGCACATTTGGACCCCTGGCTTTTCTGGGAAGGGAAATGCTGGTATCCTGCTCAAAGGTTCACCCACTGAGAGGATGTCCCTTCTCATGGTCTTTCAGGGTCATAGATGAATGTGTCAG
This sequence comes from Tamias sibiricus, assembly GCA_025594165.1. Taxonomy (NCBI): domain Eukaryota; kingdom Metazoa; phylum Chordata; class Mammalia; order Rodentia; family Sciuridae; genus Tamias; species Tamias sibiricus. The sequence goes on along the minus strand of CM046662.1, from coordinate 9,587,830 downwards.
TTATCTATACCTAACTAACCACTCCAAAATTGAGTGGCTTAAAATAACAATGCTGTATTTGTCCCATAAATCTACTATCTGGGCAAGGCTCAGCAAGGATGGCTCATCTCTATTCCATGCAGTAATCTGGGCAACGACTAGGGTCTGTAGGTGAGTCTTTCAACTTGATCCATGCTGGCTGGAAAGTTGGTGCTGGCATTTGTCTGGGACTTAGCTAGGACTGAAGGGCAGCCTGTCCATTCAGGCCTGTCCAATGCTGCTAAGGCATGCTCATAGAGTGGCAGTGGGGTTGCTAGAGTGAGCACTAGGAACCCTGGGAGTTGGAGAACATCATTTTAGTTTTACTCTATGGTCAAGGCATGAATCAAGGACAAGCTACATAGACTCTCTCTTTCTTCTTCCTCTTCCTCTTTCTCTTCCTCCTCCTTTTTTTTCTTCTTCTCCCTTTTGTCCTCCTTCCTCTCCTTTTTATTCTGCTTCTCCTTTTTTTTTTTTTTTGATACCAGGGAATGAACCCAGGGGTGCTTTACCACTGAGCCACATCCCTAGTCCTTTTTATTTTTTATTTTGAGACAGGGTCTCTCTAATTGCTGAGGGCCTTGCTTAGTTTCTGAGGCTGACCTAGAACTTGCAATTCTCCTGCCTCAGCCTCCTCAGTCATTGGGATTACAGACCCAGGCCCCTATGCCCCGCTTAGATTTTACTTCTTGATGAGGGTCAGTTAAAGGTACAGAAGAGCATGTGGGACAAGAGATGTCACTGTGGCCTTCTCTGGAAATGCAATCTTCTGCAGTGCAGGTTGGGAGAAGAGCAGTAAAGTACAAGTACCAGCCGTGGGCATCTGGGCATTTTCATGAAATGTCCTGGTGTCTTCTGGATTTACCTGAGCCTGGTCTCATATATGCCACTTCCATCTGAAAAGGAAGTGCTTTTTTTTTTTTTTTTTTGTGGTACCGGGGATTGAACTCAGGGGCACTCGACCACTGGGCCACATCCCCAGCCCTTTTTTTGTGTGTTTTATTTAGAGACAGGGTTTCACTGAGTTGCTAAGTGCCTCGCCATTGCTGAGGCTGGCTTTGAACTCGCGATCCTCCTGCCTCAGCCTCCCAAAGTGCTAGGATTACAGGCATGCGCCACCGCGCCCGGCAGGAAGTGCTTTTGTGCATGCTTAAGTTTGTGATGGGATGAGTCGGATGCCCAGTTCACGGTGGGCATGTCAGGTCACATGCTGACTTGGTGGCCTGTGTCCAGTGTCATTGCTGCTCAGTAGTAAGCCATAAACTGTTTCTCAAAAGGAGAATAGTTATCTGTAGAGGAGGACATAACGATGCTCCAAAGTCCTAAATTTGGAAGTAGTGAGTCTTACACAAGTTCAGAATAGGCATCACTTACTAGATCTGGCTGCTTCACAATGCCATAAAGAAATAGGCCTTGGGCTGGGGTTGTGGCTCAGCGGCAGAGCGCTCGACTCGGACGTGTGCGGCCTGGGTTCGATCCTCAGCACCATGTAAACATAAATGCATTGAATTGTGTACAACTAAAGTAAATAAATAAATATTAAAAAAAAAAAAAAAAAAAGAAAAAGAAAAAGAAATAGGCCTTAAGGGGCTGGGGTCGTGGCTCAGCGGTAGAGCACTCGCCTAGCACGTGTGCGGCCCGGGTTCAATCCTTAGCACCATGTAAAAATAAATGCATTGTGTACAACTAAATGCATTGTGTACAACTAAAACAAATAAATAAATATTAAAAAAAAAGAAATAAGCCTTAAAAAGTTTTACATTCTGCCATCTTTAGCTAACTGGCTTTAAACCTTGTTTTTTTGTTTTTTGTTTCATTTTTGTTTCATAGACATAAAATAGCTACTTCAACTCTAGAAATTTTTTTCCACATAGGAAAAAAGGAGAGAGGGGAAAAGGTTTTCCACCTCTCTTCCTCCATCAGACTCCTATTTATTTGTCTTACTCAGAATGCATTGCCTAGTCACACTAACCATGAGGGAGGTTGGGATTTGGAGTATTTAGCTTTCCAAGCTCTATAAGGGAAAGTCAAAGTCAGAAATGGGTGTTGGGTGAGTAAATATACAGTATATGATGTAAGTACTTCACATTCAATAAAATTATATAGAATGAATATTTGGCATTTAATAAAATTATATCAAACAAATATGCAAAGAGCTATTCATATTATAATGGCCTCTGAAAATGGCTCTGAAAATAACAATATGTAAATGATTTTTGATCTGCTGGGAAATTTTAGACCTTAGGTTAAAAGGCAGTGGTCCTTTGCATGAGGCCTAGATTTCATTCCCAGCACCACAAGGTAGAGAAGAAGGCAGTGGTCTTGCTGGGCATGGTGGTGCTCACCTGTAGAGCACCTGCTTAACATGCATGAGGCCCTGGGTTTGATTCCTAGCAGTACAAAATCAAACGACACACACACAGCCCCCAAATAGACTTAGAAATAATGCATATGATAGAATAAGCATAATATGGTCAAGAAGGTGGAAGAAAACATAGGAATTACAGGCAACCATGAATGATATAAAAGGACAAAACAGAACTTCTGGAGATTAAAAAAAAAAAAAAAATCTCTTGAGATGAGAGTCCTACTGAATGGGATTACCAGCAGATTAGATAATAGACAAAAAAATCTTGAAGATACTAGTAGGAATGATCAGATACAAAACATTGAGAAAAGAAAGACTAGAAGAAATTGAATGAGGACCACCACCAAGCTGTGGGACAACTCAAATAGCCTAATAATACGTGCGTGGTTGCAATCCTGAGGGGCCGGCACAAGGTGTGCCTGTAGTACAGCTTCTTGGAAGGCAGAGGAAGGGAATCCCTTGAGCCCAGAATTCTGGGCCAGCTGGGCAGTACAGCAAGAGCCTACCTCTTAGGGGAAAAAAATCTTAGGAGACAAAAGAGAAGATAGGAAAACATTTTAACCAATAATAGCCTTAAAATGTGCTAGTTGGATAGAAACAATATATTCACAGAAACTTGGTTCAAGAAACCTGATAAACTCCCAGACAAGAGAAACATGAAGGACACTATACCAAGATGAATTAGGATCATATTGCTTAAAATAAGGGATAAAGAGAACATCTTCAGGGGCGCTTAACCACTGAGCCACATCCCCAGCCCTGTTTTATATTTTATTTAGAGACAGGGTCTCACAGAGTTGCTATGTAGTGGCACCCCCTCCTCCACAGAAAATCTTAACTAAGCTTCTCAAGAAATCTTCACCATGGCTGATTTCAGGACTGTCAGGAAAAGAGTCTCTACAGAAAAGTTCAATGTAGATAAACTTCCCTTTTTCTATTGCTCTATTACTTGGCCACTGGCCTGGAAGAAATCAGCACTCCAGGTGCTGGACACCCCTTTACTTGTTTTTCACAAACATGTATCCAATATAGTAGTTTGTAGAAGTGTGTTTGCAAATCCAAAGTGTGATAATAAAAAGACAAATTCTTTAACAAGGCCTCTGGCCTTGAGCTGGAGCTTCACAGAGATATCTATATTTCTAAGATAAGAGAAGTTACCAATTGTGCTGCTTTCCTGTTACAGAAAACACACAGTCTGAGTGTTTGCCCACCAAACACAGTGGACAACATCATTAAACTACTAGGGGAGGAAAAAAAAAAAAAAAGCTACTGAAGGAAAAAACTTCTAAAAAAAGTAGGAATTTTTTTGAGGGAGCACATTTTTTTTTTTCCTTTTGGGTAGGCATGCTACAGCAAATCTATAATCCATATAAAAATTGATGTGGGAGTTCCTCAACATTAAAAAACATTTGCTCTTCAAAAGGCACTATGAAGGGATTGAAAAGACAGATCACAGGCGGGAAGAAAATATTTACAGACAGCAGAGATGATATAGGACTTGGATCCAGAATATATACAGACCTCCCAAAATCCAAGAAGCAGGGGCTGTCACTCAGTGGCAGAGCATGTGCATTAAAAAAACAAAACAAAACAAACAAACAACAACAACAACAACAAAAACAGGGAAACACAGGACAGAAGATTTAAACAGACACCCCAACCACACATTGGGAAGATGTTTTAGTCAGCTTTTTCACTGCTGTGACTAAAAAGATCTGACCGGAACAATTTTAGAGGAGGAAGTTTGTTCAGGGCTCACAATTTCAGGGGTCTCCATCCACAGATAGCAGGCTCCATTCCTCAGGGCTCAAGGAGAACAGGACACCATGGCGGAAGAGTGTGGCAGAGGGAACCAGCTCACATAATGATCAGGAAGGAGAGAGAGAGAGGTACAAATACGTATCCCAGGGCCACGCTCCCAATTCTCACCTCCTCCACCACTTAAGTCACCACTTAGTTAATCCCTATCAGGGGATTAACTCACTGATTGGGTTAAGATTCTCACAACAAATGGGGCTGGGGTTGTGGCTCAGCGGTAGAGCGCTCGCCTAGCACGTGCTTGGCCCGGGTTCAATCCTCAGCACCACGTAAAATAAACACATTGTGTACAACTAAAGCAAATAAATAAATATTTTTTAAAAAAAGATTCTCACAACCCAATCATTTCTCCACTGAACCTTCTTCCATTGAGCTTTTGAGGGACACCTCATACCCAAACCGTAACAGCCAGCAAATACACACACAAAGGTGCTCACCTTCACTAGTCACTTAATTCACAAGAATTAAAACCACAAGGGCTGGGGATATAGCTCAGTTGGTAGAGTGCTTGCCTCACGTGCACAAGGCCCTGAGTTCAATCTCCAGTACCACACACACACACACACACACACACACACAGAATTAAAACTACAAAATGCCTCTACACACTTACAAGACTGTCCAAAATTCCAAAGTATTAGCAAGGATGTGTAGGAATTGCAACTCTCATGCACTGCTGGTGGCAATGTAAGGTGGTACAACTTTGGAAAATAGTTTGACAGTGTCTTAAAAAGTTAAATATAGATTTCCCAGATGACGCAGTCTTTCTTTCCTACATAGTCATCCAAAAGCATATGCTTACAAATGAACATTGTCCACAAATATGCACACAGATTTTGGGGGAAATACTTATGCACCTTCGTTTATTTTTAATTGACATTTATGATCTATTTATGATCTACCACATGATGTTTTGAAACATGTACACATTAGGGCATAGCTACTAATCATTCACATCAACATTTCCTCCCACAGTGTGTGTGTGGTGATGTGGTATGATATGAAAGTCATGAAGTCGTCCTTTAGTATTCACAAGAGATTAGTTTAGAACTGCCATCCTCCCCCTTGCCCCTGCCACCACCCCCCCACAATACTAAAATCCAAAGATGGAAGGGATACACGAGGCAAGACCGGCTACATCTATGTGACGATAACTGCTGAAGACGGGCCTTTATCATAGGATTGTATTTTAGTCATGTTTAAAATTCTCTCAAAAATGTATCAGAAATGAAGAATTAAAATAAAACTGGGAGACTGGCGTGGTGGCACACACCTGTAATCCCAGCGGCTGCAGAGGCTGAGGCTGGAGGATCATGAGTTCAAAGCCAGCCTCAGCAAAAGCGAGATGCTAAGCAACTTAGTGAGATCCTGTCTCTAAATAAAATACAAAATAGGGCTGGGGATGTGGCTCAGTGGTCAGGTGCCCCCGAGTTCAATCCCTGGTACCAAAAATAAATAAACAAATAAAACCTGGAATTTAAAAATACTATACTTGTTTATATAATGGAACACTATGCAAAAAAGAACACAGTGGGCCTCTATATATTATGTAGTGGAGAGACAGCTAAGCCACATGAAGAAGGAAAATTAGAGAACATTATATAAAATGTGACTACTTGGACTGGGGTTGTGGCTCAGTGGTAGAGCGCTTGCCTAGCACGTGCGCGGCCCGGGTTCGATCCTCAGCACCACGTAAAAATAAATGTATTGTATACAACTAAAGGCAAATAAATAAATATTAAAAAAAAAGTGACTACTTTGGGGGCTGGGGCTGGGGCTCAGCAGCAGAGTGATCATCTCGCATGTGTGAGGCCCTGGGTTCGATCCTTAGCACACGTAAATAAAATAAAGGTGTTGCGTCCACCTACAACTAAAAACAAAAAATAAAAAATAAAATGTGACTACTTCTACAAACAATGAATGATACACTTAGAGGTACATGTATTTTAAGTATCTGCCCTTTCGCTGTGGGTCAGTGGTAGAATGCTTGCCTAGCACATGTGAAGAACTGGGTTTGATCCTTAGCACCACATAAAAATAAAAAAATAAAATAAAGGTAAAAAATACACATATATATATTTTTTTCCACAAAAGTACTTTTAGACACCTGTAAGGATATAGGTACAAAGATGTTTATTAATGCATGATTCCCCCTTATACTAGAGATTGAACCCAGAGATCCCTTGACCCTTTTAAAAAATTTTAAATTTTGAGACAGGTTCTTGCTAAATTGCCCAGGCTGGGCTCAAACTTTCCATTCTCCTGTCTCAGCCTCCTGAGCCGCTGGGATTACAGGCATGCATCATAGTGCCCAGCTTAGGTATTATTATTATTTTTAAAAAAAATATTTATTTATTTGTTTTAGTTGTACACAATGTCTTTATTCTTAGGTGGTGCTGAGCATCGAACCCGGGCTGTGCACGTGGTAGGCAAGCACACTAGTGCTGAGTCACAACCCCAGCCCCCCAGGTATTATTTATTTATTTATTTGTTTATTTTGGTACTGGGGATTGAACTCAGGAGCCCTTGACCACTGGGCCACGTCCCCAAACCTTTTTTGTATTCTATTAGAGACAGGGTCTCGTTGAGTTGCTAAGTGCCTCGCCATTACTGAGGCTGGCTTTGAACTCGAGATCCTCCTGCCTCAGCCTCCCAAGTGCTGGGATTACAGGAGCGCGCCACCAGGCCCGGCCAGGTATTATTTTTAATAGCAAAATTGTGAATAAAATTTTAGACCATCAATGCAGTGAATATTACTACATATCCATATTTTTTGAGTATTAAAAGCAAGTTAATATGTGACTCACCCCTATTGAAAAAATATACACCCCACCAACATATAACTTTTTTCTCTCTCTCTATATATATATAGACATTTAAAAAGTAGTCTGCTTGGGCATGGTGGTGCACCCCTACAACCCCAGAGATTCAGGAATCTGAGGCAGGAGGATTGCAAGTTGGAGGCCAGCCTGGATGACTTACTCTGTCTCAAAACTCAAGAGGTGCCAGTGGCTTGGGCTGAGACAGGAGGATTGTGAGTTCAAAGCCAGTCTCAGCAATGGTGAGGCACTAAGCAACGCAGTGAGACCCTGTCTCTAACTGAAATACAAAAAAGGGCTTTTTTGTATTGGGATGTGGCTCGGTGGATGAGTGCCCCTGGGTTCAATCTCTGGTACTCCCCACCCCCCCCCCCAAAAAAAAAAAATTAAAAGGGCTGGGGATTTTAGCTCAGAGGTGGAATTACTCCTGGGTTATATTACCAATAAGGTGGGGATGTTTGGAAGGAGATTCACACAACTATTAACAGTGATTACCCCTAGGGATTAGAAACAGAGAGATGGAAAGGGGTGTATTTTTACCTTTTCGAGTTGTACAGGCCTATGTAATTTTACAGACGTAAGCATTCACTGTATTTGCAAATATGATAAAGTGCACTTTAAAAAAAACATCTGGATTCTTTGAGCTCACACCCAGACTAGGTGTCTGAAACACCAAAACAACAAATGTGCTTATTTAAAAAACATTAGCGATGGCTCCCATATGGTTCAGGCTGTGCATAGAGTTGTGTTCAAATAATCAGGGTCCAGAATCCAGGGAGCAATTACAAAGTAGTTCCAACTTTCACTTGCATGAGTTCCCAGGACATTAGAACCTCCTCCTGCACTTCCCTGTGGGCGTCACACCTGCCCTTTCTGAAGGTACAGATCCTGTTCATCATCTTCTTCGACCCCTTTCCCAACTTTCCTGTTTCTTTACATAGGTATTCTTACAAGTCTCAAGATTTTCTTTAGCAATTGTTTATATTTTGCATCTTTAAAGGATCCAAGAATCAGGGTAAAGACTCTTCTTTAGTTGGGGGCTAGGAAAAGGTGAGGAAGTGTTTGGACTCATTCACGTGTTGATGCTCTGATTTCTCCAAACTTAGGATTTTAATTGTTAGTATTGGTTCATGTGCATTATAGCTTATCATTCAAGTGGGAAGAGGGAGTAGAGGCGTTGGTATCACTGTTTACTCCTCACAGTAATTCGTGCATTTTCTGGTATGTTGAGGTATAAAAGGTGGTTTCCTCCAAGTCCCACTGCTTGGGACTGCGGGGGTCGTGTCAAGCTGCACTCTAAAATGCTGATCCCCGGGCGCACCCCAGACTGGACCCAGCGTTTCCCAGTCATGCTTCTTTCACCAGAAGCGATCAAGACTGCGCCTTCTCGGAGGCTGCACACCCCGATCTTTGCGGATGTCGCTTGCTCTTTGGAGGAGACTGACTCAGTTCCCCTCTGGCCCCCCGATGACTTGGCGATGAGAACTTAGGCTTCGGAGATGTTTCTTCGGGAAGGACAGAGCTGTGAAAACACTGTTGAGCAAGTCTGGTTAGTAGCTACATCTTTTCTACTCAACAAAGAATAAGCCTCAATCTACTCCGCCTCCGGCACCTGAAGCTTTAATTTTGGGGAAACGATTAACTGAGACCAGGCCTTAGGGCAAATTAAAAATCCCGAGGTGCCTGTGACCCCGGGAGTCCTGGGAGGGTCCCAGAGGATGGAGCAGCGAGGACCCGACACCGCCATCTTGCAGGGTGGGCTGCGCAAGCTCTCGGCGCGAGGCCGGCGCGCAGAGCTGGAGAGGACGTGGAAGGGTTGGAGGTGGGAGCGCGCGCTTACGAGGGGCCAGCGCGCGTGCGCACGAGAGACGGCGGTGGAGGGGAGGCGCACGGTACGAGTGCGCGTGCTCAGTGGGAGCCCGCGAAGTACCTGGAGGAGGTGGGGGGCGAGGTAGAAAGGAGCAGAGTTGAAGAGCGCTTGCGCAGGAGCGCGACCGTACGGGGGAGGGGGGACTCCCGAGCACGCGCGCGGAGGCGGGACTTGAAAGGCTCTCGCGAGATCTTCGGGGACCATATATATGCGTGGGGAGCCCGCGTCCTTTCCCTGGCGTGATTCCGTCCTGCGCGTCTCTTCTTTAGACCTGCAGCCTCTTTTCCGTCCGCCTTCTCTCCCACCTAAGTGCGTGCTACCACCACATGGAAGATTCGATGGATATGGACATGAGCCCCCTGAGGCCCCAGAACTATCTTTTCGGTAACTCTTTCCGGGGGAGTGTTGAAGCGAGGCCGCACCAGGCCTCCTGGCTCTTGGGGGGCCGGGAATCAACTGAGGCCTGAGCTGGTGGGGGGAGCTGAGCCGACTAGAGGCCTGCGAAGTCGGGAGGAGCTGCCGGGGCTTTGGGAGCCGGGCGATGGGAGGCTGGGAGAGCTGGGGGAACCGGCAGCGTGGAGGGGCGGTAGGGCGGAGCGACCCCAGGCCTAGGGCCTGAGGCGATGCGGAACCGGCGGGCTGGACGTTGGCTTTGCCCGGGGTGGGAAATAAGGCCGTGGGCACGGCTTTCCTTTCTAGGGGTGAGTTTATAGGCCTGTAGTAGCACAGTGGCATTTTTTGCTACTGAACCCGCGTTTGGTGGCTCTGCCGGTTCTGTGCTGATCAGGGCGACGCCTGGGGCGCCTTGATGGAGGGAGGGCATTGGTAGAAACTGTCGTTGGTCTAATTCTCGGTCCCGAGCTCTGGGGCCCAGAATTACTGGGGGTGCTTCGGCCAGTTACTGGGGGAAGGGAGGTGCGGCGGGGCGTGAGCAGGCCGCTACGGCTGGGAGCACGTGGTTGCCACGTGGTTGGGGGAGGGAGGAGGTGTGGGCTTCACATCCGGGGCTCACTGGTGTCTTGTCACCCCCAAGCTGGTGACTTAGATGTCCGGTGGCTTAGATGAGATTACTGGATGGGAAATGTGGGGTGCAGTGGTTGGTAGTACCAGGATTTTGGAGGTCTTTGTTTGGTGCTTACAACATCTACTGTGATGGTTCGCATTTTTAGTCAGTGCAATCGGTGGAGTTAGCCCCGTATTTCAGGCAACGATACTGAAGATCCTAGAAATGACTTAACAGTTGTTGCAAAGTGTGACAAGAATTCTAAACCCATATGTGCCAGTATCTGTGAGATGATTAGTAGGAATCCTTTTTATTAAAGTTTCATTCTGACAGTATTTAAAACAATTTTTTTCATTTGTGGAGTGGGATTTCCATTCATTCACTATGTGAGAAGGCTTCATTCCTAGCCATTTTCGGTAGTGAAAATTCCTTAATTTATATCAATGATTTTTGGCAACATTTTCTGTTGGAAACTGGAATTATCTTTTGGATCTATGGCCAGAAACAATGTCTGAATTTAATATTTCTATCACATCGTGTTGTTTCAAAGACTGGAACGTTAATCACTGTAGCAAACTTGGCTTTTTTCCCCCCTACTTGTAGTTTTTTGTTAAAGCTTTTAAACCGTTCATATTGGTGTTGTGCAACCACTCTCATTTGTAAATTTCCACTTTTCAGAGTGGGTAATTCAGCTTTTTAAAACAGTGGGAAATCATCAGTATTCATTAAGTTGGTCTTAAGATCTGAGGTTCAGATACAGATGTACTAAATCTTTGAACCAGTGGTAATAGGGTCTATCTCCTTGTAGTTGAGAATGAAATTGTGTAACAAGAAAGTTTACTTGGTGTTGCAGATAGAGTTCATGGAAATCCAGGAAGAGATCTTTAGCCCTCCACAGAGTAGCTTGAGAAATGAAAAACTAGTTCACAGGTTTACTACCACCTTTTTGCTTACATATATTTTTGGTGTTATCTTTATCCTTGTTTTATTTGCCTTTTTTTTTTCCCTTTGCAGGGTGTGAGCTAAAGGCCGACAAAGATTATCATTTTAAGGTGGATAATGATGAAAATGAGCACCAGTTATCATTAAGAACGGTACTTAAACTTTCAAAATAGCCCTTTTCTATCTAGCTTTCTATTAATGTGGTTTAAGATGTGCTTTCTTATCTGTAAGATAGTATTTTTATGATTAGATATTATATATACCTCATCCCTACAACTTGGATAAAGTGCTTGGCATTTTTGCCATTCATTGGGTTTCAGATGAAGTCCAGTTGAAGTTACTTTGCTTCATCAGTTGCATTATATATAAGGTTATATATAAGATTACTGGGCAGCAGTAACCTTTGGTGTCTCCCACAGACTGGTCTGTTTCTCACCTTTGTAGTAATTGCCCAATAAATATTTGTTTTGTCCTTATTGTGTATGCATTTTTACATATTTCTTTAATAAGTTTGCCAGATGTGCCATTAGGAGACAACACTGCAGATTTGTTTTCTATTGATAGTCATACCATTTTTAAAAAATGCATAATAGATGGGGGGGTATAAAATAGATGGGACTTTACCATAAAGCACTTTTTTTCTTTTTTTAAACAGGTCAGTTTAGGGGCTGGTGCAAAGGATGAATTGCACATTGTTGAGGCAGAGGCGATGAATTATGAAGGCAGTCCAATTAAAGTAACACTGGCAACATTGAAAATGTCTGTACAGCCAACGGTAAGAGCACTTGGAGCACTTGAAGTTTGAATTTTATGCAGGGTTAAGAACTGTTGCTTTATGGTAGATGTTGAAAGAGTGTTTTATTTGTTATTGAAGTAGACAGCTACATCTTTTCTTACTGTGGGAACATTCAGCTGTTGAATGTGGTTTCAGCTGCTTCTCTTTCAGGTGGAAAAAAGGATTTATTGGTTTGATTTGGTTATGGATTTGCCTATAATGCTTAGCGTACAAACATTTTCTTCACAATGTTTAATGATAAATTTTTTTTTTTTTTTTTTTAGGTTTCTCTTGGGGGCTTTGAAATCACACCACCTGTGGTCTTAAGGTTGAAGTGCGGTTCAGGGCCTGTGCATATTAGTGGGCAGCACTTAGTAGGTAAGTTATTCTTATAAACTGTATTGTGCTACTTATTCAGGTACTTGTTTCTTCCCAATTTGGGTTTTTCTGGTACTGTTGTCTTTATTACAGGTTTAAATGGGAAATTACTAATTTATATCTGGAAAGGCCCGGTTTTGTTTTTAGTGCTTACTAATGAACATTAACTCAAAAAGTCCATTTTAACAATTTTGTGATCCCTATTGTCTTCTTAGTAGAATCTGCTTTTTTTTGATAGATGGTACAATATTTATCTTATTTTTTTCTGAGTTCTTGTTGGAGTTTTACAGTGTCTAAATTTATTTTAGCTGTGGAAGAAGATGCAGAGTCAGAAGATGAAGAGGAGGAGGATGTGAAACTCTTAAGTGTATCTGGAAAGCGAACTGCCCCTGGAGGTGGTAGCAAGGTTCCCCAGGTAGGGACATGATTGTACTATGATTGTATATTAGAGCCTTTGGTTTGGTGATAACCAGCTTTTTGCTCATGAGTATATATTTTTCTTTAAGAAAAAAGTAAAACTTGCTGCCGATGAAGACGTCGATGATGACGAAGATGATGATGATGATGATGAAGAAGAGTAAGTAGTATGGTCTTGGAAACTCAACATGGTTATGTGCATGGGAAGGAATTAGTAAAATTTACAAGTAATTTTTTAGTTGATATCGTATAATTAAAAGGGGGTAAGTGCTTGACTGTATTTGAGATATATGATTGGAGTAAAATATAGCTGTGTACTAACTCTTTAGAAAGGTAGTGTTTCTCATTTGACAAGGCCGCTTTCTCCTGATGAAAATTCATTGGACCCCAGATTAAGGCTGGTGGATTTTTTACTAAATAACACATAAAGTGATTTGGGTGAAAAAGCAGAATCTGATGGGATAGCTTTAGTTAAATTCATTTTTTAAGATACCTAAAGATTCTTTGTACCCACAAAGGATTTTGGCAATTACATGGACTGGACTTCCAGTGTGCTAGGCTTTACTGGTCTTATGTGAGAATATCAGGGACTTGTAACTTAAATACTCATCTGCTATCTCCTAAGTTCCCAGATTGGTTCATATGTATTTATTGAAAACATTAAATGCAGATGGAATGAATCAAAAGTATTCAAGAGAATATTTTCTAATGATCAAATCTGGAAGTTGGGATTTTTAGTAACCTCATAGCCAAGCTGATTGTTCTGGGCATGGGCAATTAAATGTCAGAATGTGTCAGTAAAGGGAGAAAATGAAAAAAGCTGAAAAGAATTGCTTACAACTCCAGAATAGCTGCATATTGCATTTAGAAATGAGCTGTATGTTTGCTATTTTGGGAATATTTACCATTAGTTAGATTTAAAATACACCCCAAGATAGATTATAGTGTGGTCCTATCAAGTTAACCTTTGTATAGATTTCTGATTGTCCAATGGCATATTCACTAAAACTCGAAAGAGACGATTCCTTTCAGGAAGGCTTTGGAGTAGGGCCTGATGAAATCCTGATTCTGTTGGGACTTGTGAAACTTGCATATGATGAATAAGGTGACCATGATTAAGAATTTACATTTGTACTCTTCTGGGTCTAATGTTGGGTATGATGGAGAATTGATGTGTAGTTGACAAGGACTAACTCATGCTAATAAGGAAAGTATGCATAGCAGAGACAGTTAATAGATACCCTGGGAACAAGTTTCTACTGAAACTTCTTCCACTAGTGAGATGGGTAACCACCTGACAGATGGCAATGAAAATGTGAAGGTGATGACCAAAGGTAGTTAACTTTTGGAAATCTAAAATATAGTCCCAGTGGGGTTTTTTTTTTTTTTTTTTTTTTTTTTTAAACCTGGGATTGAACCCAGGACACTTAACTATTGACCCACATCCCCAGCCCTTTTCTATTTTATCTGAGATAGGGTTTCACTGAGCTACTGAGGCTTGCTTTGAACTTGTGATTCTCCTGCCTCAGCCTCCTGAGCCACTGGGACTACAGGTAGTCCCAGAATTCTTAAAACTCATGGAAATCTGTGGTTTGAGGATGGAAAGTGTATGGTATGAGCCCTTGATTTATTAATGTTAACAGGAATGTTTGAGTTTCTCCTAAACATCCTCTTTAAATTTGCATGTGCAGTTGGCCCACTGCATCTGGGTTCAAATATGGATCAAAATTATCAGGAAAAAAATTGTTTCTTTACTAAACATGTACATAGATTTTTTTTTTCTTTGTCATTACTGAAGCATAAAATTTTGTGCTGGATATTGAACCCAGTGCACTTGGTGAGGATATACTCCTCTACTACCCTTGCCCCTTAGCATAATACACATTTATATTTTACTAGGTATTATAAATAATCTGAATGATTTAAAGCATATTGAAGTTGATTCCAAGCAGTCCACCCAAAAAGTATATTGGAGGATGTTCACAGGTAACATGAAAATACCATGACATATTATAGAACTTAAGATCCCTGGATTTTGGTATCTGAGGTGGTACTGGAACCAGTCCCCTGCAGATCATTTATAGATAACTATCGTTATAAGTCATGTGCTGCAAAACATTTTAATGACAGAATGCTTTATACAAAGGTCCTGTTTGTGAGTATACTTAGGCAGGGTTGAAACCTCCTGAGAACATGTTTGTCACAATGTATTGCCATTTTAGGCAATGCACAACTGTATTAATATACCCTTAAACATCGTCTTGTTAAAATTGTTCGGGAATATCCCTCCTTATACACATAAAACTGTTAGAAACTTTCTAAGAGAAGCTTGCTGAGTTTGGATTGTAGGGCTAAAGATTTATTCTGACAAAAAGCACTGTTAAGGTTGTGGCTCAGTGGTAGAGCACTTGCCTAGCATGGGTGAGGCACTGGGTTTAATTCTCAGTACCACATATAAATAAATAAAGGTACATTGACAACTAAAATATTAAAATCACTTGAAGGATTATATTCATATGTGGTTTTAGACATCATGTTACTTGTTCCCAACTAATAGCAGAATTTCCCCCAGTACTGGGAGAAGATAAAAGGTGCTGCTGATTTGGACTTGGAAAATTTTGGCCCGTAGGTTGAATTTGTGAATACAAACATGAAGCACTTTCACTCTTGCTTAATGTGGACATCTGCACACTTTAGTAATTTGATTCCCTCCCCGTAAGTCATCACCTCATGTTCCTCAGCTCTGTTTAGTCACTAATGAATTTTGTAGATTTGCCTATTTTAGATATTTCACAAGTGGATCATGATGTGTTTCCCAGCTTATTTCACCTTGAAAATTGATCTGTGGAGCATATATTGGTTGTAACTTTCTATGTCTGACTAATACATTGTGTGAATAGGCTTTTTCCATTGGTTTTTAGACATTTATCAGGATGTGCATTTTTAGATTGTTTCACTTTTAGCTGCTGTGAATATTAGCGGACACATTTTTTGGTTTTTTTGGGTACACACTTTGAGCTAGATCGTGTTAATTCTAGGTTTGGCTTGGAATTTCCAAGCTGTTTTCAAATGTATGGGGTTCTAATTTGTCCACGGATTCTAACACTTTCCATTATTTTTGCATGTAGTCATCATTGTAGTATGAAATATCTGTGGGTTTGGTTTGCTTTTTCTTGATGACTAGTGATGGTCATCTATTTTGACCATTTGTATGTATTTGATGAAATGTCTGATCTGATCCTTTAAAAAATTTCTCCTATTCTGTGGGTTGACTTTATTTTTAATGGTAGTCAGTGCACAAAAGTTAATTTTCATTTGTGATTTGGTGTCAAAACTAATACCATGGCCAAAACTACTGTAATGATAATGTAACTGGTTCTAAGTTTTATAGTTTTAGCTTTAGTATATCACTAAATGTGAGTCCTTGAGCTTGGTTTCTCTATGAATTTTGGCATCAGTTTTTACAAAATAAGCCAACTGGAGTTTTTAGAACTTGTGTTGTCTGTATAATTGGAATCTATTGCCATTTTATTGATATTAAAGTCTGCTATTATTCAAACTTTCTTATGGCAAAATCAATTGAACAAGCCAGCAATTATTCCCATCCCTTGGGAACCACAATTGCACTTTTTTTAAAAAATGAAAAAGCAGTGATTATCCTTTTGTTGACCAGCTTGTTTTATTTAACATATCCTCAATGGTTGTTCATGTTGTAGCATGTGACAGGAGTTTTTTTTTTAAAGACTGAATAACATTCCATTGCGTGTGTAGACTTATTTTCTTTACCTATTCAACAGCTGTGGATGCTTCCACCTCTTGACTACTAGAAACAATGCTGGAGTGAACTGGGTTCTCAAATTTTAGATCTTGTTTTTTTAATTCTTATATCAGTTCTCCCAAAGATTTTGAAAGTTCTTCATATCTTGGCTTATTTTGTTTGTAGTGATGATGATGATGATTTTGATGATGAGGAAACTGAAGAAAAAGCTCCAGTGAAGAAAGTGAGTAGATACGATGCAAGAAGGTTATCAAACATTTCATAGAAAAATTTTTTCCCCTTTTTTTAGTGCTATTCACTTGTTTTGTAGCTAATGAAAACTGGCTTGAGGTGATCTCATACTTGAAATTGGTTCTGAGTTATAGCTTTACTGAACTCCCCCACCCCCAGTATTTGGGATTGAACCCCAGGCATGTGCATTACCAGAGCTGCATTGCTAGCCCTTGATTCTGAGACAGGGTCTCATTAGGTTTCCCAGGTTGACTGCAGGCTTGCTATTCTCATGTCTTAGCCTTCCAAGTTGCTGGCATTATAAATATGCACAACACTTCTGACTAAACTTTTAATAATGAGAAATGAATGGTTTTTTTGGTTTTAATCCATGTGGCGGACAATTTGTTTGCCCTTTGCAACCTTTTGTTCAAAGGCTGCATTTTTTTAAAGCATGGTGTGGGGTATTTTTATTTGTATTGGCCTGTCTACTGTGCAGAGAGGGTGACGCTGATTAAGATTAATTTCTAATTGCAGTCTATACGAGATACTCCAGCCAAAAATGCACAAAAATCAAACCAGAATGGAAAAGACTCAAAACCATCAACACCAAGATCAAAAGTAAGTGACAATATACACTTAAGAGCAGATTTCAATGAAGTAGTCAGGAATCCTAACAGTTCAGAAATTGTTCCTTGGAAAATCTGGTCTGTCAGGAGTTATTATTTCCTACAATTCATTTATATGTATGGGTGTATGTATTAGCCTAGAGCATAGATTCTCAACCTTGGCTGCATGTTAGAATGGAGTTTTAAAAGAACCCTAGTAATTGTGCTCTACCTATGGAATCACATGGGGTGGGCTCTAGGCATCCGGGTACATGGACTGCCTTGCTTCATTCTTGGTAACCATCTTATTAGTTAAATGTTCCTGTTTAATACCATCATAAGGTGTTTCTTGCTTAAAGGAATGACTTTAACAAACTAAGTGTATGGCATGTACTGAAACAGCAGTTCTGTTGTATACTTGGCTTCATAAGGATTATAAGAATAAGGAAATCCAGAAGGTGGGTTTTAGTTAAACACTATACTTTTATGACGATTTGAAATTCAACTTTTTCCACAGGGTCAAGAATCCTTCAAAAAACAGGAAAAAACTCCTAAAACACCAAAAGGACCTAGTTCTGTAGAAGACATTAAAGCAAAAATGCAAGCAAGTATAGAAAAAGTGAGTAAAATGATTTGGCATTTCAAATCGTTACGGCTTATGGCTGGGGCTGGTGGCACGCACCTGTGATGCATGAAGATCACCAAGTTGAAGGCCAGCTTCGGCAACTTACTGAGATCCCGTCTCAAGAAAGGAAAAGGACTAGAGATGTAGCTCAGTGGCAACATTACCTGGGTTTACTCCTTAGTATCGTGTGCCCCGTCACCCCCCACTCCCCCCAAAAAAGTGTCTTTATGAGGGTTTGGACAAACTGTTCCTTTTTGTAATTTTAATATACCTATCCCTTCTGTGCTTTGAAGGGTTTTTTTTTGTACTGTGATTAGACCCAGGAGGCACTGAGCCACATCCCCAGCACCCCCTTTTTAATTTTTCTTTTTACGTGACACTGAGGATTGAACCCCGTGCCTCACACCATGCTAGGCAAGTGGTCTACCACTGAGCCAGCTCTTCATGTTGTAGTTGGAGACAGTCTTGCTATGTTGCTGGGGATAGCTTCCAACTTTTGCGATTGCAGGTGTGTGCCACTGCAACTGGCTTGTAGTTTCTACTTAAAAAAAGAAAAGAAAAACAACAACCAAAAAACAACAAACCAACAGGCCCATTGTTTGAGAGGTGTAGTTCTGATCTTAACCAGTTAAAATGAAATCAGAACACTGGACTTCTGGTTACATTATGCTGCACAACCAGCAGAGGGCATAGGAATCTTAAAATACAGTTGTAAACAGCTGGAAAAGTAGAGACTTTGATTTTGCCTGCTTGGTGTTAATAGTTTGGAGAAAAATTCATATTTGACTCAATGTTTTTCTAGTAAATTGAGTCATTTCTTTTTTTCCCTTCATACTAAGTCATTCCCAGTCAGTACACATGGGTAATGTCTTAAATTTGAGTATCTAATGGGCTTACCTGTAGTCTCCTTTTGTTCTAAATAACGGAAACATGAGAAGAGGATTAGTTCTTTAGTCTTGCTACTTGACTGGGGACTGACACTTTAGTGAGCTCAGGATTTGTGTTGTATGGAATAATTGGTTTAAATGTAGAGGAATCACATTGTAGAGAATTCTTAATTCTAAGAATGATATATCTAGACTCTTGAGCATAAATGTGGGTAGTGAGGAGGAATTGCCACCTCTTTCCCATGTTTCTCCTGTGCTCTGTTAGGTTCTACCTGGCTTCAGAAGATTTCCTTATGTAGTGATGAGTGGATTAGAAGTTAGCATTGTAGCACCAGAATGTTTTGTTTTGCTTTAGTCACACTGTAACCTCTTAGCCTTCCTGGTATCACTGACTTATTTTTATCCCTTGCATACAGTGCTAAAATGATGCCCCTCCCCTCCATTTTAATGTGGTCCTATCTCCTTGGTTTAATTGCAGGCACATTGAACAGCCCTGGGCACTACTGGTAAATTAAGCCCAAAGATGGGGAGAAAGGAAAAGGAGAGACAAATATAGTCCATACTGAGTATCATCAACAATCCAGGCTGAAGTCTTCTATTTTAATCTCAATCCCCTTTCCTGATTTGCCACCCACACCCACTTGCAGGCTGGAAGCAATCTCTCTTGATTTCCTAAAGCACTTTTGACTGCTGTGAATTCAGTGAACCTTATATTGCTCTCTTGTGCATATGCCTCATCATCTCTTGGACCATGTTTTAATCACCTTTGTATCTCCTTAGCTGCTCAATAAATATTTGAATGAAATAAGGATGTATGTGACAATAATTTTAAAAGGGAAATTATTATAGTGAGGTTTTTAAAATGGTTTTGGTCACTTGGGACAGTGTTCTCAAGGGAGGGGGCATATATTTACTATGTATTTGGTTCAGGGTAAAGAGGGTGATTAAAATTGCTTTGTTATAGATAGGCAGCCCAGTTGCCATATCTGCATACATGTACCATGTAGATTGTGTCTCAGATACCTAGTGTGACTGTTGTGGACTTGAACCTACGGTAAACCTGAAGCCTCTAATGTCTTTCTGGGCCTAAAGATAACAATATCTTTAAAATGAAAATGTTGAAGGGACAAGAAATGAACTGATAACATGTGAAAGGACAGATTTTTGAGGAATTTCCTAAAAATCTCTCAAGGATTGAATCCAGTGCCAGTGTATTTCTATTCTTATTCTCAATGCTTTTTTCTCAATAGGGTGGTTCTCTTCCAAAGTGGAAGCCAAGTTCGTCAATTATGTGAAGAATTGCTTCCGGATGACTGACCAGGAGGTAACTAACTAAATTTTCTGGGGACGTGACCAAATCCAATTTTTTCATTGATTCATTATGATTATCCTTTTACTTAGTCTCTTTAAATGTTGGCTCCTTTAAAAAAATTTTCCTAACCACAGACAATACTTAAATACATGGAAACACATAAGAATTTGGTTGGCAGAGACTGAGAACTCTTTTTAATACACGCTCCCCTCTTCCCCCAAGCTTTTCTATAGTTGGTAAATTAGGTTTTGGTTATTGAACTGTTGGCTAAGGAAGTAAACTGATTTTTCTTAACGTTTCATTTGCCTGCATGGGGAATTGTGGTCATTTGCTTTCTTGGGAGTTAGTATCCTTCATAGATGCTAAACAAGAGAACCATTTTGCTAAAGTCAACCTAAAGGGTGAAATTTAGAAGCAAGAAGCTTGTTACTCTGTATTAGCTTGAGTTCAGTGTTAATATTTTATAGTTCTTCCTCATGAAAGTATTAGATAGAAAAAAGTTCATGTATTTTGCTGTGCTGTGGATGGAATCCAAGGCCTCACTTGTTAGCTTTAGAAGCCCCATCCCTTTTCATTCATTTATCGTGTACTTTTATTTGAAGTTAACAGTTGTAAAGGAAAATGTAAAAGCAGTCACCTGGGGTTGCTAGGTTTCCGTATGTATAGAATAATAGATCCTGTTCAATTGTATTTGTCAGGACTTCCTATCATGTATTCAGCATGGAGGAAAGTCGTCACAAACTTCTGTATACCAAAGGCTAAGAGAAGAGATATTTCTTCAGCTATTGGCAAACAAGAGACTTTTCTTTTTTATTAAGAAATCCACATTGGGAGCAGTGGCATGTGTCTATAATCCCAGCTACTCTGAGGCTGAGGCAGGAGGATTGTAAATTTAAGGCCAGCCAGGGCAATTTAGCAAGAACTTATCTTAAAATATAAGGGCTGGGGATTTAGCTCAGTGGTAGAGCACCTCCTGAGTTCAGTCCCCAGTAATGGGGGAGGGGGGTCCAAGTGAAGATGTCAAGACAGTTGAAGTTGCACTGGTGTTCTGTACCTTGTATGGGAGCTTTGCAGGTAGTTCACTGCTACCCAGAAGTATTTTGACTAAAACTTCAAGTGCCAGAAGTTGTTTGCAGTAGTAAATGATAAAATGTCAATAGCTTGATGTACCGTTAACTGGTTGACTATCTCTTATTTGAAATGCTTGGTATCAGAAGTAGTGCAAATTCTGATCTGGAGGAGGGGGTGCTTTTTGTACTATTAGCTTTAGAAGTCTTAGAATCATTGCTCATCCCTAATCCACAAGTCAAATGTTTGAAACTATTTTGAGCTTTGTGTCAGCACCCAAAACATTTTGGGTTTTGGATTTTAGATTGAGGGATACTCAGCCTGTATTGAATCAAAACATGAATCTGTTTTACAGCATAGCTAGAGTTATAAGCAGTTGGTGTGTATAACTTCCCGTGTGCAATATTTTTCTTGTGGAAAAAGACTTTTAAGAGGATTTTAAGGTCCTCTTAAGAGGATTTTAAGGCTAATTGTAGTGAAGACTTGAAGTATACTCAGATAGTATTAGATGCTTCAAATCAGTTAAGAAGCAAGTCTAATAGTTTACTAGAATGAGCATATTCTAATTGCATGTTCAGTGGGCGAATTTTTGAATGTCAACACTGTAGGAACTATTATGTAAATGGAGCATATCCTAGAACTAAGGAATTTTGTAAGCAAATAGCAAATCAGAGAACTTATTAAGGAAGTTCAGATCATCAGGGAAATCTAAAGAGAGTTTCAGATACATCTAGTTATTTCAGTTAAACAACAGGTAAATGTAACTTTATTTGCTGACTCTGGCTACTCTGATCTCTGGGCCAATCACATTTGATTAGTATAATCTCCTAAATCTGAATTAAAGTATTTGAAATTTATATCATATCTGAGTATAAATCAGACTTGGAATTAAGCTCTCAATTACCTAGAGTGTGAACCTTTTTTGTGGTAGAATGAAAAATAGATTTTGAATTGTGCAGAGAGACATGGTTTAATTTATTGATGTCTGTGAAGTATTATGGTTCTTTAACCACAGTTCTTTTTTCCTTTTTTTCCAGGCTATTCAAGATCTCTGGCAGTGGAGGAAGTCTCTTTAAGAAAATAGTTTAAACAGTTTGTTAAAAGTTTCCGTCTTATTTCATTTCTGTAACAGTTGATATCTGGCTGTCCTTTTTATAATGCAAAGTGAGAACTTTCCCTACCGTGTTTGATAAATGTTGTCCAGGTTCTGTTGCCAAGAATGTGTTGTCCAACATGCCTGTTTAGTTTTAAAAGATGGAACTCCACCCTTTGCTTGGTTTCTAAGTATGTATGGAATGTTATGATAGGACATAGTAGTAGTGGTGGTCAGACATGGAAATGGTGGGGAGACAAAAATATACATGTGAAATAAAACTCAGTATTTTAATAAAGTAGCACTGTTTCTTTCTATTATTTAGCCTTTTTATACTTTGTCAAAGAAGTAAATGTACATAATTAAAATGTGTAATACTATCCTAAAATCTGATGGGAAAGTCCCTTTCTACTCTGCCAAATAGTTTTCCCTGTAGTAAACCAATTTTTCATCATGAGTATTTAGTGATCAATCCCACCCAGATCCTGATGGTTAACAATTGCAACTACTAATCATGTTTCCAAAACAGTTCATCAGACCTTCATCTACCTAGCCTTGCCTCCCAGAGGAAATCTGGTATGTCACAACAGCACAGAACACACTTTTATGGCCTGGGTCTGAACAAAATGACTTGGGTGACTTTCCTGTTAGCCCCAAATTATACATTTTGATGGATGAATGGAAGAAAAGTTAATTTGTCACACGTGATTACATGGGGATGTCGGGCACATTCTCAACACTCACTGCTCTACTTTAAGCCAGTTGTATGGTGACCTAAGATGGACATGATGATTGTGTTTGCTTTGCTTTGTTTTGCTTTTTTTCTGCAGTATTTCTTTGTCTAGGTCTTGTGCCATCTTGGGAGATTGCAGTGTCCCACTTCCTTCAATTCTTAGGCTTTGATTCTCTTGGATGTTTTTCCTCATTCCTTTTTGTTTACACTTTTAAGACTATTTTTTGTCTTCCAATTTTGTGTTTTTTAACTTCCCAAGTTGTGGTTCTTCGGATGTAATCAAATGCTAGATTCGGGGGGGGGGGGCTTGTGATTTTTGAAGTGATCTTTTCAGACTTATTTTCCTCACTTATGAGGACTGGGAGACAGGGTTGGGTGAAGTTCAACTTTACCCATTCCCAGTTTCCAGGTCTCTTCTAGTCGAGATGGTAGTTTCCTTCATTATTCATTCTAGGACGTCAGTTTTGCTTATTGTAGGAGGAAATGGTAAATTATCTCTACTGGAATACATTGCCATTTTAAAGAAGATTTGTATTTGGGTTTGAAAGATGATATTTAATTTTTTCTGAGACTGGATATGCTTTGCCTATGCTGGCCTGGGACTCATGCTCAATCCCTCCTCCTGGTTCAGGTTTCTAAGTAGCTGGGTCTAAGGTACATGTTGACTGCAGCTGTGTAGGTCATCTAAATTGATAGTCCCAAATAAAATACTTATGAGGCAAGTTGGTCATTAATTAATGAATAAAGTGCTACAGATAGAGATGGTACCAAGAACTACATTAAACTTAAAATCACTTTCGTGTTAACACTTTGTAGGATTTGATTCAGGATATAGTTGGTGATTAGTGGAATTCTGCCTTCATTTTTAATGTCTTAAAATGTAGGTCTGAAGTTTTTAGTGTCTGAGTTTGTGTCTGGAAAGTCACATGTGGCAGGAAGCCCAAAATAACTTGCTACCATTCTGAGGGAAAGCAGTTGACTTAACTGGTTGTCCTCATCAAATCAAGTCAGATCCATCCTTGAAAACCCAGGCAGGGCTTCTTTCCTCATCTCATCACCTATGGTACTACTTATGGGGAAGAAACGTGAATTTGTGTGTGCTTGGGCTTGCTCATGCTCTGGTTTGAACCCATTGTAGACAAGTGCTTTACTGCTATTTCCCTAGTCTGAAATTGGTGTTTCCAATAAGTGTCTGAAGTAAGTAGCCCAAATCCCTGCTTTTATTGAAAAATCTGTGATTCTTTTGCCAATTATGTTACATCGTCTTAATCTCTGAAAGGAACCAGTGGATTTATCCCACAGAGATGTTTTTTAATGTTTCAGTTGCAAATGGACACAATACCTGTATTTTGTGGTGCTGAGGATCGAATCCATGTGTCACACGTGCTAGGCAAGTGCTCTACCACTGAGCCACAACTCCACCTCACACAGAGATTTTTATTCCTTTGTATTTCAATCCACTTTTGGTGCTAAAATAGCCTTTTTTTGATCTCTCACAGATCTTGCTGAGTTAGCAGGAGACAGGTCTCAGCACAGATGACTAGCCTTGCTTAGTTGTCAGTTACTAGGTTCCATTAAGTCCCTCATCCATTGCTGTACCCTGAATGCCTAGCTGAGAGCTCCACATTTAAAGGTGACCCTAAGTTATAGGTTTGATCACTGGCTAGCTTTTTTTTTTTTTTTTTTTTTTTTTTAAGTGTGAGATATTCCAGGTTCATTTTGTTCGTTTTTTCTTAGACTTGGAATGTGCTATTTGTCCATTTTAAAAAAAAGTGACATTTAGGACTACAGTTGGGAGTATTGCTTAGTGTATTGGGTTCTAGTTAGTAGGCTGTGATTTGGAAAATCAAGGGAGAAATAATAGAATATATATTAGTGTCATGTGAACACATCAAATTCAGATAGAATCCATTAAAACATGCATATGGTAAGTAGGTTATTGCTAGTGTACCCCTACACCTGTGTGAAACAGTTTGAAAATGTAGAATTGTGGAGAAAAGGAATAATGTGAAATGGATAAATTGGAGTAAAAAAAGATTCTGGTTAGATACTGCATCAACTCTTAGGGAATGAATAGTTTTACTTCCGCACTCAGTTGTGAAGAAAACAATGTGAAGACAACTTAAAACCAGAATTATTAAAAACAGCTAAAATATTTGGGGCTTTAGTATATGCCAGATGAATTTAATTCATAACTTTGTGACCCCGTGAAAGTTCTGAGCCACGCATATGAAGTGATAGAAACGACATTCAAATCCAGGACCTATGGCTGTGTTTCTACTAAGAACTGTTGTCAGGACTTTTTGGTCAGTCGTATTTGTGTGGTCAAGGAGATTCACAGAACCTTTTAGATGGGACAAGAGTTATAATCCTGTCATTAAAAACTAATAGATAGTAATAGTATAAGAGTTTGGAAGTATGATTCTTAGCCAGGAGCTACTGAACCAAGCCTGACTCAGAAGTTTCCTAATAAAGCAAGATCAAAGGTGATGGCGATGGCCTCAGGTCCACTAGTTTTGTCCTTCTTTGTTGGTTTTGGGTCTTTTTTGGGAGGGTGGGTACTGGGAATGAAACCCAGGGGTGCTTAACCACTGAGCCCCACCTCAGCCCTTTTTTAAACAGGGTCTCCCTAAGTTGTCCAGGCTAACCTGGAACGAGTTGTCGGAATTACAGGGGTGCACCACTGCACCTAGTTCTGGTTGGTCATTTCAAACTATCAAGGATTGGTTCATCTAAGCCCAGTTCTGGTGGAATGTCTACATAAGGTCAGCCCAGCAGCTTCTTGCAGAGACTTGCCATCACTTGGTACCTGGTTTTGTAGAGGTTCTCTGTACTTGACTCCAGTGCTGTTTAGAATAGCCTCAGCATTGAAAATGAACTTGACATTTAACTTGCAGGGAGGCCTGATATTTGGAACACAGTACACTGATATACTCGGATCTGTGACTTGAAAATGGCGCTGCTTGACAGCACCTACTTTGAGTGAAGGTGCTTGAATAAATGTGGAACTCTCAACCACAGCCAGTGACACAGGATTTTAACCACATAGTCCGAATTCCTGAGTTCTTCTGAGTTTTGAGCTTGCTCTCTTTCTTTCTTTTCCACTGTAATCTGTTTTATCTGTCCTAGTTTGAGCTTGGTGACAGTAAGCTCTAAAAGAAAGGGGTGTGAGGTAGGCTTTTTGACAAGAACATCTACATTTGGGGGTGAGTGGGAAGGACAGGATTTTGCAGTTGGTGGGCACCGGCGGAACCAATCTTGAGGATCCTACCAAAGGAACCAAGCTGCTTATTAGCACACAAACGGAAACAAATCAGCCCGGCTGGGAGGAGGCTGGAAGAGGGCCTGGAGTGGTCGCTGACCAGAGTCCTGCTGGTTACTTCTAAGCATGTATCCCGCACAGGCTGGGGTTGTAGTGACGCGTTGCAACCGCTAGGTGGTAGCCATGTGTTTCCAAAGCCAGCTTGCCTACGCGAGAGCCCAGCTGGGATCCCAAGAACCCACCCGGAGCCCTGGAGGGGGAAAAAGGGAGAGACGCCCCGGGGCCCTCCCTACTTCCAGCGGCAGGGAAAGAAGAGGGGAAGAAGGCTCACTTAGCGTGGGCACTCCGCCGGAAGGGTGGCTGGGAAAACCAATATCTTGTGTGGACTCCGGGCGGGGAAAAGCGACCTCCCTCAAGTGGAGCCGCCCCGGGGGCTGGGCCTGACCCGCCCTCTCCGGGTTCCCCACTCCTACGCTGGTGGGTGTGAGTGCGAATAGCGAATATGGGTGAGTGAGGACGCTCTGCACCTAACTGCGTTCTTGGGAACCGCTCTGTCCATTTCGGCCAACGTCTACGCTGTGGCGCGGGTCACTGCGCCCAGGTGCAAAGCTCCGACGGCTTCCAGCGCTCACCCGCTCCAGCCTCTTAGGTTCTGCCCCTTCAGAGCTGCGGGTCCCGTCGCGGAGAGCGAGCACCTCCCATCCAACCCGGAGCCGCCAGGAGAAGGAGGAGGCGGCGGTGGAGAGGCCGCGGCAGGCAGGCGGGCAGGCAGGGCCGCCTTTGATGTGGGCGCGGCGCACCCAGGCGAGCTGAGCGCCCGTCCGGCCGCGCCCCGAGGGGGGAGCCCGGAGCCCCGCATCCTCATTGTGCCGGCTCGGGCCCGGGCCCGCCCCCGGCCCCCCGCCCCCTCGCCGCCCGCGCGTAGAAAACGCCCCGGCCGCCGCCAGTGGTGGGAGGCGGCGATGCGCACGGCCGGAGAGACGCGGAGGAGGAGACATGAGCCGGCGGGCGCCCAGACGGAGCGGCCGTGACGCTTTCGCGCTGCAGCCGCGCGCCCCAGCCCCGGAGCGCTGACCCCTGGCCTCGCGCAGTCCCGCGCCCCGGCCAGAGAGCGTGCCCCAGCTTTTATCCCTGTCGCGCATGCTGCCCCCGGAGTGAGCCGGGCACCAGCATTCCGCGGACGCCTGGACGGCTGCCGGACAGCAGTGAGCAAGCTTCCCCGCACCGGCCGGGCGCCTCTTGCACAGCGGCGGCAGCCCCGCAGCCCCCGCGCCAGCCCGGAGGGCGCAGCGCTCCGGAGGAGCCGCGCGGGGCGCTGATGCCGCAGGGCGCGCCGCGGAGCGCCCCGGAGCAGCAGAGTCTGCAGCAGCAGCCGGCGAGGAGGGAGCAGCAGCAGCAGCGGCGGCGGCGGCGGCGGCGGCGGCGGAGGCGCCCGGTCCCGGCCGCGCGGAGCGGACATGTGCAGGCTGGGCTAGGAGCCGCCGCCTCCCCCCCGCCCAGCGATGTATTCAGCGCCCTCCGCCTGCACTTGCCTGTAAGCGCCCGCGCGCGGGTCTGCCCACCCTGCCGGAACGTCTGTCCCTGTTCCCGCAAGTCTGTGCTCCTGACTCCGCCTCGTGTCTGTCTGTCCGCAAGCCCCCTCCCTCGAGTCCCACTGACCGCCTCTCCATCTCTCTCCGCAGGTGTTTACACTTCCTGCTGCTGTGCTTCCAGGTACAGGTACGTGGGTTCCTGACTTGACCTCCCCCTTCTGTCTCGCCGCACATGCCGACCCCCCTCGCCCGGGCCGCGCCCCCTTCGGGTGCCCCACCCTCCTGGGCGCGGAGCCCAGTGCACCTGTTCCCAGGGCGCGAAAGGGCGGTTCCGCGCGCTCCCTAAGCCGTTGGCGCATGGGCCAAGGGCAAGGGACTCTGCTGTCGCTAGCAAGTCTGCATGGGTTGTCGCAGCGCCTGTCGGCCTCCACCGGGACAAGACCCCTTGTAGCTAGTGGGCTTAGCCCCATCAACGTGCCCGCCCCCAAGACCCCTGCCCGAAGTCAGCGAGGAGTTGGGACTTGGAAATTTTCTCTGCCAACTGTCCTTAACATCGCCGTTCGCTCTTCCAAACAAAAAGACTCCTTTCAGCTGAGTGGATTTGGAGTCCAAGGAGAGAGCTGCAGTTGTAAATTACTCTGTGGTTTCAAAGGCGTTTGCATGAGAGAGAAGGGGAGCAAGAGCGAGAGCACGGACCCGGGAGGGAGAGCGAGCGCTGGGTCTGGGTCCCGGGGAGGCGCGGGGCGGCTAGCCTGAGGGCGGTTGTCCGCGAGGCCGCTCCGGGACCGGCGGCGCTCCGCACGCCCTGGCCCAAGGTGCTGCAGCCCGCGGCTGGTTCCCGCCTGCTCCGCGTTCACTCTTGCTCTCCGTGGATCAGAAGAGGGCTTGGCGCTCAGCCTGGAAAGCACTTGCTAAAATCTGATCTGTTACTTCAGCAGCTTTCAGACTCGGGAAGGTCTTGGCACGCAGACAGTTGGAACGCTCTGGCTTCCAAAGCCGTGGAAATGAAGGGGGGGGGGGGAGGGAAAGAGGGAGCCGACTTCAGCCCCTATTAGAACCAGACCAGGGCTGCCTCAGCATGGCGAGGTGGGGGCAGAGGGAATGGGAAGCCCAGCTGCCCGAGCCCCCACCCACCTAGAGCGGCCAGGGAGGGATCTGGGAGGAGCTGGACGCAGGCCAGAAGAGGATTATCTGCCCCTTCCCCCGCTGCCTTAAAGGCAGGTGTCCCTACAGGGTTGGGAAGGTGCTTAGGCCTGAGGCTTCTAGGTTCTGGAGATGCCCAGAGCCGGCCTCCCATTCGGGAAGGTGAGGTTCCCGGACTTCTGGTCCGGGGCATGTCTGCGTGTTGGGAGCTCGTCGGTGAGACTCAGCCGTCACTTGTGTGGCGCTGGTGGCAGGCCTCGATCTCCCTTCCTGCTCCTGGGAGAGGACTGGTGCCCTTAGGATGGATGTGAGCTGGGGCAGCCAGTTGGGCTGGGAGGAGGGTGGCTGGAGGGACAGACTGATGGGTTCTTTCCTCCTGTTGGCCAGGCTGGGGTCCCCAGTGACTCCTTGAATCAATACAACTGGAGTCAGTAACTTAAGACTGGCTGTTTGCCAAAGCAGATGTGACCCTGTGTGGTGATGGGGGTGGGGGACTGGGTGGGGAATGGCTGGTGTCAGAGAGAGAGGCCAGTGCCAGGCATGGCCTGCCTGGGCTGCAGCTGAGTCCCCAAGCAGAGGGCAGGCCCCAGGGTCACTGCGGAGGGTCTGCTTGTCTGGCCCGGGCCAGGCTCCTTTCTGGACTGCCGAGCCTGGGGCCAGAGCTGGGGAACCGGCTTCTCGGGAGAGGGGCCTTTGGTCATTGTGCCTGGGCTTCAAGGTGCATCCCATCCTTGTTCTTCTTGAAGTGAGGCCCAGGAGGGGCTGCTGGTGGTCTTTGACTTCTCCAAGGGGAGCGTGCGGGAGGCGCCGGGACTGTGTGTCCCAGCTCCACCTCTGGGCTAGAGCTGGAGGCCCGACGGGCAGGGCCCAGAGACAGCCTCCCGCAGGTGGAGGGCCTCCTCGCGCTCTCCGCCTTCCATCCTCCTGCCTTTGCCCCTTTGTCCCCTCCACCATTTCCAGCGGGTTCATGTGCCCTTGGAATACATCTCAGAATGGGATTATGGGGGAGGGGGGTGTCCTTGAAACAGTGCACAAAACACAGTGCCCAAACGTGCCATGTCACAGAGGGTTCTCGGCAACCCACGGATTCTGAAAGCTCCTCTGATTGCTAAAAGGTAAGGAAGTGGTGCCCCAGGGGGCTCAGGCAAGGTTGGCAGGCTCACAACCCCACTTACGTTTCAGGGGCAAAGTTTGCGTGGTCCTGAGTGGTAGAAATGAGGGGTGGGCCCCTCCTTGGGGGAGTTGCCAGGAGCTGGGGGTCTGATCCCAGCAGAGGTGGTGCTGGGCGGATGCTGGGGAGTGCCCCCACCCGGGCAGCCTGTACCTAGACAGTGACAGATGGTGCGCCTTCAGTGCGAGGCTCACGGGCACGCAGGGCCCACCAGCCTCCCCGAGTGGTGGCAGGGCTCAGGCCTTGGCGATTTGGTGGGCTAGGCCTGGACCCAGCTCCATCATGCCCTGTCTGTGGCTCTCTGGGGGTCTTAGTTTCATCCTTTGTAAAAGAAAGTGGCCCTGGGGCTGAAATGACAGGTGACAGAGGTGGGAGAAGTTCTGTAACTCACCCACCCTGGCAGGCTCCTAGCTGCACTGGCCTGCCCTCCCCCACCTTGCTGTCCTGGGGGTCTGGTCCAACCTCAGGAATAGCGTCTCTGCCCCCCCACACACACCAGGCCTCAGCCACCAGGTCAGAACGGCCCCTCCCCAGCCACGTTCCCATGAGCACAGTGAATGCTGGACACTGTCCTCGCCCACCCCCAGTGTGCCGAGTCCCGCCCTCACCCGCGGCCACCCTGGGAAGCGGGAAGCTGGGAATTTAATAAGATCCCTTCATCCCTTGTCCCCAGGACTCGGGCACTGTGGATAGCTCGAATCGGAAGAATTTTAGAAATGTCCTCCGGAGCAGGTGGCGTGACCAGTAAATTGCTTTTCTGCACTTGGCTGAGCTGTGACAATGACACGAGCCGGGCCTTTCACGAGGCTCAGCCGGCACCTGCCTGACATTGTTCCCACCGCCAGGCTCAGCTAGGTCCAGGCCTTCCCCAGACAAGCCGGGCATGAGCAGGCCAGGGGTGGGGGGAGGGGGAGGCCTCCTCAGTCCCTTGTCCCTCCTAGCCCCTGTCCTTCTCACCCGGCCACTTCCTGTCTCACTGCCAGAGGTGTTCTGGTCTGGAAGATCCTTCCCCGTCCCTCTCTGCCTGGCCACCCGCTACACCCAGCTTCCTCCCTGGACTCTGGACCCGGCCTTCAAGCTAGCTAGTATGAAGAAACCAGGGACAGTGTCCTCTGGGGCAAGAGGAGGATGGAAAACTCTCCTCTTGGGTGGCACTTTGATTTATTTAGTTTTGGCACTTTCAGTTTCTTAAAGCATCATCATCTGTCCGTTCAGGCAGGGTTTCATTCAACAGCTGCTTGTCGGGACTCTGCTTCTTGCTGACCT
Source organism: Tamias sibiricus (assembly GCA_025594165.1). Lineage (NCBI taxonomy): Eukaryota > Metazoa > Chordata > Mammalia > Rodentia > Sciuridae > Tamias > Tamias sibiricus. Next base: position 9,556,734 of record CM046662.1, on the reverse strand, counting down.
GAGAATAATAATGCCCTAGAGGGCACCTGGCCCCAGAGCTCTGAGCCTGCTGGCCAGGTCCCCAGGAGTCGGTCCACCACAGCTCCCAGCTCTGTGGGACGGGGTGCATCTTCCCCCACTAGGGAGGTGCTTGTAAGAATTTCAAAGTGTCTGTGGCATCGGGCAGCTGTTTTCAATCTTGCAACCGTTGTACAAGATGGTGGGGCAGGAAGGAGGGCTGCCTCTCCTCCGTGGATGGAGAAAGCGAGGCTGAGAGCGGGGAAGGGATTTGTTCAAGGCGCGGCTGAATCCCAGCCCTCTGGATGCAAGATCTTGTGTTCATTCCACGATGCCAAGCTGACTTTTCCAGAGAGAATCCTGGCATTAATCAGAAAGAATACCAGTGGCGGAACAGAGTCCCAGGAGGGTGCTGAGGGAGGCGATCCTGGGCTTGAGCGTATTGGACCCTGAGACCTCTGGGATTTGCAGCTCTGAGAGGGTCCCAGAGGTAGAGGTGGGTGTTTGGTGGGGCGGGGCATGCGCACTCTCCTTCCAGCCTCCTTCCCAGGGGGAGGGGGCGGGGGAGGGAGGGAGGCAGGTACCCTGCCAGCATTCCTGATGTCTCAAAGTGTCACCTGCTTGGAGAGAAGAGGTGGATTTTAAAAATGTGTTGAGGTCGGCACGGCCAGTGTCAGCAGGCTCGGGCAGCACATCAGGGTCTCCCGTGCAGCCCGTACCCTTCCTGAGCAGCTCTGAGGGTGCCCCGGCCCCAGAAGGAGGCTGGCGAGGGGCAGGGAAGCCTAGCCTCAGCAGGACGGCGTGGTTCCGAGCTAGTCCTCTAGCAGGAAAACCGCGGGTGCAGAAAATGGGGTGCAGCGACAGCAGCAGGCATTCACGTAGTCCCGCAGGGGCGGTGTGCCCAGCGAGCTGCCGGGAGGAGGGAGTTGTGTGGTGGAGGAGAAGTTCAGGCCGCGGTGCCTGCTCTGGAGTTGCCAGCCTGGCTCCAGCTGCAGCTCCGCCTTCTCGTTGCTGTGTGACCTGGTGCAAGTTACTCTACCTTCCTGGCTCTCAGCTTCTGCGTGTGTAAAATGGGGGAAAACAAAAGAAAACAAAACACAAACACTGTGCTGGTCACAGACTCATGTTGGCAGTCCCCACGCCGCTGGCCCCGGGAGGTTGCCTTGCCCGTCACCCTGTCCGCTGCTGGGCACCGGGGTGGGGCATCAACGCTGGGCTGCTCCGCAGAGCCCCCTTGTGCTGCTGGACCAGGGCAGATCACTGGGGGACCAGTGCCGGGTCCTTCCCGCGTGCCAGGGGTCGGGAGGCCATCTGGCCTTGGCATGGGCTTTGGCCTGCTGTTGGCACTTTGGGCCTGACTGTGGGGGTCTGTTCCAGAACACCAGCAGTGGGCGGGCCACAGGCGCTGGTCAGGCTTGGTGGCAGCGCCTTGCTGGCATCTAAGGGGCCTCCTTCACTCAGACCATTTAAAACGCAGGCTCAAAGACGAGCCTCCTGTGGGCCACCAAGCAGAAAGACTCCTGGGGCCACGCACCCAGCCCCGGCTCTGTCACCAACTTGTCGTGTGCTTTCTCTCTCTGAGCCTTGGTTCAGCTGCCTGAGTGTTGGCAAGGCGGGCGGTGGCTTCTGAGGTGCTCGGGTGCCCGCTCTGAATCCCGGCTGTGCCGCTTAGCAGCCGATCGGCAACTTCCCCTGATCTCCAACCCCCCGCGCCTTGGTGTTCCCCATCTGCAGAATGGGGTAATGAGGAGCACCTACTTTTCAGGGGCTTTAGGGGCATTATAGACAGGGTAGCTAGTGCCATGGCTAACAATAAATATCTTAGTAATAGTAATCGCTCAGTTACGTGCCATGTGTGTCTCCGGGACACAGCATCTAGAGAAAGCCAGCAGGGTTCTTGGGTAAGTGACAGCAGGCCTCCTCCTCCAGGCTGCTGGTGGTGCAGGTTTTGGACTTCGGTCTGGATTTAATCGCCATTCCACCACTCACAGGCTGTGTGGCTTTGGGCAACATCTTTAACCTCTCTGAGTCTCTGCTGCCTCAGAGTCTTATAGCGCTAATAACACCACTCCCCAAACAGAAGCCCGGTCCTGGACCAGGTATGCACCAAGGGCTCAACTATGGCACAGTTCTTCATTTTCAGTCCATGAACCTTTATGGGATGCTGCTTCTTGTCTGGCTGGACTGGGTTTCAAGGGGCCTGGAGGAAACATCAGGGCTTAGCTTTTCCCCGGGGCCCCCTGGGCGGACACGGGCTGCCTCACCGACCAGCCTCCCCGGCTCCCCACCGTCCACCGTGGAACCCCACAGCACGCTGTGCCTGTCCTCTGACCCCATGTTCTCTGCTACGACTCACAGGCGCAGAAGGGTCCTGGGCTTTGGCTCTAACCCGCTGGGTCACTCCCGCCTCGGCCCCTCGGTGGCTCTGTGACTGGCCAGATTGAGGGGCCTCTCCATCCCTGTGGCCTGCATGGGGCTGCTGCCAGGGTGGACTGTGGTCCCCTGGGAGGAGCACTGGGCACAGTGCCAGGCTTAGCACCAGTGGGAGGTGAATGTGAGCGGTGTCCTTGCATGGCCTTGAGGTGTCTGAGGCCTGCTGGGGCCAGCACGCAGTCCTTGAAGCCCAGGGAGGCTGACCCTGCCGTGGCACCGTGGCGTCTGGTTCGGACCTGGCATGGGGGTGGAGGACCTGGATGGAGCTGCCCTGCACTCTCCAGGCGCTTGGCACAGGACACTGCTCCTTGGCCAGTCCTCGGGGTCTGGAAGGGACCAAGGCTGGGTGCGGAGGAGCAGGAGGGCCTGAGGCCCAGACCAGGACAGGGCTGGCCAGGGCGATGCCCCGTTGGAACCCAAAGGTAGATGTCGCTGCCTGAAGCGATGGCCGCTTGGAGCAGCGACGCCGCGGGAATAAGTTCAGAGGCGGACTGGAAACGAACAGGCTCTTTATTCCGCTGGCTTCTCTCTCCGGCTCCAACAACAACTCCAACACTCACCACGCTCCTCCAACCACCCACAATGGCGCCAACCCGCTCCGCAACGTCCCGGGCCAAGTCTCGCGAGACCATGCAAATGGTGCCAACCCGACCCGCCAGGCCAAGTCTCGCGAGACCATAGAAGGTGGTGATGCTTGAACATCTTATGGCTCACAGCTAACCGCAGTCTTAGCTATCTCCTTAATTAGGGCTCCTACAGGTAGAAGCAGGCCAGGTGGAGAGGGCACGAGAGCCTTGCAGGCGTGGGGACGGCTGCCCCAAGTAGGCAAGGCCTGGTGTGGCCGGGGCTCCAAGCCCATGGGGTGCCTGCAGGTTCAGGGATGGGAGGCTCTGAATGCCAGAGCACGGCCGGCTTGTGATCTCGGGCTTGGGGACTGCTCCCCTGCCCAGGCTCCGGGGAGGTGGATTGAAGCCGGCACTGCCTGGAAGGGAAAGGCGGGGAGAGAAGCAGGCTCAGCCCTTGACAGGGCTGTCCCCGTCCCCAAGCTGGCTCCAGGTGTGGCCGCCTGCCCGGCAGCACCCATATTGACAATCTGTAGGAGGAGGTGATGTATGGGGAGAGGGAGGTGACACCCAGCCCCAGCCCCCATCCTGCCACCCCCGCCATGCGGATGGCTTGGCCCTGCCAATCAATACATTGATAGCTTGGGAGCTTAATGGACAGGCTGGGGGCGGGGAAGGGCCCTCAGCGGCCTTCCTCGCTCTCCAGGCTGGCTTGGGTGTGGGGAGCGGGACAGGCGAGAAGCCAGACACTTGGGCTGGGGGGGGGTGCCCGTCTGAGTCGAGCCAGATCCAGGGGCGGGCAGGTCTTCCCCTCTGCGCCCTGTGCCGGAGTGCCGCTGCAGGGACGCCTGTGGGTCGCAGAGTCAGAGAGGGAGTCAGAGCCTGGCTCAGTCACTGTCCCTTGGCCTCTGTGTCTCCCTGTGTCCCCTAGAGCACAGGGATAGTCCTCATTCCGACCTGCTCCGGCCATGTGGGCAGTGAGGACATGCCGGGCAAACGGGCATCCTGGGCCCTGGCATGAGGCACGTGCCCATGAAGTGGGAGCCAACGTGAGAGTCGCTGTCCACATAGTGGTGGAGAGGGTGCCGTGGCTGGCAGCGCCCCGGCCAGAGTCCAGGCTGCTCTCGAGGAAGAGTTTGGGGAGCTGCCTTTGGGAGTAGAGAGGGGCCACTTTACCAGGGCGCACCCTGGAGGAAGTCCAGAGCTCTCGTTTGAATCCAGACTTCGGAGAAGCTCTGGAAGCCCTGGCGAGACTCACCTGCTGCTGCTGCTGCGGCTGTGGTGGAATGTGGCCGGAAGTCTGTGGCTGCCCTCTGGGGCCAGGGAGACCATCCCTTTCTGGACAGGCTGCCTGGAGCCAGGGGCAGGGATTGCAGGAGGCCTCAACAATCTGGAGCCCGAGTGGGAGACAGCAGTGGCACCCCACCCTCCTTTCTTACAAGGAGGAGTTCATGGTCTTCAGCCCTTTCACAGACAACATCCCTCAACTCAACTATGGCTTATATTCTGAACCAGCTACTGTCCTGGAATGCAGTCACTCCTCCCTTATCCTTGGGAAATATGTCCTAAGATCCCCAGAGGATGCCCCAAGTGGAGGGTAGTACCAAACCCCATGTACAAGCATTGTTGTACCGAGACAGTGGACCAGATGGCTGAGACAGCTATGGAGTGACTACCTGGTGGGTAGTGTATATAGTGTGGATACATTGGACAAGGGGGTGGCATGAGGTTTTGTCATGCTACTCAAAATGGCACCAAATGTAAAACTTATGAATAGTTTATTTCTGGAATTTCCCATTTAATATTTTTGGGTCTTGGTTTACAAGGGTAACTATGGAGAGTGAAATCCAGGATAAGCGGGGAGCACTGACATGGAGAGGAGGTGGGTAGTGAAGAGCCTAAGGGAGAATGGCAGCAGGTGAGGTGAAGTGGTGGACAGCCTGAGTTCTGGACAGAGGGGAAAGTGGTCCTCTCCTCACTGATTCTGTGGCTTAGGACAAGCAATATAACCTGAGTCTCAAATTCCCCATCTGTAAAATGGAGATAATAAGGATACCAACTCACAGGGCTGCCCTGGCGATTACATAGGGTATTTAGCCTACAGGGGTTAGTGCTCAGCATCTTACGGCTGTTTAAAAAACAAATCAAGAGAAAAATGTGGTTGCTGTTGCCACTAACATAATCTTTCTTCGAGGCAAATATTATAAACAAACCCAATATTGCTGATGGGAAAACTGAGGGTTAAAGAGATTGGGGTGGACCAGCAGCCCGGGGGCTGGCATGGACCATGTGTGATCATGCGCCGTGGGTGACGGGGACGGGCTGGTGGAAGGTGGCAATGTGGCCTGGGAAGAAGTAGGAAGCCACACGTGTGCTTTTCAGAGCAGAGGGCTGAACTCTTCAGGCCAGAGGGACCTTTGGTGGCGTTGGACGCCCGGGCGGGACGGACACCACAGTGATCCCTGCAAGATCGCCAAACCTCTTCTGCCCTGCAGAGGGTCCCACAGCCTGCCTAGGGAAGGGGCTGGATTTTAAGGCCACCTGGACCGTGTCCTGCAGGAATTGGGAGCAGGGCAGGGCCCTGGCGGGGACGCTGTCTCCCTGCGTGCATTCTGAGCCCCGTGAGCCAAGCATGAGACTGCGCCCAGGTGGGTGTCTGTCCTGGGGCTCTGGCAGACCTGGGGCCTCGTTGCCTCTGTGCGGTTCCTGGGTTGGGGGAGTGACTATCTCCATCACTGCTGAAGCCTCAGGACCAGGGAAGAGGCAGGGGGCGAAGTTGGGGTCTTAGGCTGCCGGGGGACTCTAGGTCACCCCGCTGTGGGAATAGCTACTTCCACCCAAAATATGAGCCATGTGTGTGGTGGGGCTGCCGAGGCCCTTCCCTGCACTTGGAAGGCGCTGTGGGGATGGGGCTGTGTTTGCCCTATGGCCCTTCAGCCCCCTTGAGGACTCTGCCCTGAGGGGGTGAGTGGGCAGGCGGCAGCTCGGACTGTCCTTGGAAGGCCCTGACTGGGTTCCCGCTCAGGCACTGAGACCAAGTGACCTGCCACCCGGCTAGTGGACAGGGAAAGAAGCCATCGCTGCTGGGCGGCCCTGCGTGCCTGCGCTCTCGAGGCACAGCCTGGGGCTCCGCTCACCCCCAGCCCTGAGGCTCTGGGCAGAGGCCTGAGGACCCATCTGTGAAGAGGACTCAGCCGCTGGGGTGACCAGGGGAGGCAGAAGAGCAGCACGTCCACTCAGCAGAGGACAGCAGGGCTCTCCAGAGCTTGAAACAGTCCTTGCAATCCCACTGGCTCAGGAGGCTGAGGCAGGAGGAGCACAAGTTTGAGGCCAGCCTCAGCACTTAGCAAGGCCCTAAGAAACTTAGTGAGACCCTGTCTCAAAATAAAAAGTAAGGGGCTGGGGATGTAGCTCAGTTGGTAGAGTGCTTGCACAAGGCCCTGGGTTCAATCCCCAGCACCACACACACAAAATAATAAAATAAAAAGGGCTGGGGTGTGACTCAGTGGTTAAGCACCCCTGGGTTCAATCCCTGGTACCAAAAAAAAAAAAAAAAAAACAAAAACAAAAAAACCCCGAAAGAAAAAGAACTTCCCCTGCCACCCCCTGTTGGGGACTCTGCTTGTTTGGGTGGTGAGAAGCAGGGTCACTGTAGAACTCCAGGTGTCCCTCATTTTTGGCCACAGCCACTTGGCAAGGCTTTGCTGACAGCCTGCTGGGGTGGGGCTGAAAACCTAGGGAGGAACCAGACAAGCTTGACTCTGGGGACAGCTGCCCTGCCTGGGAGGTGGGGGCCAGGCAGGTGCCTGTGGCAGGTGACAGCCAGGCTGAAGGAGGCCGGTAGCCCTGAGCCCACCAGAGGCCTCGCCCAGGAGCCTGGGGCGCTCTCGGACCCTGTTTCCTGGAGAGGACCCCCCCCCCCCCCCCCGTGCCCCCTTCCCTCCCTCGGGATTGATCAGGCCACAGGGTGTGGCTTGGGTCTCCGAAGCTGGGCAAGATGGATTGTCCGCCCCACGTCCTGTGGAAGGGTCACCCTCCAGCCCCTGCTGACCCTGGGTCACCCACGCTGCCTCTGTCCAGTGGGCCAGGGAGAAAATCGTTAATGGGAGGCCAGCTTCAGGGGCAGGGAGCTCCCCTCGGGGACCCTGGGTGAGGAGATTGGTTTGACCTCTGGTCGATAGGGCCTCCTGTGAGCAGGCAGCGGCCGCGGGCGGGGGATGCTGGCGCCTACCCTTGGGGGAGGGGACAGGGCCAGGCCACTCCGGAAGTCAGTCCAGGGGGTGTCTTGGGAGGGGCCTCTGGGGCACTGGAGCTTGCGTCCCTGGGCATCAGGTCCAGGTGGCGGCTTCAGGCTTTGAGTGCAGTGGGTGGCCACTGGTGGGGTGGCGAGGAGGAGGCAGGCCTGCCCCTGGGCTGCTGGGCTTGGAGCAGTGGACTGAACTTATTTTGAGTCTCAGTTTTAAAATCTGTGGAATGGGGTTGATTGGCGTTCCCAGGGTGTTGGGTGTGGGAACTCTCAAAAGCAAGGACAGCTTCCCAAGCTGTCCCCTGGTTTGCCAGGCTTTGCTGGGGCCTCTCCCAGGGTTCCCTAGGCCCTCCCAGGGCCACGCGGGCTGGCGGCACCTCCTCTGTGGGGCCTCGGCTTCGAGCGCTGCTGTTTCTGCTGCAGTTTCTGCGACCCCGGGGGTGCTGCGGGTAGCAGTGGCCTCCTCCCACAGGTAAGGAGACGGAGGCAGAGAGGCAGGGGACTCTCCTGTGGTCCCCTTGCTAAGGAGTGGCATGCCCTGGGCCTTGCATTGAGGAGCAGGTCCTGATGGCACTGGGGCCAGGCAGGGCCCAGCAGGGTGGCTGTGCTGCAGGGCTGTGCCCCGGAGACACGTCCTGGGCCACGTCTTGTCCACTCTGCTGCCTGCTCCTGATGGCGGGCAGCGGCACAGCCTCGGTTTCCTCCTCTGATGTGGGACACGGCTCCAGCGGAGGACAGCTGCGGAGGTCCCGTGGCCTGGCCTCCTGAAGCACGGTGTGGCCAAGGCTGGGCAGAGGTGCAGGTCAGCATGGGGACAGGTGCCCGGGCTGGGTGTGGGTCCTGGCCCTGGGGAGCCCGGAGCCGAGCGCTGAGACCATGCTTCTGTCAGCCAGGGCACCGCGCGCTCCCGCGTGGGGCGGGGCCTCCCGGGAACAGGGGCCCGTGTGCCTGGCGTTGTGTGGGACGCCTGGATGCTGGCCAGGCTTCAGGACCTGCTCGGCTTTGTGGTTAGGCTGCGCCGGGTCACCTAATTAGCAGGGCGTGGGAAAACTTAATGTCATGCTGAGTGGCATGGCAGGACATGTTGGCGTTCACCTGTCCACCCACCCACCCATCTGTCCACCCTCCCATCTACCCACCCACCCATCCATCCATCCATCCACTCATCCATCCATCCATCCACCTGTCCATTCATCCGCCCACCTGTCCACCCATCCCATTCACCCACCCATCCCATCGTCCACCCACCCAACCCACCCATCCCCATCCACTCATCCATCCATCCATCCATCCATTCATCCACCTGTCCATCCATCATCCCACCCACTCGTCCACTTGTCCACCCGTCCACCCTCCCACCCATCCATCCACCCATTCATCCCGTCCACCCATCTACCCTCCATCCAGCGTGTGTGGGTGTCTGCTGCCCTGGGTGCCGGGGAAGGCAGCACACGGGAGGAGGCAGCCACACAGCTTCAGCTTTCATGGGGCCAGTCATGGGGGGCAGACAGACAAAGCCCGGACTGGGCAATGGTCTGTCGGGTTGGTAAGTGCTGGTGAGAAACACAAAGAATGTCAGCTGTGGAGACCGACAGAGTTGGAGGCTGCCTCAGAAGGGCTGTCCAGAAAGGCCTGTTTGAGCAGAGACGCAGGTGAGGTAGGGACCTGGAGTGTGGGGGTCAGGGGAAAACCACCCAGACAGAGGGAAGAGCAAGTGCAAAGGTCCTGAGGGAGGAGCCAGGTAGCTGGCAGGAAGGGAGCAGTAGGAGAAGGTGGCAAAGCCTTTGAGGCTCACCTGCAGGTCCTGGAGGCCACAGTGGGGAGTGTGCCAGGGAGGGGTCTATACGAGGACCAGGTTTGGTGCAGGATGGATTAGCAGGTGGCAAGAGTGGGCCAGACTAGCAGGAGGCCATGAGGAAGCATGTGCACACTGTCCAGGTGAGAGGCCGCGTCTGGATGGGAGACTGGAGAGGTGTGTGTTGGTGCAACCAGAGAAGGCTTCCTGGAGGAGGTGGGCAGATCTGAGCTAAACCGCAGGTGATAAAGGGAACTTTGATGGGAGATGTGAAAGGGAGGGTTCTCCAAGAGGGGCCTGAGGCTGGTGGTGTGAATTAGTGGGAGGAGCCTGGGCACCGCGGTGGGCTCTGGCCCATTCCTTCCCAAATTGAGATTGCCAGGCCTCCCACAGCTGCTCTCTGCCCTGTCCCCCGTGCCCTCTCCGGCAGACACGAGGTCTTCTTCTTCCCGCTCGCTCTCTGTATCCTCACAGCATCCCGCCATGTCCTGGGGCAGGGGCTCTGCTGGGCCACTGTACCGAGAAGGGCACACGGGACCCCTGCTTTCCCCTGGGCTGTGGTGCCAAGTCTTGGCTTGGCTGCTTCCTGGCCCCCTGGCCCTCACCTCCGTGCAGCGGGGTGGCCGTGGCGAGGCAGTCCTCGGCCTCCGTCCTGACCGTGGCTGGCCCTGTCCCCCCTCTCAGGTGCTGGCGGCCGAGGAGAACGTGGACTTCCGCATCCACGTGGAGAACCAGACGCGCGCGCGGGACGACGTGAGCCGCAAGCAGCTGCGGCTGTACCAGCTCTACAGCAGGACCAGCGGCAAGCACATCCAGGTCCTGGGCCGCAGGATCAGCGCCCGCGGCGAGGACGGGGACAAGTATGGTAGGTGCCACCCCGGCCACCCGCGGAGGCCTCGGCTCCGCCCAGCTCTGCGGCGCTGGAGCTGGCGCAGGTCCTGGACCTCGCTCTGAGCTCTGAGCCGCCTGGGCCTGGGTTTCCTGCTGTGACCGTCCCGAGAGCCCCCGGGTCCTAGCTGACCGTGGGAGCAGAAGGTGCTTCGGCTGGTAAATGCCCCAGCGAGCGGCGGTTGTTGGGGGCACCGTGGCTGCCCTGTGCCGCTGCTCAGCCGCAGGCTCAGGCTGTGGCCTCGGGGTCACACTCTGGGGCTGCTGCGGCTAGTGGTGGAAATCAGCCTGGCGTGGTGCGTGGGCGTGCGTGCGTGCGTGGGCGTGCGTGCGTGGGCGTGGTGCGTGCGTGGGCGTGGTGCGTGCGTGGGCGCGCACGTGCGTTTCAAGCTTGAGCGGGTGGACACTCAGCCCCTTGAATGTGGTCTCACTGACCTGCCCTTGACGCTGGGAGGGCCTCGTCCCTCTCCTCTTCTTCTCAAGCCGCAGCCCCCGGGACCCTCAGAGGAGAGCAAGAGGGACAGGACTCCAGCCTGGGGGTGGCCGGGCCAGTGGCTGAAGGAGTCCTCGCTGCGGGGTCAGTTACTTAGAGGCACCAGGCTGTGCGGGGCCTCCCGGTCCTCGCCCCTTGGAAAGCGCTGCCCCAAGGGTTCCTGCCCTCTCCCAGGCCCCCAGGAGCAGGGCTGTGGGTGGCCGGGGTGGGTGGCTGGGGCCAGGTCTGTGAGTGCTGCTGGCCTGCCACCCTGGCCCCCCACCCCCACCCAGCAGCCCTGCCCATTGCAGTCAGGACGTGACAATAAGACAAATAATTTCTTGGACCCTTTATCTTGGACACCATTTATTTTCCCTGAGCCCCAGGGCAGGGCTGACCTCGTGGTAGGGCCCTGGTGTGGCAGCTGCACGGCACTGGGGGCTGGGCCGGGCAGGCCGGGCTGGGCAGGGCCGGGCCTTGCTGGGCTCTTGCTGCTGGGGACAGCTGCCTCTGCTCTCTGCCCGCACTCCTCACGGGCTCCCTGCCCTCCCTCTCTCCTCTCTCCTTGCCTGGTTCCGGCCCCTTCTCCTTTTTGTTTCTGTCTGTCTCTGTCCCTCCCTCTGTCCACAGCTTCTCTGCCCCTCCAGGGCCCTCTGCTGGTCGCCTCCCTGGGCCCCTCTGCAGGTGCCTGGCTGTGCTGGGCAGACCCAGGTGGCCGTTTTCCCTGGGATCTTCTGTCCAGTTGCTGCCAGGAAGTGGCAGCTGGCTGGCCGGGCGGGAGGAGGTGCCCTCCTGGGGAGTCCCGGAGCGCTTGCTGGTCCCTCCAGCCTAGAGTACAGGGGGCCAGACTCTGGCCTGAGCCATCTGTCCACACTCTGGGACAGGAGGTGGGAGCTGCGGAGGGAGAGGAGTCCAGAAGTGACTGGCCTCTCACTCTGAAGCCACCTGTCCCCCCACTTCCTCTGCCTGCACTGGGAACTCAGGCGGCCTGGCCTGCTGTGTGACCTCAGGGGAGCTCTTGGCCTTCTCTGGGCCTCTTTCTCTTGGCCTAGACCAGCGCTTCCTTAATGTTAACAAGCCTGTGACTCACCCAGGGGTCTTGAGAAGTGCTGTGCCCACTTGGGGGTCCCCAGTGGGCCTGGGCTCCTGCATTCCTTGCAAGCACTCGGGTGGGGCCCCAGGATCCCATCTCTGAGTTGCTGGGAACTAGCATGTCTTGGACACTCTTCCGCCTCCACAAACTCTCGAACGCAATCCTCATCCTCCAAGGAATATATTCATGTATTCCCGCAAGCCCCCAACACCCAGGGCAACAAGGGGCCTTGCAGGCTGCTGCTGTTCCATTTAAAGGTCCCATTAGAAACGCAGATGAGGCCAAGGGACCCCATCTGTGCGCCCTGGGAGAGGAGGTGAGACAATGGACCAACTGAGGTTTCCAATCTAGGTGATCAATACAAATATTATTGGAAGGGTGATTTATGTGGCCTGGGCAGGAGGCTGGGCCCGCCTTGCTGGGGGAGGGGTGGCCTGGGCCCAGCACTGATCGGGAACCTGCTCCCTCTTCTCGGGACGGGGTGTGGCCAGGCACGGTGACGCCCGTGTGGTCAGCATTGCGGCACTTTATAACATGCTGCTCGGAATTTCAGCCAATGCCAAGTCCAGACAGAGTCCCCTGAACCCTGGGATCAGGAGCCTCACGGACCGGGGGCTCAGGCTGAGAAGCCAGCCCCCAGGGCCCTTGCCTGTGCCTTGCCAGGTGCGGGTCCCCGGCCCAGCCCGTTCAGGGGCTGTTCAGCTGCGCGTGGTCCTTTGGGGAACCTCTGTAGGTGCCAGGAGGCTTCTGCCCTGTGGTGGTCTGCAAGAGGGTCTCCGTGTCATCCCCTCCAGCTTTCCCAGCACTCGGGGAGCCCTGGGATGGGCTATTCCAGGAGCCGGGGGTCTTTGGTGGCTTTGCTCTGGAGGGGACACGGCTGGCCGGAGGGCTGGGGCTGGGGAGGAGTGTAGTTGGCAGGCAGGGGCCTGGGGGCTGGGCTCGCTCCTGCTTGCCCTTGGTCCTGGCCACCTCTGTCCTGCAGCGGGTGCTGCCTTGGAGAACAGCAGGACACCTGGGTTCCGGCTGCAGCTCCATTACTGAGCCGCCGCCGTGGGCCCGGGGCAAGAGTCCTGGCTCCGGACTGAGTTTCCTCCTCTGCCAGATGAGGACAGCGGTCCCTGTTCTGCCTCTTTCCGGGGTGGACGGGGCTGAGCCTAGGATGTGGGTGCTGAAGTCGCCAGCTCCCGAGTGCTGGGCTGGACTCTTGGCAGGGGAGGCCCGGGCCCCGGAGCCCACACAGGGCGTGGTCGGGGCCCCAGCAGTGGAGGGGAGGGTGGAGGGCAACCTGCTCGTGCACGCCTCAGGACTGGTCGTCCCGGCCTGACTTCATTTGCACAAAGGCCTTCTCTAGTTGAGGATAAATTAAAGAGTTTCAAAACCCCGGTCTGCAGTAGGCCAGCCTCCCCGGCCAAGAACGCCCAGAGCAGCCCAGGCCGGCCACGCAGGCCCAGGAGAGCGGGCCAGGGCGGGATCCCCGGGGCTGAGCTCCCGGCTCTGCGGTCCGAGGGCACTTGAACCTGGCCCCTCCGCTCAGGCCCTGGCAGACGGTGCGCCCACGTCGGCCTCTCTGGTCCTGTCTTCTCTTCCACAGAACAGGGGTCACTGGAGTGAGGCCAGCCTCGCGCCTGCAGACTGGGCGACGGTGAACGAGAATTAACAGCCACTGAACCCAGGGGCAGGTGGAGGAGGAGGGTCCCCACTGGGAACGGGTTCCTGAGTTCCAGGAGGGCCTGGGCCGGAGACAGGCCTTCCTCTCTCCCGTCTGTGAGGGGGGTGCAGGTGGACGAGGCTCCTTCCGTGATTCCGAGTGGCAGGGTCTCGGGCAGAGCAGGAGGGGGCCCTTGTCTACTTGGTACTTGGCTCCTGGTCTCTCCGGCGGGCTGCCTGGTGGGTGCCTGTGTCGCTTCTGCTTGGTGCTGCAGCCCCTGTGCACGGAGCCTGCGCTGAGGAGCTCAGCACGGGACTGAGCGAGTGGATGGGGGTCCTGGAGCTCCTGGGAGTGTGGCGGGGTCACTGGTGCTGGGGCATCAGGCCCAGGGGCTTCTTCCCCTCTTGTGGGGGTGCTTGGCACCGTACTGGGCGGTGGCGTCCTGTGTGGCAGGTCAGCGGCCTCTCCTTCCTCCTCCAGCCGTGGACCATGGACACCCCCAGACCCACTGCCCCTCCAAGCTCTCCTGGCTGGGGTCAGGGTGGGACTTCCTATCTCAGGCTTGATCTCCTGCCCTCTGGGCTCCTGTCACAGGACCTCTGTCCCCACCTCTGTCCCCGGTGGGAAGTGGTCACCCATGTCTCGTCCATTCCACGGCTGCAGTGGCTACCTAGGGCGACAGCTAGGGTTAAATGCAGCTCCTGATCAGCTCTATCGATTGTCTTCCCCTCTTCCTTTCTGGTGAGCCCACGTGGCCTGCGAAGCTCCTCCAGGGACTTTAGAAGGGAACTGGAGAACAGGCCCCAGGTGTGTGTGTGTGTGCGTGTGTGTGTGCGTGTGTGTGTGTGTGTGTGTGTGTGCGTGTGTGTGCGTGTGCGTGTGAGAGAGAGAGGGAGGGAGAGAGAGAGAGAGAGACGGCGGGGGAACATCTCTAGGAAGGAGACCCTCCCCTCCTGGACTCCTGTCCCCACCTGGCCCACCTTCAGAGAGCAGGCAGGGGGCTGACCCAGTGTGACCTCCCAGCGCCTCTGGGGCCGAGGGCATTCTCCGCTGGCGGATGATGCCGGGCACCGGGCCAGCAGCTCGGTCAGCACTGGAGCTGTTGCAGCAGGGTGGCCGCAGCCGCCTGTGCACCCCACGTGGGCCCGAGACCCCGCGGGCTGGGAGCTGCCCCCCCCCCCCCCCCCGGCCCTGTTCTCTGGCCCGTCTCCTGTGTCTCGTCCGTCCTCCCGAGGTCTCTGGCTGCCTCTCGGTGCCTTTCCCTCCTGTTTCCACCCTTCGAGCCCAAAGTGCTCCGAGCGAGGCCCTGAGCCCCCCCGGGGGAGCCTCACTCCATCCCTCCTTCTGGCCGTCTGTCCATCTGCCCATCTGAGCCCTCCTCCTTCCTGTCACTGCAGGCCAGCGCTGCGCCTGTCCGCACCCTCCTGCGTCCCTGGGCCTGAGTCTCTAGTCTGGGCCCCTCTGCCTGTCCCCAGAGGAGCCCTGCGGTGTGTCTCGGGGCAGGTGACACAGCTGCTCCGTTGACGCCCGGTGTCTTCATTTGTGAGCAGCGTCACAGCCTCGGGTTGTGGTGAGGCTCCTGTGAGGTCCTCCCCAGACGCTCAGCCTAGTGCCTGACCATGGTGCATGCTTGGGTGACCGTGGCAGTCATTGTCACCGTTTTTTCTTATTGTTGCTCCAGGCTTTTAAGAAGAACAGGGGGAGGGAGACACGGGGTCCTTCAGGGGAGAGGTGCTGCCCCTTCCTCCTGGTGCAGGGAGGGTGGGGCTCTGAGTCCTCCCGGCCCTTCCTGCCCGCAGCGTGGTGGTGCCAGCCGCTCTGGGCCGGGCCCTGCAGGTGCCTGCTCAGTGGACTCCCCTTTCGGGGGAGCTGTGGCAGGGGCTCCCCACTGTGGACTCTTCTCAGGTCTGTGCAGTGCTTCCGTCTCTTCTCCAGGTGGAAGGTCCCCCGGCTGCCTGGCTGTGGTCCAGTCCTGCCCTGGGTGCCCCTCAAGGTCACCCTAGGGACCCCTCCTTCCTCAAGGTCATTTGGAAGTGGGGGCGGGAGGGATGGGCCTCTGCTTCTTGCTCTGATGGCCTCTCTGCCCCCTGAGTTCTGCCCACGGGAGTGAGGCCCAGGAGAAGGCCCCACCCCACTCGGTGCAGTCACTCGTCCTTCCTGGAGGGGACGTGGGGGAGGGGGAGCGGCAGGTCTAAGACCCGGACTTCAGGGCAGCCTGTCTGGTCTGCCTCTTAGCTCCCTCACTGTGTGGCCCGGGACTGTCCTCCTGCCTGTAGAGTGGGGGTGAGGACCCGAGCTCTAACCTCACAGGACTGGTTTTATTTTTTTGGTACCCGGGAATAGAACTCAGGGGCACTTATCTCCTGAGCCACATCCCCAGCCCTATTTTGTATTTTATTTAGAGATCGAGTTGCTTAGGGCCTCCCTAAGTTGCTGAGGCTGACTTGAACTTGCAATCCTCCTGCCTCAGCCTTCCAAGCAGGAAGGTTGGTTACAGGTGTGGCCACCGCACCTGGCCCTCACAGGACTGCGGTTAGGAGTACTGAGATAGCGCATGAAGGTGATTCGAAAAGTGCCGGGAACATCAGAAGCTCTCCATGAATTGAGTTACTAATACGATCTAGCAGGACAAAGCTAAAGAGGTCTTACAGGTCACCTTGTCCTGGTTCAGAGAGGGACAGGGCTACTGAGGCCGGGGATGAGTGAGTGGGAGCCCAGGATTCTAGCAAGTGGCATGAGTGACACCAGGAACCACAGCAGGAGGGAGCAGAGTGGTTAAGGGCATTGACTGGGAAATCCAAGGCCGAGTCCAAACCCTCATCCTGCTGTCACAGCTGAGTGCCTTGGACATGTCCCTTCACCTCCCTCGATCTCTGCTTTAGCTTTCTGCTTTTGTTTTTTGGTACTGGAGATTGAACCCAGGGGCACTTTACCACTGAGCTCTATCCTCAGCCCTTTGTATTCTTAATTTTGAGATGGGGTCTTGCTAAATTGCATAGGGCTCACCAAATTGCTGAGGCTGGCCTTGAACTTGAGATCCTCCTGCCTCAGCCTCCTCAGTTGCTGGGATCACAGGTGTTTGTCACGCGCCCAGCTCTCTTTACTTCTCAGTGTTAGTCATACCTGCATAGCAAGCTGTTCATGCGCTTATTAGAACTTACTTACCAGTCATTTCCCATGAGCCACGCTTGGAATAGGTGTTGGAAGTCCCAGAGATAATAAGCAGATAGGTCCTTGTCCCCACAGAACTTACCTTCTTGTAAGTGGGAACAGACAATAAAGAGGGTAACGAATTGTGTTAGTCAGCTTTCCATCACTGTAACAACACACCGGAGAGAATCAACTTTAAAAGAGGAAAGGTTTATTCTGGCTGAGTTTTGGAGGTTTCGGTCCATTGTTAGTTGGCTTGTTGCTTTGGGGCCTCTATGAGGCAGCACATCAGGCAAGAATGCGTGGTGGAGGAGGCCGCTTACCTCAAAGTAAAAAAAAGAGGCAAGAAGGGGTGCAGGCCCCAATTTCCCCTCTAAAGACACACTCCCAGTGACTCACTTCCTCCCATGAGGCCCCACCACTTAACAGGTTTTGCCACCTCCCAACAGGCTGGGGACCAAGCCTTTCTTATGTAGGCCTTTGGGGGGGATGCTTATTCAAACCATGGCACAGGAGAGTGCTGTGGTGTGTGGTGCAAGAGGTTGAGGTAGGCTGGACTCGGGGAGGCGGTGTCCACATTACGCAGCCTGGTCAGGGAAGGCCTCTGTGAGGAGGTGACATCTGAGTGGCCATCTGGAGATGAGGAACCCTATGGGAATGTCTGGGCAAAGCAGCCTCCAGGCAGTTGGGCCAACAAGTGCAAAGGCCCTGAGGCAGGGGCATGCTGGCTGTGTTGGAGGAGCAGGAGCTGGCTGGGGCAGGGAGGGGGTGGGAGAGCAGGGCCCGGGGATGCAGGTCCTAGCACAGAGCTTGGATTTTATTCTAAGTGGGTTGAGGATCCCTAGGAGGTTTTGAGCAGGGAAGAGATGTAATTGATATTTTTAAAGGATTCCCCTGGCTGGTGTGTGCAGGGGAGACGGTAGGCGATGATGGTGCAGGGAGCCCCCAGGCTGGAGGGGGGAGTAAGACAATGTCACCCACCCCTATGCCTGGCCTGCCGCCGGCCCCATGAACGGAAGCCAGCCGAGAGGAGTCTTCAGGCTTCAGGCTTCTGAGAGCTGCATCCTGGGGACGTGGGCGATGGGAGGGGGTGAGCGAACCTGGCCTGGGTGGAGTCTCTCTCTCTCCCTCTCTCTGAGAACGCTGCTGCTGTTACTCCCTGAGGACTTTACATAATTCTGGCCCGCGTCCCTCCTCATTATGTCATGCGCTGAGCAGAGTCTAGGTCACTCCTCTGCAGGCTGCGGTTGGGGGGTGGGCGGGAAGGACAGACTCTGTCTCCCAGGGCACAGAGGTGGCCAGGCGCAGACCCCCTGGTGCTGCCGAGGGGGTGGAGGTGCGGCCCAGCCCGGCCCAGGCCAGCTGCGGGCAGCTCCAGCAGAGGCCAGGCGCCCGCTGGCTGCCCTGGCTGCGAGCGGTGGGGTTTCGCTGGGAGGCAGGGCCCTCCGGAGCTGGGCCCTCTGCCCTGAGCGCAGGGTCCTGTGGCCGCAGGGTCTGTCGTCTGAACCCCAGTTGCTACTCTAGACCACCCTCCAGGTCGTGCGCATGCGCGGCGTAGTGGGCTGGCACCGAGCTGGGCCATAGCCGGAGCTCTTGGGAAGACAGGCCCAGCGTGCGCTGGACGGAGGCGGCGGAGCGGAGTCTCCCCTGGGACTGACTTGGGCAGTCCTGGGCCCCAGCCCTATGGTCACAGCTGGAATGGCAATGCCGGAGACAAGCAGCCCTGAGCCCTGGCCCTTCCCTGTGCGCTTCCCAGGGGTGGGGAGGGGCAGGCCGGGCAGCAGCAGGCCCTGGGAGGGGTCCTAGTCCACCCCGGTGCACACATCCCGTTTTTTCCACTGTTTTTTTTTTTTTTTTTTTTTTTTTTTTTTTTTCCTTTTAGGAAAACAGTTTGGTTTTTCAGTTTTTAGGAAACTTAAACCCCAGTTGCTGCCTCCCCTCCCCACCCTCTGAGAGCAGAGCGCTGCCGCGTCCTATCCTCCTTGCGGGTACCTGGAAGAATCAGGGTGGTTCCATTTCATAGGTGGAGAGACTGAGGCCTGTGGTCAGCGCATGAGCCTCTGCCTCCCTGCGCCCAAGAGTCCACACCCCCACGCCTCTGCTGCCCCTTGGAAGTCCCTGGGGTGGTCCCGGTCCCCAGCCCTCACTGCTGGGAGGCCAGAGCGCGGTGAATGGACGGAAGAAGCAACCCCAGAGGTGCCGTCATGCTCAGCCCAGGGAGTGGGGCTCCAGCCCGGGTGACAGGGCCTGGACTGGGGGACAGCAGGGCAGGGGGGGCCGCCCCAGCTCAGAATCGGTTCACGTTCCTGACTCAGTGTGTCCTGGGGGAGGTGCAGGGAGAATCGCCTCCCTATTCCCAGAGTTCCTGAATTCTTGTTAGATCTTTAAATTTTATGTAAATTCTTTTTTCCCCCCTTGGAAAGGTGGGGATGGTGTTTTAATTAGCAGTGTTGTCAAAGGAGGGCTGAATTAATTACTGGAAACCCCGAGATCCACATGGTTTCAATTTTCACAACAGGGTACTGGGGGCTATATTTGTAATTTTTTTATTATTAAAATCATACCTAGTGTATTTTAGGGGCACTGAGGTACACATTCTGTGGCTCCAAGGATACTGTACTCTGGAATTTGGGGCTGTGATTTTTGTTATGGAGAAGCAAGTCCCTTGTCCCTGGAATTAAACTTTTGTAGGTGAGTAGGGACAGCAGCTGGGAAACAGAGGGTCAGGGAGGGCAGCAGGAGAATCAGCACAGCCAAAGAAAGCAGCTGTGAGAGGGGAAGGGTGCTGGGAGAACCAGACGTGGGGGTTCGGGGCAGAGAGCAAAGGGAGCTCAGAGAGGTTGTGTGTGACTCAGAGTCACACAGCACCCTGCTGGGGAGGAGTGTGGACTGGCAGAGGGAACGGAAGGGTCTGGACACAGCAGGCCTAGTGCAGGAACATCACCCTTTGGCTTCCGGAGCTCCTGTCCAAGCAGCAGTTTAGAGGCTCAGCAGTGGACGCCCAGAGGGAGGCCTTGCGGAACACGGGTGGTCTAGCGCGGCGTGTCCTACCCTGGGTGAGGAGGAATTGGGTCCTGATTGGGACTTCTGGGCCCTTGGGAGATAGTCACCCTGTAGCTTTGGTGGCCTCGTGGGAGGGAAGTGGAAGATCTTGACCCCCCTCTCCCTGGCGCCGTGCCTCCTCCGGGTGCCTTGCTGCGTCAAGGGCAGAGGTGTGGGGGGCACCCGCAGGGGTTCCAGATGTTTGCCTGGGGAAAGAGCCTCCCACCTGACTCTTGGAAGAAGTGGCTTGACACCCCAAAGGCAGGTGTGCGTGTGCGTGTGTGAGCTGCCTGTCCCTGCACCCAGAGAGGAAGGCCTCTTGGGCATGTGCGCGGCTGTGTGACCTGCCTTGGGGAATGGAGTTGTGGGACTGGAGAAGAGGGAGGAAGAGGACGGGGAACCTAGGGAACTTTAGCCCCAGGGACAGAGCTGCCCCCCCCCCCCCCCCCCCCCCCCCCCCCCCCCCCGGCATCCCTCCGGGACCCAAGCAGGAGCTGAGAGCCTCCAAGGTGGGACAGGAGACCGCAGCCGGGCCCTGGGGGGCAGGGTACTGCGTGGGACCTGTCAGAGGCGAGCCTCACACCTGATCTGGGGGACAGGGGACCAGGGATAGAGTCGGGGACCAGTTGCTGGGTCTTGAGGACTAGGCTTTAAAAAACGTGTCTTATCCTCCTTCTGCCCTTCCAAGCCCAGCTCCTGGTGGAGACGGACACCTTCGGGAGTCAGGTGCGGATCAAGGGCAAGGAGACGGAGTTCTACCTGTGCATGAACCGCAAAGGCAAGCTCGTGGGGAAGGTGAGTGGCAGCCTGCAGTTCTGGAACCTGGGGAGCTGGGCCGGTGCCAGGCCCGGGGCGTGTGGGGGTGGGGTCTCGACTCCCACCCCCATCTCCTCCTTTCACCCCCTCTCTCTGCTGACACCTGCAGCAGCCCGGCTGCTCTGTGGCTGCGACTCTGGGCTGCAGGCAGGGCCCTGGTCTCTCCTGGCGGGCGGGGAGCCCTGGCTCGCTCAGTCCTGAGAGAACCCTAAGGGGCTCTGCGCGTCCAGCCTACGTGTCCCTGACGTCTGCGAAGAGGGACGGCAGGCCAAGGGCTGTGGCTGCCCCGATCACTTTAACAATCGCCAGGGGTTTACAGCGGCCTCCGGAAGCCGCCGCCTCGTCAGCGC
Organism: Tamias sibiricus; assembly: GCA_025594165.1. Lineage (NCBI taxonomy): Eukaryota > Metazoa > Chordata > Mammalia > Rodentia > Sciuridae > Tamias > Tamias sibiricus. The sequence goes on along the minus strand of CM046662.1, from coordinate 9,536,241 downwards.
GGCCTCACGGTTCTAGCATTTCAGGAAGATTTTATTACTTTGGAACTGGCGAGAGCAAGCGCTGCGTGTAACAAATTAGGGCCGGGCTGGGGCGGGCCGGGTGGACCCGGGGCTGGGGGCGCGCCCCCATGCTGGTCTCTGCCTTCCTCTTCTCTTGCTTGTTTGCGAGGGTCACACTCTGCTGCTCCTGGGAACTAAGTGGAAGGTGCCTCTGTGAAGTCATGCTCTGTCCCCTCCCTGTAGGGACTCTCCTCACCGTCCTCCTCCTCGGGACAAAGCCCTGGGGGATTATCTGTGGCTCATGGGGCCTTGTTGGTTAAGGGGAGCTGGGCACCTCTCAGTGAGGGCAGTTTTGATTTCTGGAATCCCCAGCTCTTACCCCCTTCCCATACCCTTACGGGCCAGGGAGGTGCAGGGAATTGTCACCCCTGCCGGTACTGGCTTCCTTTAACTGAGCACCTACTTTCTTCTAGGCATTGAGCAAAAATGCTTCCAAATAACCCCAGGCGCTGGTACCATCACCATCTCCATCCCACAGGTGGAAAGCAGAGGTTGGCCACGTCCAGGGGCACTTGTCCCAGATCCCACACTAGAGCCAGGCGGGGCTCAATGCCTACTCTGGAAGGAGAAGAATCCAGCTGCTCTGCGCGAACCGTCCCAGGCAGCTCAGAGAGCAAAATAATAGTAACCCCCTCGCGGTGGGGACGAGGAGTGGTTTTAATTAGTGAATCACTCCGCCGCCGGCGCGAGGCGAGGCGGCTGGCCGGCGAGGGGGTCGGGGCAGGGGCTGGGGCCGCGGGCGCGGGTCCCCTGGCTGGTGGCCGCTGCCCAGCCCCGCGTCAGGCGCTTTGTTCTGCGGCCCGCCTGGGCCTCCTCCCAGGTCCGACCTGCTTTGGGTTTGAGCCTCGTTTTTCTCTTTTGCTCCCCAAAGAAGGGGCTGGCGGCAGCCCCCGTGCCCGGTGCCCACGCCGCCTCGCCCGGTTGTTCCCGGCATCCTGACCCCAGGAGGGCCATCTTGGGGTCAGAGGAGAGGCTGTCCCCGGCCGTTCCGCCGCCCTCCGCCCCTGGGCTGGCCGCTGAGTCACCGCTTCCACAGGAGCCGGCTCCGATTTCCTGCCCCCTGGCCCTCTCTCCGTCATTAATATTGGTGACGGTTCAGCTGGCTGCCGCGGCAGGAGGAGGCCGCCGGCCCCTGCCCTCCCTCCTCCGCCCTGGGCGCCCCCCTCCGCGCTCCTTTCTTCGGTGCTGACCGGGCCCAGGGCGCCCCATCCACCTGTCCCACTCCCTGGCCCGCCGGCCCGCCCCTCTGGCCCTGAAGCTGGGATCCGAGGCCCTCGGGCGCCGTCCAGGCCACGCCCTCCCGACTGCGGCCCCAGGTCCTGGGATTCCCCTCCTCGAGCCCTGGGTGTGTCCTTCCTTCCCCAGCTCCAGCCACCGCCTGGTTCTGGCCCCAACCTTGCCAGAAATGTTGCTCCAGCCGCCTCCCGTGTGGGTCCCAGCTCCCTGCCCCGGCCAGGCCCACCCTTAGAGTCTAAGGCCTGCCACCCCCAGCCCAGCTCAGACCTCCAGGCCCCGAGGCTGCCCTGGCCCGGTGGCCTTCCTTCTGGCTCAGCCTTCAGCTGCCTCTAGCCATCCCCGGCTTTGGCCAGTCCCCGCTAGAGTCCTCCCCCTCCCTCTCTTGCCCATCTGCTCACCTGGGTTGTCATCGACTGTGTCTGTGTCCCCCACCAGCCTGGGAACTCAGTGAGGGTCATTCAGGATCCCCCTGCCCACGTTCTCAGGGCATCAGAGAAATGGAAAGAGTTCTTGCTTCCTGGGGTCCACCCGACTTCCAGCTAGAATGACCTAGTACCTAGGGGTCAGAGAGCCCCCCTGCCCTGAGGCTGGCATCTGCATCTTGCAGCAGGACGGTGCTGCTGCCCTCAGTGGGGCTTGATGAAGTTGATCCTGTCCTTCGCAGCCAGGCCACCACGCTACTCCTCTAGCGTGGGGACCCGTGGCCCCAGCTCCTGAGCAGTGGCTCAGCAGGGCGGCTGCCTCGGCTTCCTGACCCTGGTGCTGACCACGCGCACCTCTGGCCAGAGCCTGCCATACAGCCACTCCCCCCGCCCCCGTGCTGCCTGTGCCCTACCCGTGAGCCCCTGCGTGCTCGGGCAGCCACCTCCTTGCCACTGCTCTGAAGCCACAGCCACCTGGCCCAGGACAGCACTTCCTCTCAGTCCGGAAGTGGTTTGGGGGGTCCAACATGTGTGACCATTGAGGGGTCCTCTTGGGGCAGCATGGAGCTTCAGACCCTTTTAGGGTAGGGGGTTCCCTGTCCATCTGCACATCTCTAAGGCCACTTTGGTTGTAAGTAACTGAAACTCAACTCAAAATGCTGTAAGCAGAAAGAATTCTTTGGCTTATGTAGCTGAAAGAGTCTAGGGTCTGGTTTTAGGTAAGGCTTGATCTAGGGGCCAGATGATGTTATCAGGATTCAGTCTTCAGATCAAACAGAAGGATTTGGAATCCAGTGTGGAAAGGAGGTGGGAGTGGGGGGAGGGGATCGAATTCTACTGCCTCACTAAGGTACTGGGTGGGGGGCTCTTTAAATCTGTGCAGGTGGTCAGCAGGCCACACCTGCTGTCAGGAGCAGAGGCCAAGGTCAGGCTCAGGTGTGGCGGGCTGCTAGCTTCTTCCCCACTCCTGCCTGTGCTGGGACACCTGGCATCACCAGAGACCTCACGGCTGGTTCCCAAGGGCCCCCAGTGCTTGGGGGAAGCGCAGCCTGCAGCCCCCTGAGCTCCACCCAGATGCGCGCTGAGCCCCTGTGCCCGGTGCCCTTTTGGTGGGTAGCGTCCGCTTTTCTGGAATAGACAGAGGAGAGGTGAGCGGGAGTGGTGAGAGTAAGTCCCCGCCCCCAGGCAGGCCCATGACCTTGGGCACGCCCCTTTGCCCAAGGTGAGCTCGGTCTCCTCCTTGGGGCAGGGTGGACCTCAGCCGGTGAGAAGGTGAAGGACACCTGGATGAGGTCCCGTCTGGCCTGTGGTCAGCGGCACATAAATGCTGCACGAATACGTAGGGGCGAGCAGGGCCAGTCGGGGTCTCCAGCCCTCCTCTTGCTCTTCCTCCCTAATCAGCGTGTCCCCCAGGAGGGACATTCTGGGACGTCGCTGGGCACTGGTCACGCATCCGGGAGGCAGAGTCTGTTTTCTTTAGACTTGTTCATGTCACCCACCGTGTCAGGGAGACTCTCAGACATTTACCCGCAGATGCAGTGGCTGTCCCTGGCTTGGGCTAAGGAGTTTGTCTTGTTTGCTGATTGTTTCTGAAGACCAGTTGAAGAACCTGAATTCTTGTTAGACAGGCAGCTTCCAGAATTTTCCTTGGGAGACCAGAGCCTGGGGACCACTCCCCTCAGCCTGCCTTTGCAGTTCCTGGCTTGCCTTGCCATGGTCCCTCGCTGCCGTTCCCACTCAGACTGTCCTCGGGGTCCCTCAGGGTGCCTGTGCCTGTCCTCTCTGCGGTCTCCTGAGAGAGGCGTCCCCCAGAGAGGGTCTCCTCCTCCTTCCCTTTCTGCGCTCAGCACTGTGTCTGCAGGGCCAGGCGTGCCCTCCGCCCGAAGGTGACCGTTCGTTCCTGGAAGCTCCAGCCTGTTTTCCACTTCAAACAAAAGGCTGGAACCTGCCCCTGTCTCCAGCCCAGCCAGGCCTCTGGGCTTCCAAGTTGGCTGGGCGGCCATCCGGAACGAGGAGTGGGCGGCCTAAATCTGGAGGTGTTGGTCGGAAACTTGAGTGCTGCTAATCCTGTGTGTTTCCCACCGAGCAGTCTGGCCTGCTCCAGGAGGTGACCGAGGCCCTGCCGCCCCCACCCCTGTCCAGGCACCTCCACGGAGCCAGGCCAGTGCTGAGAAGCCCCCTGCTCTCTAAGAGTCACCCCAGCACGTCCCTCCTGTTGCTCAGACTTGCTTAGAAGCATCGTTCCTTGCAGTGTCTCAGTGATGTCAAAGTCATGGTTCCCGCTTGATGGTGAGGAATCTGAGGTGGCCAAGTCCAGGTGACCTGGGGAGTTAGAGTCCCTCTGGCTTCTGCCTCTGTCCAGTGCTGGGGGCACAGGCGTTGGCGCTGGGCCATGCTGGTCTCCCACCTGCAAGTGCTGAAGGGTGCTGTACCCATGCAGGGTGTGACCTACATTGAACTTCATCCTGTGCCGTGGAGCTGGCCCAAGTAGCCGCTTCCCGTCAGGCTTTGCTCAGACCTGTCAGGCTCCTTTGTGTTGCACGTGAGAGGACACCAGGTCAGCTGGTTTGGAGGAGCTGAGACAGTACTGGCCCTCGTGACGGTGAGGTCACCTGAACTTCAGACGTACCTGGACCCAGAGCCCAAACGATGGGACCACGGCCAGACACGAGTTCCCCTCTTGGTGGCAAGATGGCCACCTCTGCTTCAGCCTTACGGATTCCTCAAGTTTAAATCGGCCTCTGTTTTTTTTAAATTTTAGTTTGTCATACATGACAGCAGGACGCATCACGATTCACAGTACACAGAGCACGGTTTTTCACGTCTCTGGTTGCACACAAAGTAGAGTCACACCACTCATGCCTTCATACATGTACTTAGGGTGATGATGAGCATGGCCTCTGTTTTTCGAGGTCACTTATACAAAGGTCTGAAGCCATACTGTGAGTGGATGACCCTGGTCAGATGGCCACTGTGAGGCAGTCACAGAGGCCTGGGAGAACGAGGCATGGCTGGGCTGTGGTCTCTTACTCTAGTGGGGACGAGGGTGAGCCCCTGCGTGAGGCGGGGGAGTGGGGCGGAGTGGAGTCCTGAGCGACAGCCAGAGTCTTGAGTGACAGCCAGAGTCTTGAGTGACAGCCGGAGTCCTGAGTGACAGCCGGAGCCTGGGACTTGATTAGAGGATGGGAAGAGATGCCAGGGCCAATGGCAAAAGTCCACTTGGTACTGTAGTGAGTGGACAGTGCAGGTGAGGCCACACACCATGGTGCCCCAGCATGGCCACTTGCCGTGCCTGCTCCTTGGAGTTCTGTCCCTCGCTCCTGCCCTCCCCTGTGTCACCTCCTTCTGACGGAGACTCTGCAGGGCCAAACTTTGGTCAGGCTGCTGGGGCTGGGTCCACTGTGCAACCCAGTCCTGCCCTTGGTAGTTGGTGGCTCTCCATCTCTGACGGCTCCTCCCCCTCCCCACCCCTGCCCCAGGTGGTGTCTGGTGGCACTGGCCTGTCTTCAGCAGAGACCCCGTTAGGTTGGTGCCGCTAGAGTCCCCCTGACCCCTGACATTTCCTCTTAGTCATCTTCTGTCCTCTGTGCCCACTCTGGTCCTGGCCAGGAACTCTGGCTTGCCTGTGCTGAGCTGGGAGTTGGGCCCAGTCTCTCCCTGGCTGCACAACCCCATCGCCACGGCCCCTGCACTGCGGTCCACAAGGACCACTGGATCGTTCTTCTTTAACGCTCCTCCTCTCTCCCCTGCAGCCTGATGGCGCCAGCAAGGAGTGCGTGTTCATCGAGAAGGTTCTGGAGAACAACTACACAGCTCTGATGTCGGCCAAGTACTCTGGCTGGTACGTGGGCTTCACGAAGAAGGGGCGGCCTCGTAAGGGCCCCAAGACCAGAGAGAACCAGCAGGACGTGCACTTCATGAAGCGCTACCCCAAGGGGCAGGCCGAGCTGCAGAAGCCCTTCAAGTACACCACGGTGACCAAGCGGTCGCGGCGGGTCCGCCCCACGCACCCCGGCTAGGCCCGCCCGAGGCCCCCAGCCGCTCACACTCCCAGAGGACGGCATCAGAGGAATATTTTTACACGAAAAATAAGGAAGAAGCTCTATTTTTGTACATTTGTGTTTAAAATAAGAGACAAAAAAAAAAAAAAAAAACCTGAACCAAAACTCTTGGGGGGAGGGGCGACGGGATTTTACTGTTGACTTGAAACCCGGTGACAGGACTCAGGCAGAGGACTGCTGTCAGCCCACGGGGGCTGCCCCTCTCGCTCCAGGAGTAGCAGCTCTAACTTGTCCCCAGAGGACTCAACGAGGGAGCCGACACTCCGAGAAACCAAAGTTCTTTTTCCCAAAGGTTCTGAAAGCAAAGAAAGAAGGAAAAAAAAAAAAAAAAAAAGAGAAAGTAGTGCCCCTTCCCACATGTCCCCATGTCCCCAACCCCAGCCCTGCCCCAGACTCCAACAAAAATCGATCTCTGGTTTGCAGTCATTTATTTATTGTCTGCCGCAAGCTGTCCCGAGACACCGCGCAGGGAGGGGCGCCCCAGCACTCTGCGCCTCGACTCCACGACAGACAGACAGACGCCGCGTCCGACGGCGGCACCCTGCGTGTGCTGGCGGCCTTGGAGGAAGCTGCTAAGGACCTTCTTGCTCACGTGACTAGTACACCAATGATAAGGGGATACTTTAAAACCAGCTATATTATATATATATTATATATATGAGCTATTTATTTCACCTCTCTGTATATTGCAGTTTCATGAACAAGTATTACTTCCTCAACAATTAAAAACAACCGACAAATTATTTAAAAAACCACAGGCGAGTGGTGGCTGGGGCATGCTGGGGCGGGGCAGTGACGGGTGTCTTTGTGGGTCTGTAGGCTTTGCTCCGGGGCTGGGGCCGTGGGTCATGCTCAGCGCTCAGCACTGCGCAGACGGCCTCAGAGAGAGGACAGTCTGATGGGGCACTCACGACTCTGTCACCCAGCTTTTCCCATGTACGGCCTGCGGTCCAAAGTTCTGTTCAAGGTCCTGGGGTTCATCAAAGAGGCCCATGGGGAGCGTCACTTCTGGGAACCCAGTGGAGCTTGCCTTTATCTGTTGACTTAGTGAAGGCTTCATCCACTCAAATGTGTTTATTAAGCACCTACTAAGTGCCAGGCAGCCCTCCAGGTCTGGGAAGTCATTTAAGAAACACACACACACACACACACACACACACACACACACACACGAGCCCTACCTGAGAGGTCACAGTGTGGGATGAATTGAGTCACCTACAAAGTCCACGCCACACATGGGCTGGACAAGGGGTCACAGTCAGTGGGTCGAGGTCAGTTTGGGACCTGGAATTTCTGTCCTCTGACTCACGCCTGGAGGGCGAGGAGTGTGGCTCCAGCACCTGGTCTCCAGGTGGCCTGGGTTGGGAGCAGACAGGAGGCGCAGTGCCCTGCCCTGCCCTGGGCTTAGTGGGAGACGCGGGGTCTCTGGCTTCTCCTGCTCAGCCCACATCTCCTCCTGGTGACTGTGTTCCTTGGGGGGCAGCAGAGTGACCGAGGCCTCTGATCCCTCCTCTGGGGTCCTGCTGCTGTCATCTGCCTCCCTTGAAAGCTCCTCCCCTTGAGACTGGCCAGACAGGTCCCCAAGAGGCCCTGGGAGAGGAGAGGAGGGTATGGGGCAGGGGAGGGCTCCCTGCTGGGGGTGGGGCCCAGCAGAGCCCCTCTGCCCTAGGCCCTGCCCGCGTGTCTGAGTCCACCTTCCCGCCCAGCTCCGCACATTTCCTTGGAGCCTGGGAAGCTCTGAGGTGCGCAGCCTCCTGGGTCCTCGGGAGCCTGTGTGGAAGGTCCAGTCACTGCCCCAGGTTATAGGAGAGGAGACCGAGGCTGGGAAACTCCAAGCCGGTCATCCAGGTCGCTGGACGAGGAGCTGTGGGCCCCTCTCTACGCAGCTACTGCTTGGTGGGCACCTGCACTTCAGGCCCACGCAGGTGGCTTCCTGGGCACTGGGCCTGCACGTCGGCGCACAGCTCCGTGGGGGAGGGGCGCTCCCACCTTGACAGATGAACAGACCGCGGGGGAAGGTCATCCACTGGCCCAAGGCCTCTCAGTGAGCAGGTGACAGCCAAGACCTTAGGGACGACCCTTTCCGTCACTGTGACAGAAGGCCTGAGAGGATTGCCTTAGAAGAGGTCTCTGTTGGCTCAGTTTGGAGGGTCCAGTCCGTGATCAACTGGCCCTAATGTTTGGGGTTTGTGGGGACGTGGCACATCATGGGGGGGGGGCGGGTCCCTGTGCAGATCCAAACCACTGTCCTCGTGGCAAGAAGCAACTAGAGAAGAGGAAGGGCCGAGGGGCTTCAAGGGCACACCCCCAGAGACCAAGGGCCTCCCCCTGCCCCAGCCCCCACAGTAGTGCCCGGGAGAACCCAGCCTTGAATACCCGGACCTCGGGTCCTGATCCAGAGCACGGCCCGCGTGGTCCTGTGTCGCTCCTTGGCTCTCCGTCATTGAAACGACCACCCGTGAGGTGGGTGCTCTGTAGCCCGGCACCTGAAGGTGCAGGGTGGGACGAAGGCCCTGAGCTCGAACAGTGTGGCTCGCGCCGCCGCCACTCATGCCCTCACCAGCAGACACGGGGTCGCTCCTGCCAGATGTCGCCGTCACACCGGGGGCAGCACTGCCCGCACGGCCGCTGCTCCCACGACGCTTGCTTCCCCTCGGGAGACACACAGACCAAGCGGGCAAGACCCCGAGGGAAGTGAGTCCAGCCTGGGAAAAACAAGGCCCGGTGAGGGCAGGGGCGGGGCTGCTGTCCCAGAGGGGGCGGGGCGCTGTCTGGGGGCGGGGCTGCTGTCCCAGAGGGGCGGGGTGCTGTCTGGGGGCGGGGCTGCTGTCCCAGAGGGGCGGGGCTGCTGTCCCAGAGGGGCGGGGTGCTGTCTGGGGGCGGGGCTGCTGTCCCAGAGGGGGCGGGGTGCTGTCTGGGGGCGGGGCTGCTGTCCCAGAGGGGCGGGGGGTCCCAGAGGGGGGGGCTGCTGTCCCAGAGGGGGCGGGGCTGCTGTCCCAGAGGGGCGGGGTGCTGTCTGGGGGCGGGGCTGCTGTCCCAGAGGGGGCGGGGCTGCTGGGGGGGGGAGGTGCTGTCGGGGACGGGCTTCGGAGGTGGGATTTCTGAGCTGGGCAGAAGGAGGAGGGAGGACCCACCTCCACGTGGAGGGGAAGCACCTTCCAGGCGGAGGAGACAGAGGGCCCGAGCCTGCAGGGCTCTCATGGAACAAGGGGGCGGGAGCAGGGTGCAGGGAGGGGCCACCGGAGGGATCCCAAGCGACTGGAGCTTTGGCTTGGTATGCGATGGGCAACCAGGCATGAGGGACCCTGTGCTTTAAAGGAGAAGGAAGGACAGATGCCGGCCTAGGGCTGCCCAGCACCCTAAGCTGGGCGAGCTGGGCACCACCCTGGCCCTAGGCTGTCCGCTGCGGCTGGCTCTGGTGCCCCTCCCAGCACAGGCCAGGTCCCTGTTGCCCTGGCGTCTTGTCAGAGTCCCCTCACGGGAAGATGAGGGCCCGGCTCTGTTTAGACAGAGCTTCCTGGACATTAGGAGGGTTAGGGTTAGGAGGAAGACGTTCATGGCGGGCACCGTGGGCAGCAGGGAGCTCCCCCAGCCAGGATGGTGGCTTCTTGGGGACACTTGCTGGGGGAGGAGGCTGCGGGGCCTCCATAGACAGCGGGCAGGGAACCCCAGTCGTAGCAGCCCCGCTCCCGAGCTCCTGTTCTGCACAAGCACCATCTCCTTGGACACCCCCACAGGCAGGCGCCCCACTTTACAGAGCAGGCTCAGAGAGGTGCACATTTGCCTGAGGTCGCCTTGCTAGTAAACAGAGGAACTGAAATGGCACCTGGGCCAGTCTGTCCCGGCGCCAGGGCTCCGTCCAGGTCTGCTGCTTTCTGCTCGGTCTCTCTCCAGGCTCCCGTCTCTCCCCGCCAGCCCACGGGCTGTCTCAGTGCCCGTTGTCTTCCATCCCCAGGGAGGACAGACACAGGCCATGTTCCTGGGCGACTGGGGATGGGTCTCCCCCAGCCCCCTGCACTTCCAGGTGACTGTTTCGCAGATTGTTCGGAGACCTGGGACCTGGAGCTCCTGAGCAACTCCGGCCACTTTGCGGGCTGTGCAGTCTTGGGCACGCCCGTCATTCCTGGGAGTGGCACTTTCAGGGCCCCATGGCCTTTGACCTCGTGGGGCTGATGTCATGTTAAAGAAAAGCAGCGGGCGAACAGCCGGGTTGAGACTCAGAGAGGGGGAGTGCCTCGCTCCGGGTCACACAGCAGTGAGACAGAGCCTGTCGGATGACCAGTTGGTAGTCACGACCCTGGGATGGCAGGAGGACGTGAGCCTGGGGCCAGGACGCCCTCTCAGCAGCCTTCCAGGTGGCTTCTGGGATCCAAGTGGGCAGAGAGCAGGGCAGGGGGTGGCCATGGCGCTGGGCCTCAGCCTCAGCCCCCTCCTGGTGACGGTGCCCAGGGTCTGTGTGCTGAGCCAGGAAAGGTGGACCTGGCCCTAGCGTTTCAAGGGACAAGAACAACAGTGGGCCCCAAGTCCAGGATCGATGTGGGTTTGGGGATGAGATGCCCTCACACCTCCCCTGCTGTGGGTCCTCTGCCCCTGTGACTGCCTTCTCCTACTCCATGGCAGCCCCTCAAGGTCACCAGAACGTGCCCAATCCCTGATCTGGCACGAGGTTCCCAGGCAGGCGAGTGCTTGGCATCGTCCCTGTCACCAGGACACCATTCCATGGGCACAAGAGCCTGGGAGACTGAGTCCCATAGAAGAATGGGACAGACCCCAGGTCCCGTGGGAGAAAGTGCCAGAGTGGAGACAGGGTGTGGCCACGCTGCCCAGGCTGGCCTCGAACTCGCGGGCTCCAGTGATCCTCCTGCCTCAGCCTCCCAGGTAGCTGGGACTAGAGGCAGGTGGCCACGCCTGGCCAGAAGGGAGGTGCCAGCCCAGCCCTGCTGTCCCACTCTCCACTGCTCTCTCGACCCTCTCCTTCCTGCCTCTGCTAAGGATGGCCTCCGGACACAGCTCCAAAGTTTGGAGCAGGAGAAGTGACACGGCCCTGGTGGGTGGGGTGCGAGGATCCCCTGTGTGTCGGTACCACAGGCTGCACTTGGCGGCGTGCTGTGGAGATGCACAGCCCCAGGCAGGGAGCAGGACGTGCGGGGGGTGGGGGGATGCCCTCCTGGCTGCCCGACCACCTGGAGCCTCGCCAGGCCGGGCGGCCGTGCCCAGGGCCCGAGAGCCCCATAAACAGGGCCCAGCCCCCGCCCCCAGCCGTGGGCTGGCCCCGAGGAGCAGTGGCGAGCTAGGGGTCACAGCTGTGGCGGTGCGCCCACCGCGCAGTCAGCGTGGGTCTGGTAGAGACATCAGGCAGAGCCGGGGACCAGATGGCGGCAGGGCTCGGCCTCGCGGGCTGCCCGGGACGTGCCTGGCTTCCTGGCTGAGGTTTTCAGCCCTGGCAAGGAGCGGGGGCGCAGGTAGGCGTCCTGGGGCCCCCTGCAGAGCCGCCGGTGATTAACTGGCCTCCCTTCCCTCCCAGGGGCTTCGCAGACCCAATTAGCACTTGCTAGAATTTCTGTTCCCTCCACCGTGGAGGGAGATCTCTTAAGGTTCCTGCTTCCCAGGCTGACCGCTCTGCAGCTGCAGGCCTCATGTCGCCCTCTGGGGTGGGTCAGAAGTGCCCGCCTATTTTAAGACTGTCCTGGATCTAAGTCCCCACGGTCCACCCGGTTCGGAGCATGCTCAGTCCTCTGAGATTCTTTCTCTTACCTGCTTCCTGCCAAGGAGGAAACTGGGGCTCAGAGACGCCAGGCTGCTTGTTCAAGGTCATCTGTCTGACTTCCCAAATGGGGCCCATGACTTTTACACCACCAAGCAGCCCACCCCACCACCACGAGGAGGGGGTGTTATTCCTGTTGCATGAGGGAAGGAGGGGCAGAAAGGCAGAGGGACTCGCTCAAAGTCACATGGCTATTAAGCAACTGTGAAGCCAGGACTTGGAACTACATCTATGGGGCTAATTGACCCTGCCTCTCCTTTGAAGAGAGGAGGCTGTACCTTTGCTCCCGTTCCTGTGTTGTTCAGGATTACTTGGGCTACAAGAGATTGAAACACATGGAAAGTGACGTGCGTCAATAAGGAAATTCATTAGCTTGTGTAATAGGAAAGCAGCCAGGCATCTGGCATCAGGTACAGCTGGATCCAGGTGCTCAGTTTCCTCTCCTGGTTCTCTGCTATGTTTGCTTCACTCTCGGGGAAGCCTTTCCTGTCGTTCCAGGCTTATGTTCTACTGGATTAATCACTTCTGCAGAAACACATCTTTCCCAGAGGCTCCAGTAAAAGTCTCAGGGCTGAATCTGATTGGATCCACCTTCTCTCTAGCACATTCTTGAACCAGTCACTACGATCAGGGAGACAGACTGTTGAACTGGTCAGGCCCAGGTTATGAGCTGGGATGGGGGAGTGAGAAGTCAATGCTGCCTAACTGTTCGGTCCAACAGTGGGAAGGGGACTTCCCAAGGGAACATGGTAGAGAGAGGTCGTAAAGACAGCAAGGGGGCGCTGAGGTTGTGGCTCAGCGGTGGAGCGCTCGCCTAGCATGTGCACGCCCGGATTCGATCCTCAGCACCGCATAAAAATAAAGGCATCGTGTACAACTAAAGCAAATTTTAAAAACTAAAGAACAAACAAACAAAAGACAGCAAGGGGGGGTGGGTCTGTGGCAGTGATCCTTACCCCCGAGTGCGGCCAGCAGCCTGGTAGCTTGTAAGCCTGTGGGGCTGGCCCTGCCCCTGAAAGACGGAGGCCCACACCGCTGGTCTGAGGCCAGCCTTGGGGACCCCCGGGCTGCACTTCTCCCTTGCTCGTGTTCCCACCCACACTGTACCCCATGCCTTCAGCTGGGGACATGCCCGTGTCAGGTGGTCTGCCTGACCAGCTGGAGCCTGAGCGTGGCTCTCTCCTGCACTGACCTGTGGTGGCATGGCTCCTCCCACTCGGCCTTCCCTCCTCTACAGTAGACAGCGCTGGGGGTCACTCTGTACCTTGCCCTGGGCCGTGGGTGACCCCGGCAGGCTGGGGGCTCCCTGCAGCTCTTCCCCGCCTTAGGCAGTGATCTGTTCTGCAAGGGCCAAAGCGCAGCTCCTGTCTGCATCTGGGCTGGGCTGACGGGTTATTCAGGCAGCTAGATGGTGGGAGTGTCACCAGTGACTCTTTAATTTCCCAAATATGGTCCCAGAATGTATTCACTGCTAACAAGGGTCTTTTTTTTTAATATTTATTTTTTAGTTGTACACAATACCTTTATTTTTACTTTTACGCGGTGCTGAGGATCGAACCCGGGCTGCGCACGTGCTAGGCGAGCGCTCTACCGCTGAGCCACAACCCCAGCCCTAATGAGGGTCTTCTGATAACGAGAGACATCGACAGTAGGAGTGACTTATTTTATTTTGGGGACACAGACTCATGGCTGAATTCCATGCCTCATCTATCCACGTGTCTGTCTCTCTGTCCACCTATCCATCCGTCCATCCATCCACTTACCTATCAACTGACCCATGGTAGAGGAGTGATATTTAGGATTTGGAAAAGGCATGCTGGGAAACGCAGCTCTGTGAGGTTTTTCATCGTCTCCCTCTGGGTCCGGTCTGGGGGGAGTGTTTTTTCCCGATTTCAAACAGGAGGGCAGAGCTGGGGCTGAGGGCGCAGGATGTCTTAGAGCCAAGCAGCCCCTGGGCGAGGCCCTTAGTGCTTTCTAGTTTCTTTCTGAACCCTCATTCTGACGTGGAGGGAAGATACTGTCATCTAATGTCTACAGAGTGGTGCTGGCTGCCATGAAGCCACGCCCCCGTTTTTATTTTATATTATTATTTTTTTGGTACCGGGATTGAACTCAGGGGCACTCGACCCCTGAGCCACATCCCAGCCTTATTTTGTATTTTGTTCAGACAGGTTCACACATCTCCCACCTCCACCCTGGGGTCTCTTCCTCCCTGGGCCGGGGTCGTTTCAGCCCCCTGGCTTCTAGGGGAGCTCCTGGAGCACAGGGCAGGCTCCCGGGATGACTGACAGTAGGACAGGAATCAACTCTCGCGATGCTTCCGCGGCCTCCTTTGGCCTCCCCTCTGCTCTGCCCCTCCAAAACCTCCCCACGGGCTGGGGAGGCGCCTGGGAGAAGGGGCTGAGGTCAGCAGGAGAGGGCTGGAGTCGGGCTCCGAGGGGCAGAGGCACCTGCTGGCCAGAGACGCTCCCATTAGAAAAGTGAAGCCCACCGAGCAGAGAGCAATTAGCTAATTTGGGAGCCCAGGACTTGCTTTTATTTTACTGGCAATTTTAATCCTGCCATAACCTTTGACCTAAACTTCAGGCAATTAGTGGCTGCCCAAGAGCGCAGGGTGGTGGGTTTGAACTTTGCCGCCCCACCCGCCAGTACCTTGTATTCTGTTACATGTAATTCAGGTAAAAGGGGTTGTTAAGCTAACAGGTGATTATTTCCCACAATAGAAACTCCAGCCCAGTCAAAGAAGTGGCCCTTCAGGCGGACTGTTTTGTCTGTGAGCAAAGCCTGCATTCAGCCAGTCCCCTCCCCCGCTCCCGCTCCCCTCCTCTGCCCTCCCTTGCCCGCAGTTCAGCAAACTCAGTGCACCCCCCCCCCCCACCTTGCCCTGCAAGGCCCGCTGGGTTCCTTTGCTATCCTGCATGTCTCCGGAGGGTCTCGCAGCCTGGTGGCTGAGACAGGTTCATAGCAGATTAGTTATGAATCGTATTTGGGACTGGGATGTAGTAGCGGGTAGAGCACTTGCCTAGCAGGTCCGAGTCCCGGTGTGATCCCAGCACCAGACACACACACACACACACACACACACACACGCACACACAACCATGTACCTATCACCTATCTGTTACATTAAGTGTAGAGTAATCCAACAAGTCTAGGTGACAGAGGTAGATGGCGGGCGGTGGTCTTTGAGTGCAAGGGTCTAGAAGGGGAGTCAAGGATCGTCACAGGGGTTTATCCAAGTGTCCTGTAGGAAGGTCTTTAATGGGAGGTGTGGAAAAGAATATGACTGACTCCTCACTACAGAATGCAGATTTGGGCCAGGGTCCGTGCTCCCTGTTGGGTCATGAGCTTCAGAGACACCTTCCTCCATCCTCATCCTCAGGGGGTGGGTCTGATTTCTCACCCAATCATGCTAATTTCTTTCTTTTTGCCAGCAACTGGCTTCAGAAGGGGAGAGTGATCATGTTCTGGTCAGTGAACTATGAGGGGAAATCTGGGGTGGGGTGGGGCATGCTTCTAAAGAAGTTTCTTGAATCTTAAAAACAGACATAAAGAAGTTGTGATACCTTTTCTGAGTCTGGATTTTGGTGAGGATGGGATGGCTAGAGCTGTTGCAGCCATTTTGCAATGACGAGGAGAGCTAGCTGCTGCGCTGAGGATGGCAGAGCAAAGCGATGGGAGGAAACTGAGTTCCTAATGACACTGCTCATCTGCTGAATCAAGCTCTCTGGGGTCTTCTCATGGAGGTAACTAACTTCCTTGCATGTCGCCGCCTGAAGCGATGGCCGCTTGGAGCAGCAAAGCCACAGGAATAAGTTCAGAGGCAGACTGGAAACAAACAGGATTTTTATTCTGTCAGTTTCTCTCTCTGGCTCTAACAACTCTAACACGTACCACACACCAGCAAACAACCAACAACCAAAATGGCCCCGACCCGCTCTGCGCTCAGCCCAAGTCTCTCGAGATCCCGGGCCAAGTCTCGTGAGACTACAGAAGGCGGCAATGTCCAAAACTCCCGTGGCCCAAAGTCAACCGCAATCATAGCCATCTCCCCAAACAGGGCTCCTGCACTTGCAAACCTCTTTCGGTTGGGTTTTCTGTTATGTGTTGCTGAAAGACTCCCAACTGATACAGAAGAGGAGGTAGAATCTGAAGAAAGAGGCCTGAAAAGAAGAGAGAGAGTATTTCAGGAAGGGGCTACCGTCCAGACAAAGGTGCTGAGCAAAAAAAAAAAAAAAAAAAAGGCAGGTGGTTAAATGCAAGTTCACCGCAGGTCCAGCCCAGAGGTGGGAGGCTCAGCCAGGCCAGGTGGGACCTTCCCCTCCTCTGCTCCCCCTGCCCCTCCACGCCTCTTCTCCTGCCTCTTCTCCAGGTCTGGCTGGAGGGGCGATGCAGGCGCAGCCCCGGCCACCCAGCTCTCAGGTGCTTTGGGTATTTTTCTGTGCCAGCCCTGCACAGGGCACCATCCCCTGACAGAGGTCCAGCAGCCCAGCGGGGACTGGCTGTAGGTGGGGGGTCCACGGCTCGCGGACTCACATTCGCTTTTTGCTTTTTTTTCTTTTTTTTAACATTATGAGTTTATTTTGATGATTAATTTCTATAGATGGAAGAAATCTTAATTTTCCTTTTAAGTACATATAAGCAAGGAAAAAGAATTAAGGACAACTAGTTGGTAATGTGGCAGTTAGTATGTGGATGTAGTAAAACTCGTGCAGTAAGAATTAAATGAATATGTGTGTGTTCCTGACCTGCTTGGCTGCTCCGTCCTTTTCCCGATCACATGAGAACAGGTCTGTTTGTTTTTTGGTTGTTGTTGTTTGTTTGTTTTGGTTTTGGTACCAGGGATTGAACCCAGGGGTGCGTAACCACTGAACCACATTCCCAGCCCTTTAAAAAAAATTTTTTTTTTTTTTTTTTTTTTTTTAAATTTAGAGACTCTCGCTGAGTTGCCAAGCGCCTGGGTGTTGCTGAGGCTGGCTCTGAACTCTCGATCCTCCTGCCTCAGCCTCCCTGCGGCTGCAGGGCTCTGTTCCTTCAGGAACTCCAGTTTCTGAACCTTGAGCGAATGCACCAGGAGACGCAGCATCTGCAGGTGACCGTCCCCATCCTGCTACTGTCTGTGGTCCACGCATGTTGAAACAAAGGCCCTTTCTGGTGGCGGAGGCCGGGAGGCACCAGGATCCCAGGATGCCCCGTGTGGTGAGCAGCCTGCTTCTTGTTCTTCTAAAGGATCCAGAGCTGGAGAGAGGGAGGCTGGTGAGAGTGGGAGCGAGGAGATGCAGCCGACCCTTGTTCGTTCTGGAAGTCACGCTGCAGAAATGAGCGAACCCTGCCATAGCTCCTGCACCCCTCTGCTCCCAGCTTCTTCATCCCCAGGACCTACCCAGAGCCCTGCGGTGCGCATGCGCGCTCGCACACTGCTGGACGGATGGAGTTGATTCCTTAGCCCCGCCCCCCGCTGGGCGGAGCTCGGGGCACCTGCCTTTCTCTGCGAGGCGCTTCAGTGCTCTTCCTGGTGCAAGATCACCAAGGAAAAGCACAAGATGAGCAAACGGTGGCACGAACTGGATCCCGGAGAGGAGACTGGTCTACTACCCGCGGTGGGAGAAGTGCTTGCCTTGGGTGGCACACACACGTTCACCCGGGGTGCGTGGCCAGGGTGCTCATGAAGATGCTGGAGGGTGTTTATTCGGGAGTCAAAAATATATCTGAGCAAGTAGGCGAATTCACCAAGACGGAATCTGTGAACAATGAGGATCAACGACTCTGCCCGTCTGTCCACGGCCCTCCCTCCGCTCTGTGGGGTGGGTCCCCGGCTCTGGCTGTCTCTCTGTCCTTCTCCTGGCTCGGGCATTCCATTTTGCTGGAGCATATGAAATATTTTTAGCCCGGCGTGGTGGCCACGCCTGTGATCCCAGCACTCGGGAGGCTGAGGCAGGAGGATCGCGAGTTCAAAGCCAGCCTCAGCAATGGCGAGGCACTCAGCAACTCAGTGAGACCCTGTCTCTAATAAAATACGACAAAGAGCTGGGGATGTGGCCCAGTGGTCAAGTGCCCCTGAGTTCAATCCCTGGTACCAAGAAAGAAAAAAGAAAGAAAGAAAGAAATATTTCCAGGCCCTTGCTCACCTCCATCCCCTTTGGTTGGCCCCAGGCTGTTTCAATCGCAGTTCTGTTGCTTACAGCCAAAAGGTTCTGCTGGGTAAAGAAAGCCCTGGCACACAGTAGGTCCTCAGGAAACGCCAGTCCCTGCCTTGGGTTGGCTGCAGAAGCCCTTGAGAGTGCGTCTGGGAAGGCGGAGGAGAGGGGCCTGTAAATACCTGCAGTCCCCACGCTGCCCCGGCGTCAGGGACACGAGGTCCTCCGGCTCTTGCCTCTGCAGCGGCTGCGCCGGCACTTCTTGCACAGATGGAAAAGTCACCGAGTTACAAACCCAGTTGCAAGCTATTTTTGGTGGAGTCGTGTGTGTGTGTGTGTGTGTGTGTGTGTGTGTGATGCACGCGCGGGGATTCTTGGCCCCCGGCTCTGTTTGTATCAGCTGTCAGCAGCTCGGAGGCGCCGAGCAGGTCCCCGTAATTCATTACGTTAATTAACGCGTTGCGGACGGGCGTGGGCCGGCCGCGCGGGGGAGGGAGCCGCCACATTGTTGTGTCTCAGCCTCGCGGGTCAGAGTTTCCACGGTTTGATGGGCTGCCATCGCCTGCACATGTGTCCCCTAACACGAGGACCTTGATGAAATCATCATGTTTACATCTCTGAATATTCTCTGCAGATGATGCCTGTGGCGGGAAGCCAGTGGCAAAGAGCCCTCCAGAACCTGGCTCTCCAGGCTCAGCCCTGTGCCCAGCGGAGTTTGGAATTACCCTGACGTCTGATACCACGGGGCATCCCGCGGGAGTCCCCCCACCAGGCCCTGGGCGGCTGCCTGGCAGAGGACTGCGCAGGACCAGCGGCATCACCAGCTCCACCAGAGACCCAGTGGGCGGTCCCCTCCCCGTCCTCTCTGTCCTGTCAGTGAGCAGGTCAGTGGCTGTCCAGGGGCCAGGCTTGGGACCTGCGGGTGGGTCTCCACGTGCTGTCGATTCCCCTTCATCAACATGTCTCAGGCCTCAAGCCCTGGCTGGGCCTCCACCGCCTCTGACCTGGACAAAACAGCACCTCATTTCTAACCTCCTTTCCCCCTTCTCTTCCCTCCATCCTTCCTGCAGGCTGTGGCCCCAGGAACTTTGCTTAAATGCAAACTGAAGCACATCGCTCTCCGGCTTAGATTCCCCATGCTTTCCTGCTGAACTTGGGACTCCACGATGACTAATAAGGCCCTTTCTGACCTGGTCCTTCCAGTGATTGATTCCTGTTCAATTCCAAGTCTTACTCTCCAGCCTCTCGATCACTTCTTCCAGTGCATTTCTTCTGCTTAAGTTAGTTTCTGTTGCATGCAACCAAAGACCCTGATTCCTGAATCATCAAAGTTTATATTTTAAGGCCAATTTTATTTTGATTTTTTCAACAAAAATGTTTTCAGTTCTTACCATGTGCTCAGTAACTGGGCCACCAGTTAGTGTTTAGATACTGGGTCTTTGGTGCTTAGAAACTAGGTCTTTGGTGACATCATTTAAATGACTAGGTCAAACCTTACCTGAAGCCAGTGCCAAAAATATTCCAAGGTCTTGAGCCAAGATTCTCCTTATTGACTAAGCTGGTTTGAATTAAGTTTTCTGGAACTTTCAGTTTAATGAAGACATTGAATCACAAACTGTCTTGAACAAAGAAAGCACGTGTGAGGATGAGCTTGCTTTTTGCATTCTGCAACTTCTTCTGTACCTTGGTGATGAGAATTAATTACCCTCACATCATTTACAGTTTCCAAAGCAATCTCACATCCAGTATCTCAGTTAAACCTGTTAAATCCTGGGACCGTGGGTGGGTCACGGTTTCCTTTTTATATATGAGAGAAGTGAGTCTCAGGTAACAGGCTTGGCCAAGGTCACATGGCAAGTGAGAACAGATCTCACGTTTCAACCTTGTTATCTGATTCAGGACTTATCTGTTTACTTACGTCCATTTATTCGGTCATCCAAGAGTGGAAAGAATTATTGAACACTTACTACGTGCAGGCAGCTCGCTAAACCTTCGTAATACATCGGCGCATGAGCCGGGGTCTCTATCCTAAGGGACTTGGGGACACAAACAGCAGCAGGGCTAGGTGAAGACATCTGGGATGGGGTGTCACCTCTTCACGCTGAGCTTGGACACCTGGGCAGCGAGCCAGCCTGTGGTGGACGCGACTACCGCCAATCTGTCTGTCTCACCATTTGGAGATTCAGATTCCAGACCGGGGTGGGGTGGGGGCAAGTGAGAAAAGATGCCGATGTGTGTGAGGGGGACCAGGACATTCCTCCAGAGGAAACCGGGCTGCTGTTAGGCAGGGGAAAGGGCAGGGACCAATGTGTGCTGGGCCTAGGGCACCTCAGCCCCTTGCAGGCAGGGTTCCAGGGTCCCAGTGCCGGTGCAGGTGACCGGGACCCGCGCTCTGCCGAGTGAGCGCCTTAGACTTAACTTTGAAGTCATTTTCTACATTGGGGCCAAACCTTTCAGGGAGACAGCAGAGGTTGGTGAGGGGGATCAGGGCACTTCATCATCCTCCTCCCCCCACAATGTAATGCCTACCGTCTGCGCCCGAGCCCTGCACATGGCAGACATGACTAATCTATGCCGGCATCCTTTCCCACAGAGCCCAGATTGGACCCCAGAAATCTCACCATAGTCCTCAGGCAGCCACACCAATTGGTCTGTTTTGGGGCCTGTGGGACCTGGGGAGAAGCCCCTCTTCTCACTGTGCCTCAGTGTGTTAAATAGTGGCACAAACAATCTGTCAGGTGCTGCCTGTCATGAGGGTCAGGAGGGGAGGTCTCCAGCCTCCCTCTGGGCCTCAGGGCTGGGACGTGGTGGCTACCCAGGTAACCGGCTAGGGGTGTAGACTCAAGGAGCCGCAAGAGCAAGGAGGGCCTGCTTGGAAAGTGCCTCCTGCCTGCGCTGGCTGCGCCTCTCGCCTCCCACGGATGCTCTAGTGGCTATCTGACCCCCAGGACGCTGCCCTAGAGGCTGTGCCTGCCGTCCACGGTGAGCAGAGCCAGCGCTGGAGCACAGACACTGTCCCCATGGATCTTCCCCGGTCACCTGCCCTGGTTACAGAGGCCTAGGGTGGGGTCTTGGTTACTTACTCTAATTTTCCAAAGTCCAGAGCCGCTCCAGGTCACCCGGGATGCCCTGCTCACTGCCCACTTCACCGCTGGGCCCAGCCTGACCCTCACCTCCTAAAAGTGGCTCTTCTCAGCCACATAGACTTTGCTGCTTTCTCCTTTGTCTCTCCCATGGTGACAGACACCTGCTAGGTGCTTACTCTCAGTACTGGCTCAGTTCCCAGCTGCCCTTGCAGGTAAGTGGAGGCGTTATGACTGGCTCAGCCAGTGGAATACAAGCAAGCAAGGCATGCACTTTCTGAACCAGGCTGTAAAATGTTCATGCAACCCTCCATGATGCCTCTCTCTTGCTTATTGGCTGACTTCTAGTAGAGGATTGCAGTAGAAGACTCCAAGGAGGTCTGCATCTAAGAACGCTTGCACGGAGCAGAATCCCCGCCAATGCATTGCACTACGTGATGTCTTGTTAAGACTGTGAGATGCCGGGGCTATTTGTTAAAGCAGCTTGCATTAAATAGCCTGACTAATACAGCCAAGATCTTCTATTCATCTATAATAATAGCAATCACGTTGCACTACCATCTGTTATTCATCTTCTTGCCTATTAGGTTGGAAACTCCTTGAGGGCAGTTACATGATTCATCTCTTGATGTCCTTGCCCAGCCCAAGGAGATGTTCTGCGTTTGTTCAATGGGCACACAAAAGCACTGTGAGATACAGCGCAGGAGTTCAGTCTGCTGGCGGTGGGGTGCTGGAGTCGGAGAGGCTCATTCTTTCCTTTGTTGCTTGGTCACCTCAGGTAAGTGACTTAACTTCTCTGACTTTAGTTTTCTAATCTGCAAAGAGGTGAAAATGGACTTGCTTCATAGAATCGTCATGTGTTCTGTCCAGAACCCTGGCTCTGGATCACCTCGGCCCCTCATGGCCGAGCTCGGAGAACCCTCCTGGCCCTGCCCCCGGGTTTTCTTGGCGGAGCCTCGTTGGAGGCTGTTTCTCTTGGACAAGCCTCCCCCTGACCCCTCCTCCCCTCCCCAAATTCCCACAAAATGTTCAAAGTGTTTTCTTTTACTCAACAAAGCAAACAAAGGCGAGGGCGGCCTCGAGAGCCCATCACCTTCCCGGCTTCTCTCCGTCCAGGCCTCGACGCCTCCGCCCCGCCTCCCCACGCAGCCCACCCCAGGCAGGAGGCAGCTCGGCGAGTGGCAGGCACAGACCTGACCTCGGGCCTCCTGACGCAGATCTGGGGGTCCGTCCCTTCTCGGCAGCCCCTCGCCACCTCACTCTGATTCAGGTGGGTGACAGGACAGCATGCCTTGGGAGGTCCCAGGGGCCTGATTCTTTCTGCAAGAAGCTACACCGCGGTCCTGTGCAGCCTCGGCCGAACGGCTACAGCAGGTAGGAGGAGGGACTTTTCCACTGCCGAGGAAGTTCAGGGACCCCACCTGGGGCTCCCGAGGGACCGATGACACTGGGCTGGAGGGTGGCAGAGCAAGCAGGCCCATGGGGAGGAACACGCGGCGATGGCCGGTGCTCCCCCAGCTCTCTAGGTACTAGGTGAGTGCCATCGTGGGCATTGATGGGGAAGGAGGGCAGACACGGGTGTGGACTGGTCTCAGGGCTGTAAGGCGCCTAGCACGGTGCCAGGAGCAGAGAGAGGATGCTCGGGTGACCTGCGGCCGCGTGCCCTGCTGACGGAAGCCGGACAGGCCTTTCTGGTTTTGCAGTAGCCCAGACTCTTCTTGGCTCGTCGGTTCTAGAAGCCTAGCCCTTGCTTCAGTCTCCTGTGCAGAGATGCTCTCTGGCATTCAGTGTGGGCTGTCCTGCTTCCTGCCTCCCCCGCCCCTCGCCCCTGTGGTGGGTGGAGCCAGCGCCTTGGGGAAGGGGCTTCCTTTAGACGGCGCTGCCCTCCACCCCCCTTGCACTCGCTGGCCTTGGCCGGCCCCCTGGGCCCAGCTCGAGTACAGACACTCACCCCGCTGCCAAGCACGGAGCGGGAAGGGAAGGGCTGTGGCAGCCCCGCCAGGAGCCACAGCCAGGGAACGGTCAGGAGCCATGGACAGACGACGGGGGCTGTGCAGGGGCTGGACCCGGCACAGGGACCTGGGTTGGGGCGGCGGAGGGGTGGCTGGGAGGTCAAGGGAGGAGCAGGGGCTCCCTGGCCCCGCTCAGCCTGGCTCTAGACGCCAGGACTCCTGCAGCTGCAGCTGGAGGGGCGCGTGGTGGGAAGTGGCCTGGCCCAGACCTCTTAAAGGGGCAGCTGCAGGGCTGGGCTGGGGCGATGGGGTGGGGGTCCGGCCTGAGTGTCTCCTGACCAGGCAGTGAGTCTGCCCCTCCCTGGGACGGAGGCCCTGTGTCCTGCCTCCTCACGTCGTGGTGTCACGTGGCGTTCCCTGTCCAGAGTGTCCAGTCCTGAGCCTGCCCAGAGGACTGCCTCGGGGACAATGGAGAGTCGATGACTTGGTGGGGGACCCCAGACCTCAACCAGAGCCCCTTCCTGAGTCGGTTTCCCATTGGTCCCCAGGCTGGGTATCTGCTGGGTGTGAAGGAACATCGCCTGTCCCTTCCTCTCAAATGAACCTGGGGCCCCGGAGCACCTCTGATGTTTTGGCCTGGTTTTCTTTGTTGTAAGTGAGCACTGTGGTGTGGTGTTTGGGGGACCAGACTGGCTGAGTTCAAGTCCCCTCTTCTTCTAGTCCCCACTTTCTTACCAGCAAATGCAGCTGTCAGTCACGCTGTAGCGGAGGGTTCCGGACAGGGCCAGGTCAGTCAGTGCAGCTAAGTGACCGAGCAGGGCCTGATACCAAAGGATGCAAAAAGGGTAGCTCCTCACACCCCGCCCCCACGCTCTTTGCAGAGGACATAGCACCTTCTGGGCAGTTCAGGAAGCAGGGCAGCAGAGATTTAAACAATACGTCCAAGGTCGCACAGCAGATATCCAGCAGAGGCAGAATTGGGGCCTAGGTCCAGCTGGGGCCAGAGTCCACTCGCTGCCTGTCTCTGTGCATGATATCACCTCACTCTGTGACCCTGGGAGTACACAGTTTCTGGGTCCTGGTGGGTGGTGGGCTACAGCTAGCGTCTGTAGAGTCCTGGAGGCACGTGGGTGGACAGACTTGCCTCTCTTGTCCTAGTTGCCTGATTCCACGGCTCTCGAGGTAGGAAACGAAGGGTGGGGGCAGGAGCTCTGTGGCAGAGCACTTGCCTAGAGAGTGTGAAGCCCTGGGTTCCATCCCCAGCACTGGAAGAGGAGGAGGAGGAGGAGGAGGAGGAGGAGGAGGAAGAAAGACATCAAAGGGAGTGATGGACAGCTGTGCTGGGTAGAAACGGCTCTGCAGCCCCTTTCTGTCCCTGAGTCTCAGCTGCCGCATCTGTAGGTTGGGGCGAATCTCAGCTGAGCTGAAGTCCTGACACATGGCAGGACCGGCCCCCCAGGTTGAGGACAGGATGTGGCCTTTCTGAGTGCAGAAGAGAACTGATTGTGTCCACAGCCTTGACCCGGGGCCTCAGCCCACAGCTGGGCCTGGACTGCTGCTCCCAGCCGCCCCTCTCATGGGTCTTTGGGGATTTCTCTGCTCTAAGCCGACCCCTCCTTGCTGTGGGGGCTTCTGTTGCCCCAGGAGCTCTGTTCTGCTCCTTGCAAGCTTCTGTGTACGTGTGCATATGCATGTGCACGCGCGCGTGTGGATTGTGACAGGAGGTCCCGAGCTCACCCGTGCCTGTGCACAGAGCCCCTGTGGCGTGGGCCTGGGCCGGGCTGAGCCGTCCTTCCCGGAGCCTCTGCAGCCCTCCTGGCTGCCTGCGTATTCCCGGCGAATGGTGCTCCTGAGACCTCCACGGGCCCAGGCTGCGTCATTCCCACCCTCCCTGAGCCCTGGGACTGGCTGGGCAGGGCTCCAGCCCTGGGAACTCCGCCGGCTGCTTTTCCCTTCTTCGAAACTTCACTCTCTGATTCAGTGAAGTGTCCTCCGCTTCCCACTGCCTGGCGGGGCCAGGCTGCCTTGGCCGCTGAGGCGGGGCGCACTGGACCCGTGGGCCCGTGTTCTGCCCTGGATGTCCTGTGTGACCTCAGCTGAGTCCCTGCACTCTCTGGACCTCAGCTTTCTCCTCTGTGGACGGCACGGGGGGGGGGGGGGGGGTGTCTCCCAGCGGAAGACGCAGAGTGGACCTTCCTGGGGTCCTCACGCTTGTCTCGGCTCATTGGCGGGCTCTGTCCATTCCTTCTTTGCAGAGGTCACTGGAGTCTAAGCCAGAACGTTCCATCCTGCCCTTCTGGCCAAACCCCGGTACGGATCACTGGTCCTGGGCTCAGCTATGGTGACCTTGTCTTGGAACTCACCCACAGTCCCAGTAAGATCCCCCTCCAAGATCTAAGCCCTCTGAACTCCCTCTGCTACCTCCTCCCCCAGGCAGGCACCCCACCCTGCGGGCTCCACCACTAGAGGGCGCCCAGCCCCCCAACATGATTGAAAAACCCCAAATGCTCCCCCCAGCTCAACCCGGGAACAGCATCTGTTGAGCGTTTCTTGTGTGTTGGGTGCCGTTCTAGCCCTGCACGCCCCACTGTTCCCACTCGGCATAAAGAAACAGCCCCGGAGAGGTGAGATGGCTCACCCAAGGTCACCCAGCCCGTGGGTGACAGGGTGGGACGGACTCCGCACTCATCCGGGGTGGACTGCAGGACCGGTGATCCCAGATGGGCAGACGGCCGGGGTGCTAGGACTCACCTGATGGGGGACCACGGAGGCGAACGGTGGCCGGCGTCCACGCGTGGCAGGTTCTTTCAGTAGCTGCGGTGCCGGGTCACGTTCTCAGGAGGCTCTCCGTGTGCCAGGTACGACACCAAGTGCTTGGAATACACAGCCTCACCGGAGGAGGCGTCCCTCTGTGTCTGCAGGGGAGTGTCCCCAGCAGCCATCGGGTCCCCAGTCCGCAGGTGCTGGAGCTCTTTTTATACAAAACAGCCCAGCGCTTGCCGCGGACTCCAGCGCAGCCGGGGGTGGCGCAGGACCCTAACACAGTGGGAACGTGCACACAGTGGGTCTGCACTGTTCAGGGGACGGCAGGAAACGCCAGGCAGCGCACAGCCGGTCCTTATCTTTCCTGAGCGCTGCTGGTCCGCAGTGATGGACTCCACGCCGTGCGACCTCGGACACAGAGGGCCACCTGCTCCTGGGGCCTGGCAGGGACGTGTTCTCACCTGGTTTCCCGGTTGCAGAGGGGAACTGAGGCTGGTCGGGGGAACTGTGCTGCCCAGGCCTGCTCGTTGGCACCCAGCCTGTGGGCTAGAGCTCCTCTCCTCGTTTACTGGGACTTAGTCAGGACCCCACTGTTTAAAGGATGAGAGGGGCTGGGAGCAGAGGGGGCGGGGCACAGAAACCTGGGGACCCCCAGGCCATGGTTTGAAGACCCCTGATCCCTGCTCCCCTCTCCAGGCCGCGGAGGGGCCAGGGCAGGTTAAGGGCAGAGCAGAAGAGCCGAGCCCCCGGTCCAGCCCCCAGCCCAGCCCAGGCCCCCAGCCCCGGCCCCCAGCCCAGCCCCCGGCCCCCAGCCCAGGCCCCTGGCCCAGCCCCCCACTGGCTCACTGCTCGTGCAGCACGGGCTTCCTGCTAAGGGCCCCTGGGTCCAGGCCTGGTGACCGGGATGGACACTCTAGCCCTGGGTCTCAGCTGCTGGACGGAGACTGTCTTGCCCCTGGTGGGGGACCTGGCCCCGACTGGAGACCCCAAGACACATGGGTGTGGAAGGCAGTGGCAGACAAGGGGTGGCTTGGGGGACAGAGATTCGGCCCCCCAATCTCTCTCAATCTCTCCCCCAAGCATCCCAAACAAGAGGCCCCCATCTTATCCCGCTCAGTGGGCAGACCCACAGCCCTCCTGGGG
Organism: Tamias sibiricus; assembly: GCA_025594165.1. Lineage (NCBI taxonomy): Eukaryota > Metazoa > Chordata > Mammalia > Rodentia > Sciuridae > Tamias > Tamias sibiricus. Next base: position 9,509,620 of record CM046662.1, on the reverse strand, counting down.
GACCCGCCAGGGCAGCGGGTGGTCCTGTGGGTAGAGTCAGTGGTCTCGGCAGCTCGTCCAGCTTGGGAGGAGAGGGTGAGCCGTGGTCCTGTCCCCCGCGAGGCCCCCTTGGGGTGCAGTGGGGTTCAGGTCCTGCCTAGGGGCCACCCTGTTGCTTTGTAGGAGTCAAATCTCTGAATTTTTCAGATTTCTGCTGTGATGTTGGGGTCACTGAACGTGGCTGTGGTGTGTACAAGAAACTCCCTGCGTTGGGAGAATATTATGGGGTGGTCCACCTGGGGCCGGGGCACAGGAACTAGTAATGTGTGCTGAGCGTCAGTGGGGACCAGGCCCGGTGCTAAGCACAGCCACACTGAATCCTCACCTCACCTCTGTGAGGTATGTGCTCCGGCTTCATGCAGATGACTCAATAGAGGCTCAGAGAGGGTGAGCGATGTGCCTAAGTTTGCACAGCTGGTAAGTGTCAGACCGGGCATTTTGCACCCTGGTCAGCCTTTGAAGTCTTTCCCAAAAGGTGAGGCACAAAATAAAAAGAGTCCTCCTCTTGTTTAAGGAGAGTTTTGTGATGGCCCCTGAGGGGAAGAATTTTTTCACACACTTGACAGCATTTGGACCCTTCTCCACATGGCATCTAGATGCCTGCCCGCGGCGTGTCCCTGCAGGGTCATGACTTTGGGTTGTGTTTTTTCTCAACACCTGTCAGAAGCTTAGCCTGGCACTGCGGGCTTGGCGAACGAGTGTGTGGGTGAGAACCTCAGCCTCACCTGGTCCAGGAGGTGGTAGGGGTGGAGCGTCCCCAGGTGGTTCCACCGTTCAGAAGTGGACCCCGTGAGCTGCGTCGCTGACCACCAGGGAAATGCAAATCCAAGCCACACGAGAGAGGACCTCCCGCCCCTTAGGACGGCTACAGCCAGTGAGACAAACAAGACCTGAGAAAGTTCCAGAAAAGAGTACTGGTGCGGATGTGCAGAGATTGGAACACGTGGGGGCTGGGGTTGTGGCTCAGCGGTAGAGCGCTCGCCTAGCACGTGCAGGGCCCGGGTTCGATCCTAGGCACCACATAGAAATAAAGGCATTGTGTACAACCAAAACAAATAATGAATATTAAAAAAAAAAAAGAAATTAGAACTTGTGGTTGGGGGTGTGCAGGATGAGGTAGCTGCCGTGGAAAACGATATGCTGGGTTCCCCCAAAAAAGTAAACAGCGGAGTTACCATGTGACCCGGCAGTCCTGCTTCTGGGTAGATCCCCCAAAATTGAAAGCAGGGGGGATACAGGTACCGGCACACCCACATCCGCAGCAACGCTGTGCACAATAGCCCATGGCTGGATGCAACCCGTGACCCTTGGTGGAGACAGAAGCAGAATATGGTGTGGACACACAATGGAATATTATTCAGCCTTCAACAGGGAGGAAATCAGGGATAGTGGAGGTCATAGAGACGGAAAGGAGAACTGAGGGTTCCAGGGTGCGGGGAGGAGGGTTGGGGAGTTGTTTAATAACCACGAGATTCAGTTTTGTAAGATGCAGAGCTCTGGAGGCTGGTTGCAAAACCGCGAATATCCTTCACACCACGGAATTTAACGACAAAATGGTTGAAGGAGCGAACTGTATGTGTAGTTTACCAAATTGAAAAAAGAAATAAGTGGATCTCTCCTGGTGCGTGGCCAGAGGACTAGGCAGACAGAGATGGCCCGCGTGAGGGGAACTGGAAGCTCCTCCCGTGGTGAGGGCCAGGAGCCAGGAGCCAGGACCCCGGCATGCCCTGCGGCCACCACCAGAGGAGGACTCGGGGGTGGAAGTCAGGACGTCTGTGCGCTCTGTAAGGGCAGATGTGCTCTGGAGGAGTTTCTCTGCGGAAATCACGAAGTTGGACATTTGGCGAGCTTTTCTTAGAAAAGATAAAAAAGAACAACAGGTCAGGTAAAAAGCCGGGTCATGGGTGAAGCCTGACTCCAAGAATCACTGCTGGGGGCACTCCGGAGCAGGCCAGGGCCACGGTGTCCCTGGCAACGGGAAGCCACCAGGGCTGGGCACCTTCTGCCACCCCTGTGACCCGGCTCCGCTGGATCTTAATGTCTGCGTCACCAGGACGTGGGGCGCTGGGCGGGGACGTGGCTGAGGAGACGCACTGCCCAGGAGGGTCCGCCGAGGCCACAGCGAGTCGCCCTGCTCTGTGAGGCGGTCACCTCCTCGGCTGCGCTGAAGGGGCGCTTCCGAGGCCAGTCCTGTGCGGAGACTCAGGACCCTGTGGGGCGGTGCTGCCACCCTGCAGGCCGTGGCTTGGCTGTGCCTTGTCCCCAGAGGTGCCTGTGCTGGGAACTGGGCGTGGCCGTGGTGGGACCTTCAAGGGGTGGGGCCGAGAGGGAGGGGCGGCTCTGTGGCACTGGACTAGTTCCTGCTCCCGGCGGCTCCCCGGGCCCTCCCCTGCGGGCGCCACTGGCCACTCGTGCTCAGGCTCCATCTGCCACAGGCCTCAGCAGAGCCCGCAGACTGGCACCACGGCCTGGAACCTCTAACCGTGAGCCCAGTGACCCTCTGTTTACCCCAACGTGCCCAGCCTCGGGGGCCTTGCAAAGCAAAACAGACCGAGACCACCTGAACTCGCCCAGCACCGGTGGTGTGATGCTCACGACTCTGCGACTCGGCTCCCGGAGGGGGGACGCGGGCAAAGGCAGGAAATGTGAATCTTGATCCTTTGCGGAAAAGAGGAAAACCCACAAAACCAAAGTTCAGCCCATGTAATGATTTAGCAAGTGCTCACTGAGTGAAGGAGTAAGGGGGGGAGACGGCAGGGAGGCCAGGGGAGCCGTCGGGGGTGTGGCCAGGGCGCGCAGCTGGGCCCCCCCATGCCTACAGAATGCCTGGGTGAAAGGTCAGAGGACCAGAGGACCGTGCTGAGGGTGACCCGAGGCTGGGGAGGCGGGAGAAGGATCGCAGGATGGCCAGGGCGTCACACACACACGCACGCACGCATGCACACACGCATGCAGACCCGCATGCAGACACAGACACGCATGCAGACACACACACAACACACACAGACACACAGGTTCCAGCTCTCTCTGGTGGACACACTCATAGAGTCACAAGCAGGGAGAGCCCACACATGGCTGGTGGTGCCCATCATCACAGAGCCACCCATGTGTGGACAGCTGTGCCTGCAATCACACACACACAGACACACACAGACACACACACCACGTGTTTCTTCAGGGATCCTGCAGAAACCCTGAGGACGAGGTCTTTGCCCACAGGCCTCCTTCTGTTGTGGGCTTGGTCCCTCGGTCTCTAGGACCCCCCGTCCACTGGGAGACATGTCCACACCGCCCACTGGGCACCCCCGGCGAGCTCGGCACTGTGTGGACCCTGGGGCTGGTCCTGGGGGGCCAGAGGCTCGGCCTGGCTCAGGGGCGGGGAGAGCCCAGTGAGGGAGGGCGCGGAGGGCCCTGCAGCTGCGGCCTGCGGGCGGGCGGGCCAGGCAGGTTCCGGGAGCTGGCCCTGGTTCCGCGTCTTCCAGGAACACAGAGCGGCCACATTTGACTGATTCTAGCAGGAAGTGCGCTGAGGTCACCGCGGGGTCCCATGAAGACCGACGGGCTGGCCTGGGCTCGGGTCTCAGCCAGGCCGGGCAGGCCATGGCAGGGACGTGACCCTGGGTGCCAACAGGAGTCCTGAGCCAGCCTCGGGGGATGTGACCAGCACCCCCTCTCCCCACGAGGGGCTTCCCTGGGCCTCGGCACTGGAGGAAACTGCCCAAGGGCCGGTGGGTGGCAGCCCCACGGGGCCCCTGGTAGCAGGGGTCGGAGGCCTCGGGCCAGAACCTCGTCCTCAGAGGTGGCTGGAGTGGGCTGTTGTGCTAACCCCTCTCCTGTCACGGCCACCAACGTCCTGTCCTTCTGTGTCCTGGTCTGTGCTGGCCGGGAAGGGCTTGGCACCTGTTTGGGGAAGGAGCATGCTGGACCCTGCGCCCGTGGCCCAAGTGGCGACTCTCGAAGGGCTGCTGGACTCAGTCGCCGCAGAGGGAAGGAGGGCAACTTCTAATTAGTCAGTAATTAAGGTAGGAGGTTAACGAATGTGTCCCAGACACCCTCTGGCGTCCGCAAGGGCCACAAGGGTGTGGTTGGGGCAGGGTCTCCTGAGTCTTCTCGGGGCCGGAGGGTGGGGAGGGGCCGTGAGGCAGTGGGTGGGCTGCACCCCCATTTACAGAAGGGGCCGTGGGCGCTCGGCTGGGGCAGTGGCCACTGTGACATCGCAGGGTGGGATGCGACTCTGGCTGTTTGACTCCCGAGCCTGCCCGCTGACCCTCAGGGGGACGGCTCACCTTTGGGTGCTGGGCACGTGGCCCCTCCAGCCCCCCCGTGGTGTCCAGTGTGGGCTGAGGTGTGCGCTGAGGCTGCGCCTTCCACTCTGCCAGGCACTGGCTCTCAGTGCCTCCTCTTGCCAACCCTCATGCCACAGTCTGGGGACCGAGTGGCCCTTAATGTCCTCGATTTTTGGAACGACGCCCCTGGGACTCGGGTGACCTGGCCACAGCCGCTGGGTGAGAGTGTGGGGTCCCAGCCTGGCCAGTGTGCAGCAAGCACCACCTGTCGGGCCGGGGCTTCTGGTCACCTGCCAAGGGCAGGCCCGGGCGGGCAGCTCTCTCGCCCCGTGGCTCGCTATTTCCCAGGCCTCACTGTGAGGACAGGGCTTGGCCAGGGCCCCCGGGCTCAGCTAGGACAACACACCAGTCTGCCCTGCGCCCGCGGAGCTGGGCCCATCCCAGATACAGGGCAGCAGGTGGTGTGGCCACGGGCAGGGGAGCAACTGGGCCGTGGTCTGCTGGCCGCAGGGCTCTGGCCAGTCGTGCTGCTGTTTACAGTCCACGGGTCTAATCATCCGATGTTGTGTTTGGCCCCAGATCCCTCTGCAGAGCCTGGGGCTGTGCCCAGCAGGGCCTTCTTGTTCCTCCCGAGGCCTGCCCAGCAAGGAGCAGAGACCTGCAGGCAGAGGGAGGCCGGGGGACGGCAAGTCCACCGGCCGAGCCTGGGCTCCTCCTGCATGCCCTGTCAGCTCCGAGGTGAGTTTTATTTGACACCCCACCCCCCACGTAGCAGCAGGGTGGAGTGTTTCTTCTCCCCAGTTTGTGGGCAGAGGGAGCCCCAAAGGCCTAGCAGCCTGTCCGAGGCCACATGTGCAGGGGCGGGTGAGCCGGGATTTGGCCAAGGGCGTCCAGCTCCAGGCCTGGCCGGTGCCCACTGTACCTCTGAGCTGGGGGCAGAGGGCCCAAGGCAGCCTCGGGTCGGCCCATCCCCCAGTCTTGGGCCTAGCAGGGCACTGTCGAGCCTTGAAGGGGCCTGGGCAAGGGCAGAGGTGGAGGGCATCCTGGGGGCAGAACTGCAGGCCTCGGGCTCGCCCCTTCCTCTCCCACCCCGTTTTCTACCCCGCACAGGCCCAGCCTGAGGGGCGGCACCCCTCTGCTTTGCAGTTAAGGTGGGGCTCCCGGCCCACCTTGGAGCCAGGGCCTGTAAGGCCAGGAGTATCATTTTAGGCAAAAGTCCCGTGCAGAGAGGCCGGGCTGCACCTGTGAAGCACTGGGCAAATCACCGCAGAACCACTGGCTCCCTGCGCTGGCGGGAGAAGTACGGGGCGGGGAACAACTAGAAACGTCTAACAAGGCGTCTGGGAGAAGCTGGGGCCCGGAAGCCTTGGAGCCCCATGGCACGAGGGTGCTCCTGTCCAGGGCAATGACCAGCAAGGGTGGGGTGACCCCAGGGTCAAGGCGTTCGTGCTTGGAGGGGCAGAGGAGCTCTTCCTCTGCACTCAGCATCCAGGAGCCCACTGCCTGTTCTGATTCCAGTGGCCCAATCAGGAACCAGCTGCCTCCGGTAATCTTCCTCACCCAGGAAAAACGTGCTGGTCCTGCAGGTCGGCGTCACCTGCCCGGCAGCTGGGAGCTCGCTCTGCAGATGGCGGGACTCGAGTCTACTGAGGTCTGCACAAGTCAAAGGGCAGCCCCGTCTGTACTCCAGGCTGGCCGTGTGGAGGGCGGGCCCCGCAGGGGCTGACGGGACTGAGCCTGCGGCCAGTTCAGACCCCATCTCGGCAGAGCCTTCCTGGGGAGTGATGTCGCCGCTCAGAGCCTCAGTTTGGTGGGTCTTTGAAATGGGGCTCTTGAGGCCGTCCTGGCAGCTGCCTGAGGTTTCGTGGAGGAAGGGATGTGAAGCTGGACTCAGCGTCGTTGGCTCTGTTGACCTCCACAGCGGGCACTGCGGTGGCCAGGCCTGAAGGGCAACAATCACACCGGAGACCACCGTGCAGCCAAGAGGTTTACTCACCAGTCTTTACGGCCAGTCGGAGGTAGGAGAGGTTCGAGGAGAGAGTCGCAGGGGTCGGTGCACAGTTTGTCCAGCTGCTTGGCACGGCCGTCGCGGCAGCAGCCGGAGCTGTCCAGCACAAGGCTCACACTGGCCGGGCAACGCGGCGCCGGTGCTGTCCCGCACTGGCACTGCCCACCGCAGTCCTGGCTGGTGGTCGTCCAGCTGCACAGGGTGAGGAGGAGCACTAAAGTGAAGAAGACGGGTCCCACAGAGGTGGCCGTGGTCAGTGTGCTGCAGTTGGAGCGGGCGGTAGGGCACAGTGCGTGGCAACGGCAAGGGGCATGGTGGGCCGGAGCTGTCAGCCTGGTGGGCTGCCGTCGGGCTGGAGGTGGTGGGTTGCCTAAGGTTGGTGCAGCGGCTGCGTCCGCTCAGCGGGGCAGAGTGTGGTCCAGTGAGCTCCAGGCCCACGGGAGCTGCAGTAGGGATTTCTGGTGGGGGATACCAGAGCGACCTTTAAAGCTGTTGGCTCTCTGCCCGGGGAATAGAACGACCTTTAAGCCTATTGGCTCCTGCCCGGGAAAATGAAACAAGGTTGCTTTGCTCAGGACACGGAAACTTCCGGGGTGGGGGGGAGTCCATCTATCAAGACCCAGCGTTGAGCTCTCGGGGCACGTTGGCTCATTTGCTTTACACCCCAAGTCCCTGAAGGAGGTGACAGCGTTATTACCACACCTCGGACAGGGAAACTAAGGCTCAGAAAACGTTCCAGAACTTGGCCAAGGTCATGCAACCGAGGGTGCTAAAGTTTATGAAGGGGGAGTAAAACCCGTAAGAAACTGCAAACGAATGAAAACCACAACTGTGGTTTCTCAGAACCTCCTGGGTGCCAGACGTGGTGTGGACCTCGATCCGTGGGCCTGACAGGTGGCTTTTCTGCTCTGGTTCCAGGGCTTTAGTGGGCGGTAGAGGGACGTCCAGGGACCATTCCATTGGCCCTGGTCCTAGGATCACAAAGTGCTGCAGATGTAGACTTTCTTTTCCCCCTTTCTCCCTTTGGTACGGGGGATTGAACCCAGGGGTGCACTATCACCGACCTATGTCCCTAGCCCTTTTTGTGTTTTATCTTGAGGCAGTGTCTCAATCAGTTGCTGAGGCTGGCCTTCAGCATGCCATCCTCCTGCCTCAGCCTCTTGAACCTCAGGGATTACAGTTGTGCACCACCATGCTGGTTTTAGATTTTCCACGTTCTCTTCAAGTGGGATTGCATACACTTACAGAACTGCTGGACTTAGCAAATAAAAATGTAGGACATCAGGTAAATCTCAATGTCAGATAAACAACAAATAAAAAATTTTTTAGTGTAAGTATATCCCAAATGTCGCACGGGATATACTTACGGTAGAACATTGTGCATTGCTGATCTGAAATGGCAGTTAAGTGAGTACCCTATATTTTAGCACCACCCTATTCATTGTTTATCCAAAATCAAAGTTAACTGATCACCTACTCTTGCCTCAGAATCATCTTCATGTAAATAAGAGAAGACAAGCTTCACTACACAATGTGTCCTATAGTGTTTTATAGATTAATATTTTTAAGAAGTCCCAAGTCTCTTAGGAACATCTTGTCTTTTGTGGAGGTTAAAACTCTGTAACTTGTTCAGTGAAAAATATTTTAAACAGGCTACGATGTTTTGTAATTTTACTCTGACATTTGAGTTGGCAAAGTATGGGCTGCGGGCCAAATCCAGTCCAAAATAAAATCTATTTTCTAGATAAAAATACAGTTTGGTTGGAGCTCAACCACACGCATGGCAGGATTGAGTAGTTCGTAGCAGTGCTCACGTGGCCCCCAAGACCCCAAATGCTCTCTTCCCTGAGAGCTCGTTGGCTCCCTGGTATATTCCCGTCCACTGCCCTTATGATTGGTGTTGATCAGAGCCTGTACGTGTGACAGTGTCCCGCCCGTGGTGGCCCTTGAGTGTGGAGCTGGCGGAGGAAGGACAGGAGCTCAGGCCATTCCAAGAGGCCCTTCCCTTTAACCTGTCCCCGATGTGCAGCGGGTGCCCAGCGGTGACGAACCCTCCCTGCCTCTCTCCTCAAATGCTCTCCACCTTCTCCTCTTGGAAGGTGAGGGAGCCCCTGGCTGTCCGACCCTCCCACAGGGGTCTGCTGTGCCAATTCAGAGCAGGTCGCGGAGCCGCCTGTCCTGCACAATCCACCTGGCTGCAGGTAGTCACCTGCGTGATGACTGAAGTGCGGAAGGTGCTGCCCGAGCCTGGGGAGACCTCACCTCTGCCCGGTGCTGCCCTGCCTGCCCACTGCCAAGTCCCCAGCCTCAGTGCTCCTGTTCGCCGGGTTCAACCACAGCACTCCTTGGAGCGGGTCCGTGTGCAGACGAGGAAGAGAAATACCAGCCCAGAGGGTGCTCTGGAAACCCACGCCCGTCTGCTTCTTTGTCCCTACCTCCTTGCCCAGACCAGGAGAGGCAGCCAAGGGGCCATCGCTTCTGTCTGAACGCCCTGGATGGGTCCTCGGGTCTCAGAGCCCATTTCCCACCGAGCTGGACCTCTGTCTGTCCAGTGGACTGTTAGCAGGAGCTCTGAAGGTCGGAGACTTTCGCCCTACTCATCAGCCCCCAGGCCAGCCTGGGTCAGAGACAAAGGACAGCATTACTCACAGCAGGGCAGACAGGTGGCCTTCACCGATGGGAGTGATGTGGAGGGACCCAGGAGGAGGCCATGCAGTGGGTCAGTGTCAAAGCCCAGGGACCCTGAGCCAAGGGGACCGACTCCTCTGTGATAGGGGTTGGCTTGAGTTTTGCTGGAGGAAGATGTTTTCTTGGCTATGGTGCACGGTAGGCAGGTGCGCCTTCTGCGCTGGAGAAAGACACTATGCTTATCTTCCAGGGCGGTTCATAAAATATAATTGTGCTTGAGAAGATAGTTAGATGGTCACAAGTAACATTTCAGAGACCCACGATAAGGAAGCGCTGCCTGTGGGTAGCACTGCGGTTGCGGCAACGGTTGCGTGTGGTGGGAAACCCACGTGACCCCACGACTGGCCACTCACAGCCTGGGGATGCCGGCAATGACGGTGGCGTTGCCCTTGGCTATTTGCTTTCCAAAGTCAAGCATGAAGTCAAAGAGCAGATTTTGGCTGAGTTTGGGGCAGGAGTTTAAGATCGTTAATCTTCTATGTCAAGTTGACTGGGCGCAGAGATGACCAGATAGCTGGTGAGGCATGATTTCCGGCTGCGTCTGTGTCTGTCTGGAAGAGATTAAAACGTTGGAATGAGTAGACTGAGCAGAGGAGACTGCACTTCCAGGGTGGGTGGCCTCATCCCCTGAGCTGAGGGCCAAACAGAACAAAATGGCGGAGGAGGGTGAGTTCTACTGTCTCTCCTGGGACCAGGGTGTCCCTCTCCTGTCCTCAGACACCGGTACACTTTGTTCTTGGGCCTTTGGCTGTGGACCAGGACCTGCAGGACTGGCCCCCTTGTTTCTCAGACCCTGGACTCAGACTAACTCCATTGGTTCCCCTCAGGCCTTTGGGTCTGGACTAGAACTACCGCACTGGTTCTCCTGGGCCTCCAGCTTCCCAGGGCAGACGGAGGGACTTCTCTCCACCTCCGCAGTCACGTGACCCCATCCCTCATGACAACTCTCTACGTACCTCCATGTCCTACGGGGCCTGCACGGATGTTGGTGTGTCTCAAAGTACAACAGAGGGTTTACAGCGCGGTCTTCGCGCTGCTCGGAGTGGAGGGCAAGGGGGCTGGGAGGCTGCCCAAGTAGTCGAGGGTCACGGAGCCCATCTCTGGTGGCCGTGAGTTAGCTTCCTGGAAGGGACAGAACCTAAGCTTGGCCTCTGAGGAATGCAGAGACGTTGGCGGGGCGTGGGGGGAGAGAGTGTGTCAGCCCAAAGACCCCCAAGTGCTGAGGCTCAGGAGAAAGAAAGTGACGCTGGGCATATTCTGGAAACTTAAAGAAGGTCAGAGTGCTTGGAGCGTGGGGAACACGTGGTGTGTGTGTGAGTGTGTGTGCTGGGGTGGAGCAGGGCTGCGTGGTGGAAGGTGACAGCAACAGGCTCAAGGTCATGGTCAGCTGTGCAGCCTTGCGAGGGGGTGGGCTCCCCTCTGGACACCATGGTGACCAGTGGGCAGGGCTGTGCTTCGGAAAGTCCCTCCCTGGACAGGCAGTGTGGGAAGGGATTGGGGGGCTGGCCAAGGCGGGGTGACCTGCCAGCTGGTGTCCTCCAGAGCAGGGAGCAGAGTTTCCCGGGCCCCGGGGCTTCCAGGACCTGGGGTGGCGGCCACAGGGGCTCTCTCTGGAGCCCCACGGCACCCTACTCTGCCGAAGGCCGACGGACAGTGCCCGTGCGGTGGCACTCCAGATCCCTGCTTCCCTGCTTCCCTGCCCCCTGCCCCCCTGCCCGTCGGCGTCTCCCCGGCTCCCTCCAGGTCTTCCCCCGGTGGGTCTCGGCGAGGCTGTCTGAACCGGCCGCTCCAGGACAGCTCGTGCTGGAAGCTGGACGCTCAGGTCGGGGTGGTGACACCGAGGGGACGTGTGGGGGGTCTGCTTCCTTGTGCTGCCCATTTGCCCTCCGCCCTGGCTGGATGTGGGGCTTCTAGCTGGGCCCTCCTGACCTGATGCTCTGTGACCCTGAAGGGCCCAGTTCCTGATGAGCCGTCTGTCCCCACAACCCCCGCCCCTTCTCTCTCTCCATCTCTATCTCTGTGCTGGGGGTTGAACCAGGGCCTTGTGCATTCGAGGCAAGTGCTCTACCACCTGAGCCACGTCCCCAGCCCCATGGTCCCTTGATGTCCTCTGTCGGGGCCCTTCTTTACCAGGACCCCGTAGCACGCCAGCAGCTGTTTTTAAAACAGGGCCACCCTCTGCTGGAGACGGCACGTCCTGGCCCTGGACCTCAGTTCCGGGTTGGGATCGCTTCTGGGCTTCCTGCAACGCGACGCGGCGTCCCTCTCCCTCTGCTGGTCCTCCTGATGGCATGGCCCGCGCTGGGCCCTGCGGCTCGTGGGCAGAGCCTTTGTCACTGCAGCCCAGCTGCTGGCGGAGCTCTCGGGGCCCCATCGCAGGCGGCAGCTGCCGTGTCCGTTCCTGGGCAGTCAGTACAGTGTCCCCACGTGTGAAGCACGTCACCCCCATAACCTGCGAGCCCTACCAGGCACTGTGCCTCCTTCTTCAAGGTGGCAGCCGCGGGACGCCGTGAGCTGCTTCCTCCTTTAGAGGGGGTTGACTTGGCGCGCCCTGCGCCCCAGGCCCCTAAAGCCACCCTGGCATGCTGGCCCTGGTCTCACAGCCTTCCTGTCTGTGCAGCGCGTGTCCCCTCCAGGTCTCCAGCACAGCCGCCACTGGTTATTCAACTAACTGAAGTGATGGCGCGGGCTGCCGGGGGCCTGTGCGGTGTCGGGGTGAGGGGCGACGACGCAGGTCTGGGATCGCCCCAGCCCGGGCAGCCTGCTCCCCGCCCACGTGCACACAGGCGCTTTCTGCTCCTCCTTCCCATCAGAGGTAGAAGTGCCTGCTCCTGGCGGCTCGGTGGCCACGCGTCATGCCCCTGGCACCACGTCAGTCTGCCGTAGCCGGGGACCACGTGACACACGGCAGTGCATCGGGAGCTGCTTGCCTGAGTTTGTGAAGTCCCTCCTGTCCTGTAGCCTCGCGCTTCTCGGCTGGGTCGGGGTGACATCAGCCCTCGTTGGTCGGGTGGACAGGAAGGAGATGGGGGTCAGGTGGGTCCTGTCTTTCAAAGTGGAGGCCTCTGCATCTTCCTCACACAGGAGGGGAAGGCCCCCCTGCAAGGGGTGGTGGCCACGTCACCCAGGAATCCAGGGACTGGTCCAGATGTCCCCAAGCCCATCGGCAGGGCTGCCCTCCTTCCAAGCAGGACCTGAGCACGGCAGAGCTGCTGGGTTGTGTCAAGGGCTCGGCCTCCTCCGCAGCTCCGTTGAGAGGCGCTGGGGGCCTGGTGCCGGGAGAGGGGGGCTCTTCTGTCGCCAGGGAGGGCCTGTGGCTCCCGCGCTTCTCCTTGAATTGGTGGGCAATCGCCGTCAGCCTCTTACTGTCAGTTTCCACTGCATCGATGACCCTTAGTGACAGTCGTGATTCCGCTGTGTCATGACGTGTCTTCCTCGACGTTCTTCAATGTTCCTCAGCACTGAGCCGGGACACCTTCCCTTCCACCTGCAGAAGGCCGTGCCTGCCACTGGAAAGCTCTCAGGGCTGCGCTGTGGGACAGGGAGGGAGAGCAGGGTGGGCAGAGCCAGCAGCGGGGGACGAGAGTCTCCGCAGTCCCACGGGGTCCTCTGTCCCCAGGAAGGAGCAGAGACTGGAGGGAGGCAGCTCGTCTCAGCTGACGGCAATTCCTGGCGAGGGACTCAGTGAGGTGCCACCATCAGGGGACACTCACGCAGCTGGGAGGGCTTCTGTCCCCAAGGGGCTTATACAGAGCCACCCTTCACTTGTACCCTCTTTTTCTGGAACTGGGGATCGAACCCTGGGGTGCTTGACCACTGAGCCACACCCCCAGCCTTTATTATCACTATGATTTTTTGAGACAAGTTCTCACTCAGTCTCCCAAGCTGGCTTTGAACTTGTGACCCTCCTGCCTCGGCTTCCCAAGCAGCTGGAGTGACAGGTGTGAGCACGCACGTCCGGCTCACGAAGTCCTTTTACTCCCTGTTTCCCTGGCCGTCACGGGGTCCTCTGACCACTTTGGCATTCTTTAAGCGTTCGTGAGGGGGATGGGCTTGTCTTTCTGTCAGTGGCCTCCCCAGGCCTCGCCCGCACCCTGCGTGGCCAGCGGGACTCGTGACACGTCTCCTTTGTCCACACAGCCCTGGAGGTGGGTGTCACGATGGTCCCAGTTCTGCAGGGAAGTCACCTGAGGCTCAGAGAGATCAAGCATGGTGAAGTGCTCGCAGAGGTTCTTCCTGTCTGCGGCACTAAACTGTCCCTCGTCTTCTACCCTTAGAGGTAGGACTCCTCGAAGCTTAGCCAGAGTCGGGTGGCCAGGGCTGGGCAGGGCTGGGCAGGGGAAGGGCACTGCTGGGATTTGGGCCGGGCTCCGTCAGCAGGCCAGGGCCGTGTCCCTCGGTGTCGGGGCCCTGACTCATGAAACCTTGAAAGGAATACTCCGGAGGCCTGGGAGGCCACTGGCCCTAGAGTCAGGAGGTCATCACCTGCCCTGCCCTGCCCTGCCCTGCCCTGCCCTGCCCTGCCCTCAGTTTCTCACAGCATCCCAGGGGTCGGGGGAGGGACTTTATGGCCGGGGGAATTTATGGCCGAGACAACAGTTTGTGCTCTGAGCGGCCTGGCCCGCCCCCCAGGGAGCCGCTCAACACACCCCAGCCCCCAAATGGGGTTTCCAGCTGGAGCTGGGGCCCACCCCTTGGCCAGGGCACAGGGTGGCCCCGTTTCCATCTGTGCAGGAGCCCCGCGGAGCTGGTCCGTTCCTGGGAACCCTCCCCGAGGCCGGGAGACAGAGGTTGCTGCCTGGGGGTGCCGCTGTCCCCAGGCGCTCCGAGCAGGGGAGGGCAGGACCCAGGACGTGCGGTCTCCCAGCTGCTCTGTCCGGGGTCTGTTGGTGGCCCTGGGACTCTCAGTGCGTGTGGGATGTGACCACTTGCTCCTTGGCTCAGGGTCCCCTCCTCAGCTCTGGTCCGTGAGCTCCGGCCTCGCAGGTCCCTCACCCGCTTGGCGTCTCTGCGGAGGGCCTGAGGGACGCTGGCCCGCAGCTTCCTTCCTCGGCCCTCTCCTGCTCTCAGCCCCGGCTCCTGCAGCTGGAGCCACGTGCCCTGCTGGTCTCCGTCACCTCCCCTCAGTTGCTTCCTGCCTGTGCTTCTGTCGAGACATCTCCCAGGCCAGAGACCTCTGCCCACCTCCACGGCTCCCGCCTGGCTCCAGGGGCTTCCTCCCGGGGCACAGGGCAGCGTCCACTCCCTGGCCCACCTCTAAAGGTTCTCCTCACCGCCAGGCCACGCCTCTTGAGCCCGTGCCCCAGGGGCTGCAGGGAGCACAGGAAGTCATGGCAAGCAGGGTGACGCTCCCTAGAGCACCAACATGACTCAAGGACGTTGAGGAAAATCAGTGCTTTTTCTTAATATAATTTCACAATTTGTTTTAATCATTTATACATGACAGTAGAATGCATTCATGCACTGTGGTGTCTCATACACGGGTGGGATACAATTTTTCATTTTTCAAAGTGTACGTGTTGCAGGATCATATTGGTCACGTAGTCACACATACACATACAGTAATAATGTCTGCTTCATTCCACTACCTTTCCCGTCCCCACATCCCCTCCCTCCCCTCCCTTCACTTCCCTCTACCTAATCTAAGGTAACGCTATTCTTTCCTAGTGCCCCCAGCCTTATTGTGAATTAGCATCTGCATATTGGAGAAAACATTCGCCTTTGGTTTTGTGGGATTGGCTTATTTCGCTTAGTATGATGTTCTCCAACTTCCAACCATTTACTGGCAAATGCCATAATTTCATTCTTCTTTAAAGCTGAGTAATATTCCATTGAGTGTATATATCACATTTTCTTTATCCATTCATCTATTGAGAGACACCTAGGTTGGTTCCATAGTCTAGCTATTTTGAATTGAGCTGCTATAAACATTGATGTGGCTGAGTCACTATAGTATGCTGATTTTAAGTCCTTTGAATATAAACCAAGTAGTGGGATAGCTGGGTCAAATGGTGGTTTCATTCCCAGTTTTCTAAGGAATCTCCATACTGCTTTCCATAGTGGTTGCACCAATTTGCAGTCCCACCAGCAATGTATGAGTGTGCCTTTTCCCCACATCCTCGCCAACATTTATCGTTGCCTGTATTCTTGATGATTGCCATTCTGACAGGAGTTTGATGAAATCTTAAGTAGTTTTGATTTGCATGGAGATATATGTTGATCATTTGTATTTCTTCTTCTCTGAAGTGTCTGTTCAGTTCCTTAGCCCATTTATTGATTGGGTTATTTGTTTTTCTGGTATTTAGTTTTAATAACATGAGGAGAGAGCCTACAGATTGGGAACAAATCTTTACCATATGCACCTCTGATAAAGCATTAATCTCTAGGAAATCAGTGCTTTTTATATTCAAACTCAGGTGACATTCTAGGGAGCCGTAGGAAAGTTCTCAAAAAGCTTAAAGACAGGTGAGTGGGGGGGGGGTGCTTTGGAGAGGGGTTGGTTGTGGTGTGTACATGTGTGTTATTCGCAGTTCTCCACGTACTCAAGACAGTAGGTTGTAGGCATAGAAACAGATGTGGGTAAAGATTTGTAGGTTGATTTTAAAGAATTGGCTCACAAGCTTGTGAGGCTGGCAAGACCAGAATCCACAGGGCAGGCTGGCAACGGGGGCTGCAGGGAAGGACTGCTACAGTTGGACTCTGAAGGTCCTCTGGAGAATTTTTTTTTTCACAGGGAGCCTTCGTCTTTTTTCTCTTGGGCCCTTCAGCTGATTGGATGAGGCCCACCCACGGGATGGAGGTTCATCAACTTTACTCCAAAACTGATGTTCCAAATGTTAATCTTTTCTAAAACAAAAACAACCCCACCCCCAACCTTCACAGCAACATCTGGAACAGTGTTGGACCAAATATCTGGTAACGTGACCTAGCCAAGTTGACCGATGAAATCAGCCACCATAGTGCATGTGTGATTTTGTATAGATGGAATGTCGTGGCTGGGTGGCTGAATTGATGATGGATGTGTGGATGGGATGGGAAAGAGTATGTGGTTTGTTATATGTGTGAACGGGTGGATGGGTGGGTGGGTGGATGAATGGGTGGGTGGATGGGTGGTGGATAGATGGATGGGTGGATGGGTGGATGAATGGGTGGGTGGATGGGTGGATGGATGGATGGGTGGGTGGGTGGGTGTATGGATGGGTGTATGGTTGTATGTATGTATGTATGAGTGGGTGGGTGTATTGATGGGTGTATGGGTGTATGGATGAATGGATGAATGGGTGGGTGGATGGGTGGGTGGGTAGATGGATGAATGGATGGGTGGATGGGTGGGTGGGTAGATGGATGAATGGATGGGTGGATGGGTGGGGGGGGTAGATGGATGGATGGATGGGTTGATGGGTGGGTGGGTAGATGGATGGGTGGATGCAGGAGCCCTGTTTGGGGAGATGGCTTGAATTGCGGTTGACTATGGGCCACGGAGATTTGGGCATTGTCGCCTTCCGTAGTCTCACGGGACTTGGCCCGGATCTCGAGTGACTTGGCCGAGATTGCTGATCGGGTCAGAGCCATTTTGGTGGTGTGTGCGGTGCGTGTTAGTCGTTGTTAGAGCCAGAGAGAAAAGTTATCAGAATAAAAAGCTGTTTGTCTCCAGTTTGCCTCTGAACTTCTTCCCGCGGCTTCGTTGCTCATCGCTTCAGACAACAACAAAGCTGTTTGTCTCCAGTTTGCCTCTGAACTTCTTCCCGCGGCTTCGTTGCTCCAAGCGGCCATCGCTTCAGACAACAACAGGTGGATGGGTGGATAGATGGATGGATGGGTGGATGGGTGGATAGATGGATGGATGGATAGATGGATGGGTGGATGGATGGATGGGTGGATGGATGAGTGGATGGATGGTTGGGTGGGTAGGTGGTTCAGTGGGTAGGTGGGGTGGATAGATGGATAGGTGGATGGATGGATGGGTTGATGGGTGGGTGGGTAGATGGATGGATGGATGGGTGGATGGGTGGGTGGGTAGATGGATGGATGGATAGATGGGTGGGTGGTTGGATGGATGAATGGATGGATGAGTGGATGGATGGTTGGGTGGATGGATGGTTGGGTGGGTAGGTGGTTGGGTGGGTAGGTGGGTGGATAGATGGATAGGTGGATGGATGGATGGGTGGATGGATGGATGGGTGGATGGGTGGATGGGTGGGTAAGTCCTGGAATAATGATTGAGTGAATAGGTAGGTAAACAGACAGCTGGGTGTGTGTATGGGTGGGTGATTGGTTGGCTAGTATAGTGGGTGGGCCAACTGGTGGTTGAGTGGTGGTTGGATAGTTCAGTTGTAACTGGGGAGACCTGTGGTTGGATGAAGCATGGGTGCAGCACCAGTGTGCGGGCCAGTGGGCGGCTGTGTGATTGCTCATGTGTGGGTGGATTAATGTGTGTGGATTAATGGGCGATGGAATGACTGGGTGTGTGAAGTGCAGACATGAACAGATGGAGAGGTGATTGAGTCTATGCGTGTGTGAACAGATGCTTTGGGCATGCGCAGCTCTCATTGTGAAATGCTGAGTCGGGGCAATGCGGAGTCGGCAAGGTGTGACTTGTGGGGGAAACAGTCGGTAGAGGAGGAGCAGCTCACTACGGACCATTCGTGGGATTGTACACCTTCATTTCTCTGAGCCTCAGTTTCTTCAGGGAAATAAAATACTCTCTACCCGGCTGGGTGTTGTGAGGCCCAGTGAAGTCTGCCTGCAAGTGTCTGGCAT
Source organism: Tamias sibiricus (assembly GCA_025594165.1). NCBI lineage: Eukaryota > Metazoa > Chordata > Mammalia > Rodentia > Sciuridae > Tamias > Tamias sibiricus. The sequence goes on along the minus strand of CM046662.1, from coordinate 9,491,839 downwards.
GGCGCCCTGAATCTTGTTAAGGTCTCGAAGGTGTCAGCTTTCTGTCCCTCCCCTCCCTCCTCCTTGTGCTTGTGTGGCGTGGTTTACAGGGCCAGGTTCTGGGGGGGGTCTCCTCTGTATTTTCGTGTCCCAGTTTTACTGTAAACACCTACTGATGTTGCTGTCCCAGTGCCTGGCCCCGTACTTGGGCACAGAAAAGCCCCTTTCAATTTCTCTCACCGCAAAAGAGACACCACTGGCTGAACTCCTTGCTCCAGCTGGGATGATGTCTTTGTCCTCAAGGGACCAGAGACAACATCTGGCCTGGCTACTGCTTCTCCTTGAATCTTCTCGGGACGCTCAGACATGATGGCAAACACACGTGTGCTCCCTGGCAGTAGCAATGCTTCCTCTCTGGGAGATAGGAAGGTGGGAGACGGAACAAGGTGCTCGTGCACCCCCCCCACCCCCCCACACACACACAGTTTGTGCTGGGACCTTTGGTGGGGAGGAAGTTTGTGGTTGCTTTAGTCAGTGTGGCATTGCTGTGACCAAGAGACCTGACAAGAACAACTTAGAGGAGGGAAAGTTTATTTTGGCTCACGGTTTCAGAGGCTCAGTTCAGGTCGGCTGCCTCCATAGCTCTGGGCCCGAGATGAGGCAGAAGGGTGTGGCAGAGGACAGGAGGGGAGCAGGAAGAGAGGGGGTGAAAATATGAACCCCGAAGTCACACACCCAGTGACTACTTCCTCCAGCCACACCCCACCTGCTGCTGTTACTGCCCAGTTAATCCACATCAGGGAATCCATCCACCGAGTAGGTGACGACTCTCGGGAGCTGATCATTTCGTCTCTGAACACTCTTGCATTGTCTCACGTTTGAGCTTTTGGGGGACACCTCACATCCAAACCGTAGCAGTGGTTTAGTTTGGCAGTCGGACTGACCTGGGTTTGAACCAGGACTCTGCCATTATGGGGCTGGATGGTCTTGGAGACGCCTCTTTCCTTTTCCGAGACTCAGTGCCCTTATCTGTCCACCTCACGAGGTCTTTGTGAGAAAGAACTGAAATAGTCAGGATGAGGCATCTGATGCGGAGTAGTGTCTTGTGAGCAGTGACCACACAGGCTCCATTTTACCCCGAGATTGCACGTCGTGTGAGAACTGCTTCTCCCATGGGAACACCCCCTTTGTGCCTACCAGCAGTTGCTCGGCACGGCATGTTTGACAACATAAAATGGCAATTCTTATACAATGTAGAATTGTTCTGTCTCTGGTTCCCATTTTTCTTGGACAATGTACCTGTCAGAGATTGATTGTCTAGATGTTAGCAACCCTTCTCTAACTTGTACTCAACTCATTTTGACCCTCTTCCCTTCTGCTTTCTTGCTGCTATGCCAACTCTGAAAGTCCCGTGGGAAATACCAATGTACCCATTGCACTGTCTCGCTAACGGCTCGATTCAGCTTCTCTATCCCTGCTTGCTTGCAACTTTGTCAACTCAGATGTGGCTTTTGGCAGCTTTTGCCTTTAAAGATGGATGAATGGATGGGTGTGGATGGATGCATGGGTGGGTGGGTGGATGGTGGGTGGGTGGATGGGTGGATGGATTGATGGATGAGTGGATGGATGGTTGGATGGGTAGGTGGATGGATAGAGCCGTAGGTGGATAGATAGATGGGTGGATGGATGGGTGGATGAGTGGGTAAGTCCTGGAATAATGATTGAGTGAATAGGTAGGTCAACATACAGATAGCTGGATGGGTCCATTCATTCATTCCACAAATACAGAAGTCCCCCCAGCCCCAGGGGGTACATTCCAAAATCCCCGGTGAACACCTGAAACAGAACAGCACCAAACCCTCCATATGCTATGTTTTTCCTATACATTCATTTCTATGATAGTTTAATTTATAAATTAGGAATGGTAGGAGGTGAACAATGACCAGAAATAAAATATAATTATTTTAACAATTTGTTGTAATAAAATCACCAGCTCACCTCTCTTGCAGTTTGAGGCCATTATTAAGTAAAATAAGGGGTGCTTGGACCAGAGGCAATATGGCTCCTAGGTGACTGATGAGTGAGTAGCATATACAGTGTAGATACTCTGCACAAAGAAATGGCTCGTGTCCTAGGCAGACTGGCCCACAATTTAATCATGCTGCTCAGAACAGAGTGTAATTTAAAACTTAGTATTGCTTATTTATGGAATTTTCCATGTAATGTTTTTGGACTGTAGTTGACTGTGGGTAACTAAAACCATGAAAAGTTAAACCATGCATAAAGGGAGGACTATTGTATTTACCATGTGCCTATTTTATGTGAGATACTGCTCTGAGATGGTACTAGAGCATAAATTAAGTGTATGTAATGCAGAGCACATAATATATATATATATATATGTACATATATACATATATATATATGCAGCAGTGAATAATATAAAGCACTAAAGCAGATCATATTCTAGTAGACAAAAGCAAATAGATATATAAATAATGTGACAGACCATGATAAGTGACTGAAGAGAGACAAGGCAGATCTGGGGGGTAGATGTTTTGGGAGGTGGGTGACGCTTTAGGTAAAGTGGCTGGAGAAGGTGTTTGTTGGAGCCAGCTCTGCAGATATTTGGGGATAAGCGTACAGGAAAAGCAGGTGTAAATGTCAGCAGGAGTGTGCTGAGGATGTTGATGGGGCCGGGGCTGAGGATCTCAGTGGGGGGTGCTGTGGGTCTTGGGGTGGTGTGGAGGGTCTCTGTGGGGTGGGTTGGGGATTGGACGGGGGTGTCGAGGAGGTGCAGGAAGAGCCTACCAGGAGGAGGCCTGGACTGAAGAGGTGAGTTTGGGAGCCTCCTCTTTCATGGGGACTTCTAGTTTTCTGAAAGTCATCAGCACTTAGAAAGCACATTGGGAGAGGCGACGACACTGATGAGGCTTCTGAGCTCCGGCCCCAGGGTGGCGCGGAGGCAGCAGTCCCTGTCTGGGGACTGAGCGGAGTCTCTCCACGGTGTAAGGGTGGGGGCGGAGAGTCCTCAGCCAAGGCAGCTGGGAGAGAGTGGCCAGAGGCAGGAGGGAGCTGGGGGGGGGGGTGGTCCCAAGGCCAAGTGCAAGGTGGATTTCAAGGGGGAGGGGAGACCCCTCTGTGGGTGCTGCTGGAGGTGGAGGGGCCTGGCCAGGTCTTTGGGTTACAGAAATGCTCAGGCCAGGCAAGGGGAGGACGTGGAGGGATGACCGTGGCCTTCTGCAGCATTTGACCTCGTGGGGAGAAGATAGTGGGCGGTGGCCCGCGGGCGTGTGGGGCCGGTGTGCGCTGGAGGCCTGCGTCCATGCTGGCGGGCTGCAGGCTCTCTGTTTCGGGGCTTGGTGCTGCTCACCCCATTCTTATTTCTCCTCAGCTTCCGGGAATCGGTCTCCCTTCTCCCCTGAGCACTCGCAGACCCGCGGACGGCAGGGAGGCTGGAGGAGGAGCAGACAGGCGGAGGGAGAGGGCGGCGCCGAGGCCCTCCCTTCCTCGTCCCAGAGGGGACCGAGCAGGACGGGGTCCACTCTGGTTCCTGGCTGGACTGGGCAAGGCAGTGATCAGCTCTCCCCTTGGCTGAGGAAGGGGAGAGGGTGGGCAGGAGCCGTCCCCTGGGGATGGCTGGGGCCGGCTCTGAGACTGAGGTGGCCTGGCACCTGCCCTGAGGTGGCCTTCCTGGCCCGTGGCCTCCAGCCAGTACCCCAGCCCCATTTCTGCATCTAGCAGGCCCTGGGGGCTGGGGGAAGAGTGTGGGCCGCTGGGACCCCCCAGCCAGGAGGGCTTCCCTGACTTTCGATAGGATCCGACTGGCCTCAGCTGCCTTCCTTCCCTTGGGGCTGCTTGGGAGGGTGGGCGGGAGAGCTGTTGGTGTGATCTGATTCCTGGACGAGAGTGGCCAGCTTGTCCTGCTGTGCCCGGGAAGTTAGCGGTGGATGGCTCATATCCTAGGAAACTCCCGGTCCCGGGCACGCCAGGCTGGTGGGTCGCCCTAGAAGTAAGAAATGAGGTGCCCGAGAGGGATGCCAAGGCAGACTGTGACTGGTCCAGCCCCGGGTGGGGCAGTGTGTGGCGGAGTGGGAGAGGGCACCGGCAGCCGCCCTGGTGCCCCACTTGCCAGCTGTGAGACCTGGGAAAGTGACTTGACCTCTCTGTGCTTCAGTGTTCCCATCTGCAAAACAGAGACAGGCATCGCTCCTGTTAGTAGGGCTGTTGAGAAGAATATGCGGTAGCCTCTAAAACTGCCTGGTTCATGGTAGTACCCAACAGATGCCAGCATTTTGCTATTGTGGGTGACCTCAGTGGCTATTATAGGGACCTAGGTACTCAGCAAATGTTTGTTGACTGACTGCGGGAGTCTGTGGGTGAAGGAGTGACTCTAAGAGCATGTGAAAGATGCTAGGGTCAGCAGAGGACAGAGGTGGCTTCACAGAGGGGCCAGTTCCTAGGTTGGGTGTTACCGACTGAGCAGGAGTTTTCCAGTTAGGTATGGGTGAGGGGCAACATCCCTCGCGGAGTGAATAGCCTGGGAAGCCACAGGGGTGTGACAGAGTGACTGCACCGCTCCCTTAACCCAAGCGCAAGCTCATTTTGGACGCAGCAGCTCAGCTAGCAATGACCCAGATCTCACAGGGGCTGCTTTTCCTATCCCACCCCTCACCCAGTCTGTTTTTCCATTCCGCACCCTTCGTCCAGCCCGATCCCCAGAACATAGTATGTGCTCCATAAACACGAGGTGCTGGCCCGCTCCACAGTGCTGCCGTGCGGTAGCTCCTCACGCATCATCTCATTTAACCTCTGCTATTTCCACCTCTGGCTTTTAAGCCGAGGAGCTCGGGTGTGAAGTAGACGTCTTGTTGGGGCGAAGTTCAAGAGCGAAGTTCAAGTGTAAGGGAAAGAGCCGGCACGCAGGGCCAGGTCCCTCTCCAGCTTGCCTTCTGACCACTCCCTTGCACCTTCTTTGGTTCTTGGCGAATGGTACCTCTGGCTGCGGTTCTAAGAACAGAGAGGCTGCTCCTGCCCTGGTGGGGAGGTAACTGTGTTCACCTGAGCTCAACATCCAAGTCGGGGGGCCCGGCCACACCAGGTGCAGAGATCAGGCTGGGGCTGCAGAGCGGGGGCTTGGGTTCACAGCCGGGCTTGGGGCTTCCTCTGTGCATGATCCCAGGCAGGTGCCTGCTCCTCGGGGGCCTCAGGTTCCCTACTAAAGTGGCCTCCCAGGTGCTGCTGGGAGAATTCAACGAGTCCCCTCACGAGGGCGGTGGGCGCAGAGCTCGGCTGGGCAAGCTCGGGATCCGTGTTTATCACCTTTATCCCCACAGGGTCTGCAGCAGCCACCAGCCAGCTGGGACACGGCGGGAGCAACGGTGACTGTTCTGGAGACGCTCAGGGAAGAGCAGCTTGGAAGGCAGCCTGGGCGCAGGGCCACCTCGGGGAGTCGCTGGCGTGCGGGTTTCATGGGAACCCACAGGGGTGGGAGACGACGCGTGGCTCAGGAGGGTGGAGTCCGAGTCAGCGGTGGAAGGCCAGCTCTGGGAGCTCAGTGTGGACAGAGCAGGTGACACCCCAGATACGATGGCCAGTGGCCCTGGGTCTTGGCAAACTGGGATCTCGGCCGCCCTGGCCCCAAGGGAGACTGGAGGACCAGCCAGGAGCAGGAGGCATCCAGGAGGGCGAGCAGAAGGTTTGGGAAGAAGGGAGGGTCCCCAGAGCTGCTGGAGGCCAAGTATGCGGGACCCGATCACGGCCATGACCGGCAGCCCCGTGAGAGCAGCAGGGGGGGCTGCGAGGCTGGAGAGTGAGGTGGGGGAGGCTGAGGCCGCGCTCTGAGGTCGCGGTGGAGAAGCAGAATGAAGGCCGGGGTTCTCCTTGTGTCTTGGGATGGGAGACCAGGCCACTAGGACATGGGGGCAGTGACCCAGCAGAGGAGGAGAAAGCGGAGACTCAGGACGGGTGGAGGCGGTGGCCACGAGGCTGATGGGGAGGGTGGGGCGCCCAGAGCTGACCCCTGTCTCCACAGGGAGGAGAGCGGGCAGCGGGCAGCGGGCAGCGGGGAGCGTGGCGGGGCTCCCCGGGAAGGTCTCATTTTCTTCAGGAAATTCAGGCCAAGCCACCACCTGAGAGGAAGGCCTGGGTCTGGATGGGGGAGGGCTGGGGACAGGACAGGAAGGAGCGCGTGGCCGCCGTGGAGAGGGAGAGCGGCCAGCGGAGCCCAGGAGTGAGACCTTTGTGGGCCTTTGGTCCAGAGACCGGCTGCCTTCTGGAGAGCTGCTCCGGCCGGCTGGGCTGCGTGGGGTGGAGCAGGCAGGGGCAGGGGGTCCCAGAGTCCCCGGGGCCCGAGGCTCGGCTGGTGAGGCGAGGGAGGCAGGGCGTGCAGGAAGGGGATGCACAGCGGTGGCAACGGCGGCCGTGGGCGTGGGCTGGAGCTAGGGCCGTGCCTCTGGGGGACAGAGAGAGGGCGCTTGCCAGGGCTGGGAGCAGCGTGTGCGGGACCCGCGAGCCACAAAGACGGGGTGCTGCTGGAGGGGACTGCGTTGGAGCTCTGGGGGGGAGGGCCGGCGCGGTCTCTGTGATGGGCGGTGACAGCAGATTTGCGGGGGGGGGGCTTGGTGAGGAGGCTGTGCGAGACAGAGGGGACAGCCTTTGGCTGGGACGGTGCCAAGGTGATCTGGGGGCAGTGGCAAGGGGTGGTGTGGGGAGGGCGTGCTCAGGGGCAGGGGTGGCCAGGAGGCTGCTGGACTCGGGACGAGCCCCCAGGGAGCCGTGTTTGGCAGCATAGGTCAGAGAGTGGCCTGGGGAGCCCGGGGGTGCCACCTTCACCTTCTTCCTCTGAGGGGTGGACCCCAGCTTCCTCTGGGAGGGCAGGAGGGGTCGTGCCCCCGGAGACGCAGCGAGGGGTAGGGACGGGAGGAGCAGGGCCGCGTGGGGGGCTACGGGCGCTGGTCTTGGGTCTGGAGCTCCTCCAGGGCCAGGCGAGGGGCGGGAAGCTGGGCCGGGAGACCGCGGAGAGCCAGGTCTCATCTGAGCAGTGTGCAGGGGCAGCTGACCTTCGGGATCTGAGAACCTGCTGGGTCCTTTCGAGGGACACTTGGGCCCCAGCTGAACCCTGCTGGGCCCCACAAGTGTGACCAGGGGCCCCCGGGCAGTGATGGGGGTGGTTAGCCGGAGGGGGTGGGCTCCTTTTTGCCCCCTCCTGGGTGGGCCCCCTGTGGCCACTGCCAGCTGGCTCTGGGAGGGGCGCCCCCCCCCCCCCCCGTGACCCCTGGGTCAGGGCCTTCTCCTCCGGAGCTGGGAGTTTGTGGCTGGCCCCAGCCAGCTGCTTGGAGGGGAGGTGGGCTCTTTCACACCCCAAGGAAAAACAAGCCATCTGCAAAAACCCTGAGGTGTGAGGTGGGGGCTTGGCAAACGGCTGAGGGCCGGGCCTCCTCTCCACGCTGGGACCTTGTGGGGAGCCTGGCCAGCCGGGCCTGGGCCCCAGCCCCTCCCTGGCAGGGCCTCTGGAGAGCGGTGGGGGCTGGGAGCACCTGGAGGGACAGGAAGCTCCGGGACCCTGCGGCTCTGGGGGCTGTGGAGAGGGAGCACCGAGTCAGCGTCCCTGGCCCCCCCCCGCAGCCCCGGGGTCCCCGGGCTCTGGGCTTGTCACGAGCTCCCGCCACAGGCCTCAGTTTCCCCCTCGGCCGGCTGCCGCCGGTGGCCTGAGATGCTCTCTCTGGCTGGCGAGGGTGTGCGGGCCCTCGGGACCCGGGGGGAGAGCCCAGGCAAGGCCGCTCTGGGCACCGCGGCTGGAGTTCCATTCCTGAATATCAATGAGCAGGCCTAGGAATGTCTGCCACACAGCTGGCCGCGCTGGGTGGGGCGGGAAGGGAGGGGAGGAAGCGGTGCCCAGACCCACCTGCCCCACGGCAGGGTTGTGGGAAGGCAAGGCAGCCTCTGCCTAGGGCCCGGACAGGGGGATCGCAGGCCCTGGGGTGGGGGTCGTGGGGAGGGCAGGGCAGGCCTTCCTGAAGCCGCAGCCCTGTCCTGCCCCTCTTGGGCCTCACACCTTCTGGTTCAGGCCAACAGCAGTGCTGGGCATTGGTGCTCCCTGACCGGCCACCTGCTGCTCTGGGAGGAGGCCGGTTCTGTCCCAGGCCTCTCAGCTCTGAGCCGGACACAGGTGCTGTGTCGTCTTCAGGGATGGGGACAAGGAAGCTGGGCTGGCTCAGAGGCTGCTGAGCTGAGAGCTGCGTTCAAGCTGCAGGAGGCCCAGCCTGCGCCAGCCCGGTGTTGGGTGCTGGGGACCCACCTGTGTCCAGGCCCGCAGGGACTCCGTGTCCTGGGAGAGAAGAACAGCATTCCTATAAGTCAATGGCTCAGTCCCTAACGGGCCCCCTGAGAAAGGTGCGGCAGGTCCCTGTTCCTCTGCCACATAGGACTCACCCGAGTTGGCAAGAACATGTCATTGATGGCAGCTTAAGACTGACCCCAGCCACTGCAGGAGAGAGAGCCTCCAGGGAGGCAGGACCTGAGTGACCAGCTCCCAGATGGCCAGGTCCTGGGGTGTCCAGGGAGAGTGGGGCGGCCAGGATCATTTGACAAGGTTTCTCTGCGTGGGGCTCACAGACCAGTGCTGGAGCCAGCCGTGCCCGGAGGCCACCAGGGGCAGCCTGCTGGGCCAGGGAGAGGACCCAGGGAGGCGGAGGGTGTGGAGAGCTCCACAGGGAGGGAGAGCTCACTCCACGGGGGGCAGGGCAGGGCCCTGCAGGTGGAGGACGGCCGGGAGCGCGGCTGGCAGAGGGCGGAACCCCAGGCAGGAGTGTCGGAACGCCAGGGCGGGAGCGTGGGCAGCGAGGGGCCACTTTGCTTAACCCGAGGAATCGCTTACTTCATTTCTTGGCCTAGCAAACCACTCCAGGCGTGTTTAATTGTGTCTGGTGAGCTTACCAGGACCGCCTGGGAGAGCCAGAGGGCGTCGAGGCTGATCAGCTTGCTGCTCCGAGACGTGGGGCTGCGTCTGTGCCACAGGCCTGCCGCCTGCAGAGGGTCCTGCGAGGCTGACCCATGGCAGAGGGTCCAGGTAGCTCCCAGGTCCCGGCTGCTTGGCACAAAACCACGTACAGCGTTCGTCCTGCCCAGACCCAGCTCAACCCAGGACCCAAGCCTGGTGGCGCTGACGGGCGCCTTCCTCTCCCTGGGTCGGTTCCCTGCAGCCTCGGGTGCTCTCCAGCGCTCGCATCCGGAGGTCTTGGGAGAGGGGGAGTCGGGCGGCCACAGAGGCAGTGACTGGAGGGGAGATTGCGTTGGCTGCAGTCATCATTTCTGACCCCGCTGGGGCAATGAGGACGGGGAGACAGACCTGCATGGGTTTCTCTAATGGGCCAGCTCCTGGGGAAGGCCACATACCTTCAAGGTGGCATCTGGACATGTATGACATTTAAGCCTGGGATGGGGAGTAGAGGGCATTGGTCCTTGTTAACCAGGGAAACCAAGATTCATATTCAGCTGAGGAATCCATCCATTCATTTTCCCATTCATTATCCATCCATCTGTTCATCCACCCATCCATCCACGAACCTAACCAACTATCTACCCACACAACCATCTATCCACTCATCCATCCATCCATCCATCCATCCATCCATCCATCCATCTATCTATCCATCTATCCATCCATCCATCCATCCATCCATCCATCCATCCATCTATCTATCCATCTATCCATCCATCCATCCATCCATCCATCCATCCATCCACCAATGAACCTAACCAACTATCTACCCACACAACCATCTATCCACTCATCCATCCATCCATCCATCCATCCATCCACTCATCCATCCACCAATGAACCTAACCAACTATCTACCCACACAACCATCTATCCACTCATCCATCATCCATCCATCCATCCATCCATCTATCCACTCATCCATCCACTCATCCATCCATCCATCTATCCATCTATCGACTCATCCATCCATCCATCTATCCATCTATCCACTCATCCATCCATCCATCCATCCATCCATCCATCTATCCACTCTCCATCCATCCATCCATCCATCCATCCATCCATCCATCTATCCACTCATCCATCCATCCATCCATCCATCCATCCATCCATCCATCTATCCACTCATCCATCCATCCATCCATCCATCCATCCATCCACTCATCCATCCATCCCATCCATCCATCTATCCATCTCATCCATCCATCCACTCTATCCACTCATCCATCCATCCATCCATCCACTCATCCACTCATCCATCCATCCATCCATCCATCATCCATCCATCTATCCATCCATCCATCCATCCATCCATCATCCATCCATCCATCCATCATCCATCCATCCATCCATCCATCTATCCATCCATCCATCCATCCATCCATCCATCATCCATCCATCCATCCATCCATCCATCCCATCCATCTATCCATCCATCCATCCATCCATCATCCATCCACCATCCCATCCATCCATCCATCCCATCCATCCATCCATCCATCCATCCATCCATCCATCCATCCACTCAATCCATCATCCATCCATCCATCCATCTATCCATCCATCCATCCATCCATCCATCCATCTATCCACTCATCCATCCATCCATCCATCCATCCATCTATCCACTCATCCATCCATCCATCCATCCATCCATCCATCCATCCATCCATCCATCCATCCATCCATCCATCCACTCATCCACTCATCCATCCATCCATCCATCCATCCATCCATCCATCCATCTATCCACTCATCCATCCATCCATCCATCCATCCATCTATCCATCATCCACTCATCCACTCATCCATCCATCCATCCATCCATCCCATCCACTCATCCATCATCATCCATCCATCCATCCATCCATCCATCCACTCATCCACTCATCCATCCATCCATCCATCCATCCATCCATCCACTCATCCACTCATCCATCCATCCATCCATCCATCCATCCATCCATCCACTCATCCATCCATCCATCCATCCATCCATCCACTCATCCACTCATCCATCCATCCATCCATCCATCCATCCATCCATCCATCCATCCATCTATCCACTCATCCATCCATCCATCCATCCATCCATCCATCCATCCATCCACTCATCCACTCATCCATCCATCCATCCATCCATCCATCCATCCATCCATCCATCCACTCATCCACTCATCCATCCATCCATCCATCCATCCATCCATCCATCCATCCACACATCTATTGAAAGATTGTTGAGCTTGGCACATTCTGTCAGTGTGATTCATAGTGGGTGCTGAGGGCATATTAGATAGCATGGCACAAATGCTAATATGGCTTGAATGAGTCCCTCAAATTTCATGTTTTGGGAACCTAATCCCCAATCCATATATGTTCGTGGTGTATGTAGGCGGGACCTTTGAGAAGTGATTTTCAGGTCATGAGGGTTTTGCCCTGTGAATGAATCATTCTCTTCAGAGATTAACGGGTGAACCGTGTATCGGGGGAGCGGCTCTCTCTGGGGGGCTTGCTCCATCTCAGCATGCGCTGCCCTCTGCCACGTGAAGTTGCAACAGGAAGCCGCCCCCAGATGCTGAGCAGCCGCTGTGTGCTTGGATTTCCAGCCACCAGAACTGTGAGCTAAACAAACCTTTATTCTTTGTAAGTTGCCCTGACGGTGTTGTTCAGTTATAGCATCAGAAAACAGACTGTAAGACAAAGACTCTCATTCTGGAGGTGTTCCATTCCTACTTAGGGAATTCCCCTGCTTCCTTATGTGCCCAGAGAAGGGACTTTGTTCTTGAGAATCTCACTTTTCTCATCTCTGGGATGGGGGTCCAGCAGTCACCCGTGCAGTGCTGTTTTAAGTTTCCTGGGGTGATGGATGGAGACCACCAGCTTGGCATGGGAGCTGTCATGGGTCTCGACGCTGGGTCATGGCTGAGCTCCAGCTAACATGGCACAGGGTGGGGCCCGTCATGGGAGCAGGAGAAAGAGGGCAATGGGGGTGGGCAGAGCTGCTGATACCCCAACCAGGTGACAGTGGGCCTGCTCCTCAGCACCACAGCATCCTCAGTCGTAAGTCAGTGATGATGCTGCTCTTCTCCGAGGGGAGGCTGGGGGTCTCCTGAGGCCCAGGGGCTGTGGGGAGGAGGATCCAGAGGAGTCTACACGGGACCTGGGGGACTTCCTTCATTCACAGACTGTCCAGAAAGTACAGCGCGGGGTGCCTGGCACTGAAAGTGGACAAGACAGATGGGATCTTGGCCTTCCTGAAGCCACTCGTTTGGGGACAGCGGAGGAGTAAAGAATACTAAACACAGAGAATTCCTGTTCTTGTAAGTGCTCTGCAGGAAAGTTCTGGAACTGTGACAGCAGCTCAGGAAGGGGTTGCTTGAGATGGGGAAGTCAGGGAGCCTCTTGAAGGAAATGGCCTTTGAGTGGTGGGCTGACGGGGAAAAGGAGCCAGCTGTTCAAGAGTTGGGCAAAGAGAGCACATTCAGCAGTGCAAAGGCCCTGGGGTTGCAGACTTTGGAGGTTTGAGAAAGCAAAGGAGGCCATGTTCACAGGGGAATTCATATGTGATGGGAAGAGGTTCAGATGGAAGGTCAGGCAGGGGTCAAGCAGACAGGCAGGTTCGTTTATGTAGGTGGCAATTTCCCACCGGAGGAAGCTGAGGACTCAGAGTCATCACATGACCTGATAGATGGAGTTGGCAAGCCATGGAACCCAGGTGGGTCTCCAGCATCAAACCTTGTCGGGAGGCAAGGGGCAAAGCCCTCGGGTGCTCTGAGGGCCCCCCAGCCTCGTGAGGGTGAAGGCGGGAGGGGCCCGGCCTAGAGAGGGAACATCGTGTCTGTGGGTGAGAGTCGGAGGAGCAGCAGCCTAAACACACGGCAGACCCCAGCCAGCCCCGGCTGCCGGCACAACTGCTTGTGCAGCTGCCAAGAAGCCAGATGCCGCTTCTGGAAAAAATATCTTCCTGGCTTGGCACTCCCTGGCTGGCCTGCCTGCCCTGCAGCGGGAGGAGGGGCTGCCCGGTGTGGGCCACCGCTTAGCACCCCAGAACGGCACCGCTGTGCCTTTGAAGCCAGGGCAGGAACAGGGCGGAGGGGGGGGTGCTGGGCATGCAAGCAAAATATTTTTGCTAAAAATATTCTGGTCCAGGAGAAGATCTTTTTTTTCTTTTTCTTTTTCTTTTCTTTCTTTCCCCTACTCTTGCTGGAAAACCAGAGTCTTATTAAAACAACACCAGAATATTTCATGTTGATATCAATTAGGCGAAAGAGAAGGAATCTTGAATTTTCCTCCCTGCCAGTTTCACATAAAAGGAATATTCTCCCAGAGGCAAAGGATGAAGGGTTTTAGTTTTTTTTCCCCTTTCTGCAGAAAATTCCTGCAATGTGGATGGAAAGTTCCTCATGTGAGGGTTTCCTGAGAAGTCGGGGCTCTGGACCTTGAGGCCAAGTCCGCCCCCTAAACTGGGTGGGGCAGGGCAGGTGGCTGATCCCTCTGAGGGCCCTCTGAACCTGTCAGGGAGGGACGCAGCCAGGCCCAGCCAGCCTGACCTGTGCTCTCCGCGGGCGTCTGGCCAGCTGGACCCCGCCGCCCGCGGCCAGGAGATGGGCGGATATAGACGGAGGGTTTGGCCTGGGCCTCTGGCTCCCCGCTTCAAAGCTTCCCGGGCAGGCAAGACAGGGAGTCACTCCGAGGTGCCAGACCTGGCCGAGGCCCTGCTCTCTGGTTTAGGAGCCCCCTCCTGCATACCTACTGTGTGCCAGGCACTTTAGAACAACAGGTCAGTCTAATACCATATAGTCCTCACGACAGGAGAGGACCGTGCTGTCTCCACAGCCCCCGCGAGAACTGGGGCTTCCTGCCACGCAGAGAGGGAGTGGCAGGAACGAGGCCCGAACCCGAAGCTGTCTGACCCTAAAGCCTGTGCTCGCCCGGGTTTCAGCTTGCCTTCCAGATGCGTCCGTGGCTCAGCGTCTGGTCACCACCCCGCAGGTCATGCGTAAGGCAGGTCCCTGGCCTGGCGCACGTCGGGCCTCTGACTGGGAATCAGGGCTCACAAACAGCCTCCTCTGCAGCAGTTCCTGCCCCTGCCTCCCCAGCTCTCTAGGTCAACAGCGACTCCCCCATCAGTCATCCCTTCAGCCGTCCAGCCGTCCGTCCGTCCAGTCGGGTACCCGCCCACCCGACCCACCTACTCCACCACCACCTACTCACCCACCCCCCACCCCCCACCACCTACTCACCCCCCCACCCCCCCACCACCTACTCACCCCCCCCCACCACCACCTACCACCCCCCACCCACCCACCCATCCCAGGTTGCCGAGTGCCAGGACCAGGGATGGAGAGGTGACTAGAACACAGCCCCCGCCCAAGTGCCGGTCAGTCATGGGATGTCGGAGGCAGCAGGTGAACCTTCTGCACGTAACTACCCCCTCCAATGGCATCCGGGAGCGAGGGGGAGTCTCTAGTTTGCAGACCAGGAAGCTGGAGTTCAGGGAGAGCCATGGCCAGGGCACAGGACAGCTGTGAGTCCAGAAGGGCTCAAGGCCACGTAGGCCCCTGCGAGCCACCGTGAAGAGCTCTGGCATCTGCTCTGAGTGCAGCGGGGGCCGGGGCAGGGTTTTGAGCAGAGAAGACGCACGATCTAACGTAAGTGTCAGTGGGTCACGCCCAGTCGTGTGCAGAGGGCAGACCGTCAGGGCACCGACAGGTGGATGACCAGCTAGGACACCACTGCAGCCTCCAGGCAAGAGATGATGGCGTTTGGACCCGGGGACTGTCACGGAGGTGACGAGAGCCACCAGCAGTCCCTGTGCGGGAGGAGGAGAGGCATCAAGGTGACTTCCTTATTTTGAGCCTGAACATCTGGAAGAATGGAGCTGCCGTCACCCGAGACGAAAGGGCCGGGCTGGAGCGCTTGCGGGGCAGGACTGGGGCTCGCGTTGGTGAGCCTCAGAGGCCACCAGGTCTCCCGCGGTGATGCCGAGGACACAGTTAAACACAGCTCCGGTCAGGGGCGGGTCTGGGGCAGGGGGTCGATCCGGAGCCACTGGTCTATGAGTGGAGTTTAAAACCTCGCGACTGGCTGGGCGCGGTGGCGCACGCCTGTGATCCCAGCACTTGGGAGGCTGGGGCAGGAGGATCGCAGGTTCAAAGCCAGCCTCAGCAATGGCGAGGCACTCAGCAACTCAGTGAGACCCTGTCTCTAATAAAATACAAAAAAGGGCTGGGGGTGTGGCCCAGTGGTCGAGTGCCCCTGCGTTCAATCCCTGATGCCCAAAATAAATAAATAAATAAATAAATAAATAAAACCTCGAGACCCAATGAGAGCCCAGGAGAGGGGGTGGACGGCACAGAGAAGAGGCCTCGGCTGAGCCCAGGGCCCTTGGTCCCTGAGCCTGTCCCTATGTGCATTGAGCCCTGGGGCTTCTCCCACGAAGAAGGCTCGGCCCTGGCTTTCCAGAGGTGCATCATGAAGAGGCCACGGGTTGGAAGGCACCACAAGTTCAGGCCTAAGGAGCTGTAGGAAAGGCGCAGCCTGAGGGCTGTGGGCGCCCAGAGGTGCGCTCCGCTCAGCCCAGGGGACCTGTGAACCTGGCCGAGCCTGTTCTGTCCCCCAGGAAGGGACCGGGCAGGTCTGTGGCCCAGGCCCTTCTCTGCACACCCTGTCGCCTGAGCACTCCTGTGAGCCTCAGTTTAGAGGTGAGGAGACCTCTGGCCACAGGCCTGGCGTGGCAGAGCCTCCACTCACCACAGGAAGAGAGAGAAGGGGTGCAGCAGCATGCAGGGGTCTCGGGACCCCACAGGAGGGGACTCCCAGGGTGGTCAGAGTCCCGCTGGCCCCCGTCAGGGCCAGGCAGAGGACATCATGGGGCATGCGGGCGGGGGCGGGCGGCAGGGCATGGAAAGCACAGCCCACGTAAGGGACAGCTCCTCCTGGGCCCAGCCAGTGGTGGCCCTGCGGAGACGTGGGCCAGATCTGGTTTCTAAAGAGAATCGGAAATCTGGATTTTTATGTGAAATTTCCCACTTTTTAAAACAGTGTTGGGTCCAAAAAAAACATGTGTGCCTGCTGAGTTGACCTCACGGCCACCGGCTCCCCGCTTTGGAGCCATTTGGACTGGCAGTCAGAAGCCAGGGCGTCAGCACCATCTGCACTGGGTTCGAATCCCGCATCCCTCCCAAGGGGCTGTGCGAGCTTGGGCAAGTGGGTCCGCCTCCCTGAGCCTGCTTCTGGCCCATCAGCCACCTCGTGTCCCAGGGCCAGACGAGGATCACGGGAGACGATGTGTGTGGGACACCCGGTCCAGTGCCAGGCACCTCTGATGGACGTGAGGGTGTGGGTGCGCCGGGCAGGGCAGGGCAGGGCAGGGTGGGAAGGTGTGGGTGGGGAGGAACCCTCTTTCGGGCTTTCCTGAGGGCCACTTAGGGTGCTCCTGGGCAGCGGTGGCCGCAGCCCTGAGCCTCCCCCGCGGCTGCTCCCCCGCCGCCACCTCTCCACTGCCCAGGAGGCTGCGGGGACGGCTGGATCCCTGCGGGATGTTTTCCCCATTTCTGGTTTTCCGTGGTAAAGGGCTTGGCAGGGGCTCGGCCCAGCGCAGTGGCCGGTGCCTGGGAGGGGCCCGAGTCCAGGAGACCTCGCGGGGCGCCCACCGGACACCAGGCCCCTGGGATCCCCCACGCTCGTTGCAGCCGCCGGCCTCCAGGAGCCTCGGGACCTTGCTGTGGACACAGGCTTGGAACATGGGAAGTGACAAACATCATCAAAACCAAAGTCCTTGTCACGTGAGCCAGGAGCCACCTCCCCGGCTGGCTCCTGCCTCCGTCCTGTCGTTGTGCTCCTCGCGGACCTGCCGCTTCTTTCCACCCCACTGACCGGGCTTGGGCCGCGGGGTCCTCCATGGACGATGGCAGCTGCCCTCCCCCACCTCCAGCCACCCTCCCCTCCCCGACGTGGCCCAAACCCACTCCCGTGGCTCCCACCAAACGCCCTCAGTGACCTCCTGCCCTGCTGTGCCTGTTCCCCTCCCTGCTGGACTTCTGGAAGCTTCTGCGTGAGCCTGTTTGCTGTCCCTTTTTCTCACACACAGAGAAAAGAGTCTCTCCCCTGGACGTTTCTCCACCCTCTCCTCCCCAGTGAGCGCCCAGTCCTCCCTCAGGGCTCCCCCAGGAGGCTTCCCTCCCCACCCAGCCCCAGCTGGCCGAGGGGGGTCTGTGTCCCCAGGGCTTTCTTATGGTAACCCTGACCCTAACGTCAACGCGATTTTGACCTAATCGTAGTGAACAGTCCTGCTAATACTGAGCGCTGAGCACAGGGCCCACGGGCGCCCGCACCCTTCTAGGGCTCAGCTCAGTACATACACGGTAGTCTATTTCAGCCTGTCAGTACACTCCTGGGGTGAACTTCCAGTGTCCACCCTTCATGGGTGAGAAAACTGAGGTGCAGAGCTGTGGAATTACTGGCCCAAGGTCATTGGATAGGGACGGTGAAGCTGGCTGGGCGCGGTGGCTCACGCCTGCAATCCCAGCAGCTCAGGAGGCTGAGGCAGGAGGATCGCAAGTTCAAGCCAGCCTCAGCAATTTAGCAGGGTCCTAAGCACTCAATGAGATCCTGTCTCTAAATAAAATACTAAAAGGGCTGGGATGTGGCTCAGGGGCTAAGCACCCCTGGGTTCCAGCCCCAGTACCAAAACAAAACAAAACAAAACAAAAAAAAATGGTGGGGTTGGTTGTGTTCTCCTATCAGCCTCTGTTGACAAAAGCCTGCTTTCTGGTCTGTCTCTCTCACCAGACTGTAAACTCCAAAGCTCAGGCCCCTGGCTGCCTCGTCTATGGTGAGGTCTATGGTAAGTTCCCGTGTGTAGTGGGTGCTCAATAAGTGCCTGATGATTGACAGGAGGCACGTTAGATATACCGGCAAATTCCGGACCTGCTTGAGTGCAGGACCAACTATTACCACGTAGGACATGGCTGCGTATCCACGGCAAACCCTCCGAGGAAGTGGGGTAGAATTCCTGACAGCCCTGCCTTTGCCTCTTAGTAGTGACTGAGATGATGGCGGGGCTGGCCCCGCCCTGCTGAGGGCTGCTTCGTAGCTAGGCGGGGAGCGCCGCGCCCATTTCACAGAGGAGAGACTGAGCCTCCAGGAACGGTGGGGTGATTTCCAGTGACTGTGACCCCCAGAGCCAGCCCCCTTTTTCCTGGGGATGCAGCTTCTGCCACCAGTCACCAGATCCACAGAAACTCTATCAAAGTTAACATTTCTTTTGAGATGAAAATATTTCAATCCCTTTGAGATTTTTTTTTTTTTTTAATCTGCTTTTCAGGAGTTCTTTTCTGTTTCACCCACTTTTTGAACATTTCTAGATTTTTAATTTTTTTTTTAAATTTTATTTCAGGGCGGTCTATCTTCTTTTTGTGTTTCCATAAGCACCGAGCCCAGGGGGCTGCCCATGTTTCATGAAATTTAGTGGCACGGAGTGTCTTGTCCTTTCGGTCTCTTGGGGTGGTGGCCTTCATGCCCCTTGTTGGCTAAGGCCCTCTGCGCTCTGATGGGGGAGGCGAGGCCTCGCAGGGGAGGGGAGGCGACAGGATCAGGGTCCACGGGGGGTGGGGGTGGGGGGGTGGGGGGGGCTGAGCTTCCTGCCACATTGTCATTGATGCTGTGACATCGTGGAGTACATGACCCACGTCCTTGTTCTTCATCATCTGTCAAAAAATAGAGTTGACCTCCACATTGTTTCCATCCTAAAACAGGGAAGAAGCTCTGGCCAATCTGCAAGAAGAAAACCCCCAACCGCCGAGGTTCCAGCCACCCCCAGCCAGGCTTCACATTTGGGGTGACGTCTTCCTTGTCTTTTTTGTTGTTTAGCTTTTATTTGTATGAGGTTTGGAGTCTTTTATATGCCCAGTTTTGTTCCTGACCTTTCTTCACTTAATATCGTGTGAGAAACATTTGACAGGCTTTTATTTGTCTTTATGAATACTTAGCACACGTCACCAGGAATCTTTGTAATGATATTTTAAGTGAATATATTATCTACTTCATCATCCCTATGTCATTGAAGGTTTAATTTGCTTCAATTTTCAAACTACTCTAAAAATTAAACTTTTATTTCTATAAAAAAATAGGATTGTTTTTCTAAGATAGATGCTAAAATAAAAAAAATTACTGGGTCAACGGTTGCAGTTGTCTTGGATACTCTTTGAAAATTCTGTTATGACGAGTTAATTTCCAGGACACAGATATGTTCCCAGGTTCCCACACAACCGTGAGAACGTGCACAGGACACGTCATCAATCTGGGCCATTAGATACTTGGAAAACTTAAAATTGTTAATTTGGCAATAGAGGATTGACATATTGATGTCTTGTTTTAATTTGTATTCCCGGGGGCCTCCCCCCTATGAGCCTGGCACCTGGGACCTTCAAGTGCACCTCTGAGCTGCACCCCAGCCCCACTTCTTTGATTTCTAGTGAGGCTAAATTCCCATTCTTTACTTAAAAAAAAAAAAAAAAAAGTTAAATACAGATTTTTCATGAATTATTTCTTGATTTCCTCTCCCTCTTTATCTTTTGTTTCTCTGTGTGTGTTCTGCTTAACTAATTTGTCCTTGACAAAGATCTTAGCTTCTTCTCATTTTTGGTTGAATTTACTCCCCCTCCCCCAAGTTCTGGTCTTATCCTTTCTGTAGCTTTTTCCTCCTTCTTTTTATGAACTGATGTGCTCTGTCCCCACCGGTAGTTCTGCTGTCCTTGGTGTCCGTTACCCGTGGTCGACTGGAGTCTGAAAGAATTACACGGATAAGTCCAGAAATAAATGATTCCTACGTTTTAGGTGATTTTTATCACAAGATATTGTTATGGTTGCTCTAGTTCATTAGTAGTTATTGTTGCCAATCCTCTCCTGTGGTGCGTGATTTATAAAATATGTTTTGTCGTAGATATGTGTCTGCGGTGTTCAGGGCTTGGTTCTATCTGCGATTCTAGGCATCTGCTGGGGTCTTGCGGGGACCCCCCTGTGGATAAGGATGCGGTGTACAAGTGCTTCTCCCTTGTCCTCTCCGCCAACGGGTCCAAGCTGAACTGCCCGTGTCCCCGGGGCAGAATTGGGCTCCCTTCCCCCGCTGTAGCGATTGTCCTCACCAACCATTGAACCCTGGGTTTGAGGGCCGTGCCTGAGGCTAGCTGTGTCCACCCCCTGGATTGCCAAGGCCTGGAGACTCTGCCCCCGCCATCGCTCCTCACCCTGGGCTTCCCGCTGCGGTGTTGGGTGCCTTTTCTGTGACAAACCTCCTGATGTTGTCGCAGCCCACTGAGGCATTGCTGAGGGACTTGATGAAAGGGTCTCTTGAACATCTAACTCAGGGAGTCCCTTTTTCTGCTGACCACACTGTTCTCTCCAGTGACTGTCATAGATACGTGGTGACATCCCTGCCCCTTCCAGAAACTATGATGTGAGAAAGCGCAGCACCCAGGAGAACGCTCCTGCCACTGACCCCTGGGCTGGGAGACACAGGTGGCCTCTCCTCCCCTCCTCTCTCTTTTTCTTTCTCCTCCCCTCCTTCCTTTGGTGAATCTTGACGTAGCCTCTCAGGCTGCTGACAGTGGTACAGGGTTGACGTCTGCGCGGGTGATAACCGGGTGCCATCATTCCCAAATTGGTCCACTAATGTGTGGTGCCAAAGCAGGGGGCGTGGGAATCCAGACCCTGCTGTCCCCCCACCCCACTGAAGCAGGGCTGACCTCATCCCTGACCCCAGGTGTCACCTGTGGCTCAGCAGTGACAGAGACGTTAGTGTTCTAATACGGGGCACAGATGGCTCACAGCCCGATGGCTTTAAAGACCTACGC
Organism: Tamias sibiricus; assembly: GCA_025594165.1. Lineage (NCBI taxonomy): Eukaryota > Metazoa > Chordata > Mammalia > Rodentia > Sciuridae > Tamias > Tamias sibiricus. Next base: position 9,471,001 of record CM046662.1, on the reverse strand, counting down.
CTTTTGTGTTTCCCAAACTGGTCCCATCATGCAGGGTGGGCTTCCACTGGGCAGGCCAGCTCTGGTCTCTTTGTCGCCGTTCTTACTCAGGCCTTCGATCCTGACTCAACGTGAAGTGACCGCACGGTGTGTTTCATCAATCATACGAAGTAGATGTTGGACTATTTTTAAAATTATTTAATTATTACAGGACCTTGAGCATTCTAGGCAAGTACTGTACCACTGAGCTACATCCCCAGCCATGCTTGACTTTAAAAAAAAAAAAATTATTTTTGGTTGTAGATGGACACAATACCTTTATTTTATTTATTTATTTTTATGTGGTGCTGAGGATGGAACCCAGGGCCTCGCATGTGCTAGGCAGGTGCTCTACCACGGAGCCCCAGCCCCAGCCCTGCTGCTTGACTTTTTAATCTACCAAAATGGCAGTTTCATATGGTTCAACTTAATATTTTCAGCAATTGCACAAGGGGTTTGGAAGCATGATAAGAAAACACAAGAGAAGCATGAAGAAAGAAAATACACAAGTATTATCACTTAATATTGTGTTGCATAATCCTGTAATTGTTTCCATGTGGTGCTTGCACATATACCTATGCATAGAGATTAGAGGTAAGTGGACTCTAGCTGTGGTCATCCCTCAGTGTCCTCAGGGGAGGGGTTCCAGGACCTTTCACAGATACCCAAATCAGAAGATGCTCAATTTCCTTATATAAAAAGGCATAGCATTTACTCAGACTCTACATGAACCTCCCACATGCATTAAATCATCTCTAGGTGACTTATAATTCCTGATACAATGTAAATGCTATGTAAATAGTTGTTACACTGTATCGTTGAGAAGGTAATGGCAAGAAAAAATCCGTCCCTGTTCAGTATAGATGCAATTTCTTTTTCCTGAATATCTTCCATCTGAAGTTGGTTGAATACACAGATACAGAGGGCTGCCGTGTGCAGGACAGTCTAATGCAGAAACTGCAGGGCATGAGGCAGATACAACACCTGCTTTGAAGGAACTTATGTTGTGGTGGTGGGAAGACAGATCACACACGATAAAATAATGATACACTGAAAAATGCCAGGGAGGGAGACGGAGAAGGAGGTGTGAAGGAGCATGCAGGGGTGGTCAGTTGCAGATAGGGTGCTCAGGTGTGGCATCTGTGGAAGGGGACATTTGACAGAGTTAGGGGCAGAGGGACTCTCAAGGGCAAGGACCAAGCACAGTCAGTAAACACCACCCCAGGTCTGAAGCAGTTCATTCATTCAGGTCTCTATTCAACAGACCTGCGCTGAGCTCCTCCTGTGTCACAGGTATGGAAAACTCAGATGCCACTCCCCCTTCAAGAAGAGGGTCATTCATTCATTCGCTGAGTACCTATTTTGTGCCAGACTGTAGCCATTAAAAAGAAAACAAAGATGGATGGGTTAGTTCTTTTCCTCGGGGTGTTTGTGAGCAAAACCAGGGAGGCCAATGGGAGCCACCCAGAGAGGAGTGGCCCACTCAGGCTCCTGCCACTGGTCAGCATCGGGGAAGGAACTAGAAGGAGGTGCTCTGGTTCTCTGCCCAGAGCTCGTCCACCATGCCTTCCTGCAACTCTGACCTTCCCGTGTCAGTCCTTTGTCAGCCCAAGGGTTATGCCTGCGCCTCCCCCAACCCACACCTGGAAAACGCATTAGACGTTTATGTCACCGCAGGCCCTAAGATTAAGTCCATAAATGGCTCTGTCTGCCGTTCGCTTGTGCTCACTGGACGTCATAAAAGTGGCTCAGCACCAACGGGGAGCCATTCCCTGTGACAGCGGGGTGTTAATGGCCGGGCTGTGAAAGCTGAAGTGCTGTCTGAGCATGTCCCCAACCGTGCGCGCGCGCACTGGGAGCCCTCAGCTGGCTGGCTGCAAACCCATGGGGCCAGCTGGTCGCTGAGTGTGGGCTCCTGTCCATGCTGGGGCTGACCAGGTAGAGCCCAGCAGGAAGTGGATAATTGACTAATGGAAAATTCAGAAACGTACAATAAGTGAGTTCAGGGCTAAGTTCTCCTGTTGTCGTGGCACTGGGGAAAGACCCTCGATCTGGCCTATCTGCACGTGGACTTGAACGCTTCTTCTGCCTTTTGCAGTCTGGGCGCCTTGGGCATTTCACGGAACCTCTCAGAGGCTCGGCTTTAAAAAGAAAACAAAATTGTAAAATAAGCATGTGATAGGCACTATTCCTGGCCCACCAGTCGTCACCCCACCTAACAGAAGGGCTTCAGCCGCGCGGTGACGCTCAGCCCCGGGATGCGTCATCTTTGACCTAAACCAGCGATTGGTGTAGGAGCTGTCATGTGACCAAATCTGAACCAATAGAAAGTCTGGGTGGAGGTTTATGCAAAAACGTTTTCTGGGCCTTCTTTTCCTGCCTGGAGGATGTTGGTGCAGAGAGGGCGGGAGCTCTAGCGGAAGCCATCGTCCTACGACCCTGCGACAGAATTCCGTGCCTGGGGATGGGATGCCAAACCATGCGGAACTGTTGGATCCTGTTCCCGGAGGTAAGGTTGTCGTCCGTCCTTAGCGGTTCTGTTGCTTGCAACCGGAGCACCCCTGGCTGATAAGGGACAGTGACAAGTACTATCTGGAGTTCTAGGGGAATGTGGTGACATGTTGTGTGCACTGTGCTAAGCATTTCGTTGTCTCCCTCTTCCCTGATCCCCGTCTCTCACACAGGCTGGAGAAAGCCACACTGGAAGAAAGGGACATGTTGGTGGTCACTGATTTTTATTATTTTACAAATGATAAAGCCGAGCCTCTGAGAGGTGACGTGAAATGCCCAAGGCCCCCACACTGCAAAGGGACATGTTGGTGGACATTGATGGCTCCAGAAATCCTGAGGGACACTATATAGTAAGACACAATTCACATGACTCATTGCCAACGTGTGTAGCCGTTAGACTAAACAGAGCTCACGTCTTCAAGTGAACTGTGCTCAGACAGGTGTGTGATCTAGAGGGACTCATTGAGCGCAGGTGGTCCCAGGGTGGAGGACAGTGACATGGGTTGTCTTCCTTCCTTCCTTCAAACAGTCTTTCCATCCAAAGTGCTCCAAGTCACTGCAGATGATCAGTCCTCCTCGCGAGTGTTTGGTTTGTGTGACCCAATTCTGGCCCTCGAGGTACGAGAGGAAGCTACTCAGGGCTTTTGGGAAGAGTTTCCTCTCTCCTGAGAGGGAGCCACAGGAAGTGAGGGTCTCCCAGCCTCCCTTGATGGCGTGGGGTGTGGCTGAGACATCTGGGATCACAGTGGCCACGTTAGTACCAGGCTGAGGATGCAACCCACATTGAGACCCCGAGGACGGCTGGGAGAAGCCCCCTGTGATGGCTGCCGGGTGCTGAATCAGCGAGTCCTGGACCTGCCCTGGCCCTGCTCTTGAGCTGGGTTGGGTTTTGTGTTTGCTGAAGGCATCACAACACTCTGGCTTTACTTAGAGAGCTTTCAGTTTATGCAGAGAAAACCCAGGTGGACCCCCAGTTTTAGGGCACCAAGTTCTTGTAGAAATCGAGGCTGAGTGAGGGTCAGAGACTCAGCACAGGCCTTGCAGACAGGAGGCCACCCCAAGGGAGCCTGGCCTGGGGTCTGTGGCAGCTGCCTTCCTCCTGTCACGGGTGGTGGCAGCCATGCACTTTTGCTCCTGGCTGATGGCCGAATCCCATCAGAGAAAGAAGGGACGTAGAGGAGGTTCCATCTCTCTGGCCAGATGGCCTCTGCTTTACCCACCCCAGCTGGGAGGCAGCATCCAGGAGGCAGCTGTCTTTCTCTTAAGGCTTTATACGTGTTGACTGAGCCTGGATCCTTGCCAGAGTCTGGGCTGAGCACTTTGGAGGCAGCCCGGGACAGGGCAGAGTGGCCTTGCCTTTGTGGAGCCCACAGCTGACCCCTGAGCTGCCACCTGTGGTCCAGCAGCGCCCGGCTCCACTATCCCGTGGGCCTGACCTAAGGTCCTGGTCTTAGATAGGGCTGGCTGGGGAAGGGCAGGGCAGAGGAGGGAGGAAGAGCAGACGGCTAACTGGCCAGAACGTGGGGACCGGGTGACCAGGAGCTTTTGCAAAGGAAGGGGATGAGGGGAGGGGCGGTGTATATTTAGAAATAAAGATTCTAACCAATTTAGTGTAGGGAAGGGGAAAAAGCCGGAGTCCCCGCAGCAACCTGTCTGCAGGAGCTGCCTAATTTAGCAGAAAATCACACACGCCGGGCCTGGCCTGGGCTGGAGGAAGGCGTTTCCGCCCGGCCTGGCTCAGGTTTCATTTGTAGGTACTCTCTAAAATTAGACCTTCTGCTTTCATTTTGGTCCAAACTCCCTGCCTAGCGTAATATTTGGGAGAAACAGGCCCTCCATTAAAAGCAGCCTTCCTCCCGCGGCCCCTGGCCTGGAAGGGCTGGGCCCTGTCCTCGCTGGCGGCCGCTGCGGCTCATAAACCCGGGTCTAAATTCAAAGCATCCGCTCTGACTGGTGACCTCTGGCTCCCGAGCAAAGCGAGGCTGCCTCCTCCAGCGCACACCCGGGGTCCGGCCAGGTCGCTGGGAGGGACCATCTCATGCCCGCGAACTTCTGTGGAGGGGTGTGAGGGCAGCTCCCCTGACACCCCTGGGGCCACGTGCCCGGCTGTGCTGGGCAGTCCTGCTGCCCCCGCTCCTGGGCTGCCAGCTGGCCTGGCCTGCGCTGCTGCTGTTCTTCTCCAGTTCGACACAGCGTCAAGGAAAGATGGGGGATCCGCCCCACGTTTGGACTGACCCGTTCACTTGATACCGTGTCCTGAGCATCCTGTGGTTGGGTCTCTCGGTCATGAGGAGTGAGGGTACCGTGGGAGCCCCTGCCCTGCAGGAGCTGGCTGGTCCTCAGGCGAGCTCTCTCATCGCCTCTCACCTCCGCCTCTTCCACTCTTCTCTCAGCCGGTGGCCCCCCTGCTCCTCAGTGCTCTGGCGGAACAAGGCTCCTATTTCATAATGGTCTCAGTTCTGGCCGTCTGTGCAGACACGCTTCTCCTGCTGGGTTCCAAGGCTAAAGTCCCAGGGAAGCTTTCTCATTGGCTTAGCTTCTATCAGTCCCTGCCTGCAGGCCAATCAACGGTAGCCAGAGGCAGAGCCATTTACCCACATGGTGAACTCAGCTGTAATTGTGTGAATTGTGTGGAAAGGAGACTTTATCAGAAACAAAACAAACAAACAAACAAAAAACCAGTTTTAACACTGCGATTCCTGCTGTGCAAGTAGCCTGTGGAATCACAGAAGGATCTTAAGTTGGACTCAGTAGGTCAGAGAAGGCTTCCTGGAAGAGGTGACCTTTGAGCCCAGTGGTGGAATTCAGCCAGGACCTGAGAAGGAAGAGCAGAGAGGGTTGTTTGAAGAACAACACAAGCAAAGACCTCAGGGGAAGACGGAGGCCTTGTGGAGTGGACTTACAACTGTCTCCTACCAGCAGGGTGATCTTGGGCAGATGGTATCTCTCTCTGAGCCTCAGTTTCCTCCTGTATAAAGAAATTCCAGCACCTTCCTCCTGGCCTGCAGGGCAACCCTGTGTGCGGTTAAGCCCCTCTCTCTGGGCAGGTGATATTCAGTCAGTAGGTCCCTTGTCACCTTCAGGTCTCTCAGCTCCGATGCCCCAGGGACATCACCGGAGAGACCTTCCCTGACCAGCCTTCCAAATGGTTTCCCTCGTAGGAACTAAAACATCGTCTTGTTTCCTAAGCTTTTCCCCAATTTGCAATTATTTGGTTTGTTTTCTTGTTTACAGTGTGCTTTTGACAGAGACTGAAAGGCCCCGAGGTAAGGACCGTGCCTGTCCTGTTCTCTGCTGTACCCTCAGGGACATTCAGGGATGTCAGGCCCCTGGCAGGGGTGTGGTTGATATTTGCTGAATTAAAGGAACATGAGAGCCAGGCGCGGTGGCGCATGCCTGTAATCCCAGCACTTGGGAGGCTGAGGCAGGAGGATCATGAGTTCAAAGCCAGCCTCAGCAATGGCAAGGCACTTAGCAACTCAGTGAGACCTTGTCTCTAATAAAATACAAAAAAGGGCTGGGATGTGGCCCATGGTCCAGTGCCCCTGAGTTCAACCCCTGGTACCAAAAAAAAAAAAAAAAAAAAAAAAGGAACACGAGAAGGCAGACAGGTGGGAACTGTCTCGCAGTCTTCCGCAGGGAGAGGTGGATGTTCTTGATCAGTTCCTGGATGAGGGCCGTGTCCAGGCTCCCTCCAGAGAGTCCTAAACTCCTCTGATGGGGACCCTTCATGTACCCCATTTCAGAGGCCCCTCACCCAAACTTGAAGCTCTGGAAAGCTGGGAGGAGTCCTGACTACCCCGTTTTCCAAGACCCTCCAACCCAGCTCTTGAAGTTGGAAGGGGAAGGGGCTTGGGGCTGGGGCACTTGCTCTGTCCCCTCCTGTCCTACTCTGGCTCCCACACAGCGGAGGCTGAACTGAGGGTGTGTGAACAGGTCATTTATTTGCAAGGTGAGGGCAGGAAGTAGCCAGGGAAATGGGGCTGGGGGAAGGGGAGGGCAGGGAGTGGACACTGGGAGCAGCTACCAGGGAGAGCCACTGAGGCGCAGTCCTGCCGGCTCTGTGAGGGGGGCGCAGAAGACATGCCTCCCGCCAGCCTGCTGGGCCAGGGGAGCGAGGGTGTTCTCCCCAGAGTCCCTGGAGCCCTGGCTGAGGGCCCTTCACTTCTGGCCTGTCAGGCAGAGGTAGGAGCTTCCAGGCTGTCCCCTCTGGGCCATCGGCAGAGGAAGGGTGAGTGCCAAGGGCATGTGGGAAGGGACTGGCATCTGCTGAGCTGTCAAACACCCAGGCTCCTGAGGGGCCTCTCCAACCGCCCCAGGACCTCCCTGCTGTTCACATCCCCTCACCCCACAGCCCCCCTTCCTTATCCCTGAGAGCTGCTCGCCCACCCTACCCCCTCCAAGGGACATGTATGGCTTCAGTTCACCTCCCAGTGACCCCTGTTTCCTCCGCTCGGCTCCTCTCTCTCGCCCCTGAATGGGGCTTTGGGGATGGGAGTGGGGTTTGGATCGATGTCCCCGCCAGCAGCAGGAGGGGGGGCCCATTTCCTGGACGTCCCCCCCGGGGCTGCATGAGTCACGTCCTCCACCACCCCCTTTCGCCTCCTCCTGGTCTTTCAGACGGACTGGCTCCTGTCCTGGCCCTGCTGCTCCTCATTCCCCACCGAGGAACAGGGACCTGGTCAGGGTCCAGGTGGCTGGGGGCCACTAGTGGGCCCTGCAGCTGGGTGCAACAGTGCAGCCCCTCATTGGCACCCTTGGGGCCAGTACTTAGGTTCCTGTGGGCTCACCATACCCTTGGACACCAGGGGCTTGGCCCTCCCGGGCCTGGATGAGGGAGGGGGACCCAATGAGGCCAGTCTGGGGCACTGTCACCACATGCCGCTCTGAGCAGGGACTGTTTATCTCCCTTTTACAGTCGAGGAAATAACATGGAAGCTGGGCACAGCCCCGTCTCTGAGCCTCTCTCTGGAGGGCCGCCTCCCTGTAACGTGGTGGGGACTACAACAGACACCGGCATACCTCAGGGACTTGATCCAATGGAGGACTGTTTCCGGCTCATGTCACAGTCCAGCGCAGGTCGCTGGGGAGGGCTCTGTCCTCACAGCCATTCAGGAACTTGGAACATTCGAAGGCCCTGGAGTCTCCCACTGGCTCTTCTGCTGGGTTAATGGAACAGTTCGTCTCTGATGTAGTGAATCGAAGAATTTGTCCCTGGATATTTGTATTAAAACAAACTAAAACCCCAAGTCTCCACGTGAGTTAACAGGAAGCCGTTCTGATGTATGCAGTATGGGGAAACTGACAGCATTCTTCCCGAGTCACTCGCAGCCCATACATTTGGGTAGATATGAATCCAGCGTGTCCCGGTGACCTCTTCTTTGTCCCAACAGGACTCAATGTTCTGGGTATGCACATCAAGAGGCGGCAAGAAGCGGAAGTCGGGATCATGGTGGTTAACCTGAGCGTGTTGGAAACCAACGAGAGGCTGAAGGTGATTACACACTGCCCACGACTCGCAGCGAATGGTAGAACCAGGCCAAGCTACGCATTGTACAATGGAGGCCAAGTTGGGGCAGAACAGTTGCCAGTAATTTCCAAGCAACCCATACCTGGTTAATGGGTAGTATCTACAATACCCAACCCCCATATTTCCCTCTCTGGGATTGGGACTTACAGGGCAGGGACAAATTGTTCAGCTGTGCCCCTTGGCTTTGGCTAACAGACACAAGAAAAATTGGGAGGATGGACCAGGAAATGTTATGGGCAAGGTCTGTATATCTCTGTTGCCCACATCCCATTGGTCAAACTCAGTCACATGGCTGCAACCAGCTGCAAGGAAGTCTGGGAAATGTAGTCTGGAAGAGGAGGCTGTGGGTATGGACCAGCACCAACAGTGCCAGCCTCAAGTCTGTGTGGAAGCGTGCTCCTTTCTGCTCCAGAGTTGACAGTCTGACGGCTCCTCTCCACGCACGTTCTCCAAGCAGGTCTCTGCTCCTCAGAGGATCCCAGCACATACTGTGTTGCCCCATCCTGGGTCCCTGGGCTGGGACCTCCTACCTAGAGTGCTCAAACCTCACAGGTTTTTGGTACCAGGGTCTAGTGCTCCCTCCATAGTGGCCCACAGTGGTAGAGGATGCCCAGTTGAGTGGACGATGGGGATTATTGTGTGAGAAGGGAAGGACAAATCTCTCATGATGACCTTCTTGGTCTCTTGGACAGGGACTTCTTCTCTGTCCTTGTAGAATCTCACTGGGATTTTAGAAAGCTGTTGTCCTAACCCCCAGCTGTTGGTCTTTTCCAGGGCCCACCCTTCTTTCCCACCACAAGCCATCCCCACCACGGCCAATCTACCCAGACTAGAAATAATGCCACAGCGGCCTCCAAGACACAGGGTGGCTTCGACATACGGTGTGTTGCGAACCACCCAGGCTGGCGTGGGGTGTCACCGTCTCACCACATCTCGCTCCTCCAGGGTCTCTGGACGTGGTTCTTCTTCTTATCATTCATTCAGAGGCTGACTGCTGGATCTCTCTCTCTCTCTTTCTCTCTCTCTCACACACACACACACATACACACAGAATGTCCCTCTACTAGATATTCATTCTCAGAGACAATTCTGTCTTCTTTTCTTTTGGTACCGGGGATTGAACTCAGGGGCACTCGACCACTGGGCCACATCCCCAGCCCTTTTTTGTATTTTATTAGAGACAAGGTCTCACTGAGTTGCTAAGTGCCTCGCCATTGCTGAGGCTGGCTTTGAACTCGCGATCCTCCTGCCTCAGTCTCCCAAGTGCTGGGATTACAGGTGTGTGCCACCGCACCCGGCAATTCTGTCTTCTTTAAGGAGCTCAGTTTCAAATGCATGAAGTGCTCAGGAAGCTGAGTCTCTCAGGCCAGTTGCAGGACACACAGTAGTGACCACAGCCTCTGCTGCAGGATGCCAGTGGGCGAGGACCGTGGCACCGGCTAGCTGTGACCCACCCCAAGGGGGAGTTGCCATGCATTGCCAGCCAATCACTGCTGGCAGGAGCAGGGCTCACTGGGGTCCCTTCTTCTCATGCCTGTAAAGAGGCCAGAAAATCACTTTGTCTTCTGAAAACTTTCACTTAAAGAATGTGGATAAACCAGGCACAGTGGTGCATGCCTGTGGTCCAGGTAGTTGTGGAAGGCTGAGGCAGGAGGATTGCAAGTTTTATGCCTTGTGGGAAGCTTAGTGAGACCCTATCTCAAAAAAAAAAAAAAAAAAAAAAAAAAGGATGTAGCTCAAGGTTCAATTCCTAGTACTGAGGAAAAAAATGTAGAGAAAAAAAATTTAAAACACTATTTTGGCAAAAAATGACATTATGGGAAAAATATAACATGTCTGCCAGGGCTGATCCCTGGGCTGCCAGTCTTAGACTTCTGCTTAGAATCACTTGTAATCACACTTGTTAAAAGATCAAGTGTGTGCGCGCACGTGCGCGCACGCACGTGCACTTATGTGGGTAATGAAATCCTTTCCTTCCATTACAGATGGAATTTCCTTTTCTCTACAATTGTATTAGTCAACATTACCCCTTTACATGCATGACCCCAGCCATTTTCCTTATTTTGGGGCATTTGGATGATTTTGAGATTTCTATTACCATAAATAGTGCTGTGGGAATTTCAAAGTGGGTGCTTTGTGTCATCCACCCTCGTTCAGGAGTCTGTCACAGACCTTGAAGATCTGTTTCTAACCCTGTCTGCTCCTATACACTGACCTCTCCAAGGACAAAGAGGGTTGCCCCTGGCCCAGCCTCAGCCAGCATCCAAGGAGGCACTCAGTGAATGTTGGTGGCATGAAGGAATGTGGTCAGAGAAACAGGAAATTAGCTGTACAGGGAAAAAAGAAGAACTTCAACTGAATTTGTAAAGTTGAGTCGCTGTAATGAAGGCAGATTTTGCTGGGAAGATGTCGTCTCCTTCTCTGCTGATGATATTGCTCCATTCAATCACTTCTTTGCATTCCAGAATCGACCTACCCATCCCTACACTTAGATTTTATATTATGGAGCACAAGTGACAGTTCCAATTTCCTGGGAGGAGTCATTATGATTGAGTTCATCAACCTGGGGTTTGCCCTCATTTAAAAAAAAATTATTTATTTATTTTAGTTGTACACAATGCCTCTTATTCTTACGTGTTGCTGAGGGTCGGACCCGGGCTGCGCATGTGCTAGGCGAGTGCTCTACCGCTGAGCCACAACCCCAGCCCTGCCTTCATTTTCCAACTGAAATTAAAACCCATTCAAATCCTCAAATGATAGATGGTGTCTTAGTTTGCTTTCTGTTGTTATAAGGAAATACCTGAGACCAGGTAATTTATAAAGCACAGAAGTTTATTTGGCTCGCAGTTCTGGAGCATGGAGCATATATCTGCTTGGCATCAGGTGGGGACTTCATGCCACATTCCCACAGGGCAGAGGTCAGCGTGTGGGAGACAGAGTAGGTATGCATGCTCAGGTCCCCTGTTCTTAAAGGCCATTAACATCCCACCCTTATGACCTCATCTAATCCTTGTGACCTCCTCAGGGCCCACCTCCAGACACCAGTAACATGTGAACTTGGGGATTAAGTGTCCAACATATGAACTTTTGGGGGACTCATACAGCAGACAGACAGGAAGCCCAAGCTATAGAAGACGGACAGGAAGTCCGAGCCTCGAGTGGTGCAAGGTCCCGGGTTTGTAAGATCTGGAGCGGAAGTCAGCCATGCAACCTGCCCTCGTGTGGCTGGGTGAGCAGAACCCCCTTAAATTTCTCACCTGGGCAATGCTGTTCTTCACAGAGGAACAAAGAAAGCATGCCAGGTTGTCAAAGGAGGAAAGGACGCTCCGGTGACCACCATCGGGAATTTGTCATACAGGTGTAGATTTCTTGGTGCTTTCTGCCCATTTAGGCCTCTTGTGCCAGTGTTGGTGGTCAAGGCTGAAGGTCAAGGGGATAATCAGCAGTTGATCGTTGGTGCCTTCCCAACCAGGCCTCTCCGACTTGGAGGAAGGAAGGATGTTCCTCTCCCCTCTGGGGAAATGGGGAACCCCAACACCTGGAGCCTGGAGGGGCATTTTGCCCATTTCCACGGACCTGCTGGTGAGTGTGGGGCTCCTTCTAGGAGTGACGAGAATGTCCTGGAGTTGCGTGGTGGTGGCAGTTGCACAATCCTGTGAATATAGTAGAAAACAAAGCAAAAAAGCTCGACACTGAATTATATACTTAAAAGGGTGAATTTTATGTATTTGAATTAAATTTCAATTAATTTCCATGAAACCAAGAACAACGGACTTCTCAGTTACTTCCTTGCCCTCTGTGGTCTGCTCTGCTGGTCCTGGGACCCGGGCTCTGTCACTGCTAAAGGGCCTCTCCCTGGTCTGGACCCTGGCCGAGGCTCACCCCCAGGAGCCAGCCAGGGGCCTGGCTCAGGGAGCCCCTGGGAGTCCCTGGCCACGATTGGCTGGAGGACCTGGGTGGGAAGGAGCGCAGGGTGGCACCCGTGGGCAGACACTGACCCTGGGCCACCAGTGATGGGAAGTGGGAATGTCATCCTTCCTAACTCCAGGGCAGGAAGCCAGGCGCAGACTCAAAGGAAGAGGGGGGAGTTTTTGATATTCTGATTGGTGTAGCAGGAAGAGATCATTGAAATGATTTTAAGTGAAAGAACAGAAGAGTTTCACTGTATAATTGGGATTCTGCTACATCTACATTTGATTTTTAAAATCGTAGTTCAGAATGATTTTAGCTCTGTTATCGCTTTAACTGGGGACCCCACCTCCCACCCCAACCTAGTCTCCTGGATCAGGTCCTCAGTGGTCCACGCTCAGAGGGAGAGGAAGTGGGGAGAAGGGTCTTCTCCCCAGCTGGGGAAGGTGCTTTTCTGGTCTCTGATTGGAGGAGGCAAGATGGAGGGATCTGCAGTGGCTTTTCGCACACATTTGTGAACAGTGTTTCATCTGTGTGAAAGTTGGGAGTATTTTTATTCAAGTATCAGAAGCCCTGACTCAAATGGGCTCACATTAAACAGAATTTATTGGCTTATGTCAACTAAAGTGTTGGGGCTTCAGGCGTGGTCATATCCAGGGCATCCCAAAAGATCATCAGGTCTCAGTGTCTTGTTCCTGGTCTCTTAGCTCTGCATCCAGCTCCCTGGTTCTACCCCAGGATGAACCTCCCCTGTGGCAAGGGCACCACGAGTTCCAGCACTCCTGCCTTCCCGAGTTCAAGTTCCTGCCAGGTGTTACCACTGTAGCTCGTCAAGTCTGGCTGGGTCCCGCGATCACCCCTGAACCAGTGACCGTGGCCATGGTCGTAGAGTGGGCTAGGTCTACTCCGTGGGTCCCTTTCTAGAGTGAGGGGAGAATCCACGATGAGCCCCAAGGGCTGACACTGGGCGGCAGTGTGCCTGCGTACCCAGGGAGATAACTTGGGTTAAGAACCTGGACCAGGGCTGGGGTTGGAGCGCCACGGTAGACTGCCTGCCTAGCGTGTGTGGGTGGGGCCCTGGGTTTCATCCCCAGCACAAACACACACACAAAAGGTTTGGACTGAGTTCTGGCATCCAATCTCAGTCCTGCCATCATCGCCACGTGACTTCCCAAGTTCAGGTTCCTCCTTTGGAAAACGTGGAGAGGGCCGCAGGCCCCGCGGGGTTGAGGAGTGATGCAGCTCTTCCCTGAGAAGACCTCCAGGAACCCAGCTGGCCAGGGCCCCTTCAATGGCAGTGATCGCCACAATCACGTGTTAGTTTGCGTCCAAACAGAAGGACTCCCAAGGCTCCAACCACGAGTGTTTTTTAAGCATCAACCTCAAACAAAACAAAACAAAAACCTTAATTTTTTAAAATGAAAAGCCCAGAAATGAGCACATAGGTTTAAAAAAAAAAAAAAAAAAACTACAAAGAAAACCAGAAGAGCACAGCAGGGGAGTGGGAGAGTGGCCACTGAGGAGGGGCTGGCATCTGACGGAGGAGGCACCAAGGTGTCCAGCCTCGCTCGCTCCCGTGAGGTGTCCCTGCGCCTGTGTCTCACAGGTGTCTCTGTGGTCTGCTTGAAACTGAGGCACGGGTCCCAGCCTCCTCTGTCATGAGCATGGCCATGCACCTGCGTTCTGGGCATGGCACCTGGCACAGGTGACGTTAGCCCTCCCAGGACAGGCCCATCACACCTCTCTTCTACCCGCTGCATGGAGCTGGATTCTCGGGGTCACCTGGGAAGCTGCTGGAGAAGCCGTGGAGACCCCCTGGAGCAGAGCCCCCCCCCCCCCCCCCCCCCCGTCCAGAAACACCAGTCTTGATTTTCCAAACTGAAGTTATTGAAATTTGGGGTTTGTCTGAGTTTTCTTATAAATTGGCAGAATTTGTCACAAGTTTTCATCTTGTCTGTTTGATATCAATAGCATCTATTTTTATTTCTCTTTTCATTCTTAATTTTTGTTTTTTGGTGCTTTGTTTTTCTCTTTTGTTCTCTTTTTTATTAGTCTGACTAGAGATCTCTCTATTATAAAATAGAGATCTCTTATAGAGATCTATTATAAAATAGAGATCTATTATAATATAATATTATAATATAGAGATCTATTATAATATAATATTATAATATAGAGATCTATTATAAAATAGAGATCTCTCTATTATAAAATAGTTTTTTTTTTTTTTTGGTAGAGAAGATTGTGACCTTGCCGATCCTGTTTATTGTATGTTCTACTTTTCAGTAAGTTCTTCTCTTACAAGACTGCACATTTTCTTTGGGTTCGTGCTGTTAAATGCTTAGGTTATTAAAACTGAGCTTTCTCCTTTTTCGACGTGAACACACAGAGCTGTGCTTTCCCCTAAAAGATTCAGTACATTATGTAGGTTTTGGTATGGAGAGATGTTATTATCATTCAGCTCTAAACATTTAAATGTTTTAATATATTAGAGCTCCTTAGATCAATGAGTTATTTAGAAATTTGGTTTTAGTTTTCCAAAAAATGCCCCAGAAATTCTAACATGCATATTGAACTAAATAAGACAGAAAGTTAGTATCTCTGCCTTCCTGTTGAACAATCAAATCATCTTCAAATGCTGTAGTTCCAACCAGTTCTTCCTAAAAAGTGTTATTTTGACCAGTATAAGGAAAAGAGCCATCCCCAGACTAGTTTTTTTTTAAAATTTTTTGTTGTTGTAGTTGGACACAATACCTTTATTTTATTTATTTATGTGGTGCTGAGGATTGAACTCAGTGCCTCGCATGTGCTAGGCGAGCGCTCTACTGCTGAGCTACAACCCAGCCCTATATTTTTGTGTTTTTTAAAAGTAAAATCTCTGTGAAGATTTAGCTCATCTTTACAATTTCTCTTGTTTTCCATTTCTACACAATAGTTCCAACATTTCCTCTGAGGTATTATCCTCTTGTTGGTAAATTCTCTCAATTCTTGTGTCTAAAAGTGAATTTATTTTGCTTTGTGGGCTCATGTTTACAATGAACTGCCTGATTACAGCATATAGTTGGGTGTTACATGAAAAATCGAATCAACAATCTGTCCTTTAAAATGATTTTATTGAAACATAATTAACATACAATAAAGTGCACATGCTAAAATCACATACCATGTGTTAGTCGTACATTGCTTTTGTTACCGAGGTGTATTCTATGACATAGACATACCACAATTCATTCATTGATGGACATTTAGGTTGTTTCCAGTTTCAGGACAGTATAATAAGACTGCTATGAATTTTTTTTTTTTTTTTTGGTACCAGCCTTGGCATGGACGTGGGCTTTTATTTCTCCTGGGTAAATACCTGGGCGTGTGATGGTTGGAACATATGGTACATCTGTGTTTAACATCTTAAGAATTTGCCAACTGTTTTCCAAACCAGCTGCACCATTTCACAGTCTCACCAGCAGTATACGAGACCTCTGGTTGCTCCAGACCTTGCAGACTTTTTTTTAACAAGAGCAGCATCTTTAATTTACCCATCTTAACAGGGGGGTAGGGTAGTGGGCCCTCATATGGTGTTTTTCACTTCTGTCTCCCTGAAGACAAAGGATGATAAGCATCTCCGCATCTCTCTTTTTTTTTAATATTTATTTTTTAGTTGTAGGTGGACACAATATCTTTATTTCATTTTTATGTGGTGCTGAGGATCGAACCCAGTGCCGCACATGTGCTAGGCGAGCGCTCTACCACTGAGCCACAACCCCAGCCCTCTACATCTCTTTTTGGTGGAAATATCTGTTCAGTTTTTTTTTTTTTTTTTTTTTTTGGCCTAGTTTTTAACTGGGCTGTTCATTTTTTCTTAGTATGGAGCTCGAGGTCCTTTTTTATTCTGGATAGAAGTCCTTTATCACATTATGGTTTTCAAATACTGTCTCTTACTGTGCGACTCGTCTTTTCATGATGCTTTGAAGAACAAAAGTTTTTAATTGTGACAAAGCCTACTTTATGAGCTTGCTTTTGTATCTTTTGATGTCTGTGTCATTTGGTCTAAGAAATCTTTGCCTGGTCCAAAGTCACAGAGATCTTTATGTTTTCTTCTAGAAGTTCTGCAGATTTTGTATTACTCTTAGGTCTGTAGGATATTTTGAGTTTTATGCCATGTGAATTGTGTATCAAAGTCCTCCTCCTCCTCCTTTTATGCTTCCTCCTCCTCCTTTATAATTATCATTGCATGAGGATAGCCAGTTATTCAGCACCATTGTTAAAAAAGGCCAGTCTTTCTCCACTGGATTACTTTGCATCTTCATAAACATGTCACTTGCTCCTGTGTAACTGGGTCTATTTCTACACCTCCTTATGATGTTCCACTGAGCCTTGCTTTTCTCTTTCTGCCAGTGCCAGTCGTCCTGATTGATAAAGCTTTTGAGTAAGTCTTGACGTCAGATGATTTTAGTCCCCAAACTTTATTCCTTTCAAAGTGGCTTTTGCTGTACTAGACCAGTGGAATTTTATATTATCTAGAGGAGTTTGAGCATCAGCTTGTCAATTTCAAAACCACAACCCAAACAAAACCCAACTCTGCTGGTATTTTGATTGAGACTGTTTTGACTCTGTAGATCAATTTTGCAATTTGGGGAACCTTGACATCTTTTGGCTTTGTTTGGGGACCAGGGATTGAGCCCAGGGGCACTTGAACACTGAGCCACCACAACATTAGCCCTTTTTATTTTTTGAGACAGAGCCTCCCTGAGTTGCTTAAGCCCTCCCTAAGTTGCTGAGGCTGGCTTTGAACTTGCGATCCTCCTGCCTCAGCCTCCTGAATCGCTGGGATTACAGGCATGCACCACCGCGTATTAAGCCCTCTCATTCACTGTCTTCCCAATTAATTCTTAATTTATTTTGGTAACATTTTCTAATGTCCAGTGACTAGGTCAGGCACATCTTTTGCCAAATTCATCCCTAAATTATTACTATTTTGATGCTATTATAAATGGTGTTGGTTCTCAAATTGCTATGTCAAGTTTTTCATGACTAGCTGATAAACACAACAGATTTTTGGATATTGAGCTTGTGTCCTGTAACCTTGCTAAACTCACTTATTCTAATAGAATCTTTGTGGGTTCCTTTGAATATTTTATAAAAAATGTGTCTGTGCTAAGAAAAAAGTCTTACTCCCTCCTTTCCAGTCCGGTGTCTTATTTGTTTTCATCACCTTCTTGTACTTGCTAGAACCTCCTGTACGTTACTAAGTAGAAGTGTGGAAAGTGACCTGGCTGGAGGTGTGGCGTGGTGGCAGGGCACTTTCCTGGTGTGTGTCAGGCCCTGGGTTTAATCCCCAGCATCAAAAACAAACAAGCAAACCACCCCCAAACCCAGCAAAAGATCAGAACAACATACTGGTGTTGTCCTGACGGTGAGGAGGACACAGCCCGTCTTTCTCAATTAAGAGGGATGTTAGGCATAGGGGGTTTTGTAGACGTTCTGAATGAGGTTGAGAAATTTCCTTCTCTTCCTAGTTTGCCAAGAGGTTTCTTGTTGAAAAATCAGAAATAAATGCTGTGTCAAATGCTTTTTCTGCATCTATGGACAGGAGCATATGGATTTTCTTTTTGGATTTCACCATGACATTAATTTTTGAATGTTAAAGCAACTTGTGTTCCTAGTATTAAACTCCATTTCATCATGGGGCATTATCTTTTCTGTACATTGTTAGATTCCATATGTTAAAATCTTGTTTAGGACTTAAAATCTGCACACTATAGTGACGCAGCCACATCGATGTTTATAGCAGCTCAATTCAAAATAGCTAGACTATGGAACCAACCTAGGTGTCCCTCAATAGATGAATGGATAAAGAAAATGTGGTATATATACTCAATGGAATATTACTCAGCTTTAAAGAAGAGTGAAATTATGGCATTTGCCAGTAAATGGTTGGAGTTGGAGAATATCATGCTAAGTGAAATAAGCCAATCCCATAAAACCAAAGGCCAAATGTTTTCTCTGATATGTGGATACTAATTCACAATAAGGGGGACTACTAGGGACAAATAGTGTTATCTTGGATTAGGTAGAGGGAAGTGATGGGAGGGGAGGGAGGGGATGTGGGGATGGGAAAGATAGTGGAATGAAACAGACATTATTACTGTATGTGTATATGTGACTACATGACCAATGTGATTCTGCAACATGTACACTCAGAAAAATGAGAAATTATATCCCATCTATGTATGATATATCACAGTGCATAAATGCATTCTGCTGTCATGTATAACTAATTAAAACAAATAAAAAATTTTAAAAAAGAATTTTGTATCTGTGCTGTGCTCTTATAATTTCTTAGGCCAGTTTGGGGATCAGGTAATGTGGACAAGTTGAAAGCATTTTCTTCTCTTCAATTTTCTAGAGATATTTGTGTTCAGTGGATATTATTTCTTCCATAAATGTTTAGTTGTGTTCCCAGTGAAGCCCTCTGACTTGGGGCTTTTTTTTCTGGGATGATCTTTAGCTGAAAGTTCTTTTCCTTTAATAGCATTAGTGGTATATTCTGCAGTGATGTCATTTCTCTTGCTCCTGATATTACTTATTACTTATGCACTTTTCTTCCTGACCAGTTGAACTAGAAGCTTTTAAATTGTCTCAATCTTTTCAGAGAGCCAGATTTTGGTTTCATTGATTTTCCTATTGTTTTTCTGTTTTATATTTCATCAATTTCTGTTGGAATTTTTATTATTTCCTTTTCTCTGCCTCTTTTTTGGTTTAATTTGTTCTTTTGTTTTCTGTTTCATAAGGTAGAGCTGAGGTCACTATTTCTTTTCTACTCTGCACATTTAATGTTATAATTTCCCCTATAAGTGCTGATTTAGTGGTAGCCCACAAAGCCTGATATGTTGTGTTTTCACTTTCATGAGTTTGAAATACTCGTAACTTCCCTTTTGGTTCTTTTCCTCGACCCCTCAATTATTTAGAAGTATGTTATTTAGTTTCGAATATTTGTGGATTTTAGAGATCTTTCTGTTATTAATTTATAATCTGATTTCATTGTGGTTGGAGAACTTGCTTTGCAGGACTAGAATCCTTTTAAGTTTATTGAAACTCGTTTTATGGCCCAAAATGTGGTCTATGTTGGTAAATGATTCTTGCGCACTTTAAAAGAATGTGTATTCTGCTGTTGTTGGGTGGAGTGCTGTATCAGTGCCAATCAGGTCAAGTCAGTTAATAGTGTTGTTCTATTCTTCTGTATCCTTCCTGATTTTTCTCTACTTATTTTATCAGTTTTTGAGAGAAGGATATTGAAATATCTGAATATAGTGATGGGTTTAATTTTGTATCGTGTTTTGAAATTCTGTTATTAAGTGCATAAACATTTAGTGTTTTTACTTCTTGATGATGACTGCTTCACCAAGACAAAAATATCTTCTTCTTTATCCCTGGTAATATTCTTTGCTTTGAAATATACTTTGTCCGATATTCATATAGCTACCCCAGCTTTCATTTGATAAGGCATAATAAAAAAAATTCCTATTTCAATTCCAATTTCTATTTTCAATTTATTTTTGTCTTTGTATATAAAATGCATTTTATATAGGCTGGATATAGTCAGGCTTTTAAAATTTAAGCTAAAAATCTCTGCCTTTTAATTGAGGGTGTTTAGAACATTTATATTTAATGTAATCATATGGTCATCTTTAAATTTAGCATTTTGATATTTGTTTTCTACTATTCTCATATCTTCTTTGATCTCTTTTCCCTCTTTTTCTGTCTTTTTTGAACTAATTGAGTTTTTTTTTTTTTTAATGATTCAATTTCATCTTCTTTGTTGCTTATTAACCATAATTCCTTTGCAATTTTAGTGGTTGCTTCAGGGTTTGTAGTATGCATTCTTAACTTTACCATCGTCAAGTGATCTGATTTCACTTATAGAATATTTAAAATCACAATGTATGCAATATCAACACACAATGTCAAGTGATAGTGTGCCACTTCACACGTGGTGTGAGCACCTTGTGATGGTGTGTGTCCGCGTCTCCCCGCGCAGTTCGTATGCTACTCTTGTGTGTCCGCGTCTCCCCGCGCAGTTCGTATGCTACTCTTGTACTTCTTACTTGTACCTAAGTCATACAACAGCTCTACATTAATGTGTCTTTAAAGAACAAGTTATAATTCAATGACAGCTTTCACTTCATCCCCGTGGCTGCCTTCTCTTCGTTTCTTTGTGCAGATCCAATCTCATGTCCCCTCCTTTGTGCAGATCCAATCTCATGTGAGGGGAGCGTCCTTAAATATTTTTTTGTGCTGTGATTCTGCTGGTGATGAACTGCTTCTGAAAAGTTTACTTTGCTTTTGTTTTGGAAAAGTGTTGGGTATAAAACACTTGTTGGGTATAAAATTCTAGGTTAATTGGCTTTCCCTTTTCCTTTGAGTATGGTAAGATATTGCTCTTTGCATTGTTTTCCAAAAGAATTCTATTGCCATCGGGTGAAATAGGTTATCCAATACGTAGAAGAATGAAACTAGATCCCTCTATCTCACCCTGCACAAAAGCCAACTCTAAATGGATCACAGGACTAGGAATTAGACCAAAAACGTTGCATCCGCTTGGAGAAAACATTGTGCCAACGCTCCAACATACAGCTTCAGGCAGCAACTTCCTCGTTAGGACTCCTAAAGCTCAGGAAATAATACCGAGAATTAATACATGGGGCAGCATCAAATTAAAAAGCTTCTGCACAGTGAGGAAACAATTAAGAGTGTAAGGAGAGTGCGTGCAGAATGGGAGAAAGTCAACTCTTCTGATAGACAGTTAATATCCAGAGTATACAAGGAACCCCAAAAGCGACATACAAAAATCCACAAATAGCCCAATCACTAAATGGTCAAATAAACTAAATGAACACTTCTCAAAAGAAGAAATACAGTCAACACATTCACGAAAAATGCTGAACATCTCTAGCCATTGAGGAAATGCAAATCAAAACTATCCTGATTTTCTTTATCTCACTCCAGTAAGAATGGCAGCATCAGGAATCAAAAATTAAATAAATGCTGGAGAGGATGTGGGGGGAAAAGGAGCACAAACACTGTTGGCGAGATTGTCTGAGTAAAACCACCATGGACATCAGAATGGAGGTTCCTCAAAGGATTAAGAATGGAACCAACCACCATATGACCCCGCTAGACTATACCTCAGAATTTATCCAAAAGAATTAAAATTAGCATAGTGACATATGCATACCCATGTTTATAGCAACATAATTCACAATAGCTGAGTTACGGAACCAGCCTAGATGCCTGTCAAAAAAATGGATAAAGAAAATGTGGTATATATTGTTTAGTGCCTCCCTGTTGTTGAGGCTGGCTTTAAATTTGTAATCCTCCTGTATTGGCCTCCTGAGGCAAGGTGTGCGCCACCACACCAGGCCTATTAATTTTCAAAGCACCCTGCATGCTGTTCTCCATAATAAGTATGTTGTTTAAGGCCTGGTAATTCCTTCCTGGATACAAGATGTCATACAATTTGTCTTGTTGGTTGTGTGTTTTTTACTGTGATTACTATAAATTATATCAAACACCTGAAAGTTATACTACTCTAATTTGAATGGATACCAGTTTAACTTAAAAACAAATTAAAAAGTTATGCTCCCTAACACCTCTGTTCCAAACCCTTTTACTGATGTTACAATATTATATCTTCCTACATGGATGTCCCTAAACAGAAACTAATAATTCTTTCAAATGCATTAGTTGCATAAATTGTATAGGAAACAAATACATTGTCACAAACTATTGTTACAATGATATAAGTTTTTAGCTAAATTAAAAAAAAATTTTCAGATGGTCCCCAACTTACAAGATTTCAACTTATGATTTTTTTTTTAACTTTGTGTTGGTCTGAAAGTGATTTGCATCCAGTAGAAACTGTTTTAAAATTTGAATTTTGGTTCAAAATATTTTATATTAACTTTATCATAAAATAGGCTCTGTGATAGATGATTTTGCCTGACTGAAGTCTAGTGGAAAGGTTCTGAATGGTGGGCTAGGCTTGGCTGAGGTGTGGTGTTGGTATGTCAGGTGTACTAGAACACCGGACTTCTGATATTTGCAACGCATGATGGGAGTATCAGGACGAAACGCTGTTGTAAGTTTAGGGATGTCTACATAAGCTTTTAAACCATGCAGAGAACAGGAAGTGCAGTTAAACAGTGTGATGATGATACTAGTTTTTACAGCCGCCCATGCATTTGCCTCTGCTGAGATCTCTGTTTCTGCACACGGCTCTGCGCGGCTAGCTGGAGTCCTTCACCTGTACCTGCAGAGTTCCCTGGAACACGCCTGGTCAGGCAGGTCTGGTGGCCTCTACTCCCTCCGCCTCTGTTTACCTGGGCGGATCGTAACCCCGTCCCTGGATTTGAAGGACCGTTTCCCTGGAAGAAGGTTCTCGGTGGACATGGGCCCACTGCCTTCCGGCCTCCTCAGCTTCGGGTGACAGGTACTTGCATAGTCCTGTCAAGGGTCCCTGGCGTGGGGAGAGCCACTTTCCTCTGCTGGGCTCCAGGTGCTCTTGTTTACCTTTCAACCGTCCATATTATAAGGTAAAATTTGATGGAAATGTTTCTGGGTGTGGGTTCTCTGAGTTCATCTTCCTTGGAGACCATTGAGCTTTGGGGATGTTTGTCACCAAATTTGGAAAGTTTTCAGCCATTATTTCTTCTCATATTCCCTCTCCCTTCCTCTCTTCTCTGGGGACTCCCACGAGGCACATTGGTTCCGCCTGATGGCCTCCCTCGGGTCCCCTGGGGTCCAATCACTTCTCTTCAATTTGTGTTCTTTCTGATGCAGATTCAGTGTTTTTTGCCACCATGCTGTGAGTTTGCTGGTTTTCTCTTCTGGGTGCTTGAGTCTGCCTTTCAATTCCTCGAGTGAGTTTTTCTTTCCAGTTATTGTGTTTTATGCCGCATGATTCTTTTTTTGGTTTCTTCTCGGGCTTTCCATCTCTTTGTTGACATTTCTGCTATGTTTACACAGTGTTCTCTTGGCTTTCTGCATATCTTTGAGCATCCTTAAGATAGTTAAGTCTTTATCTAGTAGATCCGCCTCTAGGTCTTTTTCAGGGCACTTACTGTTGATTGATTAATTTTTTCCCATTGAATGGTCCATACTTTCCCGCTCTTTTGGATGCTTTGTGATTTTTGTTGTTGTTGTTGTTGTTGTTGCTGAAAACTGAGCATTTGAATCTAAAAATACAGTCACTCCAAATTCATGTTCTCCCCCTTCCTCAGGGTTTTCTCTTTTTGTTATTGTTCATGTATTTTTTATTGTTTCTGTGCTAAGGCAAAGCTTGGTATATAAACTGAAGGTCTTCTCAGGTCTCTTCCAAGCCTATGCCTTTCCCTGGACATGTGGAGTCACTTTCTAATTTTAATATTTTCTAATGTCCTAATCTTGAATGTCTGGATCCCAAAAAGGGAAAAAAGAAAAATGAAGAGGCGAAAAAGGGGGCCAGTGCTCTAGATATCTTGAAAGTCACCTCAAGCAGAGGAGAGGCCTTTGTAATCCTTAGGAAGGTGTAACAACTGTGGCCTGCCTCCATTGGCACCTCGGTGATCAGAAGCAACAGAGACAAGACCACAGATGCTGTTACATGTTTAAATATCAGGAGTCCCCCAAAAGCTTATGTGTGAGGCAATGCAAAAACATTCAGCAGAATGACAACTATCAAGAATACAAGTAACAAACAATAAATGTTAGCAAGGGCGTGGAGAAAAAGGTTCACTCATACATTGCTGGTGGGACTGAAAATTGGTGCAACCACTCTGGAAAGCTGTGTGGAGATTCCTCAGAAAACTTGGAATGGAACCATCACTTGACCCAGTTATCCCACTCCTCAACACATACCCAAAGGACTTAAAACCAACATACTATAGTGACGCAATCACATCAATGTTTATAGCAGCTCAATTCACAATAGCTAAGCTATGGAACCAGCCTAGGTGCCCTTCAACAGATGAATGGATAAAGAAAATGTGGTATATGTACACAATGGAGTATTAGCCATAAAGAAGAATGAAATTATGGCATTTGCCAGTAAATGGATGGAACTGGAGGCTATCATGCTAAGTGAAATAAGCCAGTCCTCAAAAAGCAAAGGCCAAATGTTCCCTCTGATATGTGGATGCTGACTCACCACAGGCTGCAGGGGGAGGGAGGAGTGGAGGTTCACCAGATTGGATGGGGGGGGATGGGGGAAGGAAGGGGAGATGGGAATGGGAAAGACAGTAGAAGGAACCGGACATAACTTTCCTGTGTTCACATATGAACACACAACCAATGTAAACTCCACATCATGTGCAACCACAAGAATGGGAAGTTACGTATGTATGTTTGACATGTCACAATACACTCTACTGTCATGTATAGCTGAAAAGAATAACAACAACAAAAACATTCAGAGGTGAGATGATTGGGTTGTGAGAGCCTTAACCTGATCAGGGAATCAATCCCCTGATGGGATTCACTGAGTGGAAACTGAAGGTAGGTGGGGTGTGGCTGGAGGAGGGTCACCGGGGCGTGCCTTTGGGGTATATATTTGTATCTGGTGAGTGAAGTCTCTCTCTCTCTGCTTCCTGATCATCATGAGGGCTGCACTCTTCCTCCATGATGTCCTGCCTTATCTCGAGCTCCGGGGGGAATGGAGTTGGCTGTCTGTGGACTGAGACCTCTGAAACCGTGAGCCTCCCAATCAACTTTTCTTCCTATAATGTTTCTTGGCTGCAGTGGAAAAGCTAACTAAAACAGATGCCCCCAAACACAGAGGACAGGGTCTTTTTGCCTACGGTGGCTCAAGAAAACTGCGTGCGTGTTGCCGCAAGAGCATCTGCACAGCTGCCTGCTCAGGGGATGGGGGTGGGGAAGAGCAGCTCCAAGCTGAGGGTGACCACAGCCAACCAGGCACGACTGTCCCTGGGTCTGCACACTTTCCACAGACTCCAGAGTCCCAGGCGCGGTTAGTGTTGAGTGGAGAGTCAGAGTCTTGGTGGTTTCCATTTCCCCCTCCTTTTAGTGGGGCTTATCCAATGAACGATTCTTGGAGTGTGCTACTGGGAATTGAACTCAGGGGCACTCGACCACTGGGACACAGCCCCAGCCCTTTTTTGTATTTTATTAGAGACAGGGTCTCACTGAGTTGCTAAGTGCCTCGCCATTGCTGAGGCTGGCTTTGAACTCGCGATCCTCCTGCCTCAGCCTCCCAAGTGCTGGGATTACAGGTGTGCACCACCGTGCCCAGCTCATTCTGATTTCAATTCTGCTCAAGTTTTTCCTGTGGAACCAAGCATGTTGCATGTCCTAGATCTTCACTGAAGATGTGCAGGAGCCCTGTTTGGGGAGATGGTTTGAATTGCGGTTGACTATGAACCGTGGAGATTTGGGCATTGTCGCCTTCCGTAGTCTCACGGGACTTGTTCCGGGATCTCGAGTGACTTGGCCGAAATTGCTGATCGGGTCAGCGCCATTTTGGTGGTGTGTGTGGCGTGTGTTAGTCGTTGTTAGAACCAGAGAGAAAAGTTATCAGAATAAAAAGCTGTTTGTCTCCAGTTTGCCTCTGAACTTCTTCCCGCGGCTCCGTTGCTCCAAGCGCTTCAGGCAGCAACAAAGATGGAAGACCACAGGGTGGTTTTTGAAAATTCCTATTTCCTCATATGCTTCATGATTTTTGGTCGAGAGCTCATGTTAGCTCTAGAAATTCTTTGGTTCCGAAGTTCATTCCTACAAGGAATCTTCCATTCATTCTCTGGGGTACCATGGAGAGACTACTATAAACCAAAATTTTGCTTTGGGGTTTTCAGATTGTGTAAGTCACTTAAATTAGTCCCCAAGTCACTTTGGAGATGAGCACAAGATTAAAGAAACTCATGGGAAACTTTCCTTTTTACAAATGCATTTAAAGCCAAGGACAACGGGCAGGGGAGGGTCCCCACTGTCTCCCTGTGGATGCCCTTATCAGAGGCGCCAGGTCTGCACCAAGGGCCTCTGATCTGACTTTCCCCTCGGGTGGGTTTCTGGCTTTGCCTCCTCTCTCCAGATGTGCACCCAGTTACAGCCCAAGCTCCAGAGTCTCGAGATCTGCAGAGGTCTTAGGGACTAGACCCAGTGGTACTTAACCACTGAGCCACATCCCCAGCCCTTTTTTATTTTTTATTTTGAGACAGGGTCTTGCTAAGTTGCTTAGGGCCTCACCAAGGTGCTGAGACTGAACTCGCGATCCTCCTGCCTCAGCCTCCCAAGCCGCTGGGCTCACAGGCGTGTGCCACCACGCCCGGCGTCAGTGCTGGTCTTTATGGAGCCACACTTTCCTGTGGTGTCTTGCGGGGTTTGTGGTGTTTCCCCACAAGCTTGTCAAGGCATCTGAAAAGAGGTTTGAGCATTTTCCCAGCCTTTTTCAGTGTTCGCAGTGAGAGGGTTTCTCTGCACGTTCAGTCCGCCTCCTCACCTGCAGTGGGGGTCCTTCCTGCTTCAGGTCCGTGAGCTGTGTCTCTGGCCTGGGAGCCCTCGGGTCACACTGGGTGGCTCGGCACCTGTGCTCTCACTGTCCGAGGGCTGATCGCGAGGACGGGCCTCGGGCAGCTTTCTTGCCTTCTTTCTTGTTTTCTTTTGTTTTTTGGGTTCTTAATCCTGTGACAGCGAAACCCCCACACTGACCCTGCTCCTCACCCCGTCCCAGGGAGTCCGTCTGTGCACCGTGGGGCCGAGCCCCGGGGAACTGGGACCAGCAGAGAGGAGAGCCACCGTGCTTCTGGAACTTGAGTGATCTCGAGTCTCCTAAGCGTATAAATGGACTCTAACACCCCCTTTGGCCACATCCTCCCAACCTCCAAAGAAAAGTGAGGGCCCGTCTCTGTCCGCCCCTCTCCACCCATGGCTGTAGACGGGCATCGTCGTGATTTTGTCCTTGCAGCCAGAAGTCCCGTGGGGACGAGGCAGGGCCGCGGTCTGGTTGGAGTGGACGGCGTAGAACCCAGTTTTGTGTCCCCAGCTGCAAGTGCCATGTGGATCCTCTGGAAACCAACGGAAGCGAGTCCCGTGCCTCCCAGGGAGGCCCCGAGGGACCTGGCGGGAGCTCGGTGGGCAGGCCCGGCACCCCGCCACCGACTGTCTCGGAGGTCGCCATTCCCCTCCCAGTGCAGGTTCCCGCCTGGGATCTCTGTTGAGACCCACAACCACTCGGGTTCGGTGGAGGGGCGATGGGGGAGGCCAGTTTGGGAGTGAGCTCAAGTGTCCTATGAACTCCAATTCTTACTCAGTTTGATGATTGTAACGGCCTCACTAGGAGCCTCCCTGCCTCCCGCCCGAGTCCCCCACCCTCCCCCCACACTGTGTGGGTGATCCGAAGGGCAAGTCTCGCCTGGTCCTCTCCTGTTCTATACCCTTCAGTGGCTCCCCAGTGCCTCTGGACCAACCTCCAGGGCCGTTGAGGTCTGGCTTCTTTCTAACCCTCCAGCCTCATCTCCCCTCCTCTCCTCTCTCCAGACACACTGGATGCTAGTCTGTCTTTTCACAGTGTCTTACTCCTTCAAGCACGTGTGCGTGATATTCCCCTGGTCTGGGACATCTCCCCACACCCCTCGCACACGCGCACCTGCTCACCAGTCACGTCTGAGCTGCCTCCGTCCTGTGGCCCGGCCACGGAGCTGGGATTGCTTCAGAGCCCGTTGCTTCTCCAGGAGGAGAGCTCAGGGGGCGGGGGCCGGGCCTCGGGCGCATCACGAGGCTCTAAGCCCCGCTCTGGCTGCACAGCCTGTTTCCTGCTGGTTGGTAAAAGGGCCAGTTGGCGAGGGCCTCGGGTCTCACACAGCCCAGCTCCGGGCACGGAGGCGGGGCGCTGGAGGAGTTGACAGGACCGACGGTTTTCAGATGTTTGAGACGCACTGCCCCATACGCCATCGCAGCAACCCCATGCATTTGGAAATAGTGCCATCATCACCACCCCTACTTCATAGACGAGAATGTGGGGGCACAGGGAGGTGCCAAGGCCCCGAATCCAAAGGCGACGGCTCTGGGTTTATCCAGGCAAGTGAGGCCAGAGATCTGACCCTCTGACTACCAGGAAGCAGCACGGGCCTGCGGAAGCTTCCGGGCTGGTTCCTGAGACAAGGCGGGGAGGCCAGCAGAGGACTTCCAGAGCAGGTGCTGGGGAGGAAGAGGAGGTGACCTGCTGCTGTCTCAGAGACCGTGGGAGGCCACGTGGGGCTCAGGGCATGCTGGTGTCGCAGACCCCGGAGGGGGCTCAGAGCCCCCTCCTCCAATGCCCCGTCACCTCTGGCCAGGAGGCGATGCTGAAGCCAGGCCAGAGCTGAGGGCCAGAGGCTCCCAAAGGCCTGGGGTGGAAACGGCACAGCTAAATGTCAGGGTTTAGGTCCCCGGCCAGGCCTGGCCGCCCAGGCTGCACTCGACCATCCCGCCCTGGAGGAAGAGCAGGCAGCGTCCACGGGAGCCCCCGGGAGGGCTTCCCAAGGGCCACCCGTCGCCGTGGCGGCCAGGTCGGGGCGGGGCAGCCGGTCTGTGTGGGGCGGCCGCAGCCGGGCCACCCGGACACCTCTGACAGGCAATTTCCGACTTCCTATGGAATCACAGCGTGAGGCAGGGCCACCACTGTGGGCGCCTCCCAGGGGAGGGCTCGCCACCGCTAAAGGCCCCACTGTCCTCCCCTGCAGAACGGCGTCCAGGGCAGCCGGTGTCGGGGAGGACTCCGCAGCCCGGCCTGGAAGTCAGGCTCTGGACGGCCTGTCCCTACCTGCCTGGGTGACCTCGGGCAGTCCTCTCTGGGCCTCAGTTTCTCCCTCTATGGAAAGAGGCGTGGGCCGAGGGGTGCCGGGGCCCTTCCCAGCCCTGAGAAGTGGCACTCGGCTCAATAAAGCTGGGCGTGGGGACGGCGAGGCGCGGGGGACGGGGCTGGACGCGTCCCGGGTTGGAACCGTTAAAGGAGGCTCTGTTCAGCCCAGCCCCAGGCTCCAGGTCCAGAGACTGGGATCCACCCAACCAAATCAGCCAGGGGCAGCCAAAAGCATGAGTAAGGAGACGCCGGGCCATAAACATGTCATCCTCACAAACAGCCAGCCCCTCTGGGGTCCCGCGGGCCTGCTGGGGAGGAGGCTGCAGTTGGGGCCCCTCGGCCGCCACCTCCACTGGCTCGCTGGGCCCAGGGTGTCAGGGTGGAGGCCTGGGGCCTGGGAGGGAGTCCTGGCGGGGCGTGTGGGAAGGGGTTGGGGGAGGCTGGGCCCCCAGGCTGGGCAGCGAGGCCAGGAGCGAGGGAGGCCGCCCGTCCGGAGGCGGCGCAGGGTTTTCTGGGATGTCTCCGCTCTGCATCTGCCGGGGCTCCTGCTTCTTTGGCTCTGCCGCTCCCCACAGTTCCAGAGAGCCAGCAGCCTGGGGGCCTTGGGAGCACTGTTCCCGGCTCTCTCCAGACTTCCTCCTTCTATCAGCCTCCTGGCCCCAGGATGCCACCGGCAGCCACTCCTCCACGCTGGGTGCTGGACACCATCCCTGTCCCTCCTGCTCCCTCTCTACCCTCACCTCAGAGAGTCCCGTCCTGGGACTCCGACCCTGTGTGTGGCCTCTCCACGGCCCTTCCTCTCCCTCCCCCCATTTCTCTTTCCCTTCTTGGACCTCAGGTGTCCCGACAGGGCCACCGTCGTCTGTGCTCAGATGGTTTGCTTCTACCTGTTTCTTGTCTCTGGGCAGGCGCGGCGGCACAGCCTGTAATCACAGCAGCTGAGGAGTCTGAGTCAGGAGGATCTCAAGTTCAAGGCCAGCCGAGGCAACTTAACAAGACCCTGTCTCAATTAAAAACATAAAGGGCAGGGGGGTGTAGCTCAGTGGCAAAGACCCCTGGGTCCAATTCCAGGTCCTGGAAAAAACAAACAAGTAACATAAAGAATCAGAATCTTCACCTTCCGCAGTGCAAGCAGAGGCTCTGGCAACCCCGAGTTCCCGCGCAGGCCTGGCCTGCTCCGGTCCTGGCCTCCCAACACCCGGGGCCGTCGCTGCCTGGCTGTTGCCCCACGGCCCCCTGCGACGAAGCGACGGCACCACCTTGTCTCGCCCATCCGCCTCCTTAAGCCTCACTTTTGCTTTTTGTAAAAGGGCGTCATTTTGTGCGTGAGTTTTGGGGTCGAATTTTCGTGCTTAACGTTGTGTGGCCGAGCGTGCGAGAGGGCTCGCGACAGGGGTGGCATCGTCCCCTTCCTGCTCACACCCCTTTACTACCTGGTCGGCTCCCTCCTACCAGGGGCGCAGTCCAGTCCCCACCCTGAGAGCTGGGCTTACGTGACATTGTTCTGGCCCATGCGAGGTGGTAGAGGTGGTACTGTTCTGGGTTTGAATGAGTCCCTTGAAGTCCATGTCCTGGACACTTCATCCTCAAAGGCCCCCGTCAGTGGCATTTGGAGGGGCCTTTGGGAGGTGATTAGGGTTAGAGGAGGTCATGTGGGCGGGGCCCGCGCGATGGCATCAGTGGCTTCTTGAAAGCACCAAGAGAGACCCAAGCTAGCAGCGTGGTCCGTCTCCCCAGGTGAAGCCCTCCACCATGTGACAGCAAGAGGCCCGACTGGCTGCTGGCACCCTGCTGTGGATGTCCCACCTCAGGAACTGTGACAAAAATCAATCTTCATTCTTTTCTTCCTTCTGGTACTGGGGATTGACCCCAGGAGCCCTTTACTGCTGAGCTGCATCTCCAGCCTTTTCATTTTTTATTTTGAGGCAGGATCTCACCAAGTTGCTGAGGCTGGCCTTGACCTCGGGATCCTCCTGCCTCAGCCTCCTATTACCCAGTCTGTTGTGTTCAGTTATAAAAACAGAAAACAGACTGGGTGGGACAGGAAGAGGATCTGCCTCTCCTGCATCGTCCCCTGAGACTTGCCTGAGCAAGTCTGCTGGGTGACAAGAGACACGTGGCCCGGCTGCCACCGTTCTCAGTCAGCGGCTGGTGGCTGTCAGAAGCAGAGCCTCCTCCCCGACCCTGCTGACCCTGGACCCGTGAGGAAGGCCCGCTGAGGCGGAACTGCCGAGGAGCCCTCTCTGGAAGGCCCCCAGTGGACTCAGGAGGTAACTGACCTGCACCACCGAGACCGCGGTGGTGGTCCCACGGCTGAGGCCAACCCACGCGCCAGACGGGCTTGTCGCTGGGCGCTGCTGGGGTTCGCTTGTGGCCACACAGTGTGCTGTGTGGGGCGTGGCTGGCCCGTCCGCACCCCTGCGGATGGGCATCTGTCCCTGTGCTGGGAAGCCACGTCCACCAACTCCTCGGCACACGCCCCTGTCGGCCCTGCTCGAGAAACTGCTGCTCCCCTGCCAGTCCCCGGGAGCCCAGGGTCCGTCCTCGCCGTCCCAGAGGGGCCATCAATGTGAAGCTGGCCAGCACATCGCCCTGCTCTCCGCCTGGGTGGCTCGCCCCGGCCTCCGGGCACACCTGCGGCTGCCGTGTCTGTCCCCTGGGCCCCTCGAGGCGCCTGTGAGTTCAGGACACAGCGTGTGGACAGGGGAGCCCGCGCCTCGCCTTCCCCGCAGTCTTCACCAGCCCCAGCCACGGGGAGCCCCCCCGCAGCGGTCTCCTGGTCCCACAGGGACAGACTGAGCGCGTGGACGGGCACAGGCAGTGTGGGCCTGGGCGTCCTGCCTGTGTGAAGCCTAAGGAGGGCGCGTTGCCCTCGAGGAGCCGCGGCCCAGGGGTGGGCCAGGACGGGCAGAGCAGCGCCGTCGCCGCCTGTCCGAGACTCCGACGTGCGCTCGTGGGCCTTGAGGGCGGGCCACCCGGCCAGGCTCCCTGGTGAGGGCCATCCTGCCCACCCCCCGCCCAGGCCCAGCCAGGCCTGGCATGAGGGGCGTCAACGTAAATATTTGCTGAATACGTGATTAATGAGGAGAAGGAGTCTCAAGACGCAAGAGCTGCATGTCAGTCCCGCTCTGCCACATACCAGGCAGCGGGGATGGCCAGGACGCGTTTCCCGTCTGGCCTCAGACATTTTCCAACATCCTCTCCAACTCCCACATCCTCGGAAGACACGGAGATGTGGCCTGTGCCTTCAGGGGGCTCCTGGCCCCCGTGCAGGTGTGTACACACACGAAGCCGGTCCCAGGGCCGGGTGTGGAGGTGACAACCACGAAAACACGATGGCCATCATTTTGGGAGCCTTGTTCTGGGCCGGGGGCGGGGCTGGGTTCACATGGCTCCTCTCATCTTTCCCTTAACCAAATTCACAAGATGGGTGATGTCATTGTGTCCATTCTCCAGATAGGGACACTGAAGCTCCCAAGGGGGGACAAAAGTTCCCATAGCTGGAAAGTGGCAGAGGCAGTTTTTGCAGCAAGGTCTGCGTGTTAGTCAGCTTGGTGTTACTGTAACAAAATGCCTGACACAGGCTCCGTATGAAGCAATGGTTTTAGAGGTCCAAATCCCAGATCCAGCTGCCCCCTGGGTTTGTGTCTCTGGGGATGGTGGCGTGTCATGGGACATCATGGGCACTTTGGAGTGAGTCTCCATGTGGAGTTCAGAGTTGCGAGCCTGGAAGCAGAGGGGAGTGGGTTCCCTAGCCCCACCTGAGGGCTCACCCCCGCGGACCTACAGACCTCCCACCAGACCCCACCTTCTGAAGGTGCACACCCCCAGCACTGCCCACCTGGGGCCTAGGTGTGTGGATGGACTTTGGGGGACAGTCATCTGACCGGGCTGTTGGACGCTGATCTCTCGGCCACCACACTTGACGGCCTCGCTGAGAGTCTGGCCTCCAGCTCCTGGGGACAGGCCTCTCGCTGCCCAGTGGCAGCTCTTGGGGAGGAGCCCGAGCTGAGGGATGGGGGTGAGCGAGGCCTGGGTGCGGCGTGCGGGTGGTGAGGACAGTGGCCTCTCCGGGCCTCTGCTGGAGCAGCCGAGACCCCACGGGCAAGAGGGGCTCGGGTCAGCCGGCCTGCGGTGGGCTCCTGCCTCCTGCGCTGGTCAGGGTGGCTCCTTCCTGGCCGGGATGAGGGGAGGCAGAGGTCAGCGGAGGCCCTGCCTCTGGCCTGCCCTCCTGGAGGGTGGACTCCCAGCCGGCCCGAGAGGGCCTGAGATGGCCTCTCTGCACTCGGGCAGAGCCAGGCCTTGAGGTCCCTGATCCAGCTCCGGGACCAGAGCCGCCTAGCGAGAACCAGGCCGCACGGAAGCGCCCGGGAGGGGCTGCTGTGGCCTCAGGCGTGTGCGCTCTGCCCCGGGAGGTGGGGAGCGAGAGAGGAGGGGTGGAGGCCGGCTAGGCCAGGGCCTGGCCTGTTGAGTCAGGTTTCCTGACGGCTCAACCCTAAGGAGGCTCGAA
The DNA here is from genome assembly GCA_025594165.1 of Tamias sibiricus. Lineage (NCBI taxonomy): Eukaryota > Metazoa > Chordata > Mammalia > Rodentia > Sciuridae > Tamias > Tamias sibiricus. The sequence continues at coordinate 9,437,698 of CM046662.1, read as the reverse complement.
GTGGCCGCCGTGGAGCTGCCCTTGCAGCTGCGCCTGGTGGACGGCCCCAGTCCTGGTTGCAGCTGTGGGCTGTCCCCGTTCCAGGCCCCCACCCAGCAGGTCTGAGGAAGGCCTTGGATGCCGAGCTCCATCGAGTCACCCGGAGGGAGGGCCTCTCCGGGCCCCCAGGGAAAGGTTTGGATGGTGGGCCCTGGGGTCTTGCAGCTGGAGCCCCTGCCCTTCCAGGGGCCAGGGAGGGTCAGAGGGCCGCGGCCGCAAGGGCCCTCCTTGCTGGTTCAGGGGCCTCAGGGAGCTTGTCTCCCAGCCTTTTTGGGACTGTCCCTGGAAGTAGCCCAAACCCCAGGGACTTGGGCCAGAGCATGGGGATCTGCGCACACCGACCTGGGTGGGCGGGGAGGCTTGCTCACCAGGGCCTTCGGAAACATCCCCACACACTTTCCTCCAGGCAGGCTGCGTCCCTTTCCAAGTCTTCGACTTTCCATTGCTCCTCCAGATCTGGAAACAGGGTGTTCCTGCCTCTTCCCCCGCTGACCCCTCTGCCTGGGCCCGCCCCGCTGCGTGTCAGCAAGTCCCCGCGCTCTCCGACGCCAGGCCAGAGCCTGCTCAGCCCAGGACCGTGCGGAGGCGGGCGCCGGGCCCCGTTGGCCTGCAGTGATGCCCTTGCTCCTGAGCCCCAGGGACGCCCGTCCACGGGGAGACGGGCACGCAGGCTGGACGGGGCAGGGCTTTGGCACTAGCAGTGTCACCTGAGAAGGCGTCTTGAGCAGCCAGAGTCACAGTGTGCTCATCTTGAAGTGGGGGTCTTCCTGTGTGCTTGGCACACAGTGAGGTTGAAAGAAGGCAACGGTTCAAGCCCCAGTGGCTTTGGGTCTCCGAGGTGGAGGTCACCTGCTGGAGCTTGCTCTGGGGGACTGTCCCTATGTGAGTCTCCAGGCATGAGAAGGTGCCCGGGGGTGCTGCAGACATAAGTGGGTATGGTTCCCATTACACAGCTTCCCAGCTGGGGGACGCTGAGCCATTCACTGCACCTCTCTGAGCCCGTCACCAGTGAAATGCGATGTCATGTGCAGACAAAGCGCCATCTTCCTCAAGGGGCCGTGGGCAGGTCAGTGACACAGGCAAGCCCTTGCCACCATGCTGAGCTCGAGGGGTGAGACGGTCCTGGCGATTCTTCCTGGGGTCAGCGTGGTGCCGTGGGCCGCGGCGCACCCTGACGTGGCTGGGGAGGGGACGCTGGACGTCCGGGGCCCTGGTGCTGCTGCCCCCTCCCTCCACCAGCCGCCCCCTCTCCAGGCCACAGCAGACACAGAAGCAGGGGACGAGGCAAAGAACGAGGGCGAGGTCTGAAGCCAGAGCTGCCGCTGCGGAGCGCAGGAGGCGCGGCCGGATGCGCGGGCGGCGGGGACGCCCCAGGTCTCGGGACGGCGCGGGCCCACTGCAGAGTGTTGACAACAGGGACAATGAGAAGCATCACAAGGCAAATTATCACGTTGCTTTTTCCACTCTGAGGGCCTCTACAAAGCATTTCAGACGGATGAGTCAACACACACGTCTCCTTACAGACATCGGAACCAAGGAATGAAGACATTTTTTCTCTCCTTTAGGAGAAACAGAGAAAACTCACAAAAAAGATCCTGCGCTGGCTTGCGCCAAAGCTCGAGGAAACGTGTGAGTGACTCTCTTTCTAGCAGTGGTTTGGGAGGCCACGGAGGTCACTCGTCCAGCCTTCAGACGAAGGCCCTGCTGGCTGGTGAGTCAGGTCCTCGAGGTGACAGGACCCGTCACAGCTGCCTTGGCACATAGGTGCCTCTGTGTGTGTACAGAGTAGCTGTATACAGCAGGCGCGTGCATCTATGTGTGTGTGTGTGTGTGTGTGTGTGTGTGTGTGTGTGTTGTGGTTTGGTAAAATAAAGCTTGCAAATTAGGATTAATTTATAACTTGTTATAGCTCAATCATTGGCTGGAGTTCCCTTTATGTTACAGCAGATGGACTTTTGCGTGAAATATTTTCCCGGGTTGCCATGGAGACGTGCCAACATCTTTCTGCGGAAGGGATTCCCTGCGGGCCCGTTTGTTGCGCCCGGTACCAAATCGCGTGCTGCCTGAATCTCTCGAAGGCTGCTGGAGGAGCCCGGGGGCTCTGGGCGTCCCTGGCCTCTCCGCTACTGCCACCGGGGACAGGCTGCCGAAGTCGCTAGGGCTGGAGGGGAGGCAGGGCTGGCCTGGCCTGGGAGGGGGCCGCCCAGGTGAGCCCGGCAGCTGCGGGGAGGGCTCCTGCGAGAGGGGAGACGTCCCTGGGCTCACGGAGGGCCAGCTAGTGCATCTCGTCCCTGTCCCAGCCTGCAGGGGGCCCTGAGGTCAGAAGTGCTCCAACCCGTCCTGCCTGTCACCTCGCCTGGGTGACTTCCCGAGACAGGGTGGGGCGGGCTGGACGACGGGGTGTTCTACACTCAGGGGTCTTTGGTGTCTGCGCAGCCACAGGCTGGGCGGGGTGGCCAAGCGCAGCCCCTGCCAGTGCCTCAGCTCTTGGAGCCTCAGACAAAACCTGCAGCCCCCCACGCAACCTGCAGCCCCCACGCAACCCGCAGACCCCACGCAACCCGCAGCCCCCACGCAACCCGTAGCCCCCCACGCAACCCGCAGACCCCACGCAACCCGAAGACCCCACGCAACCCGCAGCCCCCACGCAACCCGCAGCCCCCCACGCAACCCGCAGACCCCACGCAACCCGCAGCACCCACGCAACCTGCAGCCCCCACGCAACCCGCAGCCCCCACGCAACCCGCAGCCCCCCACGCAACCCGCAGACCCCACGCAACCCGCAGCCCAACTGGGCAGACACACTTGGGCCTGTCCGAGGAGGAACGTAAACACGGCCCGCCGACTCTGGAGACGGAGGCTGTGCGCGGAGCCCGGCCTCCCCGTCCCCTCGGCAAAGAGGGTGAGGTTTCCAGGGAGCGGAGTTGACACACGGCGGCCTGGAGTGATGGCAGGACACAGGCTTTGAAGTCAGACCCGGGGCAGAGGCCCGAATCCAGGCTCGACCCGGGATGGACGCTGGGCAGCGGGCTCCGCACTGGGAGCCCCCGTCTGTGAAACGGGCCCACAGAGCCCGGCTCCCGGCAGACTCTGCTCTCCTGCTAGGAAGGAGGCCCTCAGCAGGCAGCAGATGGGGCGGATACCCGTTGACGCGTGAACGCGTTTGGCCTGTCTGACGTGGTCCGCAGTCAACAAGCGGTAGGATGACTTTAATCCGGCACTTCTCAGGCTCCCGGGAGCCTTCCCTCTGCTCCTTTTCTTAACTTCCTGCCCTGGGCCGTGTCGATGAGGATCCTGAACCCTCGGGTCGCCTCCACAGCCTCTTCCAACCTATCACAGACAACAGCCCATCCTGTTAGCCCAGTGGGGGACGTCTCCTCCCAGGAGAGGCCACTGTCGGGACTCATTAGATGGTGTGTTGGTCAGCTTCTCCTCACTGTAACAAATCCTGTGAAAAGTCAGCTTAAAAAGAGGAAAGGTTTATTTTTGTTTATGGTTTCGGAGGTCTCAGTCCATGGTTGCTTGGCCCCGTTGCTCTGGGCCTGGGGTGGCCCGGTACATCCCGGCAGGAGCACATAGTAGAGGAGGCTGCTCACTTCCTGGATGCCAGGAAGCAAAAAGAGAAACAGGAAGGGGCCAGGCCCAATGTTCTGTTTAAGGGCACACCAGTGGCCTAACTCTTTCCACTAAGCCCCTCCTCCTAAAGGTGCCACTGCTTTCATCAGGCTGGTGACAAGCATTTCACACATGGGTCCTTGGGGGACACTTCCCCAAACCACAGTTGGCGGGCAGGATAGACACCTCACTCAAATGGCCTCATGTTATCAGAGGAGCTTGTCAACAGCTTCAGGTATGGCTGAATCTAGGTGTCCAGCCAATCATCGTCCATTTTTTAGACTCGTTGTCTTCCAGTTTGGATCTGCCTTTGGGCAGGCTCTGTCCTTGTGATAATAGGATGGCGGCCCACTTCATGACCACTTCCCATGAGCTCTGCACTTAGCAGAAGGAAGACTTCCCAGGTTCAAGTCCAAGTCCCAGGACTGACTTTCACTAGATGATGTGGTAGCTAGGTTTTCATGGCTGTGACCAAAATACATGACAAGAACAACTCAAGGAGCCAAAGTTTATTTTGGCTCATGGTTTCAGAGGGTTAGTCCACGGTTGGCTGGTTTCATTGCTCTGGGCTTGTGGTGAGGTGGCATCGTGGGCACAGGGCTCGGCGGAGGAAAGCTCAGCTCATGGGGACCAGGAAGCAGAGGGAGCGGGCGGGGACCCGCCTCCTCCAGCCACACGCCACCTGCCCACAGCGACCACCCAGTCCATTCAAGCTAGGACGGACTGCGTAGCTCATGGCTCTCGCCGGCCAGTCACTTCACCTCTGATGATTTCTGCATTCACACGGGCGCTTTGGAAGGACTCTTCATGTCCCAACCACAGCAGATGCCCCTGGGCGACAAGCCAAGCTGATCACAGGCCTATCCCGGGATCCCGGAACCTCGCCTGGCCTGAGATGGAGGCAGAAGCAGTTCTCCAAGGCCGAGGAGGATGCTCTCACCAGAGGACCACCAGGATTTGCCGAGGGAGGGGAGCAGCCTGACCTCTGTGCTCATGACCAGATGGTAAAGGGAGCTGAACGGTCCCTGTGACTTTTCTTATTTTGCAGAAAGCTGGAAGTTCAGAGTCTGGGGACCTTGCCCAAGGCCACACAGCATGCCTGCGGCAGATGCAGGGTAGGGCCCTTAAAGCTTTCTGTTGGGCTTTATAAGAGGAGCTGAGTCTCATAGTGGGTCTGCAGCCTGCGTTTGGAAGATGAGTGAGGGATAGAAGCTCTCCCCGGAAGGCCAGACGCAGCAGGGGAGGCTTCTGGGCCCACGCTGGGGCGCTTGGGGCACTTGTTCCCGTTGGTGGGAGGAGCACGTGCCCAGAGATGCCTTTCTGCATCTGCCCCAGTTCCCAAGCAGTTGCTGTTAGCATTTGCACATTTTGTAAGCCAGTCGTCCTATCTTGGTTGTCTCAAGCGAGACACAACCTGGCCTTGGTGTTGTTAAGGACCCTGTTTGCACACACGTTCTCGTGCAGGCCCGTTGGACACTCGGCTTGTTTGGGGAAGGCCCCTGGTCAGGCCCGCACATCCTCACAGCGCTGGGGCCATCCAGGAAGGTTCTGGATGTCTCCATCTCAAGTCAGTTCTGCAGACACGTCCCGGGGCTGGGGCCCCCTCCAGTCCTCTTGTAATTCCAAGTGTCATCGCCACTTGAGAGCCACCTGGAGAGTCCCAAGCCCGTGCTTCCTCCCTGTCTGATCGCGGTCGTGTTCACCCATGCCGAGCAATGAGCAGCCTGGCACCCCCGGGGCGTCAGGGTGTCGGCACGCGTGACATCCTGCCCTTCGATTCATCTGTGGGACCTTGTCCTTCAAGAATTGGATCCACGTAAAGTGTGCAAGGGTCTTTGACAACTGTGACACGGTACACAGAACAGGGGTTATAAAATGCAAGACGCTTTCCCACGTCACCCCCTGTCTAACCCTCACCAGTTTCTTGATTCCTTCGTCATTGGAAATTGGCGTACTAGATGGTCTAGATGGCAGGCAGGCAGACGGGTGGGTGTTTCTGCTTTTTCTTGTCTCTCTCTTTTAATAAACGGCTCCATGAAGCCAGACGTCACGACCGCTCTGTTCACATTGTATTCCCAGCACATGATGTTGTCCTGGCACAGAGTAGTTGCTCAGTAAATGTTTACTAAGTGGGTTAGGCGTGACCGAGAGGTGAGCAGGTGAGCAGGGGACTCCCCCCAGATGACCAAGCAGAGGCACTGGAGTTTGGCACGTCAGCCGATTGCTAGCGATGTGACCTTCTGTATTTCAGCCACCGAGGACATTAAAGATCCCCTCTGACTTCAGTGCTTGGCAAAGTAAGTGTGCAAAGAAAATCAATACCCTTCTCTCTTTCCTTGGAGATTCCACAGTACCGACCACCGTGGGCAAATTATTGGGTTAAGGTTAGTAAATGCCGTTTGACCAGGAGATGCATGGTGAGCACGCGGGTTGTGGGGTTCCTACTCCTGGTTGGGAGAAAGCTGTGAGATCTATGCCTGAGTCCAATGGGGAAGGGCATGGAGGGGCCAGGGAGCTGGAATGGGGAGGTTGGCGTGGTCTGTGTGTTCTGCACAGTGTGTGTGAGTGTGCATGTGCGTATGGGTGTGAGCAGAGGCACCAAAGGAAGGAACTTTGCATATTGGCAAAGGCCCTTGATTCCAGGTTGAGTTTAGTGTTACCTAGGACCCAGCAGCCCCTGGAAGTTCACATGGAGGAGGACCGAGGTGGGGACTCCTTTAAGCATTTCAGGAAGGATGGACGTGGGCCAGGGAGGCTGCGGGGCTGATCTGACAATCCAGGAGGAAGGGGGAGTGTTCCCAGGGAACCACATGACATGGGAAGGTGAGCAGAGCAGGTTTTTGAGACAACTTGGACCCATAAATGGAGAAAGGTTTATCAAATAAGGAGCAAGAGCCAGGCGCAGTGGCGCACTCCTGTCATCTCAGCACTTGGGAGGCTGAGGCAGGAGGACCGCGAGTTCAAAGCCAGCCTCAGCCATGGCGAGGCACTTAGCAACTCAGTGAGACCCTATCTCTAATAAAATAGAAAAAAGGGCTGGGGATGTGACCCAGTGGTCGAGTGCCCCTGAGTTCAATCCCCGGTACAAAAAAAAAAAAAAACTGAGCAAGAGAGGAAGAGTCCAAATTCGTTTTTGTTTTTTCCTTCTGAAATTATAAATGTGATTTTTTTTCCATTGCAAAACATATCTAGCCCCATTACAGGCCGCAATGAGAACACAGGAGGAAATAGTCACCCACGATCCTGGAACCAGGCCGTCACATGGCTGTGCTCCACGACCCCCAGTCCAGGCCGCAGAAGAAGAGTTCCGGATGCGGACCCAGGAGAGGGCCAGGGACGCAGAAGAGGGGCCGCTGCCGCGCCTGGCCCGGGCCATCACGCAGCCCGAGGAGGCGGCGCGGCCCCCGCCCACGCTGATCTGGGAGATCCCCGTCTCCGTGCCACTCTAGGCATCAGGGACGTCGCGTGGCTCCGCTGTGACCGGGTCCCCCTCCGTCCTCCTGCGGTGAGTGTTTGGGCCCCTTTGGCATCTGCCACCTCTTTCTCATTGCATTGGATCATCGTTCGGGGACGCCTGTCCCTCACGGTGACGTCCTGGAAGCTGAGTCCTCTCTGTCCATCCGCGGGACGCCCCGTCCTTGCCACGTCCTCCGGCTGGTCCCGTAGGTTGGTTCACCAGCCCGTTGGTTAGCTGGTCAGCTGGTTAACCAGGCTTTGGGGAGGGACAGGGCCAGCTTCTCCTCCTCGAGCTCACTGACAGGATCCGTCGGTCAGCCCGTGGCTCTGCTGGCTGGCCGTCAGTCCGTCGGCCCGTCTGTGGGTGGCCAGCCGCTTGCGGGTACATCGGCCACTCGCGGGCTCTGGCGCCCGCTGTCCCGCCATCCGTGGGCGGGCAGGCAGGCCGTGCCTCGGCGTGACGGCAGCTCCTCCGCAGCTGGGTTGGTTGCAGGGGGCGGTGGGGCACACCCCTGGTGACACCACCCTGGTGACCTCAGTCCTCACCTGAGAGGGGGAGTGGAGGGAGAAGCTCATTTCCTGCCTGGCACCGTCCCTTCAAGTGCTCTGTCAGCCCTGGAAACTCGAGACCAGACGCTGTTTGTGAAGCCGGTTCCAGAGCCTAGCAGCCAGCCGGGGTCACTCCTCGGCTTCCTTCTGAGACCCGGAGCCGCGGGGCCTGTCCCTCCGCTCCCTCCCTGGGGCCTCCCTGCTCTGCTCGCTGGGGGACTGGTTTTCAGGGCACGTGACCTCTTCAACTGTCCCCGATGCCCGGTGGAGTGGCGGGGCTCCATGCTGGCGTGAGCTCCCCTGGCGAGGAGGCTTGTGGGGAGCCCACCAGGTCCTTGGACCCCAGAGCAGAGGTTGGGGGTCCTGGTCAGGGGCTCATGACCCCAAGAACAAGGCAATCGTCCAGCCTGTGGCCTTTGTCTGCTTGGAAGCCACTTGTAGACCCTGTGGGGTTGGTGGGAAGGTGCCCGGGCTCCGGCTGGGGCAGCTGGGGAGCTGCTGTCCTGGGGGAGTCCTTTCTTTCCCGGCCTGTGGGGGACGGGCTGTTCCATATGCAGAGCGGGGGGTCCAGGGCCTGGGAGCGCAAGCAGCACGCGGGAGCCAGGCCTGGGGTCCCGACCCGCCCGCCGCCAGGAGCAGGGGAGAGGCTCCTCCACGCCCCAGCCTCCCACCCGCGGCTCCCCCAGGCCCCTACCGCCCACTTCCCCCCTCACCTCGTCTGGCTCCCCCCAGGCCCCTACCGTCCACTCCCCCCTCACCTCGTCTGGCCTCCACCAGGACTCGTCAGCGAGCCTCCAAATCAGAGCTGACCCCATGCAGGACGGAGCCGGGGAGCTCCAGTTACAGAGCCACCGAGCGCTCTCGGGGGTCAGGGCGGAGCTCCGTGGACACTCACACCAGATGGCCACTGGACACTTGCTGTCCTCAAAGCCTCGGGCTAGGTGTGGGGATGCAGGTGGCCAGGCAGACGTTGTCCAGACATTCAAGCATTAACAGACACGGACACGGAAGGCGGCTTCATCTACTGAGAGGGCCCCCACAGGAGGCGCCGGGCTCCGTGACTGCCACCTTCAGGCCTCCTCCGTGGAGGTTTGGGGACAGAGGGCTTCCCCAGGAGAACGACTGAGTGTGAAGATCAAGAGTTATTGAGCGGAGGCGAGGAGGGCAGCCCAGGGACAGGCCGCATCAAGCCCCGTGGAGGGAAGGAACCTGGGACTCGGCGCCACAGGTGGCCCCCTCCCACCTGCAGTCCCAGGGCGTGGGAAGGCGGCGGAGAAGCGCGGGGGAGAGACCCCTTCACACTCGCTGCACAGGCACTCTTAGCACACACACTCACTACCACGTGCACTTGCCACTACACATGGATTCAGTATTATACACAACCACATGCGCCCACTATTACAATGCACTCGTTATTACACACACATTTGTAGTTACATGTACTCATTGTTACACATGCATTTGTCATTACACTCATTGGTACACACACTCATTATTACACATATTATTACACAAACACATTTTCTATGTACTCATTAATGCACTCATTATTACACACACTCATTATTACACACGTTATCACACATATTATTACATGCATTCATTATCTTTGCATACCTCATTACATGCATTCATTACACATGTAATCTTTATTACACATTTGTTATTATACATGCTCATTATTATGCCCACTCATTATTACATGTATCCATTATTATACACATCATTATTACACACAGTTATTATTATACACATTCATTATCACATGCACACATTATATATACACTCATTATTACATCATTATTTCACACACATTATTGCAGGAGCCCTTTTGGGGAGATGGCTTAAATTGCGGTTGACTATGGGCCATGGCGATTTGGGCATTGCCGCATTCCGTAGTCTCACGGGACTTGGCCCGGGATCTCGCAGGACTTGGCCTGGGATCTCGAGTGACTTGAGCCGAGATTGCTGATCGAGTCAGTGCCATTTTTTGGTGGTGTGTGGCGCGTGTTAGTCGTTGTTAGAGCCAGAGAAAAAAGTTATCAGAATAAAAAGCTGTTTGTTTCCAGTTGGCCTCTGAACTTCTTCCCGCGGCTTCGTTGCTCCAAGCGGCCATCGCTTCAGGCGGCAAAACATTATTATATCGACTGATCATAACATGCCCACATTATGACACACACTCATTACTACATGTGACTCCATTGTCACACACACATTTTTACACACACTCTATTTCATGCAGTCATTGTCACACACTTTCCTTTTCCCCTCAATTCCTGTGTGCCGCCACCTGTCCTGCCTGCCGGCCCTTTGCCTGCGGCCCTGTCAGAGCTCACAGACCCGGGGCTGGCTAGCAGCACTGGCAGAGCAACCCTTGCGAGGACTCGGCCGCAGCCCCCGGAGAGGCGGGAGGTGGGAGGAGTTAGGGCAGACAGGAAGGGTGTCTGGGCTCTCCCGGCCCCAGGGATGCGGCCGCACCTCGCAGCAGGCTTTTGGGAAACATCCACTCCTGCACCCTCCCTCTTACACCCTCCCCGGGCCACCCTCCTTGCCTCCATCCAAAGCTGCGGGGAGCTCGGTCCGGCTGTCCTACTGGCCCCGTGGTGCCTGGTCCCCGAGCCGCAGGCTGTCCGAGTGGCGAGCCAGCCTCTGGGTTCGCAGGTTCCGGAGACTCCGTGCGCGGGGGCGCCTCGTCCTGAGAGGAGGGAGGATGGACACGCACTGGTGGCCTGCAGGTTCCTACAGCTCATTGCGACCTCCGGATCCCGGAGGTCAAGCCAGGGCTGCGGAGCCCCCAGCAATGCTTCTTTGGGATTCAGGCTGCACACGTCTGGGTGTGTAGCTGTCCTGCCTGGGGTCTCAGTCGCTGCCTGGGGTCTTTCCTCCTCCACCCTCGCTCCCTCTCAGGCATGTGCATGGGGTGGGGTGGGGTGGCCCTTTGAAGGGCTCAGCTGTGACTCAGCTAAGGTCTTACCGGCCACTCGGGCTGCAGGAAGGGTTTGACCCAGGCTACCATGCTCCAAAACCAGAGCTCTTGTCACTGCAGACCCCAAGCCTGCAGGACTGTGTGTGTCCCCAAATCCTCAGGGACACACGGGGTGAGGAATCCTAGGTGTAGCCCTCCAGACCTGGCTCTCGACTGGGCCTAGGCTCAATGTCCCAGCGAAGGCCTCAGCGTCTCACTTGTGAAATGGGCCTGAAGTCCTCCCTTGGGTGCCCACGGTACTCCGGGGTTGAGCAGGTTGCTGCTTGTGGAGAAGCTCTCAGAAGGTCAAAGCTCAGCTCAGAGGCTGCAGACGGTTGACCAGGACGAGCTCTGTAGAGAGCAGCCAGGCCTGTTGTCCGCAGACTGGGGAAAGGTCTCCTGCTTCGTCTGTGGGGGTGGGAGAGAGTGGGGGGCAGTCATGAGGCAGAGAGTCTCCGGGAACCTGGGGGTGAGGCGCGGCTGGGAGAGACGGTCCTTCCCTTTGGAGAGCCAGCAGCAGGGAGGAGCTGCCTCTCCTCTGTGAGGGGAGTCCAGCCCAGGGACCACCTTCCGCCAGTCCTCAGAGGTCAGTGTCCTCGTCATATCACACCAGTGAGCCTGTGTGTCCATGCCCAGGGGTGCCTGTTGCTGGGCGGCAGGTGGATGGGGGTAGGACTGTCTCAGCTTACGTGGCAACTGGACATGGCTTGGGGCAGGCATGGTGCTCAAGAGGGAAAGAGTCCCTGACGTGGGTGTGGAGGAGGAGCGAGGAGGTCCCCGGGTGTCACAGTCAGCTTTGTGTCACTATAATGAAATACCCGACACAAGATATTTATAAAGAAAAAGAGGTTGATAGAACTGATGGTTCTGGAGGTTTCAAGGGCACGGTGCCTGCACTGGCTCAGTTCTAACCAGGGCCCGCGGTGGATGGACGGCAATGGTGGGAATGTGCACCAGGGCGGGCACATCTCCGGGCAGTGGGTAGGGAGATCTAGAGGGGCTAGACACAGGGAGAACTACCAGGAAGTCGCATGAGAACTACCTCCAAGGGCACACCCTAAGGACTGCCTACCACCACCCTCCAGGGGTGCCGCCCTGCGGACCCAGAGTTTTATCACAGTGGACCCTTGGTGGACGCTCAGACCACACCCACAAACAGAGACGAACTTGGGCACGGCGGGCTGATGTGAGAAGTCACAGTACGGGAGTGATTCCAGTGTCTGTCCCCAGCCCAAGTTCCTGGCTTGGCATCTAGGTCCCAGCCGCAGGCTGTCGGCTGAACAGAAAGTTCTGTGACGCCCTGGGGTCCAGGCAGCTGCCGGGCGACGCGGAGGAAGGTGTGCTCGTGGGCACAGGCGGGTCTTCCTGGGGACCTTTGGGTCGGGGGTTGTGTTGCCAGGTGCCCTGGAGGGAAATCCCGGTTCTACGGCAGTGTTTCTGGAGGAGGCACTACACACTGTCTTCTCCACGATGCTTCCTCTGAACGTCTTCACTCTTGACTGTTTCCCTTTCCTCATATTCCATCCACCCATCCATCAGTCCCTCCTCCTGTCGGCGACAAATAAACAAGCAAACAAACAAAACCATCTAGTGGTGATACACCGCAGCTCGTGAACTGACGTTGGTGGCGTTCGTGCCGATTCTGGTTTTCACTATTATAAACAATTCTGCAATGAACATCCACGTACCTGCCTTGGGAGACATTCACTGAGCACCTACTTTACACCAGATGTGCTCTGTCCTGGGTAATACTAGTTCAATTTTTAATGAACATGCCTTGACATCCCGACCTTTGTAAACTACTGGACCGTCAGGACTTTGTGGCCTCCACGCTCGTTACCTCTCGTGGGTGCTTAATGACCATGGAATGGACAGTGCAATTCCCAACCTCGCTCAGCCCGAGTGTCCTCGTCCCCAGCTGTCAATATTCGGAGCCTTTTTTTTTTTTTCTTTTCCAAAGCTTTGGCATTTGCGCTGCTCTCTGTGCTTTAGTTTCCGTCTGCAGCCTTGTCACAGGCTGGGAGTTAGCAAGGGAAGGAAGGAGAGGGATACGTGAAGCAGAGGCCGTGGCCATGGACCAGAGCTGGGCTCTTGCTTTCTGTCTCTGAGCGCGTAGGGGCAGAGGCCAAGTGCCTTCACAGAGAGCCGCCGCCGAGCCCAAAGCCGCAGCCACGCCTGACGGCCCCACCCAGCCCCTGCTCTGCACCTCAGCCCTCTGCGCCCCGCCCGTGCTGGGCTCTTGGCTCAGAAGCCTCTCCTTGCTCTGCCGTCCATTCAAAGCCACCTCCTGGAGCGCTTCCTGCTGGACAGAATCCGGGGACCCAAGTCTCACGCGAGTCCAGCGCAGCTTTGCCTGCGTTACAGCGGCCTGGTCCCCAGCCGCCCGTGAGTTCTGCGGCCCGGGCTCTGTCTCCTGTGCTTGGATGGCAAACAGACTGGGCTTGGCCTGGCCAGCCCTGGTCCATTAGTAGAGGCTGCCGTGGGTGATCCGCCGAGAGCCGCACCTTCAGACTGGGGCGATGTGAGACGCGTGTCATTTCAGAGCATTCAAAACCTGAAGAGACAGGTACACCAATGTTAATGACATGGACTGTTCGCCGCCTGAAGCGCTTGGAGCAACGGAGCCGCGGGAAGAAGTTCAGAGGCAAACTGGAGACAAACAGCTTTTTATTCTGATGACTTTTCTCTCTGGTTCTAACAACGACTAACATACGCCAAAACACACCAAAAAATGGCGCTGACCCGATCAGCAATTTCGGCCAAGTCACTCGAGATCCCGCAACAAGTCCCGTGAGACTACGAGAGGCGACAATGCCCAAATCTCCACGGCTCATAGTCAACCACAATTCAAGCCAATCCCCAAACAGGGCTTCTACAATGTACTGTAACACGGTGCAGCCAAACATTACCATTTCACCGGGCAATCAATGCACACATTATTAGTGACACCTTTCCTGTTTTTCTCCACAGGGAGCCTGAAAATCTGGCCCATCTATTGCACGCATAGCTGGATTCCGTTGCTTGGTTTTTCCTCAGAAATTATTGACATTTATTTAGTTTTCATAAAAACGTAAGGTTGGAGAACTAGACACACGTCCCCGAGTTGTTCCTGACATATGTGCAAGTTTTACGACACCCAAGTTATCAGTCATTAGCTTAATGTAAAAAATTAAGAATTCAGTCTCTTACAGCACTGGGGCGCTTTCACGGGGGGCTATCCCCCCACGAGGCCAGGGACCCCAGGATGGAAGGGCAGCTCTGGGGAGACTTGGAAACCAGCACCGTGGTCAACCAGCGTTGGACACACCGTCGGGGAGTGGGTATCCTTTGGTTGATGTTTGTCACCCTGGTTGAGGTGGCCCTTTCTCCCCAGCTCCTGGTGGGACCCTTGTCAAGGACTGGCTTCGGGAGCCCAGCCCGCCGGCCAGGCCATGTGCTCCCAGCAAGTGGGGAGGTGCTCAGTGTTCTCACTGAGAGGGTCCCCGAGACTGAGAAGTGGAGTGACAGGTTGGGGCAGGAGATGGCAGGAGAGCAGAGGGCGCTTGCCGGGGGGGCCGGGCAGCAGTCCGAGGCTCCGGCTTAGACGGGGCGGTAAAGCCCAGGCAGGACGCTCTGGCTCCTTCCACTCTTGGAAGGAGAGTCCTGAGAACCGGCGGCCGTTCCAGGCCCTGGGAGGGGCTCCTCTCCCTCGAGGGAGGGGCCGTATTGTTGCCGCGTTTTACTGCCATTACGGTTCATTGACCTCGCTCTGAAGAAGGAGCTAGAATACACAAGAAGCCATGGAAAGAACAGGGCCCTGGGGTCAGGAGCCTTCCAAGCTCAGCCGAGAGGCCAAGTGACCTCACCCGCTGTAGCTGAGCACTCTCACAGGACGACTGTCGGGAGGCCCGGGCCGGGTTGCATAGGATGGGGGACTGGGGGGTGGCTGGAGTTGCATGTGGCACCCACCTAGCTGACTCTCAGCGCACCCGCCTGTTGTCACAGCAGGGCCTCCGGCAAAGGCCACTGGGGTTATTAAGACGCTGGCACTGCATTTTAAATGAGAAGAGAGGGCTGGAGAACTGCACTGCCCAGAGCAGGGGCCGTCCCTTGGAGACTCCTCCCCCAGAGCGAGGAGACGGTGGGGTCTTGTGGATGGGTCTGACGGTGCCTGTGAAGCCAGTTCTCCTGGTGGCGCCTCCAACAGCCCCTGATGGTGCAGGGGTACCAGAGGTGAGGTGGTTGGACTGTGGGAGCCGTGACCTCATCAGTGCACCCTCGTTTGATGGACTGACGGGGTGACCGTGGGCAGGTGGGGCGTGCCCCACGGTGGTGGATCGGTGGGTGTTGCATTATTCTTAAATTTTCAAGTTGTTTGAAATGTTTTGTAATAAAAGTGAAGCAGAGATGTAGGAGTCCACGCAGACTAGCCAGGACAGAGGGGAGTCCTTGGGGACCTGGGATTCCGTGTGGGTCTGTTTGGGAAGTTGGTGAGGAAAACGGGCGAGGCTGTCCTTGGGTGTCGCCCTCAGGCTGAAGTCTTTGCCTTTTCGTGGAGGTATTTGACCCGCTTACATCCACTGCTCCGCGGCATCCTGGGTCTTCTCTTCGCGCTCCAGCACGGCCAGCATGGACAAGGTCTGTGGTTCTCCCCGAGCAGAGGGGGTGGGGGTCTCACAAACACCTGCCCGTACCGCAGTGCAAGCATGGCACGCTCTGCACGTGCCCAGGAGGCCCACCAGAGAGTCAGGGCCGGCCACTGACCCCGTGCGGACGGTCAACCCCGCCATTGGCCCGCCCCGGGCAGTGCATGCTGCCTCACCACGGGGACCCTGGAGCCCACCACTGGAGGACACGCCCCCCTGGAGAGGGAAGGGACACAGACGCATCAGGACACCTGGAGGCAGACGTCCCACGATCCCGTGCCGCCTGCCGTCGCTGAGGGAGGTTCCCTGCTCCCGCCAGTGGCACGCCCGGAGTGGCACAGCCCTGGTGCAGCCCCGCTGTCGTGCCCTGGCTCTGTGACCCGCGAGGGCCGCGCTTCCGCCTGGGAACACAGCTGGCAAATTGAAGGGGCCGAGGGGAACCCCTGCTGGACCCTGGAGACACAGTGGGTCCGCAGCAGGGCCCCCTTCCCTCTCCCGTCCCCCGGGGACTGACGTACGGTCTCGTGTTGACCCCTTCCGGGGAGAGAGCAGGCGTCCCCGAGGGCGTGGGCCCACGCCACCTTGCCCCTCGAGCTGTGGCTGCCCCGGCACATCGGGGAAGGCAGGGGTCCGGCTGCTCGGGGGAAGGGAGGGCCTCCTCCTTCGCCCCAGTCCCGGTGAGGGGTGGGGCTGGCCTCCAGCTGCGGGCGGCTCTGCGGGGCCTGGCGGCCGCTGCTCACTCCATGGGCCTGGCCCCGTGCACCGTTTGTCGAGCAGCAGAACAGAATTTCCTCATAAATAAACAAGATCTTGGGTTTCACGTCGGGGGAGGCGATGACAGAAGAGGGCCCGGGGCGCTCGCCGTTATCTGCACCCGGGCCTGCCAGCGCCTGGCCGCCTGAAGGGCCGCGGAGAGAGGAAGGAGCCGCTGGCCAAGAGCACATTTTTTGGTTGTGCAGTCACTGCCTGGCAGCCGGCCGCGGCTCCTCATTTCCCGCGATGTCCCTCACCCTGGCCACCGGGGCCTCTGGGGCTCGGCATCTCCCAGAACTGCCCCGTGCCAAGCGCGGGCACCTGAGCTTCGTGGCTAGGGAGGTGGGGGTGGGGCGGCCAGGGCCTGGGCCATGCAGGATGGCAGAAGGCCCAGGCCACCTGTCCTGTCCTGTCCCATCCCGAGTGAATTCTCTGCCCAGCTCCTCACTGGGGCTGGCTCCATCTGGTCACACACCTGGAGCGGGCTGAGGAGGAAAGCCAGGTGACCTCCGCAGAGCAGAGCCCAGCTCCCCGCACTGGGGACGTGCAGGGGCACAGTCCTGAGCCCCGACAAGCTCGGCCTCAGCTCCGCTCCTTCCCTGACCGGGTGAGTCTCGTACACGTCACGTGCGACAAAGAAACCAGCACCAAAGACACCCACCGCGTGACTCCTCAGACACAGTGCACGAGAGGACACCGGTCCTCTGCGATGGTGAAAGTCACCACGAAAAGATCTGAAACAGAGGCCCAGAAAGGCACAGTGGCCAGCCAGGGTCACAGCCGGGAAGTGGCCCCCGGGATGGAGACCCAGGTCTGGCCGAGCCCTGTGCGGGCCTCCCCACAGCCTGCTGCCTGGACCCTCGGTCCGCGGGTCAGAAGACGAGCGGGCAGGGCAGCGGTCTCCGTCCCATCCTGGCGATGGCCAGGCCCCCCGGGAGGCCAGGCCGGATCCTCCCCAGCCTTGGAAACTCCTGTCAGCCCTGACAGCTGTGTTCCACTGCCGGCCACAGCGGCCACCGAGGCCCTGTTCCCGAAGCGAGCCTCCCACCACTTTTTCCTGGCAGCGGGGCCTGCCGGCCGCTCAGGAAAGCTACTGTACTTGGGAGAGGAGTGAGGTCAGCGCGCGTTTCCATTTACTCGGAGAAGGAAAACAAAAACAAACAGCTCGCTACTGAATGTGCTTTTTATTCAGCGGGATCCGTCCCCAGCAGGCTTGATTCACGGTCCGCCCGTGTGTCCTGGGCAGATCTACCAGAGGACACGTTGGGGAAGCCTGGAGGGGCTGGCGGCCCTGGAGGGACCCTGGCGGGGACTTCAGGCCCCATAACAGCAACGGGGCCCAGAGTGGCAGGACAGATGGTGGCCCGGGTCACAGGAGCAGAGAGAGGCTGGGTCTTGGGGAGGGCTGCTGGTGCCTCCTTTGCTTGCCCGGAACTCTCTTTCCCGCCTTCCAGCCCACAGACTCCTACTCACGCGTCAAAGCCCGGTTCAGCCTTCCCTGAACGTGCTGGGCAGAGCCGGCACTCTCCCCCGGGCCTTGGTCATGGGACAGGCCCCCTGGTACGCCTGCTCTGGACGTTGAGCTGCTGGAGCCGGGCCCGCGGCAGGACACCTCTGTCAGCCCCAGCGCAGGGCAGGGGACGCTGTGAGGGACACGCAGGCGGAGGAGAGCCGGGGCAGGGGGCAGAGAGGGGCCTCGGGCGGCCTGGGATCTGAGGACGGCGGACACAGTCCTAGTCCCTCAGGTTGCAGATGGGGCTGGCAGTGCGACTTAATGGTCAGAAAACAGTCATGGCCGAGAGGGGGCAGCCAAGACCGCCCCCCTGAGGGTCCCTCCCCCACCCGGGTGGAGCCCCAGCAGGTGCCTGCCTGGCTCCGCGCGACCTCACCTGGCGCCCCGCTCTCGTCCCCCAGCCTCCCGTGACCCCAACACCCCCTGCTTCCTGCCTCTGGACCCAGGAGGCCTCTGGTCCGCTTGCTGCTGCTTTCTGGGCACGGGTCACTCCCCTCAGATGCCACCCCTAGGGTCCCTTGTCTGTGTGAGTCCCTTCCTTCTTCTGGTTCTGTTTGGTCTCTTCCTCCCCTGACCGTGCCCTGACCTGCCCAGCACAGGGCTGTCCAACCTGGAGTCTCGGTGGCCACTGGCCAGAGCTGTCCCGAGCTGTGTGTCCTTGGCAGCCTCGTGACCTTCCCAACGTATGGCTTGGGTCAGGCGGGTGTCAGCTGGCTGCCTGCCCCTTCCCCTCGCCCCTCCAGCAGAGAAGGGCTGGGAAACTTGACTTCATTTATTTTCATACCCGAGGAGGGTGGCGGGGTGGGACCGGCCAGGAGGGCAGGGAAGGGTGTTGGGAACCTGGGCCCTCTGTCTCGGGTCGCCCAGGTCTGGCTCTGATGACCGAGGAGAGAAGGAGGTCACAATGGGGCGGGGTGGGGCGCTGGGGGACCTGGGAGCCGCGCTGGCCACTCACAGTGGACCAAGCCCCCTCTCCCCCTTCCTCCCTGGTGAGTCTCATCGCTGGGACCTGGGAAACGTCCCCTATAAATCACTCTCCCTCAGGGACAGCGCGTTTTTCTTTATGAATCATGCAGGATCCGCCTCCGGCCTCAGTGTGTGTAAAACAACAAATCAGGAGAAATTCGACTTGACCAGGCAGGGAACTTTCCATCCATCACAGGAGGAAAATGTTGGTGCAGCAGGGAGGCACCGAGCCGGTGACAGGCCAAGGGGGTGCCGGGGACAGCAGGGGACCAGCCTGGGCTCTACCGGGCTCTGGAGCAGGGAAATGTGGTGCTACAGAGACACCGCAGATGCCAGGGGCGTCGGGGCCTGGGGTGCTGCAGGTCCCTGGCCTCTCTCCTGAGCTCCCCTCCCTCGGGGTCTCCTGCGGCTCGCCAGGAGAGCTGCCCTCCTCCGCGCCTCTGCGTCTTTGCACTTTGCATATGCTGTTCCATGGCCTCAAACAACATCGTTCCCTTCCAAAACCTGACTCATGGGCGCGCCCACAGCGCCGTTCCCCAGCCCCTGCTGCTGGAGCTGACCGTGACTTCCTGGCTGCCGCGACTCCAGCCAGTGACATCACTTTCTGCTCCCCGCATTCCCAGGCTGGCTGTTCTGTGCAGCCCCGTAGCGCCGTGTGGCTGCGCCCAGGGCGAGGCTCTTGCTGTGAGCTCTCTGCTCTAGCCCCACCCAGCACTTAGCGCATAGTAGGTGCTCAGTGGAGACCTGTGAGGCCGATCCCAGCCTCCCTGTGCAGGGGTTGGTGTAGGGTGCGCGCCTGGTGTCTGGGGACTGTCCCAGACGCTTCGTGGCCTGGCCCACCAGAGGCCCCGCTCAGGGTCGCGGCAGAGCGCAGCCTGATGACCACGAGGTGTAACTGAGGACTTGGCAGCCAGGGGCAGCGTGGGAGGGTGGGTGTCTCCAGCTGGTGGGACACTCTGACCCTGGGCGCCTACGTCGGCTCAGCAAACCCCTGACCTGGTCGTGTCCAGTTGCGACTTGCTTACCACCTGGTCCCTTGGCTGGGCCCAGCCCGTCCTCGTGAGTTACTCACACTCACCCAGGCCCCGGTGAGCTGGGCCACACCACCGTGCAGCTTAAGGGACAGGTTCCCCGTGGACACAGCGCCTAGGTGCCCTCCTGAGCCTCTGGGCTGAGCCTCTGGGGCTGAAACAGCGCCCGGGCCTCCCCACCAACACGCAGGGCGCCCTCCGGCCTCTCCACGCCACAGCCCAGGTCCTGGTCTCAGAGCGGAGCCTGCTGCAGGAGGGAGGAGGGAGCGGGAAAGGAGCCGCGCCACGGCGGGGACAGGGGGACTGAGGCTGGGAGGTGCGTGGCAGGCCCGCGCTGGGCGGCTCCCCGCTCACGGGTCACCAGGTGCCAGGGACACAGAGCTCTGCTGCAGAGCTGCCCATCCGCAGAGAGGGTCCCGGCCTGGCCACCAGCTTCCCCTTTTGAAAACAAGCAAGGACAGCTACTATTCATTGGTAGATTTCTCATGCCAGCTGCTGGCCCGGGGCTCCATGGTGAGAATCAGGCCCCCCCCCCCCCCCCCCGTTTTTCTGACATAGATCTCAGCTCAGGAGATGACTTAACCAAGGTCACAGAGTGACTAAGAAATAGAGGCAGAATTTCCTTCTTAACTGTGATGCCGTGCGGGGGCTGGGGAGCAGCACCCCTAAAGGACACTTGCTCTGGGGCACAGCCACAGCCAGTCTCTGCCCCTCCTCTGGGAGCCTTACAGGCCTTGGTGGGCTGGCCTAGAGCCCCTGTGCTGACCGCCACTGCACCCCCTGTGGTGGCCGCCATTCCTTGTTCCCCTGTTTTTCTACAGGAGCCAGTCCAGGGGGACACCAAGCAGGCACAGATGGGGTGTGTCCATCCTACTGGGGGAGGGGGCCGCAGTTTTGAAGGATGCATGGAAGAAGGGGTTGGAGTCCCTGCCTTTGGTCCCTGGGCACGCCCAGGTGGTGGCATCTGCTACCGATCTTTTTATAACACTCCTGTCTCCTGAATTTCAAAGTCATTTTCAGTAATAATTAAATAATAATCAGTCATCACCACTATCTTCTCCTTTTCATTCTTTACTTGTAATCACTGACGATGGAAATGATTTTGATTTTAAATAGAGTATTCAAATTAGATAAACTACATTGCACACAAACTAAAATCTGCACTTAACAATGTACAGCTTGCAGTTTGTGCTGTTTCCTGTTTTTATTTTAAGCTTGAAGTATCACAAAGATCGACAGAACTGGAGCGACTCGGCCTGTGTTTCCTCTTCACAGTCACTACTTTGACGCTGCCGTGCCACCACTGGTCTGGCTATACACAGCTGTTCGTACCACGGGGATTGTGCGTGGGCCACAGCTCTCCTAGAGCAAGCTGGAGGATGCA
This sequence comes from Tamias sibiricus, assembly GCA_025594165.1. Lineage (NCBI taxonomy): Eukaryota > Metazoa > Chordata > Mammalia > Rodentia > Sciuridae > Tamias > Tamias sibiricus. The sequence continues at coordinate 9,416,802 of CM046662.1, read as the reverse complement.
GGGAGGTTGGGAACTTAGTCTCAAAATGACCACACGACACTGCAGGAGGCGGGTTTTCCAAACTACCTCCACGCAGAGTGCAATTCACAATGAAGGAGAAGCCATGACACTGCAGTAGTAGGAAGCTTACCTGTGTCCTATGTATGATCAGCACTCAGCACCAACGGCAGCCCCGAGCTCTTTAGAACTCAAACCACCAACAACAACAAAGTACGTATTTACATACGCATACGTATATGTGCATACGGAGCAGTATTTCATCATTGACGTCGTGTGCGGTTGCCAGAGGAGGCGCTATAGGAGCAGGTGGACTTGCAGTCTTGTGAGCGCTTTTCAGTTCTTACAGGGCACCTCCTCACTTACCTCCTGCCTGCTGGGCTGGAAGATGCCCCTGCGCCATCCTCAACCTGCCTCCAAGCTGTGGCTTGAATATAGTTCGTCCCCTCCAAAACTCCTGTTAGAGCTTATCCCCTGTTCCGGTTTGCATGTGAGGTGTCCCCCAAAAGCTCATGTGTGAGACAATGCAAGAAGGTTCGGAGGAGAAGTGGCTGGGTCAGGAGAGCCTCGGTCCAATCGGTGAACTGATCCCCTGATGGGGTTAACTGAAGGCGGGAGGGGTGTGGCTGGAGGAGGCGGGCATTGGGGCCGTGACTTTGGGGTACATATTTTGTGTCTGGAGAGTAGAGTCTCTGCTTTCTGATCATCAGCTGAGCTGCTTCCCCCCACCACCTCTTCCACCATGATGTTCTGCCTCATCTCGAGTCCTGAGGAATGAACGGAGCTGCTGTCCATGGACTGAGGCCTCTGAAACTGGGAGGCCCTAAATAATCTCTTCCTCCTCTGCAACTGTTCTGGTCAGGTCCTTTAGTCACAGCTGCAAAAAAGCTGACAAAAACAATCCCCACTGTGAGGTCTTGAGGGGTGTTTAGAGGGGGCTTTGGAGAGGCGATTAGGCTTCCAGAAGGTCATCAGGGTGAGGCCCACGACTGAGTCCCAGTGGCTTCATAAGAGGAAGAGATCACTCACACACACACACACACACACACACACACACACACACACACGCTCCCCAGCTCTGTGCGATGCTGTGCGATACCTGGGGACTCTGCCAGCAAGAATGCCATTACCAGATGCAGGCCCTTGATCTGGGGCCAGAACCATGAGCCAAAATAAACCTCTTTTCTTTATAACTTATCCAGTCTGTGGTATTATGCTATTAGCGACAGAACATGGACTAAAATACCCCGCCTCTAGTCACCCTCTAGACACTGCCGCAAACCCTGTGCCCCACCCCTTCCCACCGTCCCTGCCCCGGGAAGCCTGTGGTCTGATGTGGGGGACAGGTCAGCAGACGGCTCATGTGCACACAGCCTGGGAAGGTCATGGTCAAGTCAGCCCAGGCTGCGGGGCAGGAAGAACTCCAGGGTGAGGGGAGGAGCAGCGGCAGCCTCCTGAGAGGCAAGAGCTGAGCTGGAGAACCAGGAGGCAGCGAGGCCAACTCCAGAAACCACAGTTACCCCTTTATTGAGCACTTGCTGTATGCCAGAGATGGTGTTAAGCATCTGATTCTATTTAAAACTCTGGGGAGCACACGGTTAGATTGGTAATAATTTCCTGGTTGCTACAGTTGGGGCGCTGAAAGTCCCCCGAAGGCCCTATGTGAAAAGCTTGGTTCCCACCCCATGGCTCAGTTGAGAGCTGGTGAACTTTTAGTAGGTGAGGCCTAGTGGGAGGAAGTTAGGCCCTTGGAGGGGACTTTGGGCCCCTGACCCCTTCCTGTCTTTCTCTTTGCTTTCCCCACCACCCAATCCCACCATGATGCTCTACTTCCCCACAGGCCTGCAACTATGGGGCCGGTTGATCTGAAACTGTCAGTCAATTAAACCTTTTTTCTTTTTAAGCCGATTATCTCAGGTATTTGTGACAATACCTGTTGGTGAGCTGAGCAACACAGCAAGGTACCATTATTATTGGTTGGTGTGTGTTCCTCTTTTAACTATTTATTGTGAATCAGACAAGGGGCATGATAAACCTGATGACCCACCAAACCCTAGAACATTCCCATCAACATATTTCTCTCCATGATTTTCTCTCTTCTCATCTTCCTGTTTCCCCATACAGGAAACCACTACCCTGAATTTTGTGTGTGTTATTTTCTTGCTTTGAGAACATATATATTTATAGTTTTTTCAGATACATATGTATGGCTTAACAATATGTTGTTTAAATTTTCTTGTTACAAAAAGTGTGTTCCAGAAATCCCAGACTTGCTTCTCTTTCAACGTATGTTTGCAAAATCCATCCATGCTGCTGCAGGGAGTTGTAGTTTACTCATTTTAAATGTTGTAAAATAACCATCTGTGTGTATAGCACAATTTATTTCACCACTCTCCTGTGGATAGGCATTTAGCTTCTCGTGTGTTTCTGTTGGGTCTACCTTTGGGTTGGAAATTACTGGGCTTCAGGTTATGCAAAGTTTAGTTTACAAGACAAAGCCAAGTTGATTTTGAAATTAATTGTACCAATTCTTACTCTCACCAGCAGTATATAAGAGATTCTGTTGAACTAGAATCTACAAAATCTAGTACTGTCAAATTTCTTAATTTCTGCAAGTCTAAGTAGCCTTGATTTGCATTTTTACTAATGACATTAACATCCCTTAATAATGACATTAACACAACTCCATATTATAATAGCCATGTATAGTCTCTTTCTTTGAAATAACTTTTCCTATCCTTTGCCCATATTTTTCATGATTTGCTTTCTTTTTCTTATGGATTTATAAAAGTTCTTTGTATATATTTTGGATACTGATTCTCCCTTTTCATGTGTTATAGATACTTCCTGTTTGTGTCTGTCTTTCAGCTTTTTTTTTGGTACTGATTGAGCTCAGGAGCACTCGACCACTGGGCCACATCCCCATCCCTTGTTTGTATTTTATTAGAGACAGGGTCTCACTGAGTTGCTGAGGGCTTCGCCATGGCTGAGGCTGGCTTTGAACTGGCGATCTGATTTGTTTAAACAATTTGATATGCTATGCAGTTTGGCTCGTCACCAAAAGGCTTGTCGCCTTAAAGCCGCAACATTTCCTCACAATTGGACGGCTGTTAGTCATCATACACAGTCGATCCTAAAGGGCTCCATTGGATGGCTGGTTAGCCAATGACGGGTAAGATCCCTAGAGGGGGACAACCTAAGACAGGCACAGTCGCACGGGACAGTCTCATGTGGCCGACATATCAACCTAAGACAGGAGTCAAGGGCACAGCCTTGATTATCTGATGACGGGTAAGAATGTTGGTTGCACATAGACGTCCTAGAGCATCCCCTCTTTTAAAACAAAAGGGGGGAAATGCAGGAGCTCTGTTTGGGGAGATGGCTTAAATTGCAGTTGACTATGGGCCATGGAGATTTGGGCATTGCCGCATTCTGTAGTCTCACCGGACTTGGTCTGGGATCTCGCGGGACTTGGCCGGGATCTCGAGTGACTTGAGCCGAGATTGCTGATCGGGTCAGTGCCATTTTTTGGTGGTGTGTGTGGTGCGTGTTAGTCGTTGTTAGAGCCAGAGAGAAAAGTTATCAGAATAAAAAGCTGTTTGTTTCCAGTTCACCTCTGAACTTCTGAACTTCTTCCCGCGGCTTCGTTGCTCCAAGCGGCCATCGCTTCAGGCGGCAACAGCGATCCTCCTGCCTCAGCCTCCCAAGTGCTGGGATTACAGGCGTGCGCCACCGTGCCAGGCTTGTCTTTCAGCTTTTTAAGTGTCTTTTGATGAAAAAAAAAGCTGTTACTTTGAAGGTGGTCAAATTTATTAAGAGTTAGTGATTTGTGTATTCTCTTTTAAAATATTCATCTACACTTTCTTTTTAAAGTTTTTAAGTTTTGCATTTGACATTTAATGCCTTCATCTACCTGGAGTTAATTTTCACGTATTGTGTGAGGTATGGATCTAATTTTAGTTCTTCCATATGGGTAACTAGGTTTGACGGCTCCATTTATGAGATGGTCCTCTCTTACCCCACTGTGTTAGTTAGTTTTTCATCTTTGTGACCAAAATACCTGACAAGAACAACATAGAGGAGGAAGAGTTTATTTGAGGCTCATGGTTGCAGAGGTTCAGTCCGTGGTCAGCTGACTCCATTGCTTCGTGACAGATGAGGTAGAACATCATGGAGGAAAGGCATGGCAGAGGAACGTTGATTAGCTCATGGCATCCAGGAAGCAGGGAGGAGAGAGAGAGAGAGAGAGAGAGAGAGAGAGAGAGAGAGAGAGAGAGTTCAAGGCTATGACCCCAGTGACCTACTTTCTCCAGCCACACCCCAGCTGCCTACAGTGACCACCCAGTAATCCATTCAGCAATCAATGGATTAATCCAGCAAATGGATTAATCCACTGATGAGGTCAGAGCCCTAATCATTGTCCCAAAGCCTCACCTCTGATCCTTGCTGCCTTAGGGATCCTGCTTCCAACACATGAGCTTTTTAGGGGACACTTCATATCCAAACCAAAACACCTAGCGATCTGCCATGTCATCTCTAACAGTGAAATTGCATCCCTGGGATTTTCTGCACAGATGACCAGGCTGTCTGTGAATCAAGGACATTTGACTCCATCTTTACTGTTGTATGCTTTTTACTTCTTTTTTTGTTTGGGCTCTCTAAAATGATATTGAGGAGAAGCAGGGAGGGCAGACATTTTTGCCTTGTTCCAGATCTGATAGAAAAGCACTTAGTCTTTTGCCACATAATGAGTATGAACTTAGCTGGAAGTTTCCCATAGATGACCTTTATCAGTTTGGGCAAATTTCCATCTATTCCTAATTCACTGAGAGGGCTTCCCCCCCACACCCCTCCCATAAATTAATGCTAAAATTTGTCAACTGAGTTTTCTGCATTTAATGAGATGATCATATTTTCTTTTTAGTCTGTCAATATGATGATATATATTGGTTCTTGAACATTAAACCAATTTTCTGTAAGTGGGATAAATTCTGCTTGATCATCATGTTATATTCTCTTTTTTGTATTCAATTAGCTAAAATTTTGTTAAGCATTTTTTAGTCTGTATTCATGAAAGATATATCTTTGGTTTGGTATGGGGTCTTCCTTGGTTGTAATGGAAAACCCTTTTCCTCTTTCATTTTCTGAAAGAATTTGTATAAATTTGCTACCAGTTTTTGTTTAAATGTTTGGTCAGAGTCACCACTGAAGAAGTCAGGTCCTGATTTTCTTTTGTGGCTAGATTTTAAACTATCGATTCCATTTTTCTCTAGTGGGTATAGGGCTATTTGAGTTATCTATTTCTTCTTGAGTGACCTTAAATTTTTTTTTTCTTTCCAAAAAATTGCACTTTTCACCAAAGTTGTTAAATGTATTGTTAAAAGTTTTCCATAATATTTCATTATTGTGCTTTTAATGACTTTATGATCTTCAACAATGTCCCCTCTTTCAGTCCTGATATTGATTATTGGGGGTTTTCTCTCTTCTTTTTGTTCACCATCAGTCTGGCTGGAAGTTTATCAAGTTTATCGATCTTTTCAAAGAACTGTGTTTGATTTCATTTATTTTCTCTATTGTGTTTGTTTTATATCTAATTTTTCATCTCTTCTTTATTATTTCATTATTTCTCTATACTTGGTGCTTAATTTGCTCTTCTTTTTCTACTTCTACAATGGGTTGGGAAGGGGACCCAGATTACTGACTGAAACCCTTACTCTGTCATAATAGCACTTAATGCTACAAATTTACCTCGAATTGCTGCTTTAGCTGTCTCTCACCCATTTTGACATGCTGTGTTTTCCTTTCTGATGGGTTCAAAATATTTTCTGCTTTCTCTTGTGATTGCTTTTTTGACCCATGGGTTATTTAGAAGTATTCTTAATTTCAAAACATCGAGGTATTTTCCAGATGTCTTTCTATTATGAGTTTGTATTTCAATTCCATTGCTGTCCCTTTATGTGGCCGTCACGTTTTATTTTGTAAATCCATTTTTACTTTTGAACTGATTTTAGGCTACAGAAAAGTTGCAAAATGTAGCCATAAAAATCCTAAAATCCGCTTCCCCCAATGATAACATTTTACATAACGGAAGCACAATTGTCAGAACCGAGAAATTAACACTGGTGCAACACTGAAGGAGCCCTAATCAGGAAGGGCTGTTGCAGCTAGCTGGAAGCCATAAGTTCCACCTGATATGTATGTGACGCACCTGTAGGCACCCGCAAAGCTGAAGGTATATAACCGGGGTGAAAGCAGTCCGAGTTAGGAGAACGGAGAATTCAGTCAGCCGGGCAGTCACTCGGTCGGTCAGAAGAATCAGAGCGGCCAGAACGTAGGCAGAGCGGTTACAGAAGAGAAACCAGATAGAAGACAGAAGAGAAACCAGATAGAAGAAGTAATGACTGGTCAGAGTTAGGCCGAGACTCCTGAGGAAGACAGAAGACAGAGAAAGAAGAAGGAAGAAAGAAGAGAGAAGAAAGAAGCTCTAAGCTAAGCTCTATCTTTCTTTCTCTCTAAGACTCTAAGCTAAGAAGACAAGAAGAAAAGCTCGCTTTAATCTTTCTCTCTAAAAATCTTTCTTTCCCTCTCTAAGCTCTCTCTAAGAAATAGAATTTTAAAAGTAAGAAAAGCTTAACTCTGCCTCGAGACCGAGAAATTAACACTGCTTACACAACACTTTCAAGTAGAGGACGTGTTGTAAATTTGCCAGTTTTACCATTTATTTCATTTTTATGTTCCACGGTCCTTATCCAGGTTCCCACACTGCGTTGCGTCGTTGTCCTTGGTCCCCTGCACTAGCTGACAATTCTTCAAGTCTCTCCTGTGCCTCATGACTTTTACCCTGTCAGAGACGATTCGTGGGTGATTCTGTCAAACGCCCCCTCCGTCTGGGCTTGTTTGACACCCTCTCACGATTGGCCAGAGGTTTTGTCTCATCAGCAGGAACACACAGAGGTGGTGCTGGGGTCCCCGTGGTGCATCAGACCGTGGAGCTCCTGATGTGGACCTGTCTCATTCCCGATCTCCATTGACTGGTCAAGGTGGTTCCTGCCAGGTTTGTCAACCATAAAGGTAATATCATTAAAAAAAAACCTTTTTACTAGTGCACTACAGTCATACATAACAGTGGGGTTCATCCTGACATATCATACCTGTGTGGAATGTAATTTGCTCCAATTTAGTCCCCAGGGCTTACTCTTTCCTTCTCTTCCTCCCTCCCCCTGTTCCCCTTCTTTTTCTCTGCTGGTCTTCCTTCTACTCATTTGTTGTTTTTTAAATTGATGCTTTATAGATATATGCAAAGGTGGAATGCACTGTGATGTGTTCACCTCTGTACATAAAATATGCATAGTTAGTTACTAAGTACCCTGGGGGAGACAGCTTGAGACTGTTCACATCCGGTTTCTCCTCCCCTTTCCACCACTAAGTTTAGAATCTCTAAGTGGGTTTTGTCTGCAGGGCGGCACCATGGTGTTTGCCCAGCCGTGCTTTCCCGTTCCCTCTGCCTTCTGCACTGACCGGAAGAGCTGCGCCTTCCTCCCTGCTAGAGATGTGGACGTTAGAAAGGCATCGGTTGGTTCCCGTGACTTTTTTAATATCACTTTAGCTTGATGACACCAAAAGACGATCCGGGATCTTCTTCTGTTCCCCTCTCTCAGTCCTGGAATCATCTACTTACTCAGAGAACTGTGGCTCCTTTTATTGGAGAATGGTGTTGAGAAACCAAGATCTGAGAACTAGCTGTGCTCCTTCTCCCTAGAGCATCCTTGTTTCTAGGCTCTCTAGAGGACAGGGCGCCTAGCACACGGTGCACCTGCCTCTCCTTACCTGTGTACCTGCCCTCTGCCTACCTGCCAGTCCACCCATTCATCTATCCCCTAAGAGCCACGTCTTCTTACTGACATTTCATGTCATAGTCCAATGCTGCAGAGTTTCTAAAATGTATAATGCCTTTCTCCAGTAATGAGAAACCTGGTTTATTATCTAAATACCTGTGTGCTTGCATGATCATTTCTCTAATTTATCTGCTAAAACTTTGCAAAGTATCCACGTGTGATTTTTAGTGTTTCCTCTGAGTCTGTGGCTACTGTCTCCTCGGTCATGTCAGATTTTGTGTATGTTAGTGCTTTCTTCTTACGCTTGATTAGGTTGGCTAGTGTTTTGTAGGTTGTACTAATTTTTTAAGCCAAGATTTTGATTTTTCTGTCTGCCTCATCTTTCTCCACTTTTACCTCTATTATGCCCCCCTACTTTTTTGGTTTGTTTTGCTCTTGTTGGTCTAATTTTTTGAGCAAGGAACTTAATTAGTTCAATTTTTTTTTTTTTTTTTTTTTTTTTTGCTTAGCATTTTAAGGTAGGACGCTTTCCTCTAATCACTGCTTTAAATGAATCCCACAGATTCTGATATGGAATATAGTCATTGTCATTAATTTTCAAAGTCTCAATATAATTTTAGCTTGTGCATCTCCTTTGCCTAGGAGTTGTTGACTGGACGGTTTGAAGACTCCCGGGGGAGCACCTGCATGCTCTCGTTAGGAATGCAGCTTCCCGGTGGTCAAGAGAACTCTCTGTGCGATGTTGATGTTTCAGACACTTTTTGCAAACGTGCTTTGGGTATTTAGGAATGTGCTACTATCAGGATGCAGACCTTAATGAGCATCTGTAAGATCGATCCTTTGGGTCCCCTGCAGGGGGTAAGTGACGGCTGTCTGGAGGGACGCTGCCCCGATACCCCCTTCCAGGACCTCATAGTTGGTCACAATTCAGGTCAACCAGGAGTCTTCCCTGAGCCCAGAGTCTCGTGGGGACTCCCTGTGGCTGTGACCCTGCATTCCGTCCTCACTCTCCTGTGCGATCTCGCCTGCCTTCCAGTCTACCCTGCCATCAGACCCCCTCTGGGAGCAGCAGCCATGTCCCTCTCAGTCACTGCCGGGTCTCTAGGTCTCAGCACTGTGCCTGGGCGTGACAGGATGAGGAAATTCTTTGGATGAGATGAACCTGGGGCTCCACTCCCTGGGACCGCTTGACGTCGATTACAGCACTTGGGCCTCGGTGCCTCTAAGAAGGGAGAGGTTATGGTGAGAATGGCAAGAAGATCACCGGGGCCCAGCGCTCACACCCACGCCAGCCCTCAGTAAGTGCTCAATAAACAACGGCGGTCGGGACTCGGGCGTTACCAGTGGGCTTCGTTCTGTTGTGAAGTCCTCTCTGAAATGTGGTTTCAGAAAGTAAATAATAAAAGGCCGTAAGCATAAAACTGAGGTTCTTTGAGAACATAACCAACACAGCAGAGACCCAGGATCACGGCCACATGAGCAAGTTCACAGGAAGCTCTGGCCCGCGGTATTGACGATCGGCTATTTGGAAAAAAAATACATGTTCTGGCAATGTTCTGGGACAACGCGCTTTGGAGAAACGCTGAAAAGTACACCCAGAAAAATGTGATCCTGAGTGGTCTTGGCGGAGCTGCACATCAATGTGGAGCTGGGAGAATCCAAGCAGCTACTGTTCTGGGAAGGCAGCTAGCTTCTCAAGCACTGACCGAGCTCTCTGGGAGGTGAAGCTCATTTGTGTGCGCAACACATGGAAAGTCTATGTCGTAACGTACCCCGTGCCGGAAGCCTTCCAAGGTCTGCCTGTTGAATTAAGAGAAAGCCCAGCTCTCCAGGGCCCCCGGACCCTGTGATCTGGCCCCTGTCCCATCTCTCAACTCTTTTACTTTCCCACTGCGAGTTCCTTCTAGCACATTCCACTCACGCTGGCCTCAGGGCTCTTGCACTGACTGCCCATAGGGCTCTCCCTCTGGGTCTCTGGCCAGCTCCATTCTCCCCTCCAATGTCACTTCCTGCAGGGAACCTCCAGTCTGCCCATGCCAAACTCTCCCCTGTCCCATTCTGCACCCGTCACCCTCTAGAATAATGCTGTTATGTATCTACTTGTTTATGGTCTGTCTTGTCTACCTGTGTCTCTAGTGCCTACGACAGTGCCTGGCCTACAACCTTCCTGCTAAACAGGTACCAGAGCGAGACTGTCGAGCTGAAGCCCGTTTGCTACGCCTGACCCGCATGTTGTATTGGGTGCCCACATCCACAAGATGCCAGCCGCGCGACGCATGCAGGGTCTGTGGCGCGTCACCTTGCCATCACGGGGCGCACGGGGAGGCCGTGGCTTGCAGCTGCGCCCAGCACCACGGAGCCTCACCACACCGCGCTCACCTGGGACAAGATCAGAATCAGAAGTCGGTCTCTACCGAATGAATGCTTGTGGCTTCTGCAAGTCGCAGAAGTTGGTGACCGAATGTCCTTGGTGCTCAGTCAACTGTTGGTGGCAGCTGCTGCTTCTGGGTGTGTGAGCTTTTGCCTAAGGGCTGTGGCCACCGGAGTGAACCCTGCTCCAGTCCAGTCGGATGACAGCCAGCACAGCCACGCTTCGAAATCCACCACCAAGGCTAGCCGTGGTGGCCCACCGTGTTCCTTACTGCATCTTATTGTGGAAAGGAGTGTGGAAGAGCCGTCCCCACGAGGAAGTGGCAGAAGAGTCACCAGGAGGCATTCAGGATCAGAGAAAGTCCACTCACCCAGGGGGCCAGCAGGGGAGACAGAGAAAGGTGGCCAGCACACGGAGTCCTAAAAGTCTCAGGGACGGCCACCTAGCTGCTTCATCTGCACAGAGACAAGCTTCCCCCTTTTCCCAGAGAAGCAAACCCGCTCCCGGCACAGAGTTTTTGTTCATCGCCTGGGCCAGGGGACAATCCCTGCAAGGAAGAAAGTGAATGGTGCCTTTGAACTGTCCCCTGGTCCACCCAGTCCCGGGCTCCACAGGCGGTTTCCACAGAGCCTAGAAGCAGGGCGGGCAGCCGGTGCAGCGGCTCGGGGAGCAGGGACAGCGGTTGCTGCCTCTCGTCCAGGTTGTCACCTAGAGCCCTCGCCTTTCTCTGAGCCTCAGCTTCTGCATCTGCAATATGGGGACAAGGGCCCCCACACAGTGAAAAGACAAAAGAAAGCGGATCCTTGTTCCTGTACCACCCTGACCAGGATCCAGGAGGAGCGCCGGGGGCATGCCCTTCCCCAGCGCGTGACCGTGACCGAGAGATGGGAGAACTTTGGATGAACCCGCAGGAGACCCCCCTTTGCTGGCTCATTAGGGGAAGGCTCTGGGGAAGGGCAGCCGCAGGAAGACGGGCTTGATTTCCCAGGACGGGCAGGTCAGGGAGGTCTCTCTCGGCCATGGAGAAGAACGGGTGATCATCGCTTCTCTTCTCTGAGAGCGGATTGCGGCTGGGGCCTGCCCACCTGGGGTCTGAGAGCTCCGACAGTGCCAGGGCCAGCTCTTGTCTCTCAGGTGTGACTGTATCTTTAGCAAGTGCTCCTGGGACGCCGTCACTCACCCTCCGCCTGGCCCCACCGAGGACCCCAGAAGGAAGAGCTGGAGAGCAGCGCAGAGAGCCTGGCTGCCACAGCCCGGGTCTGTTGGTGGTCTCGTGGGACTGGTCAGTCATCTGGGGCCAGGTCCCGCCAGGCCGGTGCCCATCACCGACCAGAGCCCAGGTGGAGCCTGATTACACAGCAGTCAGAAACGTGCAAAGAAGCCCACATCTCCCCAGTGGCCACCATGCGCCATTTCCAATGCCACGGTCATTTCTTCTACTTCTCCACAGAACCCAGTGACTTGGGGACACTGATATTAGGGAAGTAAAATGACTTGTTTAACCACAGAGTCAGCCAGGGATGGGTTTGAACCCAGTTTATAGATTCCAAAAAGCTGTGGTCGTCTGTGGCGTGTGCTGGGAAGGAAGAGGAACAGGAGGGGCTGGCGGAGCTGGTCAGGCGGACGTGAAAGGAAAGGAGGAGGAGGGAAGGAGCTGGAGGAGGGAGAAGGAAATGCAGAAAGAAGAGATGGTGCAAGTGGGAGGGACGAGGGACGAGGAGAAGTGGAGTCAGGACAGCGGCGAGGCTGCTGCATGAGTTTCCTCTTGCTGCTATAACAAGTCGCCACAAACTCACGGACTAGCCTGAGGCAGAGGTTTCTCTCGCAGGCACGGAGGCCAGAAACCTGCAATGAGTCTTAGGAGGCTGAAACCAAGGGGTCAGCAGGGCTGGATCCTGCTGGGGCTCCAGGTGAAGGAGCCCCAATTAGGGAGATGGCTATTGCGGTCAGCTGGAAGCCATAAGTTCCACCTGATAATAAGTATGTATGTGACGCACCTGTAAGTGCACGTGAGGCACCTGCAAAGCTAAAGGGATATAACCGGGTGAAAGCGGTCGGAGTGAGGAGAGAAGAATGAATTCATTCAGTCAGTCATGCAGTCGCTCGGTCGAAAGAAGAGTTCGGGTCGGAGAAGAAGAAAAGAATCAGAGCGGCCAGAACGTAGGCAGAGCGGTTACAGAAGAGAAACCAGATAGAAGAAGTAATTGCTGGTCAGAGTCAGGCCGAGGCTCCCGAGGAAGAAAAGAAGAAAGAAGCTCTAAAAGCTAAGCTCTCTCTCTAAAGAAGAAATCTCTCTCTTTCAAGCTCTCTCTCTTTCTCTCTAAGCTCTAAGAAGAAGAAGAAGAATCTTTCTCTCTAAGCTCTTTCTAAGAAGAAGAAAAATCTTTCTCTCTCTAAGCTCTCTCTAAGAAAGTAGAAGTAAAAGTAGTAGTATCTTTACTCTGCCTCCGAGAATTTTCCCGTGGCTTTGTGGCTGGCCACGACAGGCAGCTTACATCCAGGGACAGCCTGACTGAGCACTGGTCCTGCTTCCCGCGTGGCTCTGCTCCTCAGCTTGCACCCGCCTCCTTTATCCAAGCCGGGGTCTCCGCTGCGGAGCTCTCGCCCTCCCCCTCGGGCTCCCCCGCTCACCTCCGCGTGATGACGCAGGCTCACCCCGCTCATCTGGGCAAGCCAACGCGCGCCCAGAAGGTGGCGCTCACGCGGGCTGGGGTGGTCAGGTGCACCATGCAGCCTCTCAGAGGCGGAGAAGGAAAGATGGAGAGGAGAGCCCCAGAAGGGAGTGAGGGTGGCGAGGAGAGGGGAGAGGGCCTGACAGCCCTGCGCCTCCGCCAGGGTCTCCTCCCGTAGGAGTGGTGGGAAGCGGAGCCCAGCCAGGGCGCTCCGCCCTCCAGGGGCCTCGCCGGGTGCTGTCTCTTCTTGCTTCCCGTGGGAAGCACCCTCTCCTCCCCAGCTCTGGCTGGTGCAGCCGGCCTCACCTGCAGACCCGTGCTGCCCGCCCAGCCCCCGCGCACCTCCAGTCACTCCAGAACCAAGCACTTTGCCAGACCCACCCTGGCTGCCCCTGGTCTTGCCCGGCCTTTGGGTGCCAGCGCCTGGTCCTGGCCGCCAGCTCAGGCCTTGGGGCACTGATGCCTGTGGACTCCAAGGTCAAGGGCTTGCCAGCCCCTCCTTCCAAGGTCCCACCTGTGCACTGCACCTGCCCCAGCACCAGTGTACCTCTTCCTCCCGCCTCCCCGTCACGAGCAAAGCCACCATTGAAGGAGCCCCAATTAGGGAGATGGCTATTGCGGTCAGCTGGAAGCCATAAGTTCCACCTGATAATAAGTATGTATGTGACGCACCTGTAAATGCACGTGAGGCACCCGCAAAGCTAAAGGTATATAACCAGGTGAAAGCGGTCGGAGTCAGGAGAAGAATGAATTCATTCAGTCAGTCATGCAGTCGCTCGGTCGGAAGAAGAGTTCGGGTCGGAGAAGAAGAAAAGAATCAGAGCGGCCAGAACGTAGGCAGAGCGGTTACAGAAGAGAAACCAGATAGAAGAAGTAATTCCTGGTCAGAGTCAGGCCGAGGCTCCCGAGGAAGAAAGAAGAAAGAAGAAAGAAGCTCTAAAAGCTAAGCTCTCTCTCTCTAAAGAAGAAATCTCTCTCTTTCAAGCTCTCTCTCTTTCTCTCTAAGCTCTAAGAAGAAGAAGAAGAAAAAGCTATCTCTAATCTTTCTCTCTAAGCTCTTTCTAAGAAGAAGAAAAGCTCTATCTTTCTCTCTAAGCTCTAAGAAGAAGAAGAAAAAGCTATCTCTAATCTTTCTCTCTAAGCTCTTTCTAAGAAGAAGAAAAATCTTTCTTTCTCTCTCTAAGCTCTCTCTAAGAAAGTAGAAGTAAAAGTAGTAGTATCTTTACTCTGCCTCCGAGTTTTCCTCCCGCGGCGCCGTGGCTGGCCATGACAGGCAGCTTACACACCATGACTCGGGGCTGCGCAGACGTGACTTCAGGTCATCTTCAGAACATCCCAGGAAGACACTATTCCATCATCCCCACGTCACAAATGAGAAGACCAAGTCACAGAGAGGGTAAGCATCGCTTCAGGGACACACAGCACCCTTCCTGTTTAGCCTCACCCTGTGCACATCCATCCAAGCCTCATCTCCAGTGACTGAGCGCCTTCCGTGGTCTTATGATTGGTGCACTGGATTGGAGTGTGTCCCCCAAAGAGTCTCAACTCCTGGTACCTGCAAACGTGACCTTCTCTGGAAATAGAGTCTCAGACATAAGCAAGCGGAGGTCAGATCCAAGTGGGCCCTAATCCAGTGACTGGAGTCCTTGTAAGAAAAGGGAAATGTAGGCAAAGACCCGCCGGGGGAAGGAGCCAGCTCAGGACGGGCCGACCAGGGCACTGCTTCCCCCACCCCAGGAAGGCCAAGGGCAACCACAGCTGGGAGGAGCACTGGGGTCTCTGCCCACCGGGGCCTCTTGCCTTGGAAGGGCCACTCAGGGCACCTGCATCGCAGGCCTCGGAGCCCCTGAGCTGTGGGAGGGGCTTCTTTCGCTTTAAGACTCCCATTTGTGTGATTTGCTATGGTGGCCCTAGGAAGCTGATGCAGATGACATTTAGCCCTGGCTACAACATAACGGAATGGGAACAATTATTTTTTTTGTACAGATGGGAAAACTGAGGCTGAACAAGGGAAATGTGTCACCGCGTTCCTGCAGCCGGCTCGAGCAGGTCTGTACCATCAACCCAGCCCCAAGAGCCCCAGGCCTTCGCCTCCCGACCAGGAGTGATCGTGGCCCTGCCGGTAGCGATCCTCCAGCCTCGGCACCCGAGCTCGCCGGGGAGCTAACATGCTAGCCCCAGGGCCCCGGCCCCGAAGATGACACTGTGGCCCTGGAGGCTGCCTCTTGGGGCCATCCCGGAGGTCTCCGAGCGGAGGTGGGGAAATGCTTCTCACGGCACTCCTGCCGGCCACTGAGGCCTGTGAGGGAAGGCATTTGGGGTTTGCCATAAAGCAGAGGTGGGGGTGAGGGGAGGTGAGTTGGAGGCAGGAACTGGGGGAGGAGGGTGCCCACCCCACCCGCCTGGGCAGCCCAGCCCTCGCTACCCATCACAGGACTTCAGCCAGCCGCCTCAGCCCACCCTCACCCCAACCCGGGACCACAAATCCTGGGATCTTTGTCCTGTCCCCTCGAGTCCCTGGGGGTCAGTTTTGGAGTGTCCACGACACATCACTCAGCCACCCCTGCGGCCCCCACCCACCATCAGCAGCATTTCCACTTTGGAAGTCCAAAGACTGAAAAGGCCTTGTCCAGAAACACATGGCCACCTCTGACAAAGCCTGCTTCAGGTCCTTGTCCCCAGCCTTCTGGAACATAGCGTGTCAAGCTGGAGAACAGCCCCCAGCAGGTGGCAGGCCAACAAGACTCAGAGCCGGCCTCAGGAGAGGTGGTCTGGAAGGGCACTCGTGTATACCGAGCATGCCAAGGGCCAGGACGGGGCGAGGCCTGCCCGTCACCGAGAGGCCGTATCACAGTCACGCAGGGCCACTCTGAAGATGCAGAAAGAAGCCCCCCAGCTGCCCAGGCTGCGACCACCAGCTCCCGAGAGCCTGAGCTGGGGTTTGAACCCTGTTCTGCTCCTCTAGAGCCCCAGACCTGTCCCAGCTCTGCAGCCGGTTCCCAGACCACACCCTCCCAGACAGGAATCCAATCTGCAAACCGAGTGTGCAGGGCCCTGGCAGCGCACGGCTATGGTTTACAGCTCGTGCCCAGCTGGGCTGCTCTGAGAGCCGTCCGCGGCGCTGGCAGCCACCGCTCCCCCAGCCTCCGCGTTGCAAAGGAGAGATTGAAGCCACATGTCTGGAGGCCACAAGCTGATTGCTAGAAGGACACCCGGCTGAGCAGCATGAGCAGAGCTGGTCCCCTGGACCCACCGTCCTTCCCTGCTCTGGGCCCACCCATGCCCTCCTCAAACTCTAGCTCCCAGAGGCCAAGGGTGGCTGAGCCTGGCCAGCTGGGACGGAGCAGGCACAGAAGGCTGCAGTTCAGGGGAGACCCAGGGCGCTGGGGCAGGCTGGGCCCTGGCCAGCCTGGGCCTTGACCTCTCCCGCTGCGGTGGGGTCTGGGGTCTGGCTCCTACTCAGCCTGTCCTCTGGGGCGGAGCGTCTTCCTGCTGCAGGCCTCAGTGTCCCTTTCAGAGACGGAGGGCTCCAGGCCCGGGGTTGCTGGGGTCCTGAGCCGCAGCTGGCTTCGCTTGGCAAGGGCTGAGCGTGGAGAGCGGCCCCTGGGAGCCGCAGGTGGCGGGGGAGGGGGAGGGGCGGCGCGGGCCACAGGGCGAGGCGCAGGTCCCCGGGCCCAGGCAGCACACGTGTGTTTGGAATTTTCTTTCAAGCCGGGGGGCTCGCCCGGCCCTCCCCGTCCCCGGTGCCGGGCTGGGATCAGTTTGGAGAACAGCAGGCGCGGGGGGAGGGGTGCCGGAGCGGGAGGGCTGGGAATCATTTTGGGATTAGGTTACCTGCCAGCATCACGGCCAGCCGTCCTGTGGTGAGGCGGGGCATGGGGACGTGGGCGAGACTGAGCCCAGAAGGGCTGGCCAGTGGCCTCAGTGGGCGAGGTCAGCCCTGCAGCCCCAGCGCCCGTGGGAGGCAGGGACCCTGACAGCCAGGGCTCATCAGGCCACACCAGCCGGGTGGCCTTGGCTGTGTTAGCTGACCTCTGTGAGCCTCAGCGGCCTGGTCTGTGAAATGGGGCCTAACTGCACGTCACAGCTCTAGAGGTTTCAGAAAATAAGCCAGGGACGGGCTCAGTGCAGGTAGGTGGCCGGCCGGCTGGGCCGCCTTGTCCTGTGAGGGGCTGGAGAGTGGAGCAGGGTCACTTGCAGGGAGACCAGGAGGTCACAGAGTCGGCCCTTGGACTGTCAAGGCCACTGAGGAGCACAGTCGGGGCTTAGAAAGCAAGTCACCTCGTGGCCTCGCCCCTCTCGGGAGCCCGCATCTGCAGGCGTCACTGAGGAGCCGCCTTCTGGGCTCGGCCAACTCGAGTCAGACTCCTGACCCGCGCTAGGCCCTCTGCGCAAGTCCTGGCGAAACCTGGTTTTAGCAGGACGCGGCTTCCCTACCTCGGTACCTGGTCACCCCAGGTATCTGGGGGCTCCTCTGTCCCCCTGGTGACGTCTGGCCACCTGACTGGTCTTCAGCCAGCGTCCTGCCAGGTGGGTTAGCCAGGACGCCCTGACCCCTGTTTCCTCTTAGTCACGTTCCACCCTCTGTCCCCAACCTGCTCCCTGGGGCCGTCCCTCCCTGGTTCCTGCTGTATTCAGACTTGAGCCCAGCTCTATCCTGCAGACTCTCCCCCTGCTCCAATCATCTGGGATAAAAGCTGTTTTCCCGGCTATTCTTTGGTTCTGGCTTGGCAGAGGGCGGGGTGTCTATGCTGTCCAAGGCCACGGTCCCCCACCCCCACCAGGCCCCAGAGCTGCTTCCTCCCCTGGTGGCCTGCTGGGTTCATCCCCTGCCTACGCCTGTCTCCTCCTGACCCCCGGACCCAGCATCCGCCCAGGGGCATCTGGGGGGCTGGCTCGCCTCAGCGATGCCCAGCACTGGGAGTGTGGGCAGCTTAACTGTGCCTCTGTCCCCTTCGTCTGGGGCTGCCACTCCAGAATGCAGGCCTGCCTCCCAGGCTCCAGGCCACCTGGCCTGGACCTTGGGAGGGTCACAGGGTCCCTTGAGAATCAGATGGAAATGAGGCCTCTCCTCCCTGGGAAAATGCACCCCCAGCACGACCCTGCCACAGACCCCCTGGGAGACCCTAGATGAAGAAGAACCTTAGCTTGGGGGTTCCACACTTGAGCTCCCTTCCTGCAGGAAAGCCAGTCCCTGGGCTGGGAACCCCAGCTTTGACCCCTGCTCAAGGGGAGAAGAAAGGGTCTTAGTTTAAGTCGTGGGATCCCAGCAAGGGGATCGGGACTCTGGTGTCCAACTCCCAGGAAGGGCCCCTGCCACCTGGCCCTGCCCCGGCAGCTGTCCGTGTCCTCTGAGGCCTCCCCTCCCCCGACCTCAGAGGACACTGTCCCCTCTGCACGTCAGAACCACAGGGTGCTGTTCCCTGTCCACCCTCTCCTTGCAGACAGGGAAACCAAGGCCCACAGATGCTCAGGGGTCAGCCACGGGCAGGGTCACCCTCGGGCTTCGGCATCTGAGGCCCAGAGCAAGCCTGGAGCAGGGGACCGGTGGATGGAGGGTCAGCCGGCCAGGCCGCTTGGAGGCGGGGGAGCCCCAACCTGTCCCCACCCCTCTGCAACTGACGGGAAGCGGTGGCTGGGAACGCGGAGGCTCCCCGCCAGAGCGGAGCTGGAGAACAGATGGCCGATTCATCCTCCAAACTTGGCACCTCCAACAAAGGAGGGAACATGTGTTTGGCTGCCGGACCTTTTCCTCAGGTTCCCAGGCAGGTGACTGGAAAGTCTGATGACAAGAAAGCATCCACTCGCCTCTCTCAGGACGCAGACCACAGCCCGGCCTGGCCCTTGTCCCCCCCCCCCCCCCCAGCTGTCCAGGCCTCTCTGCCCTGCGTGTCCCCCAGAGCCAGCCCCGGGATGGCGGGTGGAGGGCAGGCCCGGGCTCTGCTCCCTCCACCCTCGGACGGCCTCTGAGCTGGTGCAGGCGAGCAACCCGAGGGAGCAGCCCCGGCCCAGGCCTGTCGCAGGTGGCGGGCCAAGAGTGCCCACACAGCCGCCAAGGGCCTTTCCCCTGGGGCCAGTGTGCCCACTTTGTGGATCCCAGAGGTGGTCGTCCTGGGGTCTGGGTGGGGCCTAGGCCTTGCCGGGCCTGCTCTCCACCAAGGGGCTTTGGTGGCCAACTCCCAGGAAGGGCCCGTGCCACCTGGTCCTGCCCCAACTGGACCAGGATGTGCCCAAGGCTTCCTGCGGCCTTCTGCAGGGTGAGCAGGGCCCCTGGGCCAGCCCTGCGGCGGGTGACACAGCCGTCAGTGCTAAGCTTGTGTCGAGGGCCTGGCACCTGACAGCGGCTCCGCTGTGGTCCCCTTGCTGGGCTGGATCTTTATGTATCTTTGTGTTACAGGGAACACAATTACAACCCAATGGAGAAACGACGCATCAAGTCCCACAACCAGTTAAGGGCACAAGCCGGGGCTCTTTCCACTGCCTCAGCCCTTTCTCTGTCCTCCACCCCCGGTGCCGGCCGCCCCAGCCCCAGGGAGGGTGTTAATGAGGCCGGTGCAGGGAGAGGCAGGGGCCAGGAGCCGGGCCACAGGTGCCAGCAGGTCTTCCCGTGGTGGCCAGACTGGGGCCTGGCGCCACTCTGGCCCGCATGTGACGGTGGCTGATACCCCTCTGGGGTGGGGTGGGGGCCCTGCACGTGTCTGGACCATGCCAAGGTCCCGCCCTGGAGACCCAGAGTCTGTCCCAAGCCTGTCCTTCCCGCTCTGGGCTGGATGGGTGGCGTGGCTGGGTGGGGGAGTGCCCAGGCCAGCCGCAGCCTGAGAAGCCCAGGAGGGGCGAAGCTTGAGCAGCAAGACCGCAGAGGCCGGCCTCCTGGTCTTCTCTGTCCCTCTCTGTTCAAAGGTGACTCAGGGGTCAAAGAGTTTGTGGGGCCACGACAAAATGGGAATCCTACAGGCCTCGTTTCAGTTCCAGTTCTGCTGGATGACCCTGGGGTGTCCCTTGTCCACTCTTGGCCTCAAGCTTCTGGGGAATCTCCTGGACCGCAGTTCCTAGTCCTCCAGCCCCAGCTCAGGCCCCGGGGTCTCCACACATGGCCGCCCAGGAGGCAGCTCTGGCCCTCCGTGGAGAGGATTGAAGAGGAAAACGAATACATGAAACGGCCTCTAACTGAGGAACTCGGGCCCGGGTGGCCTGGGCTCTGCTGCTACCTGCCCCCTCACCCCTCTGTGACTTGAGGGCCATGTTTCAGCCCAGAACCCTTCCCACGTCGTGCTCCCCTTCCAGCTCCCGCTCAGGAAAGCCTGCCTCAAATTTTGGGGTCAGGGGAAGATGAGAAAGAGAAGGTTGCTGGAGACCTCTAAGAAGATTCCAGGAAGTGACTGAGCTTCTGTAAATTGAATCCCACAACCACCATCACCACCTCACTTCAACCCCCACCACCTCCATCACCTCACCTCTGCCACCACCACCTCCACCATCACCTCCATCACTACGAACACTACCACATCTCTACCACCACCACCTCCATCACCACCATCACCACCACCTTCGTCACCTCACCTCTACCACCACCACCTCCACCACCACCTCTATCACTTCACTTCAACCACCACCACCTCCACCACTTCCATCACCACCACCTCCACGACCTCCATCACTACCAACACCACCTCACCTCTACCATCACCACCTCTACTACTAACTCCAGCACCACCTCCATCACCTCACCTTTACCACCACCATCTCCACCACTTCCATCACCACCACCTCCACCACCTCCACCACCTCCATCACTACCAACATCACCTCACCTCTACCACCACCATCTCCACTACCATCTCCACCACCCCCTCCATCACCTCACCTCTAACACCAACACTCTACTACCACCTTCACCACCACATCCACCATCACCTCTACTCCTACTTTTACTACTACCTCCATCACCACCTCACACCACCACAACCACCATCACCATCTCCATCACCACTATCACCACCATCATACCACCTCTATCACTATCATCACCACCTCACCTTTATCACCACCACCTCCACTCCTATCTCTACCACCATCTCCATCACCACCACCACCAACAATAACTCTACCACCACCTCCATCACCACCATCACAACCATTACACCTCACCTCTACCACCACCTCCACTACTACCTCCACCACCAACAATATGACCTCCATCACCACCAACAATACTCCTATCATTACTACCACCATTGCCACTACCACCACAACCACCACTCCCACCTCCATCACCACCATCATTACCACCTGCATCACCAACAATACCACCATCATTATCACCACCACTGCTACCATCTCCACTGCTACCATCACTAC
Organism: Tamias sibiricus; assembly: GCA_025594165.1. Taxonomy (NCBI): domain Eukaryota; kingdom Metazoa; phylum Chordata; class Mammalia; order Rodentia; family Sciuridae; genus Tamias; species Tamias sibiricus. The sequence continues at coordinate 9,395,569 of CM046662.1, read as the reverse complement.
CGATCCTGTTATCATCACCACCTCTGCTACACCGTCTGCTACCATCATCTCCATTTTCACTACAACCTCCACCACCACCTCCGTTATCATCTCCATCACCATCATTATCATACCATTGTCATCCTCATCTTCTATTGCTACTCTAATAAATCATAACAAAATTGGTGGCTTAAGAGAATACAAATGCCTCATCTCTCAGCTCTGGAGTTAAGAAATCCAAAATGGCTCTCGCTGGACTGTGGGAGGTGAGAGGCGACGGGGGTGACCTTAGCTGAGCTCACTTGCATGAGAGTCACTCTCCAGGCTCTGCAAAGCCATAAGCAGCCCTTCTCCTTTTCCAGGCCTGGTCATCGTCCTCCTCCCCTCTAACCACTCGTCTTTCCATCCATTCCATCCTGGAGACAATTCTTAAACAATCCACCCCTTTGCCCATATGCTGAAGTTTTCAACCATCACCCACCCATCTGTCCATCCATCTGTCCACCCTTCTTCCCATTCCATATTTGCCCATCCTCCCACACACCCACGCACAGTGCCATCCGTCCACATATCTGTCACTCACCTACCCACCCATCTCTTTGATCCAATCACCTGTCCATCTGCTCACATGTCTGTCCATGGGCCTATCTGTTCATCAAATTGGCCAAACATCCATGTATTTATCTATTTACAGACTTAAAATTAAAGAAGACCTGGATCTGGGCTGAGGGAGCAGCTCCCTGCAGAGTTCTTATCTATCATGTGCAGGCCCCAAGTTTGATCCTAGCACCCCAAGGAAAAGGAAAGATAAAAGAAGACCTGGATTTGGATCTTCATTGGACCACTTACTGCCAATAGTGGGGGCAGGTGGTTCTCCCACGCCCTCCTCTCCCCATCGCGGCACACAGGTCTGAATCCCAACTACCAGAACCTCAGTCATTTTGCCCAAGGGCTCTCTTCTCTCTGAGCCTTATCTATCCCTACGTGGAAGGCCGGAAGGGATGAGGAATTAACACCCTGGGGAGCAGCATCCCTTGCCTGACCAGCCAGAGTTCGTGTATAAACACAAGTGTCCCCCCTTGTCCCGGGGGGATCTGCTCAAGACCCCCAGTGGGTACCTGAAACCCAAGTCAGTACTAATCCCTATACATAGTATGTGTTTTCCGACACAGACAGGCCTACAGTAAAATTTAATTCATAAATTAGGCACAGTAAGGGACCAGCGACAATAACTAGGAAAATGAACACTCATAACAACAAACTTTAACAACAGTTTTTTAAAGCTGGTGAGTGGCTTGTTTCTGGAATTTTTGTTTTAATATTTTTGAACCATGATTGACAATTAGCTGAGACCATGGACAGTGAACCAAGGATAAGGGGGACCACTGTGCCCCTGCTTCCTTAGCCCTGAGTGGGATGACTCCAGGAGGGTCTTCAGTGGCTCCCGGCACCCCAGGGGGTTAAACTCTGTCTTCCCGGGGTGGGGTCGTGACTTATTTGATAAGCCTCCTCTTCCCTTCCCCACCTTCTCACTCCCCACCTTGCTAAGTGTTCATTCAACATCTTTAGTAATTACAGAAATGCACATCAAAACTACTCTAAGATTTCATCTCACCCCAGTCAGAATGGCACTTATCAAGAATACAAGCAATAATAAGTGTTGGTGAGGATGTGGGCAAAAGGCACACTCGTACGCTGCTGGTGGCACTGCAAATTGGTGCAACCACTCTGGAAAGCAGTGTGGAGATTCCTCAGAAAACTTGGAATGAAACCACCATTTGACCCAGTTATCCCACTCCTTGGTCTATACCCAAAGGACTTAAAATCAGCATACTATAGTGACACAGACACACCAATGTTTACAGCAGCTCAATTCACAATGGCTAAACTGTGGAACCAACCTAGATGCCCATCAACAGATGAATGGACAAAGATATTGTGGTATATATACACAATGGAATATTACTCAACATTAAAAGAGAGTAAAATCATGGCTTTTGCAGATACATGGATGGAGTTGGAGAATATCATGCTAAGCGAAGTGAGCCAGTCTCCTCCCTAATAAATGACTTGCTTTTGAATCTTGGGTCCAAGTTGGCTTCTGGGAAGGCAAACTAAGATGGGACCTCTGTGCCTCTGATAGATGCTTAGCAAATCCTTCGGTGAGCGTTCAATAAACATCAGTGACTGCTCCTATTACGCCACCACTGACACTGACAGCAATGAACTCCAGCGCGCTCCTGAGCCCCTGGCCTCTGCTCTCCCGCTGAGAGTGTCCCCGCCTCCCGCTGTGGGCGCAGAACCAGGCAACATGGCTCCTCCTCACTCCACGTCCAAGGCTGCCGCAGCCCCTGGAGCCGGGCCTGTGGTTCCCCGTTCGGTCCGCTCTCTCCAGCCCCACACCCACCACTCTGGTCTGAGCTGAAGCCATCTCCACCTTCTCTCCTGGACACTAGCCTGAGGCTCCTGGGTGCTGCCACCCCTGTCACCCCTCTCCCCTAGCGGTCCATGCTCATGTAGAGTCACATCTGACCACAAGCCTTGCAGCCCTCCAGAGCCTCTCGTTGCCCTCAGGTAAAGAGCAACGCTGTCCCTCTGCCTGGGGCCCTCCTGGGTCTAGTCACACCTTGCCTGCTCTGCCTGCGCTCAGGCCCAGCCTCCCAGCCTACTGACCAGGTCCCCAGAGTGAGCAGCTTCCCCTCAGGCTACGGCCCTGCTGCCACCCTGCCCCTTCCCCAGTCCCTTGTCAACCGGCACCTTTCATCAGCCCTCGGTCCCAGTGCCGCTCCTCCAGACATTGTCCCCCATCAAGGCCTTAGTGGAGGCCACGCACATTCATGGATTCAGCAGATGGTTACCACGTGTATCCCCTGGGCCATATACCAACCGACCAGCGGACGGACTGCCTCATGGAGTTGCCCTCTGGTGTCCATGCGTGATGAGGGAGCAGGTCAGAGTGAGGCCCTACTGGACTCTGAGGACACTGCTGTGACACAGTGGTGTCTGAGTTGAGGTCCAAATAGTGGCGGTGAGAGGGTGCTGACACTGGTGGTGGTGGAGGAGATGGTGGTAGTAACTGATGGTGTGGTGATTACAGTAGTGATGATGGTGGTGGTGGTGGTGACGGTGATGGCAATAATGGTGGTGGTGGTGATGGTGGTGATAGAGGTGATAGTGGTGATGGTAGTGGTGATTGTGATGGTGCTGATTATGGTAGTGGTGATGGTAATGGTGGTAGTGATCGTAGATGGTGGTGGTGGTGATGGTGGTGGTAATCATGATAATTAATGGTAATGGTGTTGGTGACAGTAGATGGTGGTGGTGGTGGTGGTGATGGTGGTAATAGTGGTGATGGTAACAGTGGTGGTGGTAGTGATAGTAGATGGTGGTAATTTGGTGGTGGTGATGGTGGTAATGATAGTGGTGGTGGTGATGGTAGTCATGATGGTGGTAATTTGGTGGTGGTGATGGTGGTGATGGTAGTGGTGATGGCGATGCTGCTGATTATGGTGGTGATTGTGGTAGTGGTGATGGTGATGGTGATGATGGTGGTGGTGGTGATGATCATTGTGGTAATGGTGTTGGTCACAGTGGTGGTAATGGTGGTGGAGGTGATGGTGATGGTGGTGATGGTGGTGGTGGTGATGATCATGATAGTGGTAATGGTGTTGGTCACAGTGGATGGTAATGGTGGTGGAGGTGATGGTGATGATGGTGGTGGTGGTGATGATCATGATAGTGGTAATGGTGTTGGTCACAGTGGATGGTAATGGTGGTGGAGGTGATGGCGATGCTGCTGATTATGGTGGTGATTGTGGTAGTGGTGATGGTGATGGTGATGATGGTGGTGGTGGTGATGATCATGATAGTGGTAATGGTGTTGGTCACAGTGGATGGTAATGGTGGTGGAGGTGATGGTGTGATGGTGGTGGTGGTGGTGATGATCATGATAGTGGTAATGGTGTTGGTCACAGTGGATGGTAATGGTGGTGGAGGTGATGGTGATGATGGTGGTGGTGGTGATGATCATGATAGTGGTAATGGTGTTGGTCACAGTGGATGGTAATGGTGGTGGAGGTGATGGCGATGCTGCTGATTATGGTGGTGATTGTGGTAGTGGTGATGGTGTGGTGTGATGGTGATCATGATAGTGGTAATGGTGTTGGTCACAGTGGATGGTAATGGTGGTGGAGGTGATGGTGATGGTGGTGGTGGTGGTGGTGATGATCATGATAGTGGTAATGGTGTTGGTCACAGTGGATGGTAATGGTGGTGGTGATGGTGATGATGATCATGATATGGATGGTGGTGGTGGTGATGATCATGATGATAGTGGTAATGGTGTTGGTCACAGTGGATGGTAATGGTGGTGGTGGTGATCATGAGTGGTGATGGTGATGGTAATGGTGGTGGAGGTGATGGTGGTGGTGATGATGGTGGTGGTGGTGATGATCATGATAGTGGTAATGGTGTTGGTCACAGTGGATGGTAATGGTGGTGGAGGTGATGGTGGTGGTGATGTGGTGGTGGTGGTGATGATCATGATAGTGGTAATGGTGTTGGTCACAGTGGATGGTAATGGTGGTGGAGGTGATGGTGATGGTGATGGTGGTGGTGGTGGTGATCATGATAGTGGTAATGGTGTTGGTCACAGTGGATGGTAATGGTGGTGGAGGTGATGGTGATGGTGATGATGGTGGTGGTGGTGGTGATCATGATAGTGGTAATGGTGTTGGTCACAGTGGATGGTAATGGTGGTGGAGGTGATGGTGATGATGGTGGTGGTGGTGGTGATCATGATAGTGGTAATGGTGTTGGTCACAGTGGATGGTAATGGTGGTGGAGGTGATGGTGGTGGTGATGGTGGTGGTGGTGATCCCCACTCCTCCTGTGGTCTCAGGTGGTCTCATCACATCAGAAGTGAAGGAGGGGCCAGGGCAGATCCAGGTGGCCAGAGCAGAAGGCTGGCTGAGGGACGCCTGTGAGACGGAGCCGGAGGGGCGAGAGGGCGCCCACGGGTCTGGCCCCTGGAAAGGTGAGGCTGTGCCCAGAGCTGACTGGGCACCTGTCCAGGAGACGTCATAGGACAGGCTCTGGCCACCCTGCCTTGGGGGAGATGCCGGAGATCTTCGGGCTTGTCCTGCCACCAAGCAGGGCAGTGGCCGCAGGAGCAGGCCGCTCTCACGGAGGAGCAGCAGGACGGACGGAGGGGCGGCCGACACCAGGACAGGAGCCCACCTGGGCAGAGCGATGGAGCCCAGCCACAGCCGCTCCGGCCCAGCACAGCTGACGGGCCGCCCTGCCAAGTTTCACCGCCTGGGGCACATTTTTATGACCAGGGAGTAATGAGAGGCAGGCATCCGTTCCTGGCCTTCCCCGTACTGCTTGTGCATGCGCACACACATGCACAAACATAGATGTCACACGGAGTCTCTGTGTGGCGTCTGCCTGTGTGTGTGCAGAGTTTGTGTTTGTAGGCTGGGACCCTGGGTGTGCGTGAGTTTCTGCGTGTTAGTGTGCTTGTGCATGGAGCACGTCTGAATGCGGCTGGTGTGTCTGTGTGTGTGAGCACGTTAGTGTGTAGGTGCTTGCACATAAGCGTATTTATATTCACGAGCACGTACACATGTAAGGGTGACCACTCTGTGTGTTCGTGCAGCGCCTGTGGTTTGCACGTGCGGGCATCTGTGCGTGTGTGTGCAGGTCGGTCCGAGACGCCACCAGAGCGTGGAGTTGGTGGAAGGAAGGGGCACACTCTGGAGCTCCAGCTCCAGCTCTCCCCTGCCCCCCACCTCACCCCACATCCCACCCGCGAGCTAAACGACGACAAGCTTCCCCAGCCTTCTAGGCTGTCCCAGACCTTTCCCCTTCCTGCTCGCCCAAACTCTGTGCCCTGCAGGTCCTGCTCGTATGCCTGCAGGACTGTCTCCGCGGGGGCCCCAGACCTCCCCTGAGCTCCACTGCCTGGAGCACCCCCTTTTTTATGGACCCCCCGCACGGTCTGTTCCTCCCGGGCATTGCGAGTTCCTTGAGGGCAGGATCTGAACCTAACGCCTTTCTGGAACACGAGGGCGTGAAACAGGGTCTGACGTGCAGTGGGTAGATGATGGGTGACGGACGGCAATTGGGTGACTGGACAGACAAGCGGATGGACTGGTAGATGTACGTATGCGTGGATGGGTGGGAGCCCGGGTGGGTAGAGGGTGAGTGGGTGATGAGCTGTGGCCCTTCTGCTCGAGAGTCCTGGGCCCTGACGGCATTCTGGGTCCTGGGGTCGAGGACGCGGTCTCTTGTGCTCAGAGAGGCGGCAGCCTCGGGGCCTGCTCTCAGGAGGGCCGGCTCCAGAGTGGCCTCCTACTTACCTGGGGAGCAGATTAGGGCTGGAGAGCCATTGCCGAGTGGCTTAATTTAGCCTGTTTGTGTCCTGGGGCTTTCAAAGGCTGGGGAGACTGCAGAGGAGGGGCCTGACTCGGGGCCCCCTGTAAGTGGACAGGATTGTGAGTCCTCCAGGCCTTGACGGCAGGCAGCTCAAAGCCGGGCCCTGGGAGTTCTGAGACAGGAAAATGGTGCTTTGTCTTGGAAGTGCATTCACTTGGCTTTGCCCGAGAGTGGTCAGGTGTCCCCAGACGGCTTTTGAGCTGGTCCAGGGGAGGGGCCGGGCGTGCTCAGACGCTGGATTACAGAGGCCTTCCCCGGGGAAGGGGCCCTTTGATGGGGCCGTGTCTGTTGTCCAGAGTCTGCTTTGCTGGGGGCTGGAGCCCTCTAATGAGGGGAAAGGGCTCCATTCTGAGGCTCTGCCGGCCTCCCCGAGGAGGCCTCCTTTGATGTTGGAGTCCTTAAGCCAAGTGGGGACTAATTGCCACAAGGTACAGAATGTTCTGGTGGCTTGGGGGGTCTGCAGCTTGCTGACAATGCCGTGGCCACCCTGGGCTGGGGGCAAAAGGCAGCGCTGTCCTGATGGGAGACAACTGGGAGACAATTTTGTGTTGTGTTTTGTTTTTCTTTCACGCACAAAGACACACACGCACACTCACACACTCACACACACACACACACACACACACACACACACACGAACGCACACTGTGCTCCACTGCAGGTCTGTCAACAGCCCCTGTTTGAAAGCACAAGTTTTTGCCAATCAGAGCCGCGGGAAGGGCGAGGCAGAGCAGGGCCCCCCCACCCCGGCGGCCCCAGGTGTGCGGCTCCCCATTGGGGCGGCCCCCGGGCTCCTCCTCTGCACAGCCAGCAGCACATCCGGCGCACAGTAGGGCTGATGTTCTTTGGTCCACCCTCAGTTGCTGGGGTGGCTGTCTGCTCGGGGCAGCTACTGAAAACAGAGGCCCAGAGAACTGTCCAGTGCCAGCAGGTGCAGAACCTGGTGGGCGGCCGTGGGTCTGGGGGGGGGACGGCTCCTTCCCCATGGATATTCGTGCCCACCTGGTTTCATCTCAAAGAAAGAGGACCTCGTTTTCCTTGAGTGGCGCTCCCCTGTCCCCGCTGCTGTCCCCACCCCGTGTGGCATCTGGAGTCCAGCCAAGCAATTAGTAGAAGAAAGAAACCCTCCCCTGTCTGTGCTCACACCTTGCCGGCCGGGGGAGGTGGCTGGCTGCGTTGTCCCCGGCCTTCCCCGTGACACTCTCAGAGTCTGACCCGTTCCATAGATGGGGAACCAAGACGCAGGCAGACAGAGGCACCCCACGTGGGCAAGGGGAGCCGTCTACCACGGGGCTGACTCCAGAGCCTTCCGTCCTCGCTGGAGCTGGCTGGGCCCTCAGGGCTCCACTCCCACTGGGCAACAGGAAGAATGGCGGCGGGGCACCCCGCGGGGGAGCGGAGCCCCTGTGAGGGACTTAGCGCACCTGCCAGGTCCCCGCAGGTCCATGCGGGGGCCCACACGCCAGGGCCAGCCCCCTTCAGCAAGCCGCGCCCCTGCACCTTGTTCTTCCAGACGGAGGTGCCCCTCCGCAGGGCTCCTGGGGACCTTCTGGCCTCTGGCCCGGGGCCACCCTGGCCAGTGCCGGCCACCGGCCGCGAGAGCCTCTGGGTGGAGGAGGAAGGGCTGCTCTCTGGCTGCCTCCTCTGGGAGCAGCTGAGCAGAAGGAACCAGACAGACGTCGATGCCCAGGAAATCCAGGCGGGCGGCAGGGAGGGAGGCGGGGAGGGAGGCTTGGAGCCTCCCTGGGGCCCCTCAAGGTTGGAAGGCAGCAGGAGGGCACGGGGATGATGCTTCACCTACGCCCTGTCGCTCCTCGATGGGTGCTCTCCACACGAGGGCTAGACCTGGTGGCCCTCGGTCACACACAAGCAGAGCAGGGACTGCCACCTGGGGCTCCAGAGGGGCCCAGGACCTGGGAGGCCGGTGTGACTGAGGATGGTCTGCCGTCCCCACCAGCGGAGCCTGGTGCTGAGGGTCCTGGCCAGGAGGACATGCCCCAAAGTCCCGCTGTCCCCATAAAGGGATGTCCCAGGCACTGTCCACGTGTAGCTGCTGAGGCTGCCCCTGTTGCTCCCTGTCTTGGAAGAGAGTTGGGGTCTCCCTGGCCAAGCTCAGAGCACCGGGACAGCAGGGGGTCCCCCTGGGTGGAGGGAACACTAGAAACCCTGGTGGGTCCCCATGCCCCCAGGAGCACTCTGCCCCACCCCCACACTTGCTTTAAAAATAAATTTTAAAAGCCAAGGTGGAAGCAGCATTTGTGTTTTATAGCAACAACGTGCCTTTTTTTTTTTTTTTTTAAATGCCAAAAATACAGACGGGCAAGAAAGGAGGCAATAGAAGTGCCCCAGTCGGCCAGTTGTCTTCAGGCCTTCTCAGCCCGCAGCGGCCCCCCACACTGTGCCTATAGCGCCCATGAAGTCAACCAACCAAGGCTGAAAACATTCGGAAACAAATGTGTGTATCTGTCCTGAACATGCACAGGCTTTTCCTTCTGACCATTACTAACTAAACAATCGAGTCTCAGGACCCTTTACGCGGCCTTGGCGATGTCTGAGGTAAAGATACGATGCCGCTTTTTATAAGGGACTTGAGCGTTTGTGGATTCTGGTATCTGCAGGGGTCCTGGAACCTGTCCCCTCAGATACAGAGGGGCAGCTGCATCACACTGTGGGCCGGTGACAGATTCTCCCCTTTAATACAACACGGACCCCTTCCATATGAACGTGTCTCCGTCATGATTTCTAATGTCTCCATCATGTTCTGATGGAAACCTCCAGAACTATTGAGTATTGAGGCTGGTTCCAGTATTCTGTGGCAAGACCTTCCGTACCTGTACACTCACCTCCTGAGACACCACTCTGAGAGGCTGAAGCTGTGTGAGAGGACACAGGCATTCTTTTTTTTTTTTTTTTTTTTTCGTACTAGGGATTGAACTCAGGGGCACTCGATCCCTGGGCCACATCCCCAGCCCTTTTTTGTATTTTATTAGAGACAGGGTCTCACTGAGTTGCTACGCGCCTCGCCATTGCTGAGGCTGGCTTTGAACTCATGATCCTCCTGCCTCAGCCTCCCAAGTGCTGGGATTACAGGTGTGCCCCACCGCACCAGGCTTCATACAGGCATTCTTAAAGCTACATTCTGTCCTCTGGGAATCTTACAGTTATACCACTACTTGAAACGCCTAGAGAGAGGTTTCTTCTCACTGGGATCAACATCAGGTGTGGGAAGTCATTTTTCAACCTTTGTTGGCTATATAGGTGAAAAACATGTCTTGTTTCTGCATGGATATCTTTGGTTACAACTTTAGCTTTCTTCAATCATTTATTCAGCAAAAATGCACTGGATACTAACCTAGGCCAGGTATCTCCTATTGCAGAAGTGGGGGGCGCAAGTCTTAAGCAGGATGTCCCAGAGACAATCTCTCCATCATAGTTGCCATCAGCGTTCAGAGGACTGTGTCCTGAGGAGAGGAACTGTGGGAACTTTGGATGCTCTATCACCTCCATCTGGTGTGTCTTCCCTCGGTGTGGACGATCAACCTTCTCAATCTTATACAAAGCCCTCTCTTAGTCAGCTTTCCATCACTACAACAAAACACGTTGAGACAATCAACTTAAAAAGAGGAGAAGGTTGTCTTAGCTCACAGTTTCGGAGGTTTCCATCTGTGGCTGGTTGGCCCTGTTGCTTTTGAACCTGTGATGAGGCAGGACATCGTGGCAGGAGCACACGGCACGGGAAGTCTGTTCACCATGGCTAGGAACAAAAAGGAGAAAGAAGAGACCAGAGTCCCACAGTGCCCTTCAAGGACACACCCCAGCGATGTAAAAACCTCCCACTAGGCACCACCCCTTAAAAGTCTCCCTCCCTCCCAACAGCACCACGCTGGGGACTGAGCCCTAGGAAGAGAAAGATCCAAACTAGAGCAGCTCCCCCAAAGCAGCTCCCCTCCCCAGCCCTGCCCTTCCAGCCAGATGGCCTCATGAACCTCCCACAAAGATAGGGGGACGGGATCATTCTCCGCATCCCAGGAGCAGCAGCCTGGGGTGTGGCACAGGCAGGCACACAGTGCCCTTACCTGTCTGCTCTTTTAACATCTTTTAACCTTGGGGGGATCCTTTCATGACGATGGAGGATCACAGACACTGCCCTGGTGCTTGGTTGAACTCGTGGGCGAGGCTCTGTGGCTCAGAGAGGGTTGGGGGCGTGCCCAAGGCCACAGAAGCAGCCTGGGGCTGGAAGTGATCCCAACTCTCTGGGTCCCCGAGGCTCCTGCCTCATGGTCCAATTCAAGCCCTTCGTTTCTTTTCTTTTCTGGACCAACACACCTGGGAGTGCTTCTAAGAAAGGGGTCTTGCCGGGGGCTGGTGACCCCAACTGTGAACTGCATCAGAAGCCCAGAAGCCATGGTCTGTCCAGATAGGCATGTGGGCAGTGCCCACAGACGGCTCCGGCGGGGACGGGCGATGGGCTGGGCAAACCTTCCTGCTGACTGATGTCATGAGCTCATTAGAGCCGCGGGGTTTATAGCACGAGGCAACTGTCCAAACAATAAATTAAGCTGCACAATTTAGCACTTAATTACCCTCCCTCTTCACTCTCGTTCCCGGGGTGTCTGTCTGGCCTTCCAGCTAGGTGGCAAGACCGTCCCTCTGCTCACTCCCCACAGCCAATCCGTCACCCAGCCCACGGGGACCATCTGGGGACATCCCTCAAACACTTTCCCTTCTCCACGTCCCGTGGCCTTGACCCCACCCGAGCCTCACCCTCTCCCTCCTGGATCACTGCTGCCCCTCTCTGCTCTGCCCAACGGACACGCGCGTGACTTGCCTCCCTCTAGAATCCAAACCCCAAGCATCTTGGCGCTCACAGACCCCGCTGTGATCGCCGTCACTCCCCTTCCAAGCCCCCCGCCCACCCCGCTGGCCGCCCGCCCATCTGGAGAGCTTGCGGATCTTCCTGAGGCGGACAAAGCCAAACTCCAGGCCACCGCGATGCCCAAAGCTCTGGCCCTGCCGTCCCCCCTCGGGATGTCCCTTCCCTTGCCACAGCCCTGGGGCTCGACCTGCAAGCTCAACCCTCGTGCTGGGCCTCTGGAGTCTTCTCCTTCCGGAAGCCGAGGGTGTTCCCCGGCCAGTCCTGCAGCTGAGGTCCTGCACTTTCTGTCCCCTCTCGTAGGTGGCACCTCCACGTGGCCACCAGCAAGGACAATGCCACGGGCAAGGCCGTTCATCCGTGGAGGCCCGGATGCTGCAAAGCACGCCGCATCCCGCCGCGAGGCAGCCACTGGGTGAGAGCCTCACCACCAAGCCAGGGGGGCTCTCGCGGGGTCTTTTACAGACAAGGAAACCGCGGTGCGGGTTCCAGAACCAGTCCCTGCTGCTCAAGGCCGGCTCAAGTCCCCGTCCAAGTCTAGCAGGCAGGAACAATGACTTGGGGCTGAGGAGGACAGGCGAGAGGACCCCAGGGGGCACTTAGATGGGTGGGGACACTTGGGAAGAGCATCGGGGGACAGAGAGGGGACAGTCCAAATGAGGCAGGGCTGCTTTTGGCCCGAAGAGGCGTGACTGGGCACCCTCCCCAGGCACTTCTGCACCCCCACCTTGCAGCTGGGTAAACGAAGCTTCGGGGAGAGGGAAGAGCTCGATCACAGAGGAGAAGGAACCACGGTGGAGCCAGGCATCCCGTGTCCCCGTCCAGCTGACGCGGTGGGCTGCAGGGGCAGGGAGACCATGCGTCCCCTCCCTCTCCCCTGCTTCCTTCACCTGTTGCATCCGCCAAACGCTCCCTGCAGGTACACAGACACCTGAGCTCAGGCTGCTTGTTGGAGGTCAGAGAGCGCGACCCGGGGCCGGGGCCGGCTGGCGGGGCGCACTCAGGAGACATCGCTCCAGCGGCTTGATCGGGGAATGAAGCAGTAAGCGCCTGTGCAACGTGCCCAGACTGCAGCATCGTAAGCTCTAGGATGGTGACATGTCCAGAAGGACCTAAGGGGTGGACGAATGCTTGCCTAAGCCTTTTGTGGACAGGACGCTGCCATCCTGAGCGTCTCCAGACCCACTTTACAGATGAGGCCACTGCGGCTCACCGTGAGGTCTGCCCGCTCCCTGTGGTTAGAATGCAGTTCTCGGCATCCTGGGAAAGGGAGCAGTACAAAGGCAGGTGGGGGGGGCATGTTTAGGAAGAGGTGTTTTCCTTCTGGTGTCCAAGCAGGAGGAGGCTCCCCGAGGAGGTCAATGTAAGTCTCATCACTTTCCCACAGGACCTGTCAGCGTATGTCACTTTGTCAAGGTTTACAAGGTGCGGATCTGAGAACGTGACCTTGAGTGGGGCAGGGAGGGAGGGGCATGCTTTGGGGGACCAGGAGCGTCTCCAAGCATGCAGCAGGCGCAGGGCGGGCAGGACGGGGAGCTGGTTCCAGGTGGGGGCTGGGCGGGACCAGGCGGGGCCTTCCCAGCAGCATTGCTGGCCAGGGCAGAGCAGCAGGGCCCTGGTCACGGTGGCGCTGCGGAGGAATGTCCCTCGTTTCCATAAGGGGGAGCCTGTGCGCAGGAGATCAGTCCCAGCCCGAGCAGCCTCAGCATCCAGGGGCCCGCGGCGCGGTCAGGAGGGGCCATTTGGTGGCACCTGCAGGCGTCTGACCTGAGCTGCTGCCTCCTGTCCTGGGCAGGAGCCTCGGTGTCACAGGCAGACTGCTGTCCTCCCCCAGTTGTTGACGTGAGAGCCAAGGAAACGGGCCTTGGTGGCAGTGGCGTGAAGACTCCGGGGCAGAGTGACAGCTCCGGAGGCAGACAGGACGGGGCTCCCCCAGTTCCATCAGGGACCCGCTGCGTGGCCTTGGGCTGGGTCCCTTCACTGGACCTCAGGGAACCATGCCACCCTAGGGCAGTTCCAGGGCAGCTCCCGGTGCACAGCGAGCGCGTCACATCGAGAGACTCCTGCCGTGACAGCTGTTATCTGGTCTGGTGTCCAGTCTTCACAGTCACCCCAGACTGCACAGCAGAGCCTGGGGTGATCTGTCCAGGGGCGTCGGCCTCCAGGTCCAGACAGAGAGACCGAGCAGAGGACATCAGAGCAGGTGCTTCTCAGCTGGTGACAGAGCAAGCCACTGAAGAACACAACGGGAGCCAGGAGGGGTGGACGGCCCAGAGCTCGGTGTGGCACCCAGCCCCCTCGTACCCCGCGAGCACAGTGTCCTGGTGCAGTAGTAACGGGCCAGGTGCGGTTCTGATCTTGACTCGCAGGGGTCTTTGGTCTGAATCACTCCATCTCCTTTTGTTCGGTTCCTGCCGGAAAGCAAAGCACATATTTCACGGTCCCCTCCCCCAGGAGGGTGTCTTACGGGCCTGCGTCCCTTTGCACACACTCACCGAGTGCATTCCGGACAGAAAAATGACATCACGACACCGTCGGCTGCCCTTTACTCCTATTTTTTCGGAAGCAGAAAGACCATGTTCTCCCTTATTATCAAAATGGTCTACACGCATCATAAAAATTTTAGCATTCTTGAAAAGTTCAAAAGTCACCTGGGGATCATGGCTGCGGACGCTCAGTGTGGCCTGCCAGACCTCCATGTGCCAGGTGCACACGCACACCTCGCTCCGTGCTCTCTGGTCTTCTTGGTCTACCTGTGCAATTTTCCTTGAGTATTCTAAGCGGCCCCACATCATTTTATTGCATGAGTACAGTACGGTTCACTTAGCCAATCCCTTATTGTTGGACACTTAGGTTATTTCTGTCTCTTTTTCTTTTCTTTTAAAAAAACGTTTAGAGTAGAAATGACTGTAGATTCACAGGAAGTTGAAAAGACAGTGTAGACAGTTTCTGTGTGCCGTCATCTATTTGTCTATAGTAGTCATATCTTACAAAGCTGTAGCACAACATCAAAATCAGGATATTGACATTGATTGCTACAATCTGTGTATATAGCTCTGTGATTTTATCCTGTGTGTAGATGCAGATTTCCCTCCCATTACCTCTTCATATTACCATGCCCCCTCTCTTCCCTTCCCTCGCCCTTGGCTTCACTAACCTCCTCTTCATCTCTATGCTTTTGCCACTCTAAGAATGTTAGGCAAACAGCATTCTTATATCATACCTATCATACAATGTCACAACATCTTACACATCACATTCACTCAGCACAAGACCCAAGATCATCATCTTGTTGAATGTATCAATTCCTTCTTCCTTTTCATTGCTGAATAGTATTCCCTGGTTGAATGTACCACATCTGGATTTTTCCAGGTGGGTCCAATATAAACACGGTTCCTTATCAGGGGAAGGATGACAGGAGAGTCAGAGAAGGAGATGGAGAGACAGAAGTAGAGGTCAGCGTGATGATGTTGCTGGCCAGAAGGGGACCATGAGTCACATGATGCAGTCAGGTATCTCTAGGACCTGAACAAGGCAAGGCTAGTGATGCTCCCTGAGGGTCTCCAGGGGGCGCACGACTTCCAGCCTCCACTGTAATCCAGCAAGACACATTTCAGACTTCCGACCCCCAGCATTCAAGATAATAAGTTTGTGTTGCTTTAAGCCACTAAGTTGGTGGGGACGTGTTACAGCAGCGATAGGAAGCCACTGCCAAGCCTTGGAAGAGTATCCGTGTAGGCAAATCTCACTTCCCCGGCTAGTGCCTTAGGATCAAATCTTGGAATCTAGATTGGGGAGTCCAAGGGTCTGTGCCCACATCGGTGCCCACTGGCCGTCTGTCATCAGTGCCTTGGTCCACTCTGTGCTCCGTAATGGAGTGGCATAGACGGGGTGATTGACAAACAATAGGAAGCTATGAGGCCCCTGGTTCTGGATACCAGGAAGACCAAGATGGAGGGCAGCGTCTGGTGAGCACCTTCTCGCCGGTCACCCTGGTGGGAGGGTAGAGGATGAGGGTGAGCAGGCCACGAGCTCCCAGCCTCAAGCCCTTTTGCAATAGGCACTGTTCATTACAGAGCCCTCGGGGACCCCTGGCTTCCCAAGGTCCCACCTCTGAACACTGTTGCATCGGGAATTAAGTTTCCAACACAAGCTTTTGGGAGACACATTCAACTATAGCCCTTAGTTTATGAAGATTCTTGTTTCCTTGTGTCAGTAAACAGTGTCCTAAGAATGTCAAACACAATTTTGAAGTGTGAGTGTGTGTGTACGTGTGTGTGTGTGTGTGTGTGTGTGTGTGTGTGGTCAGCCTGTGGTCGTGTGTGTAGGAGGCGAGGAGAGAAGAATGAGAAGGTGACCTTTCCCTGAATCATCCAAACTTTCCTGGTCCAATATGGTAGCCACTGGCCGTGTGTGGCATTTCAAAACCACAAATGCAGATATTCTAAATTGCAGTGCACCCTCAATATAATAAAACACACCCTGGACTCAAAATCCTCAGTAAAATAAATAAGAAAATAAGAAAGAAAGAAATTGCAACATTGTGATGTTTTGTGTTAATTATGTGCTGAACCTACATTTGGCTATATATTTGGGTAAGCAAAATATATTAATAAAGTCAACTTTACCTAGTTCTCTTGACTTTTTTCATGTGGCTACTAGAAAATTAAAAATTCCCAGTGTGGCTGGCTTTGTGGCTCCTTCTGTGTCTGCTTGGGCAGCATGGCCCACACTCTCACCCACGGCCCTTGATGCCCACAGTGGGCAGAGACCGCAGAGCGGCCAGAGCTGGGCTCAGCCCAGTGCCACATTAAAGGCAACTGGTCCCTGTGGCTCTGGGCTCCACCACAGGGCCTGACCACAGACCCCACAGTGTGGTGGGAGAGAACTTGGTGAGAGAGAGCTTGGTGTGAGCCCCAGCTCCTGCAGAACCTTCTGTTTCCATGAAATGTGGGAGTGCCCCATGGCACCTGTGGACAGGTTCCTGCCGCACTGACTGACACCAAACCCTCCAGGGCTCTGGCCCTAGGCCGCCCACGACCTGGGGGAGCCCCTTCACGGGCTCCCGCTCCTCCTCTTCCCAGTTCTGTCTGTCGCTGAGGAGAGCGTCTGGGGACAGTGGCCGCACTCAGCACCTTTCACGAGCCCACGGCAGGGGCTGCCTGCTGGGGTTGCCTTAGGACGTCTGCGAAGTCGTCCCTGGTCTTCCTCAGTTTCCCGTCTGTGCCATGGGGACAGTGACGTTCCCCCTCTCGGGTGGCTGGGAGGACTGAGAGCTGCCTTGCGGAGCACCGCCCCTGGGTCCTGGGAGCAGGCTCTTCCTGCGGTGCTTGTCATTGGTGCGGGGCCAGGTTCCCAGGAGAGAAGGCCCCGGAGACAGAGGGGAAGATGGCAGGCCTGCAAGTGACGGAAGGAGCCCTGAGCCTTGGGGAGCTGACAAGTGTGTCCTGGACACCCTGGGCTCCTGGCTTGCTGCGAAGAGAAACTTTTCTCTTTCCCGCAAAAGCTGCCAACCAGGCTCCGCCCCCTGTTTCAGACACACGACGCCCCGCCCTTTCCCTGCCCAAGGTCCGCCCTTTGCCACGCCCCCAGCCCAGGCTCCGCCCCCTGTTTCAGACACACGACGCCCCGCCCTTTCCCTGCCCAAGGCCCGCCCTTTGCCACGCCCCCCAGCCCGGGCTCCGCCCCCCAGCACCTGCCATTCTCCACTGAGGTTCTTTTTCTGTCTCCGGAACTTGCTGGGCCTGAACTTGGGCAGGCGTGTGCTGGTTACTGAACGCAAAGGGACGCAGCCCGGGGCAGAGATGGCCTGCAGGGGCCGTGGAGGAGGAGCCAGGCTCCAGGCTATGGCCAGGTCCACCAAGGGGTGCTCCTGACCGCCTCCCAGGCTCTCAGTGGGTCAATCACAGGTCACCCGTGGTGACAGCTGGCCTGATAAAGCACCTTTAATTGACTCGCCCATCACCTCTGGCCGCTTCCTCCTTCTCCTGTGGGGTTTCCAATAAGGAAGCTCACGTTTCAGGTGTGCACCTGGGAACCCTACTGACCAACGCCCCCTTCCCCCACTTCAATTTGGACGGGTTGCTTCCCAGCCTGCAGAGCCACCCGCCTCAGGGCCCGCCCCGGGCCCTCCCCTGGTACTTGGCGGTCACTGGTCAGCCATGCCCTGCACTCTGCTGTGTAGCCGCCTGATGCAATGGCCGCTTGGAGCAACGAGGCGGCGGGAACAAGTTCAGAGGCAGACTGGAAACAAACAGGCTTTTTATTTTGCTAACTTCTCTCTCTGGCTCTGACAACAACTCTAACCTGCACCACACACACCACCAACCAACCAACCACCAAATGGTGCCAACCCGCTCCAATCTCGGCTCAAGTCTCGTCAGATCTCGGGCCAAGTCCCGTGAGACCACGGAGGCAGCGATGCCCAAACTTCTCCATGGCCCGCAGCCAACCTCAGTCTCAACCATCTCCCCAAACAGGGCTCCTGCACTGCTGGTGGATGGGGGCATGCCCGCCACTGGGCTTGTTTTTCTCCTTCTGACAAGCGAGTCACAGAAGAGACACGGGGTCCTCTTCTGGAGGCTCCTGTGCAGATGTGAAGCCGGGACTCCTGGTGCCCTCTCCTCAGCGTCTTGGGAAAGAAGCCATGGCTGCTGATGGCAGAGCAGACAGATGGAGAAACTTGTGCCCCTGGAGACACCCTCCAGCCACCAATCAGCCCACCCCAAGCCCCCCTGCCTCTAGACTTCCTCTTCTGTGAGATGGGACATTTTGAGGGCACTTCACACCACCTTTGAATTTGAGTTGGAGTTTTGTTCCTTGCTTCCTTCGTTGACAAAAGCGTCTTCACAGCCACCACGCTGGTGTCTAGCTCATCTTCACCCAGGGCCGAGGGCTGGCCATTATCACGGACATCCCTACTTTGCAGATGAGCAAACCAAGCTTGGGAGCAGGTGTGGGTGGAAGCCCTCTCTGGATGTGGGGGGTCTCCTCGGGTGGACACCGAACGATTCCTTTCTGGAGGAACTGCAGGAAGATCAGGCCCACGGGTTCTGTAGCGTGTTTCCCTTTGGAAAGTGAAAACACTTCTATAAACTGGCCGTCCACTTCCCAGTTAAAGAAATAAAATAAAATGGTTCCTGAAGGTGCAGCACCAGCTTGGCTGTTGCTCCTACTTAACAATCGGAGACACTGATGCTCAGGGAGGGCCAGTCACTTGCCCATAGTCCCACAGCGTGGTAGGGAGAGAAACTGGCACTTCAACCCTGGGCTGGTCGCGATTCTTCCCCACCACCCCAGCCACTCCCTCAGGGCCTGCCGTAGAATGCCCTAAACAGAGAGGAAGGGCGCGTGCTTCCCTGTCTACCTGGCCCTGCCCTCACTCATTCCAAATCCAGAAGGTGCCAGCCAGCAAACTTCACCCCTGCCCAAATCTCAGCGACCTTTCCCTGAATGCTTTCCAACTCGAGGGTTTTGCCCTTATGTAAAAAAAAAAAAAAAATTATTAAAGAATAAACTTGTCTTTTTGGTGGTTTGTTTGTTGTGCAGAGAGAGGAAGACCCATCAACCCCCCTTGGCAAAAAAATGCCAGGGCCCCTGACGTCTCAGGAGAGAAGGCTGGAGGGGAGCTACCCACTCAGAGCAGTGTCCGTGGTGGAGACGTGGACGCCGTGCCAATGCTGCTCTTGGGCTGGGGACGCCTGGCGCTGGCGGTCAGGAGCAAGCGACCTCGCTTTCCCAGCCCCTCCTCTGCTGAGCTCTAGTGGGGACAGGCTGTGCAGCGCCCTGGCTACCAGCTGGCCCTCGGCCCCGGGGCCACAGCGGGTGGCTTTTCTCCCTGGGGTTCAGAAGCACATTTTCCTTGGGAAAGGCACAGAAGTCACCAAGATTGCACCCCAGCACCCCCTGAGGGCGCTGAGCGGGGCAGAAGGAAGAGCAACCAGTCCCCTGGGCTGGGCTCCCGCCCCTGGGTCTCCCATCCCGGAGAGAGCGGGGGTGACACGGAAGTCCACGTTTTGTACCTACCTTGCCACCCCGAGGCAGAGTGGGGTTCTGGATTTCGACCAATCACATTAAAGGTGCAGACGCATGGGGAAGGAGGAAGCAGGGGGCTGAACGGTGCCCCCACGACACAGCCACGTCCCACCCCCAGCAGGCTGAGACTGTGCTCTCGGCGTGGGCAGGGGCCTGTGCAGGGCTGAGTAAGCTGGAGATCTGGGGGCGAGTTCTTCCTAGATCGTCCAGGTGGGCCGCGCGTCCAGGGCCTGGTGGCCGGTGGCAGAGGGAGATCTGGGACAGACAGGGGCCAGGGAGGACTGTGCTCTAGTTTGGATCTTAAATGTCGTCCAAAGGCTCTTGAGTTGCAGGCTTTGTCCCCAGCCCCTGGCTCTTCTGGGAGGTGTTGGGACCTTGAGGAGGTGGGGCCTAAAGGAGGGAGGTCGGTCACTGGGCAGGCCCTTGGAGGGGATGTTGTGTCCTCAGCCCTCCTCTTTCTTTCTCTGCTTCCAAGCTGCCAGGAGGTAAGAAGCTCCCCCCGCCCCAACATGCCAACACCGTGGTACACTGTGCTGCTGCAGGCCCAAATCGAGCGGCAAGGCCAAGTGACAATGGACCTGAAACTATCCAAAACAAACCTTTCTTCCTTTTAACTTGATTTTCTCAGGTATTTTGTCACAGTGATGAAAAGCTGAGTAACAATGACTGCTATTTTTTTTCCCCCTGTACTAGGGATTGAACCCAGGGGTGCTCTACTTCTAAACTACTTCCCCAGCCATCCCCCATTTTAAATTTTGAGACAGGGTCATGCTAAGTTGCTGAAGTCCTTGCTGAGTTGCTGAAGCTGGCCTCAAAACTTGTCAACCTCCTGCCTCAGGCTCTCCAGTTGCTAGGATTACGGCGTGCTCCACCGCACCTGGCTACACAGTCTGCTTCTTGAAAAACAAATATCTGGGAGCAGTGGCGCACGCCTGTAGTCCCAGCACTTGGGAGGCTGAGGCAGGAGGATCGCGAGTTCAAAGCCAGCCTCAGCAATGGCGAGGCACTTAGCAACTCAGTGAGACCCTGTCTCTAATAAAATACAAAAATACAAAAAAGGGCTGGGGATGTGGCCCAGTGGTCGAGTGCCCCTGAGTTCAATCCCTGGTACAAAAAAAAAAAAAAAAAAAAAGAAAAGAAAGAAAAAAGAAAAATAAATAGACATGTGTTTTGACCAGTTTGACAAAGTGAAGTCCTTGGTGCCACAGCAGGCCCCTGCGTTCTGTGCGAGAGCCAACTGGGGGGCTGTGGACGAGACGGTTGCCCTCTCTGGTTACCTTCTCTCCACTGCTACAGGAGGATCATCAGGATGCCCACCCCCACAGCCATCGTGAGGGTCGAGGAGGATTGAGATGGCAAGGGTCACAAGCCAACATCCAAAATGTCCCTCACTATAGAACAGGCATGTTTGGTTTGGCCCACATATATATTTTTTTATATTTGAATATATCAACCTTCAACTGCCAAGAGCCTTTAGATCCGAATTCCATATTCTTTCGAAAAATAAAATATGTGTCGGTCTAATGTCACCATGAAACAATTGGCTGGAGCCAAGTGGCAGCCGGCCCGGCACGGTCTCAGTTGGCCGCAGTCCTCTCCCCTCCCTACTACTCTACACACCCAACTTCATTCATATTCTTCCTCAGGCCTGTCCCTGGAGGCCTCTGAGTTTGCAACCTCTATGCCTGAAAGCTTTTTGTAAATTGCCTGTTAATTTCATTTCTGTTTCACAAAGGACAAATCCCAAACCAGTGTTCTCATTGAGAGAGCATCTCCAGTCGGGCGAGAGGCTGATGAAAACCTCTGTCGGACAGAATTTCTTACTTAATAGAATTTGTTGTAACCAGATCAGCGACATACCCTTCCTCCCAGCCCCTGACTTGCGGAAATCTCTTCTCCAGTCAACTAGATACAAATGGTGGTACTTGTGAAAACCAGTCGTGCCGGTGGGGACAGACTTCCAGAGAGGCTTGTCCTGCCAAGGTTTGGGGGCTCTCTCTGGATCTTCCTGGTTTAATAGTTGTCTTCCATTTTGAATTCTCATTCAAACCAATTCAAGAAGCAATTTTAAGAAAAGCCTACACTTTTGGCTTTCATTCTGTCACCAAAACTAGCTATGGTGTCCTTTAATTTGTAGCATCAGAAATGTAACTCACACAACTCCCACGAGTCCAGTGCATGGAACCAGATCGAAAATTTGGTTCTGCCATCTGACAGCTGTGTGATCTCGGGCTGTCACGTAACCCCTCTGAGCCTCAGTTTCTTCATCTCTACAAAGGTCAGAATCGTAGCCCTTACTTCACACAACTGCTGTAGGGATTGGACACAACAAACCCATGGAATAGGGGTCGGAACACCAGAGGTAAGATTGTTTTTATTACAATTGGTTGTTCATTTACGAGACTGACTTGGTTCCAGCTGGAGAAGGAGAAATCTTGGACGGTGACGATCTTACTGTTCACACATGCCTGTAACATGATCCTGCTTTGATTTGCAGACCTTTCCAAGTCACAGTGATGATCGGGGAGTCACTGTGAGGGCCAGCGTCGACTGGCTATTTCTAGCAACAGACTCCTTCCCCCACCCCGGCACGTGGGCATCCGTGGCGACTCCGCGTGGGGCATCTTGTCCTTCTAGAATGATCCGATGCTCTCCACGCGCAGCCTGCACCCGTAACTGTGGGGCCAGATGGAGAGGCCACAGCTTGGGGGTGGACTGGGTGGGTGCCGTTGGCACGTCGAGGGGTCGAGGCTTCACTCCACGGCTCTACTGATCACACTGTGGAAGGTTCAGCCGTGCCAGGGCCCTTGGCACCGACGCCAGCAATGCCCTCTGTTGTGGCAGCACCCTGCGCTGCCCTCCCACGTGTGCAAACATGCCCCGCAGTCTGAGAACCACCGTCGTTCGCACGAAGCCCACCGTGAGCACGACCCTGCTCTCCTGCCGCCACACGGGAGCAGCCCTCCCGCCCCTCTCAGGGCCTGGGTTTCCTGGCCCATCGCTCCCACTGGCCGGGCTGGGGGAAGGACTGGAGGGAGGCTGTTTCGCGTGCCAGTGTGACGCTGGCGCTCTGTGGGGCTGCCACCAGCTGCAGGGCCCACAAGGCGTAGAACATGAGCAGAGCCCGGCTCCCCTCTGTCCCGACTCCGTCTCCAGGTGACGGGGCCAAGGGACACGTCCAAGGCCTCCAGATTCCATTCTGCTCTGATTGGTAGTCGCTGTGGAGCGAGGTCCAGTATTTAATTTGGCCTGTGTTTGACAGATTCTGTGCGCACAGCTAGGAGCCCACTCAGGGCCCTCGTGCTGTGGGGGGATTCTTGGCCTGGACTCAGGGTGGATTGGGGGAGAAAATGTCACGTTCAATTAAGGCTGATTGGCCCTGACGGTTGTCTGGGTGAGGTTTATAAGGTACATCTAATCTGGATGCATCTGGTCATAAAAATGCAAAACAAGCCGTTCCCACCCAAGTTCCAACTCCAGATGTGGGCTGATTCTCGGTGATTGACACCATATTTTCCGCAGCTGTCCTACATTTTAAATCTTTTTCTATTTAAAATATATTCATCATAATTATGGAATGCAATAAACAAACTTCAGCCTGATGACAAGCTTTAAATTTAAGAACGCTTCAGCTTAAAATAAAGGCCATGATTTCTCAGGCCAGGATAAAGACGGCACCCACAGGCACTCTCTGAAGGAGCCCTGACCTTGTCACCGACAACCAGATGCAGTTATTTTCTCCCAAGTAGTGACTGATATTTGGAGGGGGACAGAGGGAGAAAAATATTAAAAAAAAAAAAAAAAAAGAAAAAGCTATTTATAGCAAATAGAAAATTGTGCACGACTCTTCAGAAAGCCCCTCTTGGAAGACAGAGAAAAGAATCTTAATTTCACTTAGTCACATCTTGAGGACTCTGGTGGGTGGTACAGGTTCTTCCCAAGGCAGGGCAGAGGCTGGCCATGCCCGGAGCTGACCTCAGGCCCAGCCTCCACACCCGCACCTTTACCTGGAGTGTGGCTTTGTCACCTAACCACTCCGTGCCTCCGTTTCCTGGCTTATATAATGGAAGGCGCTGACTTGCTTACTTCGCAACACAGCTGTGAAAACTAAATGGGTTACTATAATCCCAGCACTTGGGAGGCTGAGGCAGGAGGATCGCAAGTTCAAAGCCAGCCTCTGCAATAGCGAGGCACTTGGCAACTCAGTGAGACCCTGTCTCTAATAAAATGCAATAAAGGGCTGGGGATGTGGCCCAGTGGTTGAGTGCCCCTGAGTTCAATCCCTGGTACCCCCCCCCCCCCCCCCCCAAAAATTAAAGGGCTTGGAACCAAGTCTGGCGCGTAAGTGCACAAGATGCGTTAGCTGTCACGTTGATTGACATCAGCTGACCTCTTCTGGGGATCCTCTGAGAGGGCAGTGGAGGTGTCCACAGGTGAGGTGGCTTGCACAAGTCTCACATGGCCAAACTGGAATTCAAACCCTGATAGTTCGACTTCCCTGTAAAACACACATGTGCGTGGTCGGTGTGGCATGTTTACGTTCTCTGTCTCGGTTTGAAATTTTACTGATGGCTGCTGTCTCAGTGCCCATCAGGCACTCGAAGAGCATCCTGTTAGGCGTGGACAGAAGAGCATCCTTCTTCCTTCCCCATTGCTCCTGGAGCTCCTCTTTTATTTTTAATGCCATTTAATGAGTTTGTAATTGAGATTGTTAAATAAACACACTCTTGGGTTAATTATGGAGAGGTCTGTCTGAGGCCCAGCTGCTGGGTTAGGATTTCTAGCCACTCATGGACCACAGCCACAACCTAATGATCCTACCATTAGCAGCGCGGGCGGCTTCGTTCCTTCAGAAAAAACGAGAACTACCCAGAGTTTGTGTCAACAATCTGCAGCTCTTCAAAATGAAGCCATAAGTCACAAATCCTCAGAGTCCCCAAAGAAGTGTCTGGCGCTAAATTTGTATCCTGACTCTGATAATTGTTCTCCTATTAGGCTGATGAGAGAATTCACAGAGCCAGGGCCTTTGGGGTGGTGCCCACAGCTTGAGCCAAGCTGGAAATGATTCTGTGAGTTTTATTTCTGAGATGTGTAAAAGGCTTGTCCATCACTGGGCTGGTGGGCATGGGTTCAATATCAAACTAGCATGCACTGCCTTTCCCAGGAGGCCGGTGGAGTCCCAGCAGGCCCTTTGAGTCCAGCAGGAGTGAAAAAATTTATGATGGAAAAGTGACAGCCTTGTTTCAGTTCCCCATGGAAACTTGAGATGGCCCCTCGATATCTGCGTGCCCTCCTCACCTGCTAGTGTGGACAGCTGTCAAGGGCACAACCTCTGGAGACAGGTGGTCCCAGGTTCAAGAGCAGCTCTGTCAATTACCAGCTGGGGGAACTGGGTGAGCCGCAGGCCTTGGTCTTGAAGACTCGCCTGGGAGGTGCAAATCACGACCTCTAACTTGTATTCTTGTTGCAAAGGTTGCGTGGGGTCATGTGCGGAAATAACTGGCTGGGAGGCCATGTTCAGGAAGCAGAGGCTTCCCTCTGGGGCCATCGAGGCACTTAGTATTGGTGTCTGGGATTGGCAGATTTTTTTCCTCCTTCTATAGCCAGGATAGCATATAAACTGTTCATTTCAGTATCGATCAATTGGAGATGTCTGCTTGAAGTGCAGTGATTGATTTGTAATGTCTGCCATGGTTGAGGAGTAGGTGATAAGAGCATAGCATTCCCACCTCCCTTCTGGAGTGTAAGCTCTGAAGCCAGGAACTGAGTCTGATACTTGTCCCTTAACTTGCACACGGAGTAAACATTTTTGCATCTATTACTGCTCTCCCCCTAAAATTCTTGGACATGGCATACTATGACCCCACATTCCTGAATTTCAAATATCCTGTCTTCCAAAAGGACCAAGAGTTTTTAAATTGTTGATACTATAAATAGGCAAGGAGAACATTAATGACCTTATTCTACAAATGAGGGAATGAAGTCAGAGAGGGAAATAAATTGCCCAGAATCATGCAATGAGATGACAGCAGAACCAGAACTCAGTTTTGATCATTCATTTCTTTATCCAAGCAAAAAACATGTCTTTGGTGCTTGTTATGTGAAAATCCTAAAGTTCTTTTGGGACTCTTCCATAACACACATGCCCACATAATGATGACTATAAGCCAGTATAAGTTAGGTTAGGCTGCAATAATAGACTGTCCCCAAATCTCAGTGGCTTACACACACATTCCCTGCCTGCTCTGCAGTCTGTTCTGGGTCTAGGCCACAGAACAGAGCAGCTCTGTCTACACCGTGGCTCTGCAGTCCTGGCTGCACTGTGCCCTGGGCGCCTCACCTGGAGCTCAAGGACTTTCCAGCTCATGCAGGACAAGGGAGAAAGAGGAGCTCCTGTGCCAGCGGGTCAGTGCATTGGCCAGGAAGTGTCGTTTGCAATTTCTGCTCTCACCCATTCACCACCACCCATGTGGAGGGGCAGGCAGGGGAGTGCTGAGCACCAGGGGCCGTGGAATGATTGCCGTGTTGCTTCTCTCTCTTAGGATTGTTTAAGATCTAACTTGTTTCCTTTTCTGACAGTAAATGCTGCAGCTGTTTTCCTCTCCACTGGACAGATGTGGAGCTGGAGGCCGGGGTCAGGTGAAGGGTGTCCACCCCCCACAAACAAGGCCAGTGCTTACGAGGTCAGGTCCAGCAGCGCTCCAGGGAGCCACCCCTGCTGTGGTAGCTGCAGGACTGTGACACTCACCCAGAGCAGGGCTCAGGAACATGGGTCTTGGATCTGCCCTTCCGCCACCAACCAAGGACACTGGACAAGCTGCTTTCCCTTTCCAAGGCCCACCTTCCCCATCTGCAAAATGGACACGGTGACTGCCCTGGCCTTCTGCTACCCGAGGGTTGTGTGAGGGTGAAGTGACACGGCGTGAGGTCCACCGGGCTGGGGAGACCCCACGCGGGCCATCATCTGTGGGAGGTGAGGAAGTACGGGTGCTAGGGTGCGCACACGTGTCAAGGCAGGTCGTTGAACGTTTGCTTCCAGGGCTCAGAAATGCCTGCAGAATTCCCCAGACTGCCGCGTGGATGCTTCGGGACTTCAGGTTTCAACCCCAGACAGTCTGTGTGTCTTTGGGCAGGTCGCTTGGCCTCTCTGAGCTGCAGGCTCCACCTGTGTGGAGAACGTGCACCTTCTCAGGAGTGCTGCTGCCCAGGCGGAGGAGTCCTGGAGTGCCCAGGCCCACGCCCTTCCAGGGGCCTGGTGGGAGGGCCCTGCTGGGCACCGGATGACCAGAGGAACAGCAATAAGGAAGTGCATGTGCGTGTGTGCATGCATGTGTGCATGCGTGTGTGCATGTGTGTGTGTGTGTGTGTGTGTGTAGGGGAGGGCTGTGGAGGAGTAGAGCAATGGTGGGGAGTGAACAAGAACATCGCAGGGAGTCACAGATGGAAGATGCTCTTAGCTGGATTCATTAGCCTCCAACACATCAGTTTAGCTGTGTTTGGAAAAATACTTAATTAGCCATAGGATGCCAAGTCGTGAGCGTGTGTGTGTGTGTGTGTGTGTGTGTGTGTGTGTATGAGAGAGAGAGAGGGAGGGAAAGAGAAGAGAGAGAGAGAGAGGGAGAGGGAGAGGGCTTGCCTGTCGCTCTCCTAAGAGAAAACGAAGGCCTGCGCCGGGGCTGGTGGCGGCTGGTGGCCTCCGTTTGCTGTTGGTGTGAGGATGTCCGAGGGAGTCTGTGCACGTTACCCTAAAAGATGGAGAGAGAAGGTAAAGAGGGGAACATAAGGGAGAAAAAAGGAGAGAAAAACCCGGAGGACGGGAGGAAAGGGCAGAGAGGGAGGGAGAAATAGCAATGATGGGAACGGGGGGGGGGGAGGGGCAGAAGAGAGCAGGGGGTGCAAGGACAGGGAGGGGCAGCAGAGGACGAGAGGCAGAGGAGTCAGGAGGGGGCAGCAAGGACAGTGGGCAGGGGAGGCGAGATGGCAGGGGCCGCTGCCCCACCGGCCACGCGCTTGATGCTCCAAGTGTCCATTTCTCGTGGGGCTGTGGACGGTGGAGGAAGCCGGCTCCAGCCTCACAGCCAGATGCTCAGCTGGCACGAGTCCCGCCGGGCTGCCGCTGGGGACAGGAGCCTGGCCTCTCAGGGCCCAGCCCAGGCGCCCTCTGCACCCGGGACCCCAGGGCAGGCCTTGCCGCAGTCCTGGCCTCAGGAGCTGGACTTGAATCTGGGCCTGCGTCTGCTCTGGCAAGTGGTTCTGAGCCTCAGTGTCCCCCTCTGTGAAACGGGCCTGGTAAGACAGCAGGGCCCACGGATGGCGAGAGGAAGAGTGAGGACACCACGCGTCACATGGCTGGTGCAGAGGCGGCCAGAGGCTGAGAACCAGGCTGGGCTCGGCCAGGGTGGGTGCCAGCCGGACCCAGGGGCTTCGAGGTTTTTTAAACTAATTGCTGACATTTAAAAATGTTGGAATTTTTCTTATAAAAATTTATATTCCTGGTTTCTTCTGAAAGATTCCAATAGCAAAAGCTGCAGGTGCCCCCTCTGCTCAGGCTCCGGGGCACTGGGTCCTGCTTCCATCCTGCCCCCGAGTGTCTTGACCTTCACTAAGTGACCACCTCTCCCCAGGCACCGAGATTCGTGGGCTTGGGCCTCTGCGGCAGTGGGCGTGGCCTTTCTGGAGAGAGTAAGCAAAGTTTGCCAAGGGGTGAGTGGTCACCTCGGACGAGAGCCAGTGCCCGCAGAGCCCCGCTGGCCCCACCAGCGCCATGGGCTGGACCAGCAGCGAGCAGGTGTGGCGAGTCTGGGGCGCGGGGGTTCCCAGGAGTCCTGCGATTCAGGCGAGTGGCTGCTTCTCTTTGAAAGAATGTGTTTCAGTTTAGCGTTTCAATAACGTGGCTTTCATCCCAGCCATTGTTTTGAGCTTTGCAAGAATTCTCATGCATTTGGCCAGCAGCTAGGTACAAACACGGGCCTCTCCTAGCGGGGCCCAAGTGAGGGATCTTGTGCCTTCTCAAGGACGGGGGGGCCCTTCGGTAGCCACAAAGGACGGGTTCCAGGACTCCCGCTTTTATTAGATATCAAAATCCAAGGATGGTATAACAGATTAGAATTTAAAAAACATCCAAGGATGCTCAAGTTCAATGTCAAATAGTAAGTGTCGCACACCGCCTGTGCCCATCGCCTGCACACCTTAAGTCATCTCTAGAGGACAGACACAAGGTCAGTGCCTACAGACAGCTGTCGGATACCATCCTGGGGGACAATGACAAGGGAGAAAGGGTCTGTACACGGTCAGAAGAGTAGACGTTTCAATCAGGGGCTGCTGAGTCCAGCTGTACACCCAAGAGACCAGAGAGGGACACAGAGGCAGGGGGCCTGGCCGATGGGGGAGGAGCCCCTTGTGTGTGCCACAGCCTGGCGCGGGACCACCGGGCGCCCCCTGCACGCTCAGCTTACGGTCCAGCACGGGAGGGACCTGGGTGAGCAGACAGTTCCAAGTTTCCAAAGAAGCGAGTGTCAGGTGCTGGGTGCCCCAGAGATGCCCGGCCTGGTGCTGGGGAACCCGGAGGCGATCGGGCCGGCAGTGGGAGGCTGCAGGAGGGTTTCCAGGACGGCACAAGGAGACTCGCGTGCTAGGATGATTTTAAGGCTCTGCGATGGCGGCCTGAATGGGGTGAGCGTAAAAGCAGGACGGCCACAGAGCACACAGGAGCATGGTGGTGGCCAAGGAGACGGGATGGAGCCGGTGGGCTGATGTTGGTGGAAAGGCCCGTGAGACTTGGTGACATTGGCAACGTTGATTTGCATAAAAGCTGGGTCCCCCCCAACTGGTGGGGGGTTGGTTGGATCCATCCATCCAGCAGCAACATGCATGGACACAGGCCCCACCAGGACCACCAGAGACCAGGCAGGACCAGGAAGCAGAAAGCCACCCGGAAACCTTGCCTTTTAAGAGGATTTTGTGACCCAGCTTCCTATAAAGCAGATGGCAGCCCTCCCCTACCCTCTCCCCAGCTCCCGAGTTCCCTGGCTCAGAAAGCGTGCCTGACTGCCACTGAACCCAGGCACCGTGAGCCAGCCCTTGCCGACAGTTTACCGTGTGCCGGGCCCCGAGCCAAGGGCTGTCGCCAGCTCTTATCCTAGGATGGCGTGCAGGGTTTGGCTTAGGTGGAGTAACGAGTCACCGCCTGTCGAGGGAGGCTGGGGAACACTCTGACCTGCTGCTCCTTCTCGTCCAACTTCCTGTTCTAGCCCCGTCCCGCTGGTCCCGGGAGAAGGCAAGCCTAGAACGCTGCATGGGCACGTGGGGCTCAAACAGAATTCTGCATGTGGGGCGCAGGGAGCCTGAGCAGCAGCCTCTGGTCAGCACATTCTCCAGTCGCCACGTCCTCTCTGGGTAGAGGCTGACACAGCGAGAGATGATGGGTCGCGGACAGAGAGGTGGCTGTGGGGCAGAGGCGGGAGGACCCGCTGCCGGGCTCAGCTGCACTCGCACAGAAACAGCCCCGGGGACCTCACCCAAGGCTTCGGGATCAGGCAGGCCTGCTTCAGACCCCGCCCCAGCTGCTCACCGCTCTGAACCTCAGTCTCCTTATCTGTAAAACGGGGCAAGTTTCTCTCTTTGTTCAAAGTGTTTCTCAAGGGTGGTGAACCTGGGGCGCTGGCCTAAAAAGCAGATTCCCAGTCACATCTCAGACCACAGAAATGCAGCGTCCATGGCGGGCTGGGGAGGTGGTGCACTGCCGCGGTCCTGGGGGGCATTCGGAGGCACCCGTGTGTGTGAGAGAGCCCAGCCTTTTGGTGTCTCGTGAAAATAGGAACAGCAACCATGTGGCCACAACCCGAGTTGGCACAGCTATCATTTACAGGGTGGGCCCCAGCTGTGCGCCAACTCGAATCAGTTTGTCAAATTGTCATGGTGACCAGAGAGACATGGCCCATTCAATTGCCATTTTACAGATGACAAAACCGAGCCAGCGCAGTGGTGCGCACCTGTAATCCCAGCACTTGGGAGGCTGGGGCAGGAGGATCACCAGTTCAAAGCCAGCCTCAGCCATGGCGAGGCACTTAGCAACTCAGTGAGACCCTGTCTCTAATAAAATACAAAAAAAAGGGCTGGGGATGTGGCTCAGTGGTTGAGTGCCCCTGAGTTCAATCCCCGGTGCCAAAAAAGAAAGAAAGGAAGGAAGGAAGGAAGGAAACTGAGAACAGAGATCCAGCAGTTGAGCCCAGCGGGTTGGTCCAGACAGGCCCATAGTCGATGCCCTGCCTCTTCCCCTTCCCCTTGGGTGTGGGTGGCACAGGGCAGGGAGGACGCAGCTGGGGCAGGACAGCCAAGGGCAAAGGCCCAGGGGCACCCGGGGAAGACCAGGGGCTGAAGGAGACACCTGTCCACAGCGACTGCAGAGACAGGCCACCCAGGAGGGCCTGGCAAGTCCCTCTGAGCCTGGCCACCTCTGGGAGGCACAGGCTCCAGAGCAGGAAGCCTCACAGCGCCCTGACGCCAGCCAGGGCTCGCAGCTCACATTAACAGCTGGGAGAGCTCCCCCCCACGCCCCACCCTCCTTTTAAATCAATCAAGCACTGGGATTTGTTCACGGTCAAGGGCCCAGCTGGGTGCTCGGACTCGCTCAGCACACGTGTCCCTGTGAGATCGAGGCCTCTCTCCCCAGCATCTCCCGGGGAGGTACCTAGGGATGCAGGTTTTTTTTAAGCTAATAAATCAGAAACCTTGTTTGAATCTCGATCCAGAACAGATGCGATGCATATGGTCAGTAGGCTTGGAGCTCCAAATAAATAGGTTTGGAAACCAAATATTTGAGAAGCAATTCTTCTTCTCAGTCTTTTTCTTTCTTTTTTCTTTTCTTCCCCATTAAGTATTGCTGCCAAGATCGGTCCAGGAATTTGGATTCCCCTGAAGCTGTGGCCACAGTGCGCACTCTCCCAGCCAGTGCAGAGACGGGACGCCCCAGGCAGAGAGTGTGCAGGGGTTTCAACTTGCATGCCTGTTGCCATCATTCTTCGGGGCTGCCTGGAGGGTGGTGCTGAGAGGGAACCTAGGCTCAGTTGGAAAGATGGTCTCGACAATTGATTAGCAATGTCTGCCCGAGGACTGGTAGCAGGCAGCAGAAGCCCGTGTGCTGCCTAATTGCCATCCCTGTCCTGTAGGGTTTTACGAGCTGCTAAACTGGCTACCACTTTCTCCAATGGTACTGTGCCTTGTTTATTTTGAATGGAATGTGGTGAAAATATTAGGGCACAAAAGGATCAGGGACTTGGAGAATTTCACCTGCCCTCTAAATGTAATGCCAGATACTAGCTAAGCGGTCCTCTGGCTGACTCAGCGCTCTGCACAAGGTAGGGGCTCTCATCCTCTGGACCATCCTGGGCCCCGAGGTGGCACTGACCACAAACATTCATCTTCTCTTATTTGTCAACGTCCTTGGTCCCTCGTGATGATATCAGCTTCAGGAGGCCGGGGACTTTGCTTCTATTTAGGCTTTAGACCTTGCTTCCAGCCAGCAGTGTGTGGTATGTGAGAGGGACAAGGAGCACCTGGATGCGTGTCACCCTTTTCTCACCCGCCACACGTGTAAGTGTTCATGCCTTTACCGTCCTGGACTCAGGCCTGGGCTGAGTCTGAGGATCCAGGTACAATAAGACAAACGCACCAACCTGAGCGGGGATAGACACATTAGCTGATGGCTGTGGAGCAGAATCAAGGGGTGACAGCACGTGCTGGGGCAAGGTGACACTGGGGACACTGGGGAGTGCAGTCCCAGAGGCCACTCCCTGTCCCAGGGTTTGAAGAAGGAATAGAAATCTTCCAAACAAAGATCCTCAGGACACATCTGTCCCTGTCCCCAGGGCAGCGGCCCTCCCTGCTGGGATGGGGAACACCAGGCCTCTCTGGATGAGCTCAGTCGAGGCCATCCTATGAGGCCCTCAGAGCCCCATCCCTGGTGGCTCTGAGGTCAGCACCCCCACTCTGATCTCCTGCCGCAGAGGGCACTACCCTCCCTGCAGGCCCAGGGAGCCGCAGCCTGGAGGACATGCCGGCTCCGCCCACTTTTCTTTCTGTTCTTGAGACACGTGCAGGCCAAGGGCTAGCTCCGCAGATGGCCTGGCTGGAGGGTGTGGACGGAGGGCGAGTTCAGAGCCTCATCCGTTAAAGACCCGCTCTCTTCCCCTGTCATGGTGCAGAGGGGACAGGAAGAAGGCCACCACGGTCTCTTGCTCTGCACAGGCGCTGGGCGGGCACTTGCCTTGCGCGGTTTTGCAGAAGCCTCGCAGGCACCCCGCGACGTCGCTGTTTTCCCATTGGAACCTCAAGTTTAGGTTCGGGCAGGTCCCAGCGGCCAGGCCGGGAAGGGAACGGAGGTGCTCAGACTCCCGCACTCGGCTCACCTGGACACCTACCTGGGCAGGGGTCGTGGTCCTCCAGCGCCCCCAGCCAGCCTCGAGGCTTTCTGCAGGCTGGGGCAGGTGCTGGGACGCTCAGGAGGGGCCTTCTCCGTCCTTCAGTCTCTCTGCTGCTCTTTCTGGTTCCGAGAAGCGTGTGACAGTGACGCCCCAGTCCAGGCTTGGTCCCTCTCTCCTTTTGGTTCTGTGAGTCGCTGCCTCGGTTTGGGGGTTTGGGGGTTTGGAGCGACATCTGCATGCGTGTTTTCTTCTATCCTTTACTCAATCTGTCTTCCCAGCTGTTAGATTGAAAACGAGGCCCTTAAAAGTGACATATAGTTTTTTTTTTTTTAATTTTCATTTTTAATCCTGGCTTGACAACCGTAGTCTTTTTTTTTTTTTTTTTTTACTTTTTAAATTTGTTTTAATTAGTTATAGATGACAATAGAATGGATTTATGCACTGTGATATATCATACATAGATGGGATATAATTTCTCATTTTTCTGAGTGTATGTGTTGCAGGATCATATTGGTCATGCGGTCACACATATACATAATAATGTCTGTTTCATTCCACTACCTTTCCCATCCCCACATCCCCTCCCTCCCCTCCCTTCACTTCCCTCTACCTAATATAAGGTAAGGCTTAGTGCCCCCCCCCCCCACACACCTTATTGTGAATTAGCATCCGCATATTAGAGAAAACATTCAGCCTTTGGTTTTGTGGGATTGGCTTGTTTTGTTTAGCATGATATTCTCCAACTCGAACCATTTACTGGCAAATGCCATAATTTCACTCTTCTTTAAAGCTGAGTAATATGACAACCATGGTCTTTTAATGGAAGTACTTAGCTCCTTCCCCCATAGTGGAATTCTCTGGTGGGGAGTAGGCGTTCCTCCTATCATTTGTTTTCTGTAAGTCCCAATTGCTCCGTGGTCTTCTTTCTGGCCTTCTTAATAGTGGATAGTTTTTTCTCTTTGACACATTGTCTTATAAGTTCACGTTTTTGTGTTATTCCTTTAAGAATGGTCTTTGCAGCTACCAGGGGCATCCCCACTTATTAAAGCCTAACAGTAGTCAATATCCTTCCCACTGTGGATTACAGTATTAAAGCACTTCAAGCTGTTTAGGTCAAACCTAACTTAGTTAGCTTCTTTGAATGTATACACTATTGCTATCAAATATTTTGATATTTTTTATGATTCTACATTTATTTGAGACCCACACAATGTTATCACTGTCACTGCCGTATGAAAGCAGACTATCTGGACTCCCCCATGTTCATGCTCTCCCTGCTTCTCCAGCCTTCCTGCCCTTCTGTGCATCCTTTCTGGGTGAGATTTGTTTTCTCTGAAGAGGTTCCTTCAGGGTTGCTTTTAGGGCAAGTCTTCTGACACCAAATTCTGGGTGTATTTGTCTGGAATTGTCCCTGGGCCTTATTTTGGAAGGATATTTTCACTGGTTCTCAACTCTCTCACTTTCTTCTAGCACTCTCAACCTATTCTTCTTTTATTTTCTGGTTTACCCCATTTCAACTTCTAGTCCTAGTCTGCTTCTTTGATGGTCAAGCAGCATTTTCAGTCTGGCTAATTTGGGGAGGGGCGCGGCAGTGGTACTAGAAAAGGCCTTATGCCTACTAGGCAAGCACTCTACCACTAAGCTACATCCCCAGCCTTAGTCTGGCTACTTTTAAATCTTCTCCTTGGCCAGGTGCAGTGGTACTTGCCTGTAATCCCAGCAGCTCAGGAGGCTGAGGCAGGAGGATTGGCGTTCAAAGCCAGCCTCAGCAACTTGGCAAGTTCTGATATTTTTTACCAGTTTTGTTTTACATGCTCAGCCATTATTTCCTTAGTGATCCACCTTGTCCTCTCTCTCCTTTCTGGGACTTCAGTCACAAGTAGGAAAGTCTTTTTCACCACTTTCATATGTACTTTATGATCTTTTCTGTATTTGCCTGCATTTCATTTTCATGCTCCAATCTAGATATTTTCCATAGACCCATCTTTCAGGTCATTAAACTTTCCCTCAGCTGTATCTAACTTGCTATTAAAATCATTGCCCATATTCATAATTTCAATTTTTATATTTTTCATACTTAGAATTTTCACTTGATTTCTGTGTAGACTTTTGATCTTTAGTGAAACTTTTCAACTCCTCCTTTATTTTCTTTAAAAAGTTGATCTCTGCTTTTAAAGTCCATGCCTGATAATTCTAATACCTAAACCCCCGTGGATCAGTTTCTATTATACATTTTTTCCCTTGGTCCTGTTCTGAACTTTCAATTTCACATCAGAAATTTTGTATCAGAAATTATAGAGGCTCCCAGAGGATGTTATTTCCTCCAGGGAGGATTTTTTTGGCTTTTGGCAAACTGTTACAGTAGAAGGTACAATCAAGGACTGTCTGCTGAAGCTGAGTTGTAATCTTTGCAAGGCCTGGCCTATTTCTAGATCACCTTTATTCCCAGCGTACAGGTTGGTGTAGGAGCCCTGTTTGGGGAGATGGCTCAAATTGTGGTTGACTATGGGCCATGGAGATTTGGGCATTGTCGCCTTTTGTAGTCTCATGGGACTTGGTCCGGGATCTAGCGAGACTTGGCCTGGGATCTCGAGTGACTTGAGCCGAGATTGTTGATTGGGTCTGTGTCATTTTTTGGTGGTGTGTGTGGTGTGTGTGTTAGTCGTTGTTAGAGCCAGAGAGAAAAGTTATCAGAATAAAAAGTTGTTTGTTTTTAGTTTGTCTCTGAACTTTTTTTTGCGGCTTTGTTGTTCTTAGCGGCCATCATTTTTAGGCGGCAACAGGTGGCGGCCCGTACGGGGACTTCGGAGCAGACAGGTGAGAACTGAAAGGTCTCTAAAGATGGGTTCAAATATAACTGAATCCCAAGTGATAGAGGCTATGCAAAGACTCCTTGATATACCTGACTCTGTTCTCAGTGAAGAGGATATAGAAAAAAGTGAAAGTGATCAAAAAAGCGTAGCTTCCACTGGGCCAACTAAGACCAGTAAAGAGAGTATTAGAAGAGTCCCAAAAATGACAAAAATCCAAGCTATTAGAGCTATTAGAGCTATTCGGGAGTTATTGGTGATAGCTGAAAGATACTTGCTCTTAATGGAACCTGGGCCTCAAGATATTGCTGTCAGTGAAATTAGCAGTGGTGAGGAATCTAGTAAAAGTGATCCTGAGAAAACTAAAAAAAGACCAAAAAAAAAAGGAACGTCAAGTAGAAGAACCACTTGTGTCCTCTACTCCCCCATGGGTGGAATCCATTACAGAAAATATGAAGGGTATTACTAGGCATTTGCATACCCTAGAAATAAAAATAAAAAGTCTTTCTGAGCGCTTATGTGCTCTCGAGGGTAACTCACAGATACATTGGGAACTGCCAACATTTGAAAAAAAAAATGGACAGAGGGTCCATCAGTCAGTAGATTTCAAAACAATAAAAAATCTCAGAGAGACAGTGATGACTTATGGGCCCCAAGCTCCTTTCATGTTGAGTATGCTGGAGTCCCTTAACACCTTTAGCTTAACCCCCTCAGACTGGAAAAGTTTATGTAAAGCAGCTTTTTATTCTGATAACTTTTCTCTCTGGCTCTAACAACGACTAACACACACCACACACCACCAAAAAATGGCGCAGACCCGATCAGCAATCTTGGCTCAAGTCACTCAAGATCCCGGGCCAAGTCCCGCTAGATCCCGGGCCAAGTCCCATGAGACTACAAAAGACGGCAATGCCCAAATCTCCATGGCCCATAGTCAACCGCAATTTAAGCCATCTCCCCAAACAGGGCTCCTACAGGTTGGCATGAGCCCATCTGAGAACCAACTCAAATCATCTTAACAAAAACTGGGGTGCCAGTTGTGGTGGTGCACACCTGTAATCCCAGCATCTGGGGAGACTGAGGCAGGAGGATCACAAGTTCCAAGCCAGCCTCAGCAACTCAATGAAGCCCTAAGCAATGTAGTGAGACTCTGTCTCAAATGTAAAAAAATGTTTTAAAAGGCTGGGGATGTGGCTCAGTGGTTAGTGCCTCTGTGGTTCAATCTCTAGTACCAAAACCAACAAAACTGGGGGCCTTCATTAGATGGGTACAAGCACGTGACTAGACACTGCAGATCCCCACTCTAGCAAGGAGTCTGCACAGGTCCAATTAGGAGAGAGTGTCCTAGTGACAGCCAGAACTCCAGGTGCCCAACTCCACCCCAGCACACACCCTCTGCCAGAGGTTAGCATGAGTGGTCTTGCAGGGAACCCGGGGCTTCCTGGGGAAGTCCCCAGGCTGCCCTGGAGACCCACGCTCTCGACTCCAGGCCTGAGCCACGTCAGGATCTTTTCTCCTCCTCCGGGGCCGACGCTGTCTCCCGGGACCAAGTCTCTCCATCCCCTGTGGGACGGCTCCTGACTCCCGTGGACAGGCACGAGACACAGCGTGGCCTCGGTGTGACGGGAAGTGGCATTCTCAGCCGTGGAGTGCATGCGTTGTGTATGCAGAAGACGCAGGCCATCCTCTCCTGGAACAGGAAAAATGCAGGGGAAGCGTACGGGGTGTGGAGCGCGTGGTCACTTATTTTCTTTAAATAAGTGAGCTCTTTCTTGCTTCTGCGTTTGAGGTTGGGGCTCACACACGCGACCCTGCCTGGCTAGGGGCGAGCAGGACTGCGGCTGGCTTCTCGGAGGGCGTCTTTCCGCGTGATCATTGGAAACAGGCGTGCAATGCACTGTGCAGTGTTAACACGTGGGAGGTTAAGTGCAAGCTCTCGGGCCCTTTGATGTATTAAATACCAAGGACTTGAACGTAATAGAACTGTAAACCTCAAATCAGAGCTAATCACACTAATTTGCTGAACTCCAAAACCAAACCGAAACGTTCATTTCTTCTTAAATTGAACCACAAATCCAAGTTGTTTTGATCTACAAATCTATCTAACAAAAGATTTGAGGTGGCTTACAAGAAATACATGCAATAAAGCAAAAATCTAACTAGATAAAATCCAGGATCGGGGGGGGAAAATCAAAACCAGAGGGAATATTACAACATCGATATGCAAGACCTATGCGGTAATTTAAGTTGAATCAGTGAGTTCCTGAGCCCCCTGGCAGCCAAAGCAATATGGAAGACACATTGCTCACACACGACATACGTTATCCATAAAGAGAAATCATTGTTAAACAGAAGTTAACCAGTTTGAAACCAAACTCAATCTCCTCTGAAGGTTGGGGGGGGGGGAGATAACAAAATATCCTCTGAATCACTTTCAAGTACTTCATTCGGTTCAAGGTCCTGTTCCTACATGTAACGGTTTCAAAAACACCAATTTCTTTATCTTTCCATTTCTATTTTCTACTGGCTCTCAAATCTTGCTCGAGCATTATAATTTCCATAAACCCAGCGGATCCAGATTTTCTTTTTTTTTTTTTTTTTTTTGCATTCTTGTCTAAACTATTTCAAGCGCTTGCTTCACTGGCTTTGTGCACGACCTCTTGTTTTAGCAATTAAGGAATAAAACCGGTGCTCATGTCTCCAGGGAAATGAGAATTCAAGAGGTTAAGTGCTGGCCTTGTGCTACAGCAAGGTTCCTGATCCCCAGAGAGCTCCCCTAAATTGTTTGGATAAACTGAGGAAATGTCCGGGGGAGTTCTGACGCTGAGCATGACATTAATCTTTGTAACCATTCCTCCAGATGTGCACGAAAGTTCTGAGGATGCTGGCCGTCCAAGTTCACGGCAGCAGCTTACTCGCCTCAGGTTGGGGGTGGGCAGACCAGGGCAGGGGGGCGGGCGGCCAGTTTGGTTCTCTCTCCTAAGTGTTTTCCCATCTTAAGACCCATGAGCTTATGCTGGCAAGGGACAATCAGCTCGGCCACTTGAAATAATATTAAAAACCACAAGGAAATGTTCAACACCTATTGTCACAGGCAGAAGCCACTTAGAAAAGAGCGCATGTGCACAGAGAGCTACCCTGGCAGGTACAGCTGGGCCTAAAGATATATTGGTATACACTTACTGGTAACAATAGTTCTACACTTATTTAAAACAACACCCCGTGTTCTGTGGGTGGAGGAGGGATTTTTACTGTGCACACCAAGTTTTTTTTTTTTAATACAATGAACACATACTGTTTTACAATCTCCAAGAAGTTAACAATTGTTCCTCTTTTATATGTTAAACTCTGTCATTTTAGAATATTCAGAGGGCCTCCCACTTGTTTGCAGGAGGAAGCTCTCAGTCCGTCCAGGGCACACCTAGTGCCATAATCAGGCTGTGGCCGGTGTTCACTTGGGAACACACGCAGTGCGGGCAAGGCCTGTGTGAATGAGCCTTGTCCTCCGGGGGGCTGGCAGTCGGTTCTCAGATGGCGTCCCTTCCCTTATCGTTTCCCGGGGGCTCAGATGAGTTTGCAAAGACTGCTGGATTTTAGAAGGCGTTTAGATGCCCCTGCGTCATCTGTCCTCACCCGTCTGTGGACTGCAGACCTGATGAGCTGCTGCACAGGGCTCCGTCCCTACCCTGCTCCTGCCTGTCCCCAGCCCTCAATGGCAGCCCCTTTCCAAGAATCCAAGACTGGGAGGCAAAGCTGAGTGCAAAAAGGAGTTTTCTTGCCAAGACAATAAGCAGCGTGGGCGGCGCGTGTCTGCATGTGTGTGCGCGTGTGTGTGTGCGTGTGTGTGCACGTGTGTTTAACAGCGTCTCTGTGTGTGCACTTTTATGCAGGTAACAATACCCACTTCTCCAGCTCAGGGTGTGCAGGAGCCCTGTTTGGGGAGATGGCTATGATTGCGGTTGACTTCGGGCCATGGAGTTTTGGACATTGCTGCCTTCCGTAGTCTCACGAGACTTGGCCCGGGATCTCGAGAGACTTGGGCCAAGCGTGGAGCGGGTCGGGGCCATTTTGGTTGTTGGTTGTTTGCTGGTGTGTGGTACGTGTTAGAGTTGTTAGAGCCAGAGAGAGAAACTGACAGAATAAAAATCCTGTTTGTTTCCAGTCTGCCTCTGAACTTATTCCCGCGGCTTCACTGCTCCAAGCGGCCATGGCTTCAGGCGGCTACAAGGGTGCACGATGAAGCCCCTTTCTCTTGATGGCCACTCACAGTGTCTCCTGTTTACTAGGAAAAAGTCCTTCCTCCTGGGCCCTTTGGTTTGGACGAATGTCCCCCAAGACCCACGTGTTACAAGCTTGCTGCCCGCGGTGGTGTTTATTGAAAGTGGTGGGATCTTCAGGAGGTGGGGTCTTCCTTAGGCCATGGGGGCGTGCGCTATCAAGGGGTGATGGGACCCTTTCCTCTTGGGCTTTGCTTCCTGGCTCCTGAGGTGAGCAGTTAGCACCTGCTATGATGTGCTGCCTTGTCAGAGACCACAAGCAACCAGGTCACTTGACCTGAGACTGGAATCTTCCACACTGAGAGCCGAAATAAACCTTTTCTCCTTTTCAGCTAATTATGTCAGGTATTTTGTTACATACCCTTCTATGAATGAAGGTCAGATGGGTGGAGTGAGGCCTACCCAGATCAGCAGTTGAGACCTGCTTATTATCTTCTGGAAGAGGTCACTGGGAGATCTGACCACATCATCAACAGTGGCTGTCACTACATGGTGTTTCTAGAGAAAACACAGCCCAGCGACAAGGCCCTTTACTCCACGCAACGTGGAAGAGTGGCAGCCCCCGCCCACGATGGCGAGCAGGGGCGGGCCGCTCAGGCACATCGGGTCAGCACCCCTCCAGGCGGGATGGGCAGAAAGCCCTGCCCTTCTAGCGCTGCGCTCAGCTGTGGGTCTGCTTCCAGAGGAGGTGATGTCAGAGCGGCTGGACCAGAAGGCTCTGCCCAGAATTCGCACAGGGCCACCCCACTTGCCCACAGTGTGGAGCCAGCGACTCCAGGCCAGATCCCCTCCTAGATGGGACGCTCCTGACCATCGGGAGTCTTCTCAGAACTCTGAACCACAAAGGAGAGAGACAGAGCCTCCGGTCCTGCCTTTCAGAAGTCCTCTTGGCCCACGAGCAGATTGGCTCAGCTCCTGGCAGGTGACCTTCCAGCCTAGTGGATGTAGGGAGGGGACGTGGTGAGAACCTGGTCCACTAAACTGCTGACGGGCAAGTGCCCATGCCAGGCCCGCAGAACCAGAGACAGCTCAGGTGCTTTGAACTTAAAGCCCTTTTTTTGCGAAGAATAGAACTGCCTGACGTTTT
Source organism: Tamias sibiricus (assembly GCA_025594165.1). Taxonomy (NCBI): domain Eukaryota; kingdom Metazoa; phylum Chordata; class Mammalia; order Rodentia; family Sciuridae; genus Tamias; species Tamias sibiricus. Next base: position 9,354,650 of record CM046662.1, on the reverse strand, counting down.
AAGATGACAGTTTTAGCTTTTAAAAAACAATAGAATAAAACAACAACAATAAACCATGTGTCAGTGCTAACTCCAGCACACGCATCCATGAGTAGGTGTCTGTGATCTGTGTCTTGTGAGGGGCACTGAGTAGTGCGCCTTTGCCAAGCACTTCATGAGCAAGCATTCATTAGTTACCCAGACATCCCAGTGAGTTAAACACTATGCGGAGTCCAATGCTGCAGATGATGAAACAGAGGCATACTAAGGTTAAGATAATTTGCCCAAGGTCAAGGTCATATAACCCAAAGTTGTTTCAAAGTCAAAATGCAAACCCAAGTTATCTGACTTCAAAGTCTTCACCATGAATGTGGGTTGCTTTTTCAATTAAAAGAATTCATTTAATTAATAATCTTTATTTTCAGGACAGTTATAAATTTACAGAAGAACTGAACAAATAGTGCAGAATTCTTCTGGCCAGCCCCTCCCAGCCCGAAGGCTGTCCTGCCAGCATCTCCCATCACCTGGTTCTTCTGCTACAGTTGCTGAGCGATTGCTGCTGCCTCATTGAAGTCTGAAGGTCATTCAGATTCAATTGGGTTCTTCCCAGAGTCCTTTGCTGTTCCAGGACCCTCCCCGGATATCAGATAGTGCAGGGTCCTCCTGTTTGCTGAGGCTCCTTGGGTCTGTGACAGCTTCTCAGACTTCCTTGGTTTTCGGTGACTGTTGTCAGCTTTGGTGACTCTTGGTCTGGCATTTGATAGGAGGCCTCTCCATTGGACTCTGTCGTCTCCTGGTTAGACCAGAGTTGTGGGTAGAGTTCATTGGAAACGAAATCCTGCCAAGTCTTCAACTTCCTCATCTGTGAAATGGGTCTCTTGCACACAGAATATGTACAAATTGCTAAGTCCTCTCGCAGGTATTCAAGAGCCTCGTCTTTACTCCAACTCTCACTCTGACACCTGCCAGGAACCCAGACCTCCTGGGAGGAGGCATGAAAGGCCACTGAGGGTCCGCCCTCCACCAGGGCGCAGTGGGGTGGGGGGAGGGGACGGATTCCACCCCAGGTGGCCTGCCGCGAGGAGGAGGGACCGAGCCTGCCGGCCTGCCGCGAGGAGGAGGGACGCACCTGGCGGGGCGGGCGGGCGCTGGAAGCTCCCGCGGGAGGACTGGCCTGCGCTTCCCTTCCAGCCGCGGCCGTGGCTGCCAGCGGGAGCCTAAAGGTGGCCGTGCGGTAAGTCCTTCCAGCTGCGGCCAGGTAATCCCGGGCTTGGTGCAGGAGAGATGATACCCCCCGAGGGCCAGCCTGGTCCGGCCCGGGACGCGGGCTCTGTGAAAACGCTCAGCAGCCTCGCGTTTCGGAGCGCGCGCCGGTCCAGCATGAATCACTCCTTTTTGAACTTGTCTAAATGTGTTTATAAAATAAAGCTGCGGCCCAGGGCTGCTCCGGGCGGAGCGGGAAGGTAATATGTTTTTAATTGGAGAGATCGGGGGACGGAGGCAGCGGGCCAGGGTGAGCTCACCCCGCGTGAATGCGGCTCCGGGGGGCGGGGAGCGGGCGCTCGGATGCCTGGATTACCACGCGGCGCGGCCGTCCGCCGTCTGCGCCTGCGCGCGCACGCGTGGTCCTGGGATCGGGCCAGAAACCTCGACCCCAGATCCCGACGGCGCAGGGTCAGAGCAGGAGCCAGGCAGGGCCTGGAGCCGGGCACACCCAGCGTAGACCTGGTGAAGGGAGGTGCGTGGCCAAGGGGACCGTCACCCCTAAGCTCCGCCCACCCGTCATCAATTTCAAGAGACCAGAAGTCATAGAGTTCTGATGTGAAATCTGATTTGAAAAGTTGGCTTTCTTTGGTTTTGTTCTATTTTCTCCTTTTTTGGGTATTTGGGCCAAGTAAAACAGATGTGCGGGCCATATTTGGCCTTTCTTTATTCCCTCTTTTAGACCATAGTGGACCTCACTTGGTCACTTACCAGCTATCAGGGCTTAAGGCAAGTTTCTTCACTTTTCAGAGCTTTGGTTTCCTTAGCTAAAAATCTGGTAGCTGAATGCTATTTTTCCTGACTTTTGGCATGGTTTCCAAGGTGAGGATAATGAAGAGAGCCCAGGAAGGTCATTGAGATAGTCAGGGGCCTGCTGCCCGGCTCCAGCTCCGGTGCTTAGTAGGTACATGTTTCCGTCCTTTGTTCTGTCAATCATCATGATTGACAAGATTCTGTAAGCTAGATGTCATTCCCATTTTACAGAAACAGAGGCTGACACTGACACTTGAACGAGCTTTTCGAACTTGAGGAGGTCGAAAGCATCCTCTGAATTTAAGGGGAAATCAGTCAAGAGAAAGTGGGTGACCTCCGGTGGCAGCGCCATGCCTACAGAGATAGTCGATGTTTGGGGTCCTGATTCAATAATAACACAGGCACCTACTCAATTAACAATTTTTTTAAAATTTGTTTTTGCAAAGTAAAAGAGCAGAGCTGTCAATGGTGTGATGAAGTGGCTCCCCTATGCTGCTCCATTTCTATCTACCCTTTCCAAAGGATGACACGTCAATATGTATTAAAAGCTTTAATCAATCCTAAAGAAACAAAAGAGCTGAGGGCAAAGATTTTCAAAAAAGAATTTGCAAACAATCCAATGTTCACCATAAAGGAAATAGTTAAATAAGTTACATAATATCCATACCAAGAATATTATGTAGCCTTCAAAGAATGCTCAGTAACCCTGGGAAATACTTAGGATATAATGTTAAGACAAGAAAGCAAAAGACAAAAAATAAGCAAAAATATATCCCATACTTAAAGAAATACAAAGAAAGACAGGAATAAAATTCATCCCAATATTGATTCTCTGCATGGTAGGATTTTAATTTAATTTTAATTTGGTTTTCTTCATTCTTTTGTTGAAATTTGTCTCTAATGAGCATATTACATTTTTAAATCAGAAATGTGTCTATTTGCTAGATGCAACAGGCCTCATCTCATCTGGTTTGGGAAATGGATAGGTCTGGGGCTGGCGATCACATTTATTTAAGAAACAAAAGCCCCAAAAGAAACTCTAGCATGGAAAATACTGCCATGTAAAGTGCTTATTATTGCCTGATAGGATTAGGGGTGAGTTTCTGTGCTACTTCTTTATACTTCTATGGGTTTTTCAGACTTTTAAAATAGAGAATTCTTTCAAATTGGCGAACAAACAGACAAACCATAAAATACTCTCTGCACTGACAGTGGTCCCAGACAGAGGGACATTTTCTGCGGATTCTTCTCCCTCATGGCTATGTCTGCATTTTGGCCTTTGTATCTGTCCACCCGGTCACCTTGACAACAGATGCTGAGGGCTGTTAAATCAGTTGGACCCTTCAGAGACATGGCATCAGTACTCTTTTATAGCTCACAGAGGAATGGCGGGGCTGGTTAGTTATTAAGACCTGTTTTCTTCCATTTTGCCAAGTTAAAAACTGCCTGTTGTCGGTTACTTTTTTTTTTTTTTTGTACCAGAGGGCACTGGACCACATCCCCGGACCACATCCCCAGCCCTTTTTTGTATTTTATTAGGGACAGGGTCTCACTGAGTTGCTAAGTGCCTCGCCATTGCTGAGGCTGGCTTTGAACTTGCGATTCTCCTGCCTCAGCCTCCCAAGGGCTGGGATTACAGGCGTGCGCCCCTGCGCCCAGCTGTCGGTTACATTTAGTTGAGACAAACACGTCTGAGGTCAGCCCGTGGCTGAGTTAGAAAGAGCCTTCCAACGCTGCTCCCTGGTCTGAACCGCCTGTCCCTTCCTATACCTACTCTTGTGCAGAGGCTCACCTGCCGACTGGGAAGATGTCTCTGAGCATCGTTGCCAAGACGGAAGGCCCTCGCTTCCCCCGATCAGAGCTGCCGGGGTCCTTATGGGCTTCACCCCCCCACACAGCATCACTTACCTAGTCCTCCAAGACTCCTTCCCCCATCTTTGTAGACCCAAAGGCTTGGAACTGAAGCCGCTTGAACTTGAACTCATTGCCGCCTTCCCTTTTCTGCAAAAGGGGAGTAGACGGTCAGCGTGACCCAGCCGCTCAGAGGGACGCTTGCATGTCGAGCCTTGCACGCAGGCTGGGGGTCTTCGCCCCTCTCCACTAGCACCTTCGTCTTTCCTGACCCAGGAACTTTTTCGGGTTGCCTTTCACACGTGCACTTTGGCCAGTGGGAGCATGTCCCCAGAGCCATATGGGGCTGGCACCCCCCGGGAGCTTCAGGATGGGGGCGGGTCCCCAGACAGCCCAAGGCAGGGTCAGCGGCTGGGACTCTCAGCCCCACCCCACCTCCGGGGGAGAGAGGAGGACTGTGGGTGGAGCCGGGTGATGGAATCGGGCACACCTGTGACAGAGCCTCCGCACCCGACAGGATGGCTGAGCAGGTCCCGCAGGGCGCGGGGAGCTCCTGGTCCTTCGTGCCTGCGTCCTGGGAATGTCCTTTATGATAAACCAGAAAACACAAGCCTGTGCCCAAGCCCGGTGAGCTAGGCTCGGGAACCTGAGAGGGGGTGAGGAAGCTGATTTGCAGCCGGTGGGTCAGAAGCATGGGGCAGACCACCTGGGGCTTGCGATCGGCCTCTGCAGTGGGGGGCAGGCTTGGTGACCCGACCTGTGGGGGCTGGCACCCTCTCCAGGCTCCGCATCAAAGGAGACGCCAGCTGGACTCTTGCTGGGTTCTTGGCACGTGGGGAAAGCCACCCCCACATCTGGTGTCAGAAATGTGCTGGGAGGGGACAGCGGGGGGTGCTGAGTTTGGATTTTTTCCTCTATCCCCAGAAGGGGTCAAAATCATTAGCCCCAATTTACAGGACGCTGAGGCCCAGGGAGGGGATGCGGCAGGCCAGGTGTTCAGACGGCGTTTCTGCTCAGTCCTCCTCCCCCTCACTCACGAGTCCTCCAAGTTCACAGAAATGAAAATCTTCCTTAAACAGGGAGGTGAATAAATGAGAACTCCCATTCTGGCCCAATCTCTGCCATCACTCATTTCTCTAGACTCTCTTGCACCCTTGATCAGGGCGCCAGAGCCGTCCTTCAAGGGCCAGTGCAGGTGCGTCTCATGTTTCCAAGGCAACGATGGCCCACAGCCCGTGGCATGGTGTAAGGTTCTTTTGGGGTAGACCCACTTTAGTACCTTCCACCTGGGGGACTCTCAAACATTTCAACATTGCTTTTTTTAAGAAGGCAAACTTAGCCGGGCACAGTGGCGCACGCCTGTAATCCCAGCACTTGGGAGGCTGAGGCAGGAGGATCGCGAGTTCAAAGCCAGCCTCAGCAATGGCGAGGCACTTAGCAACTCAGCGAGACCCTGTCTCTAATAAAATACAAAAAAGGGCTGGGGATGTGGCCCAGTGGTCAAGTGCCCCTGAGTTCAATCCCTAGTACCAACAAAAATTAAAACAAACAAACAAAAAAAAAGGCAAACTTGGGTAAGGTCATTCTACCTTTAATTACAAGAAAACAAGCACATTTTCAATTAATGACTAGACGGCAAGGTCATGAATAATCATAAGAAGTGGGGTTCAGGAATAAAAACAAACAACTGCACTTTACATTGGACCTTGGGCATTACTTCAGCCTCAGTTTTCCTCATCTGTAAAATTGGGGTAATAATGTCCATCTCCTAGGGAATCTGATGGTTAACTGCTCTGACACAATTTCTGCAAGGCAGAGAGAACTCTAGTACGTACCAAGTGTTGGAGGATGTACGACAACAATAATGATGTCTTTAATTAGGGGCCGTGGTCATAACCTTGCATGTCCTTCCAGTCACTTACGCCGTCTTGGCTTTGGGCTGGCCTCGAAAGGGAAGCACCAGCACAGGACAGGGAAGGGGACCCTGGAAGTGGGAACGAGACCCCCTCTTCTCGCAAGTTCTAGACCTGCTGTGGGACCCTTCCGCAGCATGCCGTGCACCAAAATGCATTCCAGATGCACCAAAGAACTGCATATTTCAAAAAAAAAACAAACCATGGAGGGGAAAAGACTTGAATATTTATCAGACCTCTGGGAGGAAAGGTTGGTTAAACTTAGAAGCATCAGAAAAGATCACAAAGAAAGAGATGGATAGAGTTGACGGCAGAAAAACGTGGCCCATCTGCACATTAAACAGACGGAGAATGTGTGCTGCCAAGGGGGGGGAGGCGAGGGCATGGGCTGTGTCTTCCTCGTGGGCCCTGCGTGTCTGAATGGGGGGGGCAGTGGGCACACCTGAGGGAGGCTGTCCTGCCCTCCTAGGTAAACCAGCACGTGACTCAGATGGACAGCTTGCAAAAGAGCACGTGCATTTGGGGAGAAAGGAGAGAACGCATCTCATTAGCAATCAGAAGGGACGAATCACCCCCTTCCTGCCACTGAGTAGCACCGGTTTTAAAAATAGTAAAGCACCCCGTTAAAGAATGAAACGGAAGAAGGACGCGTCTGCTCTGGCGGTAGGAAGGTACACTGTTTTAACCCTTTTGAAAAAGAATTTAAACATCACCACGTGTCATGAAAAACCATTTGTTGAGTATCTGGTTTGGGGAAAACTAGAACCAGCCCCCCTCCTCTAAAGCATGAGCAAAGGTGGACCCCAAGAGGGTTCAGTGCCTGACTGGGGAAGGAGAAGAGAAGCTCAGAGCAGAAGACCAAGCAGGGGTCTCGCTGTGGCGCCTATGAGCTATGACACCTGGACAGGACAGACCGTCCACCCTCGGAGCCTTGGTTTTCTCATCTGTAAAATGGGAATCGGAATGCTCACTTCGCAAGGTTGTGTATATAAAGCACGTGGCGTGGGGGGATGTCTTCGACAGAGATGCTTGGTGGTTCCTGGGCACACGGCTGGGTCCCCTTTCCTGCCTCTCCTGTGTTGCTGTGGCCATGCTAGTGAGCACTGCCCACTGGGGAGGAGCAAGCTGGTATTTTTGCACTTTGGGGACCAGCCCTGCAGTGCTCCCCATCCACAGGCCCACATTCTCTTCCCCCAGCCTCTGGTCGGATGGCGAGGGTTGGGGGTTTTCAAGGAACACCGTGTATCAGATGGAGGGAGTCTGGGTCCCTGAATCCCCACCCAGAAGGCTGCTTGATCAGACTTTATGGGATAAGATAGAAACTTTGATTGACTAAGCCACTACGATTTGGAGACTATTATAGCAGCTAGCAATTCCTATCCTAACTAACATCGTGCCCGGTAATTATGATGCAGTTTGGCCAACAAATTCACAACAAATTGTGAGAATCTGAGGTTGGGGTTCATGAAGTGTGGTACTGGATGTAGCCCCGGTGGGTGGCAGTGAGGCTTCTCAACCCAGTCACTGACCAGAGCTGCACACTGGACGATCTCCAGAGAAGTGGCTGAGTGATAGAGAAATAGATTCTGTTGGTCGACTCAAGGTTTTGTTCTAAATTGTGAATGTCGGGTCTTGCATGTTCTGAGGTTGGGATCAGTGAGTGTTTTGACTAGACCACACTACGCCAGGGCTCAAAACAGCATTCAAAGGATAAGCCAAAATAAAATCAGAAAGGGAGAAATATGGAAGTAATCAGATTGTCCGTGTCAGCTGGTGATGGTCTATCCCTGGGCACGCAGCCAGAAAACGCTGACCCTCCAGCAGCAGCACGCGTACCAGGTGACCTGCGAACATGGGAAACTGTGACAGCTAGCCTAGGGGACCCAGGGCACAGCTTGTAGGGCCACAGGACACGTGCCTCTGACCATGCAGAAGCACATCTGCAGAGCACTATGAGACCTGAGGAGCCGCCCAGGCCCCGCGGCAGACACTGCCTGTCTTGGCACGGATAGTACTTTCTCGTGTGATGTTTAGCTGCCCACACCCCTGGCCTCTGTCCACTAGAATCCAGTAGCACCTGCCAGTCATGACAATAAAAAAATGGCCTTAAATGTTGCCAGACATCCTGGGGGAGGGGGCGGTGAAGGGCAAAACATCACACCGGGGACAGCGTGCAGCCAAGAGATTTATTCAACAGCCTTCGTGGCTGGTAGCAAACCGGAGAAGAGGTGCTCTGGCCGAAGGTCAAAGAGGTGCTGGGAGAGGGGAGTGTGCAAGCTCTGGACAGAAGGTGGGTGCTTGGTCGCACCGGCTGGGATCTCTGGAGCTATCAGCTAAAGCAGCTGCTGTCTGGCTGGAGGCTGGAGCTGTCAGCTGGGAGCGGCCGTCGGCTGGAGGCGACGGGTCTGGAGCTGTTGCAGTGGCTTCCTCCTCTCCGCAGGGTCAAGCTGATGTGTCTTGAGTGGCTTCCTCCTCTCAGCAGCGATGAGCTGATGTGTGTGTCTCTGTGTGTCTGAGTCTCTCGAACAGGGCCCTATATAGGGATTTCTGGTGGGAGGTGCACCAGAGAACCCCAATGCCATTGGCTCTTTGCCCCTAGAACAGGGTGACCTTTAAGCCTATTGGCTCTTGCCCAGGGAAGAAGCATCCTGTCCAGGGAAGAAACATCCTGCCTGGAGAATGAAACGAGGTTGCTTCTCTCAGGATGTGGAAAACTCTGGGGGGGAGGGCGGCCCATCTATCAGGCGGGATCACCCTTGACTGAGAAATCCTGTTCTAAGTGGAGAATTTTTGCATTTCAAACATCTAGATTTCCAGCCTCTCCTGAAGCATCTAGAGATGTGTAAAACTGGACCAGGGTTTCCACCTGGCCATCGTTGGTTATGGTTGGTCACCAGCTGCCCCATTGTGTGGTGCCTTGGCCATCTACTGCTGCAGAACAAACGGTCCCCCCAACCTCGTGGCTTGGAACAAAGCTTGTCATCTGCCAGTTCCTGGGCTCGGGGCCTGGGTGCAGCTCGGCAGGGCTTCCTGGCTCAAGGTCCCTCCAGGCTCATCAGGAGATGGCCAGGGCTGCGGTCATCCGAAGGCTTGACTGGGAGGGATCTGCTTCCTGTGGTTGCTGGCAGGACCCAGTTTCCCATGGTCCTCCGGAGGAGGGCCTTGGCACCTGTGTGCTGTCGGCACAGGCCACCCTCAGTTCCTCGTCACGCAGGCCTCTCCCTGGGGCAGCACAGAAGGGGGCAGCCTGCTTCCTCAGAGCAGGTAAGAAAAAAGCCAGAGGATATAGAGAAGGAGAGGGAGGGAGAGAGGGAGAGAGAGAGAGAGAGAGAGAGAGAGAGAGAGAGAGAGAGAGAGAGAGAGGAAACGTGCCAGGATCGGTCTTTATAGCCTGACCTTGGAAGGGCCCCCTGTCCCTTCTGTTCTATTCTGTCCCTGAGCAGCAGGTCACTGGGTCCAGCCACACGTGAGAGGGGGAGTGTGTGTGAGCACCGGCACCGAGGGGTGGGGTCGTCATGAACTGCTGTAGAAGCTGCTGTCTTTGTTTCTGGGGCCACCACAACAATGACAGTAGAGGGGTGGCTTAGAAAAGCAGAAATGTCTCATCTTGTGTTTCTGGGGGCCGGGATTCTGAAATCAAGGTGTCACCGGGCCAAGCTCTCTCTGAAGGCCTTCCTTACACCTCGGCTCTGGTGGCTGTTGGCCATCCTCGGCCTTAGACACACCCTCCAGGCGCTGTTGTCCCAAGGAGTTTTCCCTGTGCGTCTTTGTCCAGGTTTCTCTCATCTCACAGGGACACTGGTGACTGAGTTAGGGCCCACTCTTGTCGCTGCCTGAAGCGGAAGTCGCTTGGAGCAGTGAACGCCACAGGAAAATTCGGAGGCAGGATGAAAATGAAAAAAGGTCTTTTATTCTTCTCCTCTCTCCAGCTCCAGCAATCACTCCAAATGCTCTAACTCCAACCACCACCTTCTTCTTCCCCACACACACTAACGAACCTCACCCAGTTATATACATATAGCTTTAACAAGGACACGTGCACGCTGCTTACAGGTGCGTCACGCAGTGTTCACGGGCATACAAAGATTCTTTGAATAATGTATTAATATCAGGTGGAAACTAGAACATCTTTTATGGCTCTCAGCTAACCGCAATCTTTAGCTATCTCCTTGATTATAGGCTCCTTCATTTCCCCCTTTTAGTTTTAAAAGAGGGGATGTTCTAGGACGTCCATGTGCAACCGACATTCTTACCCGTCATGGGAGTCTAGGCTGTCCTGACTCCTGGCTTAGGTTGACATGCCGGCCACATTAGACTGTCCCATGCGACTGTGCCGTGTCTTAGGTTGTCCCCTTCTGGGGATCTTACCCGTCATAGGCTAACCAGCCATCCAATAGAGCCCTTCAGGATCGACTGTGTGTTGACTAACAGCCGTCCAATTTTTAGGAGATGCTGCGGCTTTAAGGCGGTAAGCCTACTGCTGACGAGCCAAGTTTCCATAGCGTATCAAGTTCTTTAAGCGAATCAGCTGCCCTTAGTTTCATCAAGTAACGCACTGAGTTCTCTTAGACAAATACCCGCAAGGCATTGTCCCGTAATGTCCCAAAATAATGGAAAATCAAAATGTCCATAAGTTATAACACATAGATTCAGGAGGCCCCATGCATGCAGAGCAGAGGCGACACTGCTGGTGAGGTTGTTGATGCTTGAGCAGCAGGGATGCTTGCAGCGACCGCGGTCCCTGCAGTTGTAGCAGCAGCCGTCTTTTTTATGTCCAGACATTTCTACCGGCAAATCTTCAGGGCCCGCTACCTAAAAACTCAAGCATCCATTATTAAGGGAAAGGCAGTGCTATTCCAGCACTGAGATCAAAAGGTGAGCTGTCAAACTAAAAAAAAGAATTATTAGAGTAGAAAATAAAAGTTGATCTCTGCTCACACACATTGCTGCTTAAGCTCCCACAAACATAAGCTGGCAAAATATCACATTCAGAAATAATCAAAGAGAAACTGAGGGTGTTTACTGCATTAAAGATAAAGAAAAGCTAAAGGCATTTTGGAAAAATAATTTGTTAGCTGGAATCCTCGAGTCTCTATATACACAGCAATCCTATACCTGTTGAAATAATTCAAATTAATCAGCTACTAAACAAATGAAGTCAATAACAAATAAATGATCCTCTGTCGGAACACCAAAATATCAGGTTATACAACATTAAACATATTCACAGCTGAAGAGAAGTCCCGGAGACAACTATAAATCAAAATTTATTATCATTATAATTGATTATCTAAAAATATTCTGAACTTATATAAATATCTATCTATCTATCTATCGATTTATTTATTTATCTATCTATCTATATTTATCTATCTATCGATTATCAAATTAGAATATTCTAAGCTTAAATGAATTAACGTTATTTGTTATTTGGATCTATATCTATCTACCTTTTTTTTTTTTTTAAGCGCTTAATTATTTGTGACGTCACACTAGACAGACGCACATATAAACATATTTGTGACATCACATTAACATGAAATTTAGACAAATGCACAGACATAAAGACATATATAAAAGAGAAAAAAAAATTACAATTGTGTATACACTGAAGAGAGATCTTCTTGTCCCGGCCGGGAAGAATAAAATTTAAGTTGTAAATTTAATGGAGAACTCTTTTAAGGGAATCACTCCATACCTTCATTTTGGTCCTCTTGACCTTGCACTTGTTTATTCAATCTAGACTCCTCAATAACTTCGTCTTGATCTCTTTGACTTTGTACCTGCTTTATCAATCTAGATGGTATCCATATTGGAGAGGATTCGTGCTTTGGAAAAACACAAACAGATCCTCTCCCCCAAATTAATACTGGGTCTGGACCCTTCCATGTACCTGAGAGAACATCCTTCCAGTAAACCAAAGGTTTATGTTGTTGGTGTGGGTTCCAGTGTCTATCTCCAGCCGAATGTCCATTAGAATCTAAAGTTAAGAAATTTAGGGTAAACAGGGCAACTGCCAATCTGTCCTTAGGATTTTTCCAGTTTCCATCTTTTTGCTTTAGTAACATATTTTTAAGTGTCCGATTTGCTCTTTCAATTATTCCTTGTCCCTGAGGATTATAAGCGATACCTGTTTTGTGGATAATATTGAACTTTGTACAAAATTGTTTGAAGGATGTGGATGTATATGCAGGGCCATTATCTGTTTTAAGCATTTTGGGGATGCCCAATGCAGCAAAAGCTTGCAGACAATGAGATATAGTATCTTTAACTTTTTCTCCGGAATGTAAAGAAGCAAAAATCATGCCTGAGCATGTATCTATGGTGACATGAATAAATCGTAATTTTCCAAAACTTGGCTCATGTGTGACATCCATCTGCCACAAATGATTGGGCATCAAACCTCGTGGGTTAACCCCATAATGTGGATTGGGCAAGAGTGTTACACAAGATGGACATTCTTTTACAATTCTACGAGCTTGTTCTTTTGTGATTTTAAATTTTTGTCTTAAGGTAGTGCTGTTAACGTGGAACTGGGAATGAAATAAAGTAGCTTGTTGTACTGTAGTAAATATAAATATTGTTTTAGTGAGGGCGTCAGCTTTTTGATTACCTTCATGGAGAGGACCAGGCAGATTAGTGTGAGCTCTTATGTGACCTATAAATAAAGGTTCTTTTCGTTGCCATAGGAGATTTTGGATTTGAGAAAACAATTTAAAAGCTGGAGTATGTGGTGCTATTGGACCTGCTAGCTCCAATTTTGGGACAGCATGTACAATATAATGGCTGTCTGAAAAAATATTCATAGGCTGTTCTTTAAAATTTTCCAGAGCTATTATTATAGCTTCGAGTTCCACTAATTGAGCTGATTTTTGATTAGTGATATGAATCATTTTTTCATTTTGAGTGACTACTGCAGCAGTACCGTTAGAGGATCCATCTGTAAATACATTAAATGCTTTAGGAATGGGTTGATTTTTTATTACCTGTGGGAATATGATAGGATGATTGATACAAAAGGACAGTATAGGAGATTTAGGAATATGATTGTCAAAATTTGCAGAAGTAGAGCATCTAGCTACAGCCCAATCATTATCATTGAAGCACAAATACTCAACCTGTGACGATGAATAAGGAGTAATAATAGTAGCGGGATGAATTCCAAATATTTTAGTAGAGGTTTTAAGTCCTTGAAGAATAAGTTTAGCCACCATGGAGGTATAAGACTCAATTGTACTTTTAGGAGAGACAGGCAAATGTATCCATAATATAGGTCCCTGTTGCCAAAATACTCCTGTTGGAGTATATTGTGAAGGAATAATAATCAATATTAGTGGTTGTGCAAAATCAAATCTATCGCAATGGGATCTTTCAATGGCCTGTTCTACTAATTTTAGAGCTCTCCTGGCCTCAGGAGTTAATGTTCGAGGTGAGGATGGGTCAGGGTTCCCACGAAGGATGTCAAATAAGGGTTTTAATTGTCCAGTAGTGAGGCTTAGTGTAGGGCGAAGCCAATTAATGTCACCCAGTAATTTTTGGAAATCATTGAGGGTGGTCAAATGTTCTTTACTTATTAGAATTTTTTGGGGTTTAACAAAAGTATCCATGATTTTAAAGCCTAAATATAGTATAGGTGATCTGCTTTGAACTTTTTCTTCTGCTATATATAATCCATATTTTTTTAGATTTTTTGTTATTTCACTAAATATATTAAATAAGATTTGTTGATTAGGGTGAGCTAATAAAACATCGTCCATGTAGTGTAGACACATAAGGTCTTGATATTTGTTTTTAATGGGCTGTATAGCTCTGTCCACATATAGTTGGCACAGTGTAGGGCTATTTGCCATTCCCTGCGGCAATACTTTCCAATGATATCTTTTATCAGGGCCATTATTATTAATAGAAGGAATTGAAAAAGCAAACCTGGGGGCATCCAGAGGATGTAGGGGAATGGAAAAGAAACAGTCCTTTATATCAAGGGTTATAAGGTAATAGTTTTTTGGAATAGCTACAGGATTAGGAAGTCCAGGTTGAGTAGGGCCCATAATTTGCATTGTTTTGTTAATTTGTCTTAGATCTTGTAATAGTCTCCATTTACCTGATTTTTTCTTAATTACAAATATGGGAGAATTCCAGGGAGAGGTGGAAGGCTCTATGTGTCCTGCTTCTAATTGTTCTTTAATTAATTGATGGGCCGCTTGCAATTTTTCTTTGGATAGGGGCCACTGAGGGACCCAAACTGGCTTATTAGAGAGCCATGGTATTTTTAAAATTGTTTTCTCAGTGGCCCCTAGAAAAAATGTCCTTTGCCTTTTTTATTATGAGTAGGATTTTTATTCTTAACACCTGCAGGCTTGGTCGCTAGGTGTAGCCCCATTTGATGTAAAATATCTCTTCCCCATAGGGTAACTGGCAAGCTGTTTAAAACATAGGGTTTGAATGTTCCTGTATGGCCTTCATTGTCTTGCCAATTTAAGATTACAGCACTTTGAGCTGGGGTATTACTGTATCCCAAGCCTCTTAAACTGGTTGAGGCTTTCTGTAGAGGCCAGTGCTTAGGCCATTGTTGTAGATTTATGATGGAAGAGTCAGCTCCTGTATCAATCAGCCCTTCCATCTCTATACCTTGAATTTTTAATTTGCACATAGGCCTCCGTGAACAGTCCTGGACCCAGAAAGCCATAGGTCCTGAACCAGTGGAACCGAATGCTCTGCTATTTCTATTTTGTGGCATGCTTTTAAAAGAATTATGGAGACTGGGAATGAGGAGCAGCTGTGCGATTCTGTCTCCTTGATTTACGGAGATGATGCCCCTGTGTGTACTTAGCATTATTTTAATCTCTCCATTATAATCTGAATCAATAACCCCTGGTATAACATTAAAGCCTAATAAACTTTTGGAACTACGCCCAAGGATTAGTCCCACAGTTCCTGAAGGGAGAGGTCCCCTGATTCCCGTAGGAATCAGCTGAACCCCCATTTCAGGTGTCAGGACCATCCGGGCAGTAGAACAGAGATCTAATCCTGCACTTCCTCTTGTCCCTCTGATAAGGGAGTTAATGGGTAGGAGGGACTGTGACGAGGAATCATTTGAATCTGAGGGCCTTCCTCCTCTAGTGCCTCGTACATTTGTGGGCCCCGGGGCATTGGGCCCCGTGCCCCGTTTTTTGAAATCCTTGATAAATCATTTCCATATATATCATATCTAGAATGGCATTGATTGGCCCAATGTATACCCTTTTTGCATCTGGGGCATCGGCCTGGAGCACGGTATGAATTTGATTTTATTACCCTTGGGGATATTGCTTAGCATATCTTGGTTGATTATAATAATTTTGTCTGGAATATCCTGTTCTAGGTTGAATCCTTTGGGAATTTTGAGGGGAGGAATTTTTCATCACTGCAGCAATTACGTTGCCTGTGATAACAGCCTCGTTAATGTCTTTGCACAGTCTGATATAAATTGATAAGTCTTTTTTACTTCTCCATGGCCTTATTGCATCCTGGCAATATTTATTAGCGTTCTCGTATGCTAATTGGATAACTAGGGGCATAGCTTGCTCGACTTCTCCAAAAACTCTAGATGTTGTTTTTAAGAGCCTATCTACAAAATCAGCGTAAGGTTCGTTAGGCCCTTGTATAACTTTTGATAGGCTGCCTTGCAGATCCCCTGTGCCTGAGATTGTCTTCCAGGCTTTCACAGCTGCAGTGTGTATCTGGGCATACACACCTGGATCGTATTGGAGCTGATTTTGTAGTTCGGCGAACTCACCCTCCCCCTGTGAGCATATCTATATTGCGTTGAGGAAACCTGCTGCAGCATTTCTCTTTGCTATTTCTGAACAAAGTTCCTGGAATTGAGTTTTCCAGATTAGGTATTGTCCCCCACTTAGTACCGCTCTGCATAGACTTTTCCAATCTGAGGGGGCTAAGGTTAGGGTGTTAAGTGACTCTATCATACTTAATGTGAACGGAGCTTGAGGCCCATAGGTCATTACCGCCTCTTTAAAATTCTTTATTGTTTTAAAGTCTAGGAACTCATGATATCTTTGTCCCTGTTCATTTTGAAATACTGGCAGTTCTAGGTGCTCCTGCGGTCTATGTTGTTCGAGAGCGTATAAGCGCTCTGAAAGGCCGCCAATTTCTACCTCAAGGGCACGTATACTCTGATCCATACTCTTTATTGTTTCTGTTAGGGATTCTATCCATGAAGGAGCAGAGGGCGCTAGTGGTTCCTCTATTTGACGGTCTTTTCTCTTTTTTAATTTCTTTTTGTTCTTTTTATTGGAGACTGTGCTCTCCGAATCGCTTTTTGATTCCTCTTCACTACTAGCTTCATAATTCCTAACCGGCTCAGTAGAGGAGACTGTACTTTCATGGTTTGGCTCCTTGTTACTATTATTACTTTCACTAGAATCCTGAGTTTCAGTTTCTAAGGAGAGTACATACTCCTCAGCTAATTTTATTAAGCTTCTGATGGCTTTTGCAGATCTTACTTTTGAATTTACATTCCTACTCTCCTTGCTGGTCTCCACTGAGTCAGAGGATATGCTTTCTTGTTCACTTTTCTCACTATCCTCTGAGTTCTCAATATCAAAAATTTCATTCATGGCTTTTATAAACCGACTTTTTGTTATATTTGCTCCCATCTTTTTAAATTTTCTTTTTTCTTACCTTGCCGCCGAATGCCCCGTACAGGCCACCACCTGTCGCTGCCTGAAGCGGAAGTCGCTTGGAGCAGTGAACGCCACAGGAAAATTCGGAGGCAGGATGAAAATGAAAAAAGGTCTTTTATTCTTCTCCTCTCTCCAGCTCCAGCAATCACTCCAAATGCTCTAACTCCAACCACCACCTTCTTCTTCCCCACACACACTAACGAACCTCACCCAGTTATATACATATAGCTTTAACAAGGACACGTGCTTACAGCTCGAGCTTACAGGTGCGTCACGCAGTGTTCACGGGCATACAAAGATTCTTTGAATAATGTATTAATATCAGGTGGAAACTAGAACATCTTTTATGGCTCTCAGCTAACCGCAATCTTTAGCTATCTCCTTGATTATAGGCTCCTTCACACTCTAATCCAGGATGCTTTGGTCTGACCTTGATTGCATCTGCAAAGACCCTGTTTCCACACAAGGTCACGTTCACAGGCCCCGGGGACTGGGACCTATCGTTTTAGGAAACACCCTGTACCCCGGTCACCTGCCGACCAGAGA
This sequence comes from Tamias sibiricus, assembly GCA_025594165.1. NCBI lineage: Eukaryota > Metazoa > Chordata > Mammalia > Rodentia > Sciuridae > Tamias > Tamias sibiricus. Next base: position 9,337,666 of record CM046662.1, on the reverse strand, counting down.
CGGTGCGCATGCGTCTCTGCTGAAGCAAGTCACTGCCCCGTGGGGCGGCGCTCCTGCCCACTTGGCAATGATGCCCCTTTAATGTGATTTCCGGGGCTCCTGAGTGGGCTCGTCCCTCGGCCCGAGTCCAAGGCTTGGCCAACAGTGCCCTGCGCTCCGTGCCGGGCACCAGCCCTTCCCCTGCCCACGCTCTCCTCCCTGCGCCTTCCTCGGCTGTGGCTTCTGTTGCTGTGACCTCGGGGCCTGTGCCTTGCCAGTCTTCTGCACGGTGAGACATCAGGGTCTCACCTGTTCCATTCCTGAGCCCCCAGGGCCTTCCATAGGCTGCCGCCCGTGGACGGGTGGATGGATCAGTGCATGAACGTGCAGCTGCTTCCGGGGACTCCACGTACTGGAAAACACGGAGAAACTGGCGGAGGGTCACGGGCTGGAGAACCCCGAGTGAAGCAGCCCCAATCAGGGAGATGGCTATTGCAGCTAGCTGGAAGCCATGAGTTCCACCTGATACTAACCATACACACCTGTAAATGCACGTGACGCACCCGCAAAGCTAAAGGTATATAACCGGGTGAAAGCGGTCAGAAGGGATTCATTCAGTCAGTCGATCAGTCGCTCAGTCGGTCGGAAGAAGAGTTCGGGGTCAGAGAGTCAGAGCGGCCAGAACGTAGTCAGAAGAAGAAATAAGAGTCAGAGCGGTTAGGAGAGAGAAGTAATAGTTCCTGGTCAGAGTCAGGCCGAGGCTGCCAAAGAAGCTGCCAAAGAAGAAAGAAGAAGCTCTCTCTCTTTCTCTCGCTCTCTAAGCTCTCTCTAAGAAAGTAAAAGTAAAAGAAAGTGAAGAAGAAAGAAGAAAGAAGATTTTTCTCTCTCTCTCTAAGCTCTCTCTAAGAAAGTAAAGTAAAAGAAAGTGAAGAAGTAAGGAGTCAGTAGTCAGAAGAAGTGAAGAGTCAGAGGTCGCTGAAAGAGCCAGCGTTGGAGTTTTGAGAGATAGTTAAAGCCGAAAAAAAAAAAAACCTTCTTTCATCTTCATTCTGCCTCCGAGTTTTTCTCCCGCTGCGGCGTTGTTGCTCCAAGTCAGGAAGCAACACCTGAGGAGTGCGCTGTGCCCTGCCTGGGCAGGGTCCCGAGAGAGGCAGAGGACGGCCGCAGGAAAACAGGTGCAATCCAGGTCACATCTGTGCGCTCCGAGAGGGTCAGTGACTGGCATCCCGTGGAGGACGGTTCCCTGCTCCTAGTGAGATGGTGACATGAGCACCGGGGCACTGGAAAGGGGCTCTCTGTCCTGTCTTAAAACCCAGAATCGTTGCAAAATAGAAATTCTAAGTGAATAAATGTCAGGGGCAGAAGCCAGGACCATCCCAAGGGCTTACCAAGTCGGTGCATGAATTAGGACTTGAAAGAGGAGGGGACGGAGGAGCTTGGGAGCAGGACCTGGGGGACAGAGGCCGTCTCACAGGACACCCGGAGGGAAGAGCTCGCTGCTGGGCAGCCCAGGTGTGGCGGGGCCCTGGGCACCTGGTCTAGCTGAGAGGCTGGAGGTTCCAGGTCCACAGCCTGGAACAGTCTAGACTCTCTAGAAGGCCCTTCGCTGTCCGTGCCTTCTGGCTCCTGGGCTGTGAGGGTGTAGGGTCTGATGGCCGGTGGCTGGACAGACACCTGCCCTGGGGGTCGAGGGACGGGGGTCTGGGCGCGCTCCCCTCCCGCCAGGCCGTGTCTGGGACGCCAGGCCTCCTCCCTCCCTGGTGGGGCAGCACCCTCCCTCCCCACCCGCAGAGCCCCTGCCCCTCCAGCTGGGCCGTCCTTGCTCTGCTGTGTGGACACGGGTGGGTGGGGGTCCGGATCAGCGGGAAGACCCTGGTCACACTCCCACTGCCAGGTCAGGAGCCCATACCGCGAGGACGGGGTTGAGGCTGCGGGAGGCCGCGCGCCCTTCCTGACTTGTTCTGATTTGTCCTCCCGCGGGAGGGAAAGAGGGCATGGCGCCCCCTGGGACAACGGCAGGCCTGTGACGCCTGTCCCTGGGCACCAACAGAAGTGCAGCTGAGCTCTTGGGCCCCTGGAAGCTGCTCACGTGAGGGCCGTCCTTGGCCGGGAGGGGAGGCGGCCCCGCCCCCTGCTCCTGAGGCTGTGGCAGGGACGTGGGTGCCGAGGACACGCCAGGAGCCCGAGCCAGCCCCGGCCAGCCCAGGTGGCCCAGCCCCTCATGGCCAGCCTCTCTTTAGTCCTGGAGGTGTTTAGACGATGCTGGAAGGGCCATCTGGAGAGAACGGGTGACATGGCTGGTGACATGGCTGGTGACACGTGTGCTCTCTGTCTGGCTCTGACAATTTCAGGATAATGAGGACCCAACACGGAACCAGCCCCGCTCCAAGGGAGGAAGGAGGCCACGGGGGAGATCGGGGTCCTGGCACAGAGGCCCCCCGGCCCAGCGAGTGGCCGCGCAGGCCTGGCCCTCCCGCTGTGGGACGGGCCCCGCGGCTCTCGTGGGTGGTGTGAGGTGAGGGTCCCTGCGCACAGCAGTGTGGCCTGAGCGTGTCCCTTGGGCCTCGGCCCGCAGTGCGCCACCTGGCTGCTTATGAGAGGGACGTGTCTGCGCTGTCCCCACCCCACGGTGCGCCCCTCGACGCTTCTGAAGAGCTGGAGGACCTGTGCCAGGGCTTTCCCCAAACCAGAGGGAGCTGGAGCTGTCCCTCTGCAGGACACGGAGCCCAGGGAGCCCGGACTGGCCTCCGCAAGGACGTCCTGCCCCTGCCGCGGGGGACACCAGGCCCTGCCGTCCACCCGGAGCCCGAGGGAGCGGCAGACAGCAGGGCAGCCGTCTGGAGTCACGGGGACCGAAACTCTGCTCGCGGGGCCTCGCGCGGCTCAGGGAAGTGGTCAGCGCCTGGAAGGAGCCCCCTCTCCTCCTCTCCCCACCCCCCGCCTGCCCCGGGGCCACCTGGCCTTCGTCCTGTGCAGCTGGCCGGAGGCTCAGGCCACTCCCACCTTTGGTGTCACAGCACTGGGACGAGAGAGGAAAAGGCGGCTCTTCCCACTGACCCCAGCCAGGGGCCCTGTGGGACCATGTGCCCACCCTGGGCCACGTCCTGGGCCTTGGCCGCATCCTGGCCCCGCAGCTGGAAAGACGGGTGGCATGAATGCCAGCCTCCATGGCCAGGGCACGGGGGGCCTCCTGGCACCCCCAGGAAAGCCAGGCGCGCTGGGCGGGGGGCGCAGGGTGGCCCGGAGCTGGCCAGGGGCTCCCGGCACTTCCCATGCTGCTCCTCGCTGAGTCACTGGGCCCTTCCGCTTGGCAGCCCATCTGTGGCGACAGTCACTGTCCACAAGACCACAGCCTGGCCTGCGCCTCTGGAGGGTGGCACACTTTGGCCTAGGGTTGGAGGTCTCCATGCGAGGGGAGCCGCTCGATCCTCTAGAAGTCACCGAGAGCTGACAGGGACCGGGCTCTTGCCGGGTGGGACGCAGTTCCAGGTCATTGCTTGTCCCCGAGTCCGGTCATCCTCAAAACCAGCCAGTGGGCAGGGGAGGCAACGGAGGCCCCGGGAGGCGGGGTGGCTGTGGAGTCAGGGCACCAGGGCTCCGAGGCAGGTGTCCGAGCCGCCTCCACCAGGGAGTCCCAGGCTGCAGCGACAGTCTCCTCATTCTGGAGTCCACGCTCCTGCCCCAGCCTGGGTGGACAGCAGGGGCCTGGAATCCCTTGTAAATTTCATCTACTCTTTGGAAAGAGCAGTTAGCATTTGTCAGCTCTGATCTAAGCACTTAAATTGAATGACCTCATTTTTTCTTCCCCCAAAAAAGCCTCATTTTACCTCATTTTAGAGACAAGGAAGCAGTGGTTCCGAGAGGGTGAGTAAGTAGCCTAGAGACACACAGCTTGGAAAGTGGGGAGCCAGGTTGTAACTCAAGTCTAGCTGGCCCCGGCACCCGAGCTCCGGACCATGCACTGTCCTGCGTGAAGAGCCACGGGGCTGAGTCTGGAGGGAGGGTGCAGGCTGCAGGGGCCTCAGGGAGGGGACGTGGCCCGTCCCTGCCTGCATTCCATGCCCGCTCCCACCCTGAGCATGGCCAGGGCCTCAGGCCCCGCTGAGAGCTGCCTGTCCCTCCCACGCTCCCAGCTCCTCCCAGTCCCGTCTCCAAGTGTCTGGGAACAGCGTCACCGCCCTTTGCGGTAACTGTGGCCGTGTTTGTGTGGGAACCGTCCCCACCTGTGGTCTGCGCTGCTGCCACAACCCGGTTCCACAGGCAGGCCCCACTGCTGCAGAACCCCTGGCACCCCGCTGCAGGTTCCCACATGCCCGGGGCAGGCCAGGCCCTGGCCGGGACCTTGCTCGCTCCCTGTAGTGGCCCTCGACCATGAGCGTTCAGGACCTGGGGCAGGCAAGGTCTGCGGCTCAGCCGCAGCTGCACAGGCGGCCAGGGGCACGTCCTGATCCGGGGTCCAATCCATTTCTACGCCCGTGACTTCAATGCCAGCTGACACTGCTCCGTAACCTGTGCCAAGACGCCAGAGGTGGAGAAGCCTCAGGCCCGTTAGGGAGTGAACACAGGCAGTCCATGAGTAGCCGCAGACCCAAGGTTGCACAGGGGAGGGTCATACCTGATGGTGTGCCTCCGGGACACTCCATAGCAAGTGACAGGGGTCTGACTTGAATTGATTTAAGAGGAAATGGGGCAGAGATTGGCTCGTGTTTCTGAAAAGTTCAGGGAATGGGTTTCAAGTGTGGCTTGATCCAGGAACTTGAGACAGAACCCAGGAGTGCCTCCCCAGCCTCCGCCAATACTTTCAGTCCCTCTGGCTTTAGTCCTAAGAATCCCCTCTCTGAGGGTAAGGATCCACCAGAAGCAGCTGGTCAGCATCCTATGAAGCCACACGGTGAGCACATCCTTAAAGGTGAGTCTCTTTCTACTTTGAGTCTGTCAAATTCTCAGGACAGCCTTGTTGGATCTGCTCAGATCCCTGCCTCATCAACCTGGCTCCTCTTCTGGAAGCCTCTGCCCCCGGAGGACCCACCATCGAGGGCTGCGCAGGGCTGGGGCTGCGAGGAGAGGGAGTTTCTGCCAGAGGCTCGGCCTGTGCCAGGCGTGGAGGCTGAACTCATCGTCTGGCCTAGCTGGGGCCAGCGTGTGGGAGAGGAGCGGGAGATGCAGCCAGAGGGGACGAGCGAGGGCCTGCAGGCCGCGGCCGCTCAGGAGCTGGCACCGTCCCGGGAGGGAGAGCCAGGTGGCCCAGGCCCCAGCCCCCGCCCCTCGCTCCTGGGCCCTGGAGTCCCAGCCTCCCATCCGTGACCGGAGGCCGCAGCTCAGGCCTCAGCAGAGGCGAGGGGACCGGGAGGGGAGTCCCCAGGGAGGACGGGGCTCCACACAAACCACGCGGGCTCTGGAGGGCACCTGGATGGGCCGCAGGGCGGGCGAGACTGGTGGGAAGAGGGGAGTGTCCGTTCAGGCCCCGGGGAGGGGAGGGGGGACCCTGGCTCGGGACGGGGCAGGCAGGACTGTCGGAGAGCAGCTCCCATGCACTTGGCAAGGAACTGGATGTGGGGAGGGAAGGACCCAGGATAAAAATAAACAGGAAGACAAAAACCTACCCTTGACCTTGGATCCCTTCATGTTTTGCTTTTAAACAAACAAATTTCCTCCAAAATAAATAAATAAATAAATTCAACCAGTCTTCCTACTCCCCCGCCCCCTTCAAATTCCTCAAAATATATCCCGAGACCATTTGGTTCTCGGTGTGGAAATCTGCGTCTTGTTTTGTTTTGTTTTTCCTTTTAGGCTGGGCACAGCACGGGGCCATACTCTGAATGTCCCCTGCTCCTAGACCCTCCTGTGGCCCCTGTCCCTCACACCCAGGCTGCCCCCGGCTTCCCGGGCCGCCCGGGCTGTGGCCGTGGGGTGGGGCTTCTTCAGGTGGCTTGACAAGCAGCCTCATTCACTGTGACGATTCCAAATCCCAAGTGAGCGCCCAGGACTTCAATTCCATTGACTCCTCACCAAAACTAAAAGAAGAAGAGGAAGGGGAGGGACAAGAGACAGCAGTGACCATCCTGACCTCAAAAGAGAACGACATTTGACCAGAAAACCCTCTCAGCACTTCACAAAATATTTCGCAAGAGCTATTTGATGTCTTAAGTGTAGATAATAATGATCCGGGGCGCTGGACAAAACTTTGTCATTTCAAAGCCATTTTTTTACCATCATAAATTAATCAGTCAATGACTCAGAGACAGACGGATCACATTTCCCTGGGATCACGTGACTGCAACTCCGAGGAAATCCCCGTAGGGAAACCAACTGCAGAGAGGCTTTTTCTGTGTTTTATTATGGCCTTTATTTTGTTAAGGCCGTGAGCGTGATAACTGGGGAGAAATGACGTGGGACCCAAATAGCAGCAGGTGGCTCACGTGCTGAATGAGAACATCGACCCAGCTTTCCGTGACCTACGCCAGGGCCAGGAAGGCAGCGGCAGGTGGACCTACCTGTCCCTGTACCCAATAAAGTCTCAGGGAGAACTTTCCCTAGGGAACCAGCCTGGGGTGCCGCGGCCGGGCGTCAGACTCATGTGGCTGTTTTGGAAGGAGGACCTCGAGGCTCCTGGCTGCCTGTCATCGCTCCCTGCTGGTAGCACAGGGACAATTTCCCAGACACCTTTGATAAGCCTAACAGCGAATGCCAGAGCCCACTGCCCTGTCCAGTGAGACCTGGAGAGTCATGAATGGCTCCGCCGGACGCTGACCCCTGGCTAGCGCCCCTCTATGCAGAGTCCAGGAGAGCGCGGCCGGGGGCCACCAGGCCCTTGGTGAGGTGGAGCCGCAAACCCAGGCAGCTGGCCCCGCGACGGCCTCTGCCCCGAGGCTGGACGATGCCTGGCCCCTTGCCCTCCACGTCACCCAGCCCACGTGTCCTGTCCCTCCTCACCCAGACCCACGTGTCCCGTCCCTCGTCACCCAGCACTCGTGTCCCCATCCCTCCTCACCCAGCCCACGTGTCCCCGTCCCCTCGTCACCCAGCACACGTGTCCCCGTCCCTCCTCACCCAGCACACGTGTCCCGTCCCTCCTCCTCACCCACCACACGTGTCCCCCGTCCCTCCTCACCCAGCCCACGTGTCCCGTCCCTCCTCAACACAAGCCCACGTGTCCCGTCCCTCGTCACCCAGCACACGTGTCCCCGTCCCTCCTCACCCAGCACACGTGTCCCGTCCCTCCTCACCCACCACACGTGTCCCCCGTCCCTCCTCACCCAGCCCACGTGTCCCGTCCCTCGTCACCCAGCCACTCGTGTCCCCGTCCCTCCTCACCCAGCCCACGTGTCCCCGTCCCTCCTCACCCACCACACGTGTCCCCGTCCCTCCTCACCCAGCACACGTGTCCCGTCCCTCCTCACCCACACACACGTGTCCCCGTCCCTCCTCACCCACACGTGTCCCGTCCCTCCTCACCACACGTGTCCCGTCCCTCGTCACCCAGCACTCCCGTGTCCCCGTCCCTCCTCACCCACCCACGTGTCCCCGTCCCTCCTCACACCTCGTCCCCTCCCCTCACCCAGCACACGTGTCCCCGTCCCTCCTCACCCAGCACACCGTGTCCCGTGTCCCGTCCCTCCTCACCCCAGCACACGTGTCCCGTCCCTCCTCACCCACCACACGTGTCCCCGTCCCTCCTCACCCACCACCCACACACGTGTCCCCGTCCCTCCTCACCCACCACACGTGTCCCCGTCGTCCCTCCTCACCCAGCACACGTGTCCCCGTCCCCTCCTCACCCACCACACCCACACGTGTCCCTCCTCAGCTTCCCGTCCCGTCCTCACCCAGTCCCTGCCTCACCAGCACACACCGTGTCCCCGTCCCTCCTCACCCAGCACACACGTGTGTCCAGCACACGTGTCCCGTCCCTCCTCGAGTCATCCCCTCACCCACCACACGTGTCCCCGTCCCTCCTCACCCAGCCACGTGTCCCCGTCCCCTCACCCAGCACACGTGTCCCGTCCCTCGTCACCCACACTTGTCACACGTTCCCGTCCCGCCTCACAGCCACCACACGTGTCCCCGTCCCTCCTCACCCAGCACAGCCCACGTCCCTCCTCACCCCCCCGACCCTCCCACAACACTCCTCCACACCCACCACACGTGTCCCCGTCCCTCCCCTCACCAGCCCACCCACAATAAGAAAAACTAGGAGTGTCCCCGTCCCTCCTCACCCAGCACACGTGTCCCCGTCCCTCCTCACAACCAGCACACGTGTCCCCCGTCCCTCCTCACCCACCACACGTGTCCCCGGTCCCTCCTCACCCACACCGTGTCCCCGTCCCTCCTCACCCCACACGTGTCCCCGTCCCTCCTCACCCACCCACACACGTGTCCCGTCCCCGTCCCTCCTCACCCAGCACACACGTGTCCCGTCCCTCCTCACCCCCCACACACGTGTCCCGTCCCTCCTCACCCAGCACACGTGTCCCGTCCCTCCTCACCCACACCACACCGTGTCAACACACCCCGTCCCTCCTCACCCCACCACACGTGTCCCCGTCCCTCCTCACCCACCACAAGCAAACGTGTCCCCCCGTCCCTCCTCACCCACCACACACACGTCACCCCCCGTCCCTCCTCACCCACCACACGTGTCCCGTCCCTCCTCACCCAGCACACGTGTCCCCGTCCCTCCTCACCCAGCACACGTGTCCCCGTCCCTCCTCACCCAGCACCACGTGTCCCCGTCCCTCCTCACCCACCACACGTGTCCCTGTCCCCCTCCTCCCGTCCCTCCTCCCACCAGCACACCCAGCACACGTGTCCCCGTCCCTCGTCCTCACCCAGCACACGTGTCCCGTCTTTACAGGTTTGTTGAGTGGAAATCAAGTGACTGAATCCTGAGCTCCCTCAGCACCCAGGCCGGCTCCCTTTGCGGGCGAGGCGGGACGGGCCGTGGGAGGCGAGAGGTCAGATCCGAGGTCAGCTCAGGGGCAGGTGAGCGGTGGCCTCCCTGGCACCGAGGGCGGGCCTCTGCCCCTCCCTGCGCGGTCCTGGGAGGCCCTCCCTCGGCTGTCCCCCGCCCCTGCCCAGGGCCCGCCCGCTGCTCAGCCGCCCTGGGTAGAACCGTCGCTGGACGCCGACCTCCTCGGCCACTGGCCAGTCCCGTCAAGGGCACGGCTCCTTCCTGCGCCTGGGCAGTCCTGGAAGACCCTGGAATGTCAAGGCCTGCCCCCTTCATCAAGGCCAAGATGTCGCGAACCCACACAGTCCCTCAGCCTCAAGGCCACAGGGCCCAGCTCAGGAGGGCGCAGGGGCGGGCAGGGCCCAGGAGTGGACAGCCGCCTCCCTGCTCTCGGCTCGGAGCCAAGGTCAAAGTTTAAACTTTCAAAACGCTGAGCGGTTGGACCACGGGGGAGCGGGAAGACCCCCAACTCCCCTGTCTCCCCACATCGACCTTCCCAAGTGCAGAGCACGGCATGGCTCCAAGGGACACTGTCCCTACTGAAGCAGTGAGGATTAGGTCACCACCGGGGCCAGGACCCATGACCCCTGCCCAGCTTGGACCTCTCCAGCTCTGTGACCTCGGGCGTGGCCCTTGGCCGCTTGGAACCTCAGTTTCCTCCTCTGTTAAAGAAGGAGCGTGAAGGCGAGGTCCTCGGAGCTCCGGTGAGGGAGGCCGCGCTCGCGGGCCGACTCCTGAGACGGCGGGGTCTGTGGTGTGTTAGGTGTGGGCTGGGAAAGTCTGCATCTCTCCAGGTCATACACTGAGCAAGTCTTCTTATCAGAAGAGAAAACATGACGTCATCAGCAAATTTACCTGCCTGTGCCCTCGCACCTCCCCTCGCCAGCCAGGTCTGTGGAGACTTTGGGAGGAGTGAGCAACTGTGTGACCTTCAGAAACTCACTGAACCTCTCTGGACTTCACGTTATCCATCTGTCAAAGTGGAAGCAGAGGTCCCAACCTCAGGCTGCGGATCCAGGCAGGGCAGGGGTTGCTGTTTTATCCAGCTCTCGGGAGTACAGTGCACATCTCAGCACCTGCCGGGGACAGCAGGGGACTCCCACGTACCAACATCTGCAGATGCTCAAGTCCCTTATGTGAACAGCACAGTGTTTGCACACCACCTGCCTGCATCTCTAGATGACACATGATACCTAATACAATGTAAGAGCGGAGCTTGGGGCCCTGGACAGCTGCACAGGTTGTACGCCCAGGAAGCTACCTGTCTCACTTCAGCCTCAGAAGAGGTGCTAGTCAGCTTTCTGTCACTATAATAAAACACCAGAGATCATCAGCTTATAAAGAAGAAAGGTTTGTTTTAGCTCACATTCCGTTATTGATTGGCTTCTTCATTTTGCACCTGTAACAAAACATCGTGATTGTGGCAGGTGATTGTGGTGGAGCAAAACCTGTCACCTCATGGCCAGGAACTGAAAGAGAGGAAGAGTCCCACATGTCTCTCAAGCATGTGCCCCAGTGACCTACAGACCTGTCACCAGGCCCCACCTCTTAAAGGTTCTGCCGCTCCCAACAGTGACAAGACTGGGGACCAAACCTAAAACTTGGGCCTTTGGGAGACACTTGTCCAGACTCTGGCAGAAGGCCAGTGATGGCACCATGATCAGACAGGCCCAGGGGAGTGCAGGTCACCAGCCGCACAGCCCCTGACCTCCAGAAACCACAGGACCTTGACACAGGAGGAAGACCGGGTGCTTGGCCCTGATTTTTAGTCTGTAGCAGGTTCTAGAATTCTAGGATAAGTTGAAGGAAAGGAGCCAGCTGCCCCTCCACCCCTAGAGAACGGAGACTGGACGTCCTGGCCCGGCTTAGCGTGACGGGGACGAAGGGGAGAGCGTGGCCTACCCGCGTCTGAGCTCCGGGCAGCAGAGGCACCTGGGTGTGGGCCCCGGGCGCTGGCCGCTCTTCCCTCGCCTAACGACAGACCTGAGGGAATGAGCTTAGAGAGGAAAGGGTTGTTTGGGCTCAGTTTCAGATACTTCAGTCCATGATTGATGGAACCGATTGCTTTGGGCCTGGGTCAAGGTGGCCCGTCATGGCGGGAGAACGTGGCAGAGGACACTGCTCACCTCGTGGTGGCCAGGGACAGGAAAGGGGCCAGGGTGCCATATCCCTTCCAGGGCACGTCCTCCTGACCCAACGCCCTCCCTGGGCCCCTCCTGAAGGTTCACTGCCCGCAGTTGCACCAGAGGCTGGGACCAGCCTTTGGCCCACGGACTTGGGGGACACTCATGGACCCTGGCAGTCCCTGGCCCTGTGGCCTTGAGTGTGGCGGTCTTTCCAAGAGGCGCGGCAGCCCCGAGGGTCCTGGCCCTCACCAGCGGCCCCGGGGCCTGTCTGAGCGGCTCCCGCCGCGAGCCCTGGCAGCCGAGGCAGGGCCTTGGCTCGGCCTGCGGACCCCAGGCCCCAGCGGGAGCCGGAGCGGGAAGAAAAATGCCCCGGACGAGCACCTCCGGGAAAATGAGGGACCAGGGGCCGGGCGGTGGCAGGGACGGGAGACGCCGCCAGCCGCCTAGCGTGCCACCCGGGCAGGACGTCACTCTTGTCCCTTCTCGGTGACGTGGAGTCTGGCTCAGCACAGCTCCAGCCCCTCAGGGCCAGCGGGGAGACGCCTCCTTCCCCTGGGCTTGGGGCGGCGGCTCCTCTGCTGGGGCCTCGGAACCATCCCGGGCCTTAGCTCCTCGGCACGGGCTGGGGGCTTCGCCTCAGAGCCGGTGCCCTCAGCCCCGTCACCTGGTCAGGGTCCCCAGGGAAGCAGCACAGCAGCCTGTCTGTGTCACACGGGTGCCGTGTGCCCTGTCCCCCACTTCCTCCACTTGACCTGGTCTTTGAGTTCTAGCTGGGTCTGGGGACGGTACCAAGTGCTTGCCGCGGGTTCGTGGGGCATCACCCCTGTGAGTCAAGAGCCTCTGGCTGTGCAGGGGTGCAGACAGACAGACAGACAGGCAGGCAGGCAGGCAGGCGGAGGTTGGAAGGAATGGCACAGTCACAGAGTCTGGCGAGTCCCAGGCCCACAGGGGGGGCCGCAGGCTGAAGGCCAGGAGAACCGACACCGGGGGCATCCGCCTCTGCAGAGGGAGGCCGGTCCTTCTGTTCCACTCACGGCTTCACCTGATAGGACGAGGCTCACCACTGATCTCAGGCAAGGCAGGCTGCTTCACCCACAGTCCATCCAAGCAGATGCTATCTCATCCCAAAGCACCCTCACGGAAACATCTAGAATACTGTTTGGCTGAGGATCTGGGCCCTACGGCCAGGTGAGTTGAGGCATACAACCAACCATCACATGAGACGGCCTGGCCTGGCAGGTAACGGGGCTCAGGCCTGCCTCAGGGGGCCCAGCCGCAGGCCACGGCCCAGCCGCACAGTCTCCCCTCGAGCCTTGGCCCTGGGGACGAGCTGCGGTCGGTCAATAGGTTCGTGTCCGTTGGAGGGAGTCACGTGCGCAGCCTGCCAGGCTCATGAAGTCTGGGATGTTATTTTCTCAGGAAGAGGCTCAAGGGAACAAGTGAATCTCCGTCAGGGTTTTAAAGCAAGATATGAAGGGAAGACTCTGAGGTTGCACCAGGGGATATGGCCGGTTTTATAGGCAAAAGTGATCAAATGTCAATTTCACGTGCTTCAAGCCTGTGGGAATTCTATTTTTCATCTCTTTACCTCCTGTTTAATGTACCAAAAACGGTTCACAGACTGTTGTCTCCAAGTGACTGCAACGAGCCCAGCGCTGGGAAGTTCAGGTCCAAGGTCCCCAGACCTGGTTGCAAGCTGGACTTCACCCTTGCGGGGGACCAGGATGAAGGGTGCAGGCAGCCTGGCAGAGCGTGGCTACGTGCTGTCTTGTGATCAGCAGCCACGAACATCAGAGAGGCCACAGGTTTGATAGAGACTCAGACCTAGAATCTAGTACTAGCTCATTAGCTGTGTGACTTGCCAGGAGTAGCCTAACCTCTCTGTGTCTCCTTTCTCTCCATGAGTAGAACAGGGATTTGGAACCGGGGGGGGGGGCGGGGGTCTCATGAACTTCTAGATGAAACCCCGTGTCCTGTTTCTCTGACTTGGCCAATTAGAGAGCTCAGAAGTCACAGTCCAGGTTTAATGTCCAAAATGTCCTCGACACCTCGCTCGGGCCCCCTCTGTCACCCCCACTGCAGTGTGAACTGCTAGGGACACACACCCTTCACCTTGTAGCCCGTGGTCCCCAGGGCCGGACCCACAGCAAGCCCATGTCCACCCAGTAGCCACGCTCACGTTCTCGCCTGGGCGCTGGGCTGACTGCTTAGACCCAGGTGCCGCCCACAGCCAGGAGCACGCGGGGCCCCACAGTCGTTCCTCCCATTTGGCAGATGACAGTGGGTGACTTTCCGAGGTCCAGGAGTGCGTAGGTGGTGCACCGAGCTGGGAGCCTGCATTTTTCCCCCTTTCCGCCCCACCCTGCGCGGGAGGAGGCTCCCCAGGACTTAGGATCCCCGGCCTGGCTTGCCCAGCCAGACCCTTTGCGCTTAGGACCCCACCACTACTGCACAGGGTGGGGACAGTGGTCCCCTTCCACATGCGTGGAAACCGAGGCTCTCAGAGGTGGCGTCATTAGTCAAAGTCGCTCAAGTACTGACCCCAGGTCTGGGCCACCCCAGAGGCCAGCCATCAACAGGGTGCCTGTTCTGCAGCCCCAGGTTGAAGCAGGAAAAAGACCCGGGCCTCCCCACATCAGGGGACGCGCGTCTCTGACATCACCTGTTGGGGCACGACTCCTTCCTCCTCTGGCCTCAGCTTCTCCATCTGTAAAATGGGAGGCACTAACGCCACATGTCGGACGCCCCACTCGAGTTCCAGCGACGCCGGCTGCGTGACATTGGTTATCCATCCTGTCTGTGCCCCCGTCCCCTCCTCTGTGAGGTGGAGGGGCACGGCAGCCGTCTCTCCCTCTTGGAGTTGTGGAGTGAAGAGAGATGGAAGCACTCGTCCCGGGGGCCTGGTGCCCACTGGCAGCGAGCAGATGGTAGCTGTCCTTCTGAAAGTGAGGTGTGGGCCGAGGTCCTGCCCAGCTGCAGCTCAAGATCCACTGGCCGTCCCCCTGCCTCTGCAGCCTTGGGGCAGAAGCCCAGGGCAGCTGGGGCTCCTGGCCCTCACCCCTCCAGAGCAGGGGGGCTGGAAGGAGAGGCGACGCCCCCTCCCACACATGAGCCCAGCCAACGGCCCAGCGCTATTCCCTGGTACAGTGGAGCTGCCCATCACACCCAGGGTCGGGGCAAAACCAGGGTCAGTGACCAAGATCCCTGCCCAGCAGGCAGCCTAGCCCAGGTTCCCACAGCAAGAGGCCTGAAGCTGCCTGAGACCAGCAAGCGGCAGATCCGCCTTCCCGCAAACTGGGATGGAGCCCAACGATTTGCGGGACCCCCTAAGCAGTACCTCGCTCGGGGGTACCCACCCCCACCCCGGAAAAGAGAAATGCGGATTGAAACAGGTCGGAAGGATGAGTGAGTCTGTGGTTTCTCACTGGCCAGGGGCAGACCTTGCCCTGCACCCTTGAGGTTCACGAGGTAATTGGACCTGAGCCGGAATGACCCGGTGATCCAGGCCTAGAGGTGACAGGCCTCGGAAGGTGCCTCACTGCTGTTCCTGATGATCTGGGAAGCACAGAGAAGGAAGAGACACAGGTAGGAAGATCAGAGAAGGCTTCTCAGAGGAGGTGGCCCCTGAGCTGGGTCTTCAGGTGGAGGAGGGTGTCAGCAGTCAGCATGACAGGCAGAGTGCACGGTTGAAGCAACGGCAGGCATTCAATAGCACCAATCTTTCTGGTATCAACAGGGACCAGGCAGTAAAGGGCACAGCAGGTAAGAGATGGGTGACCAGGCTGGCAAGGTGGTTGGGGACCACAGAGGTGTCGTTTTGGAAGCTTTCTAGGAGAGGTGGCATCATCTCATTTCCTGTGCCTCTTTTCAGATGAGCAGGGTGAAGCTCAGGAAGGTAAAGCTGTTGCTCTGAGGTCAATTAATAGTAATGCATCTGGGGGAAAGGAACCCAAGTCCACCTGCTCCAAAACTGAAGGTCTTAACTGCCCACTCCTCCAACTCTGAAGACCCTGGGTACCTTGAAAGCCAAGGTAGGGATTTTGGACTTCCCCCAAGGAGAACTGGGGATCTCTAGAGGATTTAAGCAGAAGATGATGGCAGCATTAACAGCTAACAGACTGCGGGGTAGAGCAGAGAATGAACAAGAAGGATCTAGAACAAAGCAAGGTCAGAAATTCACACCAGCCTCATGAACACAAGCCTGCTGCCAACCCTGCCCTGAGGGTCAGTCCCCATAGTGTGTCCCTTGCTCCTCTTTCTGGCCCCTTCACTTCCCAGACGCTCCAATCACACAAAACCATTTGGCTCCTCCCTGCACGGGAGCGTCTTTTGTCCTGGCTGTTCCTCAGCCTCAGCATCCTCTCTGTGGCTTGTCACCTTTGGTCCCCTCACCTTTGGGCTCCAGCTTAAAGGTGGCTTCCTTCAGAAAGCGTTCCTTGCCCCCTTGCCTTTTTCCACAGGGCCGGAGGGCTCTGGCCTGTGTCCCCCAGTCCCCTTTAAGCTCAGTCACTGCCTTCCCACCTTAGAAAGGGCAGAGCCTGTCCCCCAGGCCACCCTCACCGCCCAGCGCCCAACACAGAGCTGTTCCTGGCACCCAGGTGAATGGGACTCGGAGGTGGCAAGGCCCCCTTGCAGGGCCCTCCACACAGTCCCCTCCCTCAAGGGCACACTCACACTGGACTGCCCACCCCCGCCCTGGTTCACAGCCCTCTCCTGGCCTTAGGGGCCTTTTCTGGGCCTTTCCTGGCACCTAAGGACAGTTTTAAGGGCACTTCCCAATCCTCAGGCCCAGGCGGCCATGTCACCTGGAGACCTGGACACGGGTGAGTCGGCTCAGGGGTCTCCTGCTCTGAGAAGACCGCCAGCTCCACTCCCACCCTCTTCAGCTGGGCCGGGGCCCCTTTCTGGGCTGCTCCAAGGCCTGTGCTGTCCCTTTGGGGAGCATGCCTGTCTCTCCCACTAGGCTGGGTCCCTTACAACTCCACGTCCACCCCCTGTGGGAGGTTAGAGCCTGCAGGTGGACACGTGGGGTAACGGTGGGACCGAATGACCTGGTAAGCCCGGGCATCGCAGCCGGCACTTCAACCCAAACTAGGCCCAGCATTTGCCCAGGGCTTGAGGCTGCCCCAGCTCAGCCTGGCAGGACTGAAGGGGCCCGTGCAAGAGCCATGTGTCCCTCTGCTCCGGGGGGCAGGGCTGGGCAATGCCTACAGATGGCAGAGACATGCTTGGCACAACGATGGGCGCCCCGCCTCCTGGGAACCCCTTGCTGTCCACCACATGTCACCTCTATCCTTGATCCCTGTCTGGGGGGCCCAAACAGCGCGGCCCACTTGTCACCTGCTAGCCACCTGCTGACCTGGGGGGCCCGCGCGGGACTGGCCTCCTGTCTCACATGGCCCACGCACTTCCCTCTTCACCTGGGAGGTGAGGGTCAGGGGACACCCAGGGCTACCTGTTCCTGGAAGTGCTGGGACCTCAATGCTCGGGGGTGGAGGGACCTGGGGCTCAGTGGGGTCTCCGCGTCAGGAAGGAGGGGGGGGGAATCTGAGGACGCGCGCCCTGGGCCAGGCGCTTGGCACAGGGTCTCCAGTCCTCGCAGGGCCTCGGGAACGGCTCAGAGGCTGCATTTTCTAGATGAGCACCGAGGCTCAAGGGGCAGCGAGGCCGGCGCTGCCGCGTTGGTGCTGGAGCCAGGCCAAGCAGGCTGCACCCAGGCAGGAGCGCAGGGCCCTTCCCTCTGCTGGAGCCCCGTGCTCTGCCACCTCTCCCTGCCCGTTCTCTAGGCAGAGGCCAAGGGCTCAGAGTGGATTTGAACTTGGGCTTCTCCTGGCTGCAGTCCAACAGAGGCTTTTTATTGGAACGTCCTGATTTTCCAGACTTTGAAGATGTTTCGATGGCGCAGTGAGGCAGGCCTGTGCCACACCAGAGCAAGCAGGTCCCCAGGAGCAAGCAGAACTCCTGTCCTCTGGGAGCCCATGCAGCCCATGCAGTCCTGCCCCTCCCTCCCCTCCCTCCTGCCCCTCCCTCCCCTCCCCCTCCTCCCCTCCCTCCTCCTCCTCCCCTCCCCTCCTCTTCCTCCCCTCCCCACTTCTCCCCTCCCCTCCCTCTCCCCTCCCCCTTCCCCCCCTCCCCCTCTCCTCCTCGCCCCTCCCCTCCCCTCCCTCCCCCTCCCCTCCTCCCCACTTCCCTCCTCCTCTCTCCCCCTCCCCTCCCCCCACCCCCTCTCCTCCTCCTCCCCCTGCTCCTCCTCCTCCCCTCCCCCCCTCCCTTCCTCCCCTCCTCCCTCCTCTCCCCTCCCCCTTCCCTCCCCTCCTCCCTCCACCTCCTCCTCCCTCCCCTCCTCCCCTCCCCCTCCTCCCCTCCCTTCCTCTCCCCTCCCTCACCTCCCTCCCCTCTCCTCCCCTCCCCTCCCCTCTCCTCCTCCCCTCCCCCTTCCCCTCCCCTCCTCCCCTCCCTGCTCCCTCCCCTCCTCTCCTACCCCTCCCCCCCTCCCCTTCCACCCTCCCCTCCCCTCCCCCCTCCCCCTCCTCCCTCCCCTCCCCTCCTCCCTGAACCCCCTCCAGGACCATCCGGGCAGTAGAACAGAGATCTAAATCCTGCACTCCCCTTGTCCCTCCCTCCCCTTTTTTTGCACCTGGGGCTCGGCCCACTACCCTCCATATCCTCTGGAATATCCCTAGGTTGAATCTTTGGGAATTTTGGAGGGGAGGAATTTTTTCATCCTGCAGCCGTTGCCTGTGATAACCCTCCTGCACAGTCTGATATAAATTGATAAGTCCTTCTCCCCTTATTGCCCTCTAGGGGCATAGCTTGCTCGACTCCCCTCCTATCCTCAGCCCCACCCTTGTATAACTAGGCCCTGCAGATCCCCTGTGCCTGAGATTGTCTCCAGGCTTTCACAGCTGCAGTGTGTATCCTACCACCTCCCCTCCCCTCACCCCTGAGCATATCTAATTGCCCCTCCTCCCCTGAACAAAGTTCCCCCCCTGCACCTTTTCCCCTCCCCTCCCCCCCTCACCTCCCCACTCCTCCCCTCCCTCCCCTCCCCTCACCTCTCCTCCTCCCCTGCTCCCTCCCCTCCCCTCCCCTCCCCTCCTTCAGATCCAGGTCTCCCTGGGGAGCCCTTCCTGCTGCAGGGACAGGCCTGGGCTAGAGCTGCTGCTAGGCTTTGGTACACTGAGGAAGTGGGGGTGCCATGGGCTGTCTGCTGCGGAGATCACAGCCTGCCGTGGAGATCACAGCCCCCACAAGGAGAAGCCACCCACAGCCCTGCCCCGGCCCTGCCCCTGGCACGATTGTGGGGGCGGGTGGCTCCAGAGGCAGGCCCTTGTGACACGTGCAACACAGCTTGGTTCCAGCCGATGACTGGAAAGTAAAGGAACTGGAACCTTACGTGGTCGAACGCCATCCGCAGGAAGTGCCCCTGCTCTCCCTGTGCCCCAGGTAGGCGCAGAGGGTAAGAAGCAGCCTCAGGCCCTCCTGGGACCCCCCCCCCCCCCCCCCCCCCCCCCCCCCCCCCCCCCGCACACAGCACCCAGGGCGGCGTGCGCAAGGCCTGCGGGCGTGTTTGCACCAGAGCAGGTCGTGCATGGCTGTGTGTGACCTGTGTGTGACGGATGCGAGTCTGCACATGTGGTGTGCACACACGGTGTGCACGTGTGCCCCATGTGCGTGAGTGTGCATGTGCGTGTCTGTGTGGAGGGGCAGGAGGCAGCCCTGCGTGAGCTCTCACGTCAGCAATGGTCACCTGAGCGCCTCCCTTGCTTTTGAAAGGGGGAGGGGCCACCAGGCCACTTGAGACGCTTTGACCAAGGCAAGGAGACCCCGGGGGCACGGGCCAAGGAAGAGGAGAGAGGAGCTGGACCTGTCGGTCCTGGAGTGGCCTCTTCCCGCCACTCCCTGACAGCCAGAACCTGGGCAGGTCACTGCCCTCCAGGCCTAGAGGATGGGCTAAGGCGCTTAAAGCACTCATGGAAAGACTAAGAAGAGCGCAGGAGCCTGCGCACGGGCCCTCTGCCCCGGGCAGGCCGAGCTCTTCCCCCGGTTAGACTCTCCTGGCGGCTGGACCCCTGGGAGAGCCTCGTGTTCCCACGCCAGAGGTGAGAGATGGAGGCCAGAGGTCTCGGGGCCACGGGGTGACAGAGTCAGGACCAGACCCCAGAGCTCTCCGGCTTCAAAGTCCACCTCGTCACCACTGAGGCTCTGGCTTCCGAGGAGGGAGCTGGGCCTGGCTAGCCGGGGCCACCCCCACGAGGGGACGGGTGGTCGGCAGGGCGGAGGTGCCTTCTGGTGGACAGCCCTGTGGAGGAAGAGGCCTCCAGAGAAGGCCCACCACCTCCTGGGAGCAAGGAGGGTCAGCTGCTCCCGTCTACAAGGGCCAGGAGGTGTCTGTGGGCGGAGGGCGGCCCAGACACAGCCTAGACCTGGACACGCCATCTCCCTCCTGTGCTGTCCTCCTGACCTGTGCCAGGGGCCATTCCACAGAGGCGTGGGTCCTTCCCGTGGAGAGAGGCTCCGGACCACACCTGGGAGCCTCCGCCTGGTCCCCCAGTGATCCGAAAGGGGGCCGCTCCCCAGGTGGGGAGGGCCCTGCCCACAGGAGTCGCTCTGGCCCGGCTCCCCCTGCCATGCAGACAGCTTTCGCGATTGGCACTGTGCACAAAGTTTGGTTAGCTTCCTAAGCAAGAGTGTTGACTATTTGGTATTTATCGCTCTTTTTAAAACTGTCTTTAAGACAAGCCATTTGGGTCGTTTCTAGGAGGCCGAGGCCGAGGCTTGGGCCTGCCTTTCCTCCAGGGCAGGGCTGCTCGAGGTCAGCACTGGTGACATTTGGGACCAGGTGATTCTTTGTTGTGGGGACCTTTTTATGTGAGGAGCATTCTGACCCCTGCCCATGGTGACAGATAGTGCCACAAGCCGTCTGAGGGACGCGACTGTCCCAGTTGAGACCGGCTGTTCTAAAGGGTTCTCTCCACGTCTACGAGGCCCCCTAGTGGGAGATAGACGTGTGCAGGGGCTGCGGGGTCCAGGGTGCTACCAAAGTAACTGCGGAAAATAGAAGATCGCCAGGACCTGCTGTGTCCTGGGCCAAGCCAGGTGCCACGGAGAGGAGTCTCCAGGCAGCCAGACGGCCTGTCGGTCACGCCACGGGAAAGCCACGCAACGGCGCTGTGAGAGCCCAGGTGAAGGCCAGGTGCTCCATGGCCCCAAACAGGGGTCCCGCCAGCACGCGTCCCTTCCTTTCTCCAGCTCAGGGGCCACTTTCCCTGACTCTGGGATCCAGTGCCACTGGTTAGCAAGCTCACTGCCTGGTGTTGCTCTGTTCAAAGTGGCAAGGTGACAGGCACAGGGTCCCCTTGGGACTCCAGCAGAGATACCTGAGCAGCTCTGAGTTGGCGACCTCCTGGGTCTGGAGCAAATGCAAGGCTCTTCCTGGCTGCCCATCTGTCATCCCCCTAGCGGTGCTGTTCTCAGGTGTGTGCGCGAGAGGGAGGGAGGGAGGGAGGGAGGGAGGGAGGGAGAGGTTTTTCACAAGGCCAGACTCTGAAAGCATAAAATTAGCTGTAGAAAATTTCTGAACTTGAGCTAGCATATTACTGGGCAAAACTTGAGTGTCATTTGCATTCACTTAAAACAGCTCTTGGAGGGGTTCTGGGAAACCTGGCGAGCCGCGATTTTCGGTTTCATGAGTCACTCGTCGCTAGACACGCAGGCACGGTGCGCCCAGAGCGGCGTGGGCCCTGAGCAGCTGAAAACCTCAAGAGCTAGCAGGACTCCGCCTGCCAAATTTTAGGGCAGGGGGAAAAAAAGTAGAAATCTGGAATGTGTTTCTACTCACTGTCCATTCCAGTAAAATGAAACCATCACTCCTCCAAACATGTGTTACTGCTTAGGCCAGAAACTGTATATATTGGTCTAAATCCAGATTGGTCTCTGTGACATATTACTCTGTGTGACAAAATTGCTACAACCTGCATTCTCTGTAGAAATGCCTGTTGCAACCGTATAGGATGATAATTTGTTGTACAACAAAAGTACATAATAACTTCATGTCAGCGTGGGCCAGGCCTTGGGATTTTCAAAAGGAAATGTGCAAGGCATGTGGGCCCGCGCCCGCGCCCCCGGCCCAGCTGCCCCCCCCCACCCATCTGGTGTGCAATCAGAATGGGAGAGAGATGGGCTTTGTTTGTAACATTCCATATTCCACTCGAAAGTGACAAGAACACACACACACACACACACACACACACACAGGCACACACACGCACAATCAAAAAACTAAAAGTCAAATGGAAATCTGGTGTCCTCGTGCACAAGGTGGCCCGAGCTGGTTCACCTACGGAAAGGAAGATGAGAAGCCAAACGACAGGATGTTCATCTTTCAGCACCAGCAGAGCCGCATGCATGTCTCAGGACCCCCGACCAGAGCCCCCTCTTTGGCCCTTGCCTGGGCTGTGGTTTCATCACGCAGCCCGGCTCTCTTGGTCCCTCTAAGTGGCTCTGAAAGATGACTCTAAGGGGCGCGGATTCTCCTTGAAGAGGAGCAGCCTGAAACCTGACCCTGTGTCTCTGGAAGACGTGATTCACACAGCGAGGTCGCACGCTGGGGGAGCAGGACCGGGAAGCCCGAAGGCAGGGCCTGTGGCGCATGACGCCCTTTCTCCTAGTGTGGAAGCCTGGCGTCTAGGAAAACACTGGGACATCCTTTCTCTTCCTTCCTTTTCCTCCTTGAACTCTCCTTCCATTTTCTGTCCCATGGGTGGGTTTCCAAGGTGGGAAGACAGGAATTCCCGGGGGATCTTTTTCTTTTCTTTTTCTTTCTTTTTTTTTTTTTTTTTTTTTTTTTTTTTTGGTACCGGGGATTGAACTTAGGGGCACTCGACCCCCCTGGGCCACATCCCCATCCCTTTTTTGTATTTTATTAGAGACAGGGTGTCACTGAGTTGCTAAGTGCCCCGCCATGGCTGAGGCTGGCTTTGAACTCGCGATCCTCCTGCCTCAGCCTCCCAAGTGCTTAGATGACAGGCGTGCGCCACACCCCACTTCCCTGGGGATATTTATCAGCACTTCCTCTCCTGGGGTGTCTTCCCAGAGGTGAGGACATCGGAACACCACTGATCCCCCAATCACATCTTCCAAATCTCAAATCCACTGTCTAGAAGGTGAGTGGGGCTCTCCTCTGTTGCACTCGAAATGTTCCCGTAAAGGAAAAATGTCCCCAAGCCCTTTGACACCTCAACTGCTCTGAAATCCAACTTAATTCGTGCATATTCTCAAGACCAATGGCTCGCGCTACCTTGACCTGGGGACCCAGGTGCCCCACAGTCACTGTGGGCAGCCAGACCTGTATTCTGGGTTTGGTGACCACCAAAACTCTGTCTTCGTGGAGATTTTTGGTTCAGTAAAACCTGACCCACTTAGCCTGGTGTTTCTCCTCGGGATTTTAGACCCGGGTGTAGTTCACAGCAAATGGGAGCCACATGCCCCTGATCCACTGACACTGGGCCACGGGGTGCTGTTTTGTAAGAACACTTTGATGTCCCAGGGCCGCCCAGCCATCGGAAGGCTGTTTTGTCTTCACAAACAGGAAGTTTTCCCTTCACAAGGAGCACAGAGGGAGCCGCCAGCTGCCCCAGGCGGGACCGTGAGCGGGAAGCGGTTTCGGGCTGTCAGCATGTGTTTGTCCTGCTCAGCCACAGGACAGCCCCGTCCCTGCCCTGGGTGGGGTGGGACGGCCTCGTGTGAAGAGCCCAGGAGCCGCCGGCCCTGGCGCCAGGTCATTAATGCCCAGCCCGCACCCCTGGGACTCAGAACCCTCCCAGAGCGACTTGACCTGCAGTGTGTTTCTCCTTTGACGGGACATCAAAACAGCAAGGGACAAAACAAATGGCCAGATCCGCAGCCGGGGAGAGGGCTGGGGTGCCGGCTGCCCTTCTTTCTTCGAGCTGCTGCAGGAATCTTTTCCAGCGAGGGACCAATCCTGGGGTGCAGACGCCATCCCCAGGGGCATCTGAGGGATGTGGATTGAGTCTGGTGACTCAATTCCCAGGGGCCAGCCTGCACCTTCCAAGGTCCAGTGGACCCCACCGCCGCAGGGAGGGGCAGGACAGCCTGCGCTCCGGACACTGGCAGGCCTGGGTTTGGAACCCAGCTCTGCCACCCACTGGCCCGGGTGGGTGACGTCACCCACTGGAGACTGCTTCCCTTCTGGAGCAGTAAGACCTGGCCCATGGAATCGTTCTATGAAAGCACCCCAGGGACGGGCCAGAAGCACCCCTCGCCCTGGGCCTCACACCACCTCACTACGACAGACACTGTCACTTCTCTGGCCTCCCAGCGTCTGACCTGGCCCGCCCACTGTCTCCTAGGGGTTCCTGGTGGGAGGGGTGGGCTCCTCCCCTCTCCCAAGAGGCCAGCCCCTGGCAGAGGCCCAAGGCAGGCCAGCCCCAGGATGCTCACTCTGTAGTCTTGATCATGAACCTGAGCCTGGGCGAGTGGCAGGAGGTCACGCAGGGCAGCACCGTGGCGCTGGGGACCCAGGTGGCTTGTGCGGCACGTTCCCGCCTCCCCGGCCCCAGCACGGTCTTGGGGGGACCCAAGGTCCAGTCCTCGCTCTTCCCCCTCTATCAGTGCCTCCTGGGAGTCGCCAGAAGACCCTTCTAATGAGGATCTTTCTGCTTGGGACAAAGGGAATTTTTGCTGCTTGCAGCCGAAACCCCTGATGCATCCACAGCCTTGAGCCCTGTCCTCGGTGGCTCCAGCGTCCCCCCAGGATCCTCCTGCTCAAGCCGGCTTCTTGCCTGCAGCAGCAGGCGCCCTCCCTCCCTGCTCCAGCCCCTGACACACACCTCGCCTGCTCTCCTCCTCACCCTCCTCCTCTGCTGCTCCCGCGCCCTCTGGTCTCCAGTGGAGCCGGCTCCAGGTGAGGTCATGCAGCCCAGCGGCCCATCTCACCCCGCCTAGCACCGCTCCTTGCTGGGGTGACCCCAGAGAGCCGTGTGCGCCCAGCTCTTGTCCTGGAACCAGAGTCTCCAGCCCTCCACAGCAGACCCTCAAGGGGAGACCTCCTGTGAGACCCCGGGCCAGCCGCGTGGCCTTCCTGGGCGCGCTGCCTGCTCTGCGGGAGGGTGCTGCGACCCGTCCCCCCAGGGCTGCCAGGAGGAAAGCCAGGAGGAGGGCGGGCGGGCAGCCGGCAGGTCAGCCATGGACAGAGCTTACTGGGGCTCACCGCGTCCCCTCCTGCCCCTGAAATGTCTGGCCCCTCCCCTCCCCATTTGTCCCCCTCGTCCTAGACATCATTCTACCTTCTCTCGGCCCACCATGAAACAAAACCCCTCCCGGCCCACATCCGGCTGCTACTCCCCTCCGCCTCTCTCCCCCTCGATTGCTCGACGGTTCCCACCCGAGCAATTGCTAGGCCTTCTCTGCGCACTCGAGCCTGCAGCCCAGGACCCTCATTTCCACCCCCGCAGGTGCTCCTGGAGTCCCGTGGGCCCCTGGCCAGCCAGGCCTTATGTATGGACCTTAAGAGCACAAAAAGAAGGGGAGGAGACGGAGGAGTCATATTTTGGAAGGAAAAAAGGAAAAGCCAACGGTTGTGTTGAGACCCCGGCAGGCGGGGGAGGCCCCTGGGTGCACAGTTCAGGAAGTGCTCCCGTCGGAGGGGTGCAGGCGTGAGCGTCCCCTCAAATGCCACACCCCGAGTCCCTCCCTGGCCCTCCGTGGCCCTGCTTCTCAAGAGAACCCCAAGTTTAGCTTACTTCCAATCCCAAAAGGGTAGGAAAGTCCCTTGTATGATAGAAAGCTATGTCGTCACTAAAAGCAGAGAGACGGCTTCTTTCCTACAGCCCCCCATCTGTTGCCATAGCAACATAGACCCAGAGTTGCTGCACTTGACGATGCTTCAAGAGAAGTTAGAAATGTGACTCTACAAAAGCCCAAGACCTTGAAAACTGCAAACAAATTATATTTTAAGCATTTTCCCTTAAAAAGTGATAAGAATGTGAAATAACAGGGTCAGTCACCTGGCCTTAGCCACTGCACGATGCACACATAGGTTGGAACGTGTGTGGTGCACCGCGCCCACACACAGGTGGTCCTGTGTATTTCTTGTGACCTGACTAGTAGTTCTTCGACTTTACCAGCATCCCATTCCTCAGGTCCCGTGCAGCACCCAGTGAGTTTCGGGAGGTTTTCGGCACTTGATTATGAAATAGGCTTTGTGCTCAATGACTTTGCCCACCTACGGGCTAATGCAAGCCTTCTGATCACGTTTAGAGTGCACGTGGGCTCAGTGCTGATGTCAGTAGGTAAGACATACCAAATGCATTTTTAATTTACAGTATTCTCAACTTACAATGGGCTGATCGGAATGGAGGCCAGTACCAAAGTAGCATCAGTACGATTTTTACTTGCAAATTCAGATAGAATTTTTAAAGAAATTTTTAAAGAGAGAGAAGATTCATCACTTTAAATGAAATGTTGATGCTGACGTCAGATACAAAACCAAACACTGTGCCAAATAACACACAGAATTAGCCAGCCCTGTGTTGGAGGTCCCAGACCTGTGTGCCAGCCGACCAGGCGAGCCAGGGTCAGGCAGCGTAGGTGTGAGTGGGGGACGGGTGCAGAGGGGCACCGAGGGACCAGGAGGAGAGGCGAAGACAGCTCTGGTGCCGGGCGGCCGAGGACTCAGCCTCTCCCCACAGCACAGACCTAAGGGAGGGCAGGACCCCGGGGTGGCTGCATGGTCGACTCACATACTGGGGTTCCCTGTCTCTCAAAGACCCCACCACCCCCATGGGGCTCGGGAGACCGTGCTGCCAGGGCAAAGGGCATTTCCCTGGCAACGGTGTGAACTGGTGGTGACTGATGAGCAGAAGATGCCCCCTGGCCTAACCAGGGGTGGGGAACCCCCGGAATGACCACCATAGTTTCCTGCCAAGAAGGGACCCTCAGATGACTCAAAGGTGCACAAAAGAAAACAGGAAATGGTTACTTCTTACCCACCCGAGGTCCCCGCCCCCCATGCCTGTAAACGCAGTCCCCTCTGTGCCTACCCTTAGCCTCCGAGGAATGCTCGTTTTCAGAGCCGGGTCCAAACGTCAGGACGCCCGCGTCTGACGTCCTCGCCGGCTCCACAGTGCCCGGCCCCGCACTGTCCAATAGAAACAGAACCAGCCACACAGGAAACTCTGAATTTCTTAGGAGCCACATTTAAAGAGTAAAAATAAACAAATAAAATTAATTTTAATAACATGCTTTATTTAACCCAGTAGATCAAAAGGCAGTCGCTACAACATATGATCAGCATAAAAAGTAATGATATCGTTCACATTCTTGTGCCTATACTGTCTTCAAAATCCATTGCGTGTTTTAGACGGACAGTGCGAAGGTCCCTGAGTGGGCCGGCCACACTTCAAGGGCTCGGCCTCCGAGCCAGAGGCTGGGTGTGGCAGCACAGGCCTGGCACTTCAGAGTGTCCCATCAACACCCAACCTAGGAGTCTGGGAGTCACCAAGGCTCACACAGCCCCCTGGATCTCCCCAGGGGACAGCCACAGCGGGCAGGCTAGCCTGAGGGTCCACGTGGAATGCTGGAGTCCCAGGTCCTCAGACAGTGCAGGGACAATGGGAGTGAGCTCACCACTGACTCCCAGTGCCAGGCACAAGTGGGCACGTTGGTAGAACGAGTCCAGGAAAACGTCAGTGATGGTGCCTTTGGGTTGGTCTCCAGCCGTGACGCTGAAGCTCTTCGGTGGTGACAGGCCCTGTTGCAGATCTGGTGACACCATGCCCCCTCCTCCCCTCCAAAATTAATCCAGACTCAAAATATTTGGATGATCTTTCGCATTTACAGAGTCTATAAACCATCCACAGACTTCCTGGTAGATGGACCCAAGTAAGAAATTTGTGGTTTAAAATATTATTTCTCTTTCCATCAAGCGCTTATCATGTTTATTTTTCTTTTTTATAGATTCATTTTTTAAGATGGGAAAATAGTTAATATCCTTTCCAGTTGAGTGAGGTGGGATGGTCTTGCCAATGAGGAAAAGATTTTGGGTCAGTCCATGAAAAACTCACTTTTTGCCATTGAACTTTTTTTTTCCTTTTCTTTTTCTGCAGCTTCCAAATCCTATATCTGCATTTTATCACCAAATATGAATTTGGTGGCCACAAATCATTTTGCCTGACTTGTTCAAGTAACATATACTTATTAGAAGAAAATATGTTAAACCCAGCACCGTGGTGCATGCCTGTAATCCCACCGACTCGGGAGGCTGAGGCAAGAGGATCAAAACTTTGAGGCCAGCCTCAGCAATTCAGTGAGGCCCTAAGCAACTTAGTGAGACCTTCTCTCAAAATAAAAAAATAAAGTGACAAAAATCTTAACACCAAAAAAACAAATAACCCAATCAATAAATGGGCTAAGGAACTGGATGCTTCTCAGAAGATGATATACAATCAATCGACAAATATATGAAAAAATGTTCAACATCTCTAGTAATTAGAGAAATGCCAATCAAAACTACTGTAAGATTTTATCTCATTCCAGTCAGAACAGCAGTTATTAAGAATACAAGCAACAATAAGTGTTGGCGAGGATGTGGGGGAAAGGGCACACTCATACATTGTTGGTGAGACTGCAACCAATCTGGAAAGCAGTGTGGAGATTCCTTGGAAAACTTGGAATGGAACCACCATTTGACCCAGCTATCCCACTCCTCAGTTTATAACCAAAGGACTTAAAAACTTCATACTAGAGTGATGCAGCCACATCAATGTTTATAGCAGTTCAATTCACAATAGCTGAACTGTGGAACCAACCTAGGTGCCCTTCAATAGATGAATCGATAAAGAATCTGTGGTATATACACACAATGGACTATTACTCAACATTAAAAGAGAACAAAATCATGGCATTTGCAGGTAAATGGGTAGAGAGGAATTATTTTTTATTTTGAGAATATCATGCTAAGTGAAGTAAGCCAATCCCAAAAAACCAAAGGCCGAATGTTTTCTCTGATATGTGGATGCTGATCCATAATGGGGGTGGGGGCATGGGAGGAGGGAGGAACTTCAGACAGGGCAAAGGGGAGGGAGGGGAAGGGAGGGAACATGGAGATAAGAAAGAGGGTGGAATGAGATGGTCATCATCACCCTAAGCACATGTACACAGTGTGACGCTAATTTGTGTACAACCAGAGACATGAAAAATTGTGCTCCACATGTGTAAATGAATTGAAATACATTCTGCTGCCATGTCTAACAAATTAGAACAAATAAATAAATAAATAATTTCTTTTTTTTTTTTTTTTTTTTTTTTTTTTGTGGTACCGGGGATTGAACTGAGGGGCACTCGACCACTGGGTCACATCCCCAGCCCTTTTTTGTATTTTATTAGAGACAAGGTTTCACTGAGTTGCTAAGTGCCTCAACATTGCTGAGGCTGGCTTTGAACTCGCGATCCTCCTGCCTCAGCCTCCCAAAGTGCTGGGATTACAGTCGTGCGCCACCGCGCCCGGCTCATAAATAATTTCTTAAAAAAAGATAACAAAGGAAACAGGCTTGAACTAAGAAAAAATAAATAAACAAAATGAGCTGGGGATGTGGCTCAGTACATAAGCACCCCTGGATTCAATCCCCAGCACCAAAAAGAAAGAAAATATATTGAACAGAAAGAGAAAAATAGGAAGAAAAAAGTACAACTCGGGCTGGGGTTGTGGCTCAGCGGTAGAGCGCTTATACTCAGCACTGCATAAAGGTAAATAAATAAAAAATAAAGGTATTATGTCCATCTACAACTAAAAAAAAAATTTTTGTTTAAAGTACAACTAATGGTGCTTACCACTCTTGACATCTGTTCATATTTTAATGCATTTCTCCAGTATCTTTTTCTGTGTATAGGTTCCTGATAATAAATATATATTTACGCGTGTGAGTGTGTGTAGTACTAGGGATTGAGCCCAGAGGTGCTTTACCACTGAGCCACATCCTGAGCCCTTTTTGTTTTTTCAGACGGTTTTGCTAAGTTCCCAAGGCCGGCCTCAAGCTTACAATTCTCCTGCCTCAGCCTCCTATATTTATTTTTATGTGTATTCATATTTGCATATCATATTTATATTATATGCATATTAAATTGCCATGCTTATTTTTATATATTGGCATATTAATGTGTATGTTTTTTTGTTTCATGTATGTTTAAATAGTTATGCATACATATCCACATATATACACACACACATATATATATCCTATTATTTTTTAAGCATTTTCCTGCATCATCTTAAAACCCTTTTAAACATTATTGTAAATGACTATGATATTGTGCAACCTGTGTAACAGCACACAGATTATTTGTTCCTCTATCACTAGGCTCTTAGCCGTTTCCAATCAGTCACTATCTATCCTAGTTGCACTGAAACGAAAATCTCTCCATACAAAGGTTTCCATCTTGTGGGGGTGAAGGGTCTTATGGGGGTGAAGGGTCTGGACATTTAAAACTATTTTACCTGCATTCCCACACCCTTTCAAAAGGGCAAAAAACCCCACGCCAGAAACCGCCATGTAGTAAGAGGGGTTATTAACTGGCCCCTATGGCCGGTGGGGACCAAAGGGACACGTGGGGGTAAGGGGGAGCAAAAAGGAGGGAAGGAAAACCAGCGGGGCGGAGACAGACGCGAAGTGCGCAAAAGAGGAAAGAAGGGGCGAGTGCCCTCCGGGTGGGGGTTTAAGTAGCGACCTGGGTGGTCCCAAGGACCCCTGTCTCCATAGGCTGCCTGCTGGGCGGAAGTGAGACTTGAACGCTCGGGATTGGCTCGGAGAGGGAGAGCCCGCCCCGGTGAATTCCCGCGAGAGGCGAGTATTCTCGGGATTAAGGGCGGGAACTCGGAGCCCGCCAAATGTGGATTCCCGCCCGCACGAGGTGGGCACTTCCGGGAAGGCACCTGGGGCATGGCCAATTTAGAGGCACCTGGGGGTAGGCTGCCCCCCGAAATTTATCTGACACTTTCCAGTTCCTCCTCTTTCCCCAGGTATTCTTCTGTGAGACCACCAGGGCCCGCCAGGCCCACTCCGCCTGGCCCTCGCAGCCCAGGCCAGCGCGGCGAGCGTGGAGGGGCCTGGCCCCCGCTGCTCTGGCTGGTTTGCACTTCTGACTGTCCCCAGCCTCCAGGGACAGCAGGCCTCCGGGTGACCCAGCACCCTGGCACCCTGGGAGCTGTGATGAGCGTTGCACGGGTGGCCCTGGAAGCCGGGGGAGGGAAGCAGCACCGAGGCCCACGCAGCTGGACCGCCTCTTCCCTGTGAGCAGGTGTCCCTGCACGGCTCCAGGAGCTGGTCAGAGGGCACAGAGCGTCGTGGACCCATCCCACCCTCTGGAGACAAGTGTGGCAGAAATGATCGTGAACTGGAGTAGACACACCCATGCCCAGCCGTGCGCAGTGCAGGGGATAACGGGCATGTTCGTAACCAGAGGCCCCGTGGCCTCTCTGGGGTTAGCCAGGCCACCAGCTGGTGCCCAGGGGGACTCAGGCAGAGGGAAGTGTGGGGTCCTGGGCAGGGGAAGCCCAGTGCACCCCAGTTGAAGAGGAGCCGTCTGAGCTGCTGTCATCAACACAGCAAGCACGCTGGGTCCCTCCACCACGCCAGGGTTTGTCATTGACCATGAATTCACAGGCTGCACCACTGTCATCAGTGGCAGTCACTGAATACGCGTGGGTCACCTGGTCATCAGGTGCTGGGCAAACCAGGCCCTTTAGTCCAATCTTAATGTCTAACATCTACAACAGTCCAGTGGCCCACACTTCACACGGTGATATACAGACATGTCACAGAGAGACTAAGGACAGGCTACAGCAGCCTCAGGGTCACAGGTTAAGGTGCCAGGAGCACGGACACAGGGAGACTCAGAGTCAAAGAGTCACCGAGAGGTCAGATGAGGACTGTGACAACCCAGTACTGCAGAGTTGTCACAGCAGAGGCTCCAGACGGAAGATGGCACTTTCAGTGTCAGAGTGTCAGCTGGAGGGGTCAGCTTGGAGTGGGCCATGCCTGGTCATCACAGGCAGGAGAAGCCCCACTCGGTGAAGGCCTGCAGGGAATGGAAAGAGAGGCTCACTGCTGTGGCAGTTTTCCTTGGGCAAGGCCCGTGCTGAGTGACCAGGTGACAGGGTCAAGGTGCCACCGTGTTCACCTCAGGGGAGGGGGGCTCCTCCTTTTATGGGGCCT
The DNA here is from genome assembly GCA_025594165.1 of Tamias sibiricus. NCBI lineage: Eukaryota > Metazoa > Chordata > Mammalia > Rodentia > Sciuridae > Tamias > Tamias sibiricus. Next base: position 9,306,380 of record CM046662.1, on the reverse strand, counting down.
GAGTGAGGGGTGCTCATCCCGTGAGGTCGATGAGCTCCTGTGTCGGGTGTTCCTGACACGATTGGGATGTCCACGTGTCCAGGTGCTCCATGGTCTAGTGTGACAAGTCGTCATGCCATTCTGCATCAGTTTGTGCCTGTGTCCTGGGCAGATGGTGGTGGTTTGCTTGTGCCAATAAGGTGTGGGCTCGTCCCGTCTGGGCACCTGCACTCGGCATGGAGTGGCTCACGGCAGACTGCTGCTCTACACACCCGAGTGAGTCCAGGGGAGTTTTCCAGAGCTGTATTGCTCCTCTGGCCGGAAGCTCTTCTGCTTCTGTGGTTAAATGAGTTTGGAAATGCTGTGGCCACCTTTCTCCCAAATGAGCGGCCCAGGGGAGCTTGGGGGTTGGGGGAACCTGTTCTAAGTTTGAACCTGAACTTCATACATCATATGTCCATAGCACCTGTTAATATTCCTGGTACTGAAATTCCAAAGAAATCCTTTAGGAGATGTTGATCTGTGTGATGATTCGTTTTAAAAAAAATGTGACATCACAGGCTGTGGCTGTGGCTCAGCGGTGTGGCACTCATCTCGCATGTGTGAGACCCTGGGTTCGATTCTCAGCACCACATAAATAAAGGTGTTGTGTCCACCTACAACTAAAAGATAGATATATGTGTATATATATATATATAAAGTGACATCTTCATGGTTCCCCAGCCAATGTGAACCAGCCACGGAACAGCGGGGCGACTTGTGCAGGCGTTCCCTCCCTGGGCTCTGCTCTGCGAGGTCCCCCTCCCCATTGTCCTGAAGGTGGAGATTCCGTGCCATTTCCTGGGGTGGCCTCCTGTCCTCTTCTGACAACACTGGTTCGTTCGTTCCTTCCACACTTGTCCTGAGCTCGGTCCCCAGAGACGAGGAGTTGAACAGTGGGCCTGGTCCGTGCCCAGGAGCTCACGGTGCAGAGAGGCCTGCGCTTCAGCGGGGAGGCAGGACCTGGGGACAGTGCCGTCGTGGGACGCAGAGGCGGCTGAGGCCTGGCGAGGGCTCAGGCAGCCCCTGAGGAGACGGCGTGGGGAGGACTCTGTGGGTGGACATTGGCTTGCAGAGGGTGGCCCAGACAGCGGGAGGGGTTCTGGAGCGGAGACGCTGCCCGCAGCCTGGCTAAGAGGAGGCCCCGGACACAGCGCGGCCCTGGCTGCCCTCCCTGGCCCCAGCCCTAACCCCACAGACACACAGAGGGTCGTTCAGTGGGAAATGGCCTCATCATCCACCCCGCTAGGAGCCCTTCAGTGGCTCCCGGGCTTGAAACAAGGATTGACTCCTCCAGTCGGCCAAAAGGCCCAGCCCGGCCACCTCTCATTCCCGGCCAGTCTCCCACCGTCCTCCTTCCAGCCCCTCCATCCTGTGCCCATTCTCAAAGCTGCCGTTCTCCCTCCCTCCTCAACCCCTTTGCCATGGTGTCCCCCTACCCTGGACCCCTCCGGCCACCCGCACTCCTCACTGAGTACACTCCGTCCTTCAGAAAGTCACTCATCGGGGCTGCTGTCCTTGGCCCTGCAGGGGACAGCAGGTCTCCAGTCCTCTCCAGTTTTCCACCTTATCATGGGCTGTGGCTACACACTTGCTTGTGTGATTGTTTGATTAAAGCCCGTGTCTCCCACTGGTTCTGTGAGAGGTCAGAGACCATGTGTGATTCATTCCCTGCGTGGTGGCTGGAATATAGTATGTGCTCAGTAAAACTCGTTGCATACGCACTAGTGGAACATGAAGGGCTGTCCCAGGAAGGGAGCTGGGAGAGAAGAGCAGTCTGGGCAGAGGCAAGCGACATCAGGCAGCCAGCAAAGCAGAACCACGTAAGTACAGGAAGAGGTTTATTGCAAGGCAGTGGCTTATGCAGTGGCAGGGTCAGGGGGGGCGGGGGGGGGACGTGGCCGAGCAAATCCGAAATCCTCAGGGCAGGTCCTCAAGAGGGCAGGTGGACTCTGAGAGCCAGCTGAAGCTACTGTCTACAGACAGGAGTTTTTCTTCAAGAAAATCTCAGTTCTGCTCTTACAGTCTTTTGACTGATTGATCCAGGCCCACCCTGAAAGTCAACTGATTATGGACATTAATTGCTTCTATCAGGCACTTTCTGAGTGGCCCCTGGATCACTGTCTGTTGACTAACAGGAGATTTGTGGACACGTTGTGAGACCCTCCTAGACATCAAACAAAATCTTTGCTTCAAGGCAGAGAGGCATCAGAGAGAAGCTGAGACTGAACTTCGGACGCAGGCAGACCTGAGACTGCTCCTGCCGATTCTAGCGGAGAGACCCCAGCGCGGCCCAGACGGTCTGATCTTCAGCAAAACTGCTTCCTCTCCTTCCTCGTGAGCTGGACTACACCCTGCTGTTCCTCGCAGTCAGCTCTGGCCATGGGACTGAGGTCCATCTGTCCCTCACGTGAGGATCCAAGCAGGTGTGACCACTCCACGGAGCCAGAACCTGGTCCCCTCTCTCCTGTTCTGTGATCCTCGAGGGACTGGGCTGTCCATGGGGCCCGAGGTGGTCACCCTGTTGGTGTTCATCCTACACGCCAAAGGGACAGGGCCACGCTCTTTCCTTCTGAAGGCATGACATTGGGGCTGCATGAGCCGCCTAGGAATCAGACTGTGGTCCCACGTAGCGAAGGGAGGGTGGCTGTCCTGCCTTCACACTGGACAGTGACACGCTCAGTATACAACCAGGGGACCTGGTCCTCTAAGAAAGCAGGGACGGTGGAGAGAAGGCCTCAGGTTCCACACAGCAACGCAATCAGCACCAGCCAGGCCGGCAGAGGGCTGGGTCAAGGCCTTGACCGCACCCGCCAGCCCTGCCTGAGCCCCGGTTCTGAGCCCCTCCTGCGTCCCCCCCCCCGCCCCCGGCACTGTGGGCTCCGGATCCGCTGTTAACAGGCTTCCACGGAACCAGTCCTGCAGCAGCAGAGCGGACACAGCCTGGTCCTCCCCGTCCCCACACAGACGCTTGACAGACAGGCTCAACCGGCAGCCCGAGTGAGCCGTGTCCCCGCGGTCTGGGTGGCTGCAGCCCGTCGGCCACACTGGCTTCTCGGAGCCCGGATGTCAGCCACGTGACGCCTGATGATCTGCAGCTGGCCTCGGGCACCTTTGGACTCCCAGAGGCCCCGTCGGGGGATGATGATAATTACAATAAACTGCTACCAGTGAGCGCTGGCCAGGGGCCTGGGTGCCAGGCCCGTGTGCGTCTGGCCGTCTGCGCACAGACTCCGGGAGGCAGCCTTCTCCTCTGCGGAAGTGAGGCTCCAGGTTCCCCTGCCTGGACTTGGCTGTGTCCTCACAGCAAGGACGTGGCGGGACAGTTATCTGCACCCAGAGCTGCTGGGGTTTGGGTAAGGGTCCCCAGAGGCCCCTGAGTTAAAGGCTTGGTCAGCAGGTGGTGCTACATGGAGGAGTGGAACCTCCAGGGGCCCAGGGGGGAGGGGGCAAGGGGGAGAGGTCCTGAGGTCCCTGGACAAGCCCTTAGGGGACACGCCCCCCCCCCCCTTTAGCTTCTGCCTCTTTATTAGTTAATTGCTCGGCGTGTTTTGTTCCAATGACAGACACCTGCTTTCAAGACATCCAGCAGGGGCCGGGCGCGGTGGCGCACGCCTGTGATCCCAGCACTGGGAGGCTGATGCAGGAGGATCGCGAGTTCAAAGCCAGCCTCAGCAATGGCGAGGCACTTAGCATCTCAGTGAGACCCTGTCTCTGATAAAATACAAAGAAAGGGCTGGGGATGTGGCCCAGGGGTCGAGTGCCCCTGAGTGCAATCCCTGGTACCAAAAGAATGACCAGCAGTGGAAGCCAAGCGGTGGCAGGGGCTCCTGTCCTGGCTGTCCCCAGCCTCCTGTGGCCTTTCCTCTCATGTGGGAGGGAGGGACTGGCCCCACCTCACAGCCCACGTGGCCCAGGACAGGCTCCACACCTGCCCAGGAAGGGAAGCCAGCTGGCCCCGTGGACGGCTTAGGAGTCGGCTTGTGACCAGCTGAGGGGACTCTGAGAAACAGCCTGGAGGCGGGGCCTTGGGCAGCCGACAGTTACAGGCCACGGGCACTGGGGACAGGAAGGAGGACGCTCTGGGTGCCCCGGGGTCCCCAGGACTACTCCTGCCCACGCCTGAGTCAGCTGTGCTTAAGGACGCGAGCTCAAGGTCCCTCCGCCAGGGCCTGGCCAAGGTGGGACCAGGAGCTGCTCTGGGGACCCTCCCACGAGCTGGAGCAAGGGCGAGGGAGCCACCCGGCGAGAGTGCGGACCACTGCCCCTCGTGGCGCTCTCCACGCGTGCCTCCCCCAGCCTCCCCGCAGCCCACAGAGCTTGTGAATCGGGCCAAGCGCGAGCCAGAGCAAGAACCAGGAGACAGGCCCCGCCCGGCCCGGGACCTGCAGCCTGCACCCGGGGCTTCCCCAGGAACAGCGGGGACGCGTCTCGGCCACCAGGGTGCAGGACAAGCGGGGCACTGGGTGACACCCTGGGGCTCTGCTGGGCCAGGGTCTGCCACCTGGTATGCATGGGCACCGTCCTGGGTGCTGGGGCCCAGGGTGAGCCAACATGGACGGTCCCCGCCCCCAAGGACCTAAAGCCCGCCTGGCCTCGGGCTCCGCAGCCGGGACTAGGCAGGGGCTGGTCGGCCACCAGGTGCTCGGGTGCTGGACGGGAGGGGCAGGCGGGGACGACGCCGTCTCTCAAACTGGGTATTTGAGAATATCCACGGTGGGGCCTCGCTGGAGTCTGAGGAGACCGCGGGGCCGTGCAAAGGGGCGAGGAGAGCGCTGGATAAAGGGGCTCTTCAGAAAGGCGTGCCCGGGGGCCCAGCCCAGTCCTGGCCCTGAAGCCAGCTGGGAAATACTGAAGCCGCGTCATCATGTGTGTCCTCAGTTCCATGCTATGAGTCCATGTCGTTCCACAAAGCAGCACTTATGTAGTGCTTGCTGTGTACCGTGACTGTGGGGGGGAGAGCGCATCCCTGCGGTCCTATCGCACAGCATCTGTGAAGTCCCTCCGGACCCCGCAGGCTGGCCGAGGGGCTCCCTGGCTCAGCTGCGCGTGCCTGTGTGTGGCCAGGCAGCCCCACTGGGCCCGCTGGGCTCCCACCTCTGCCTGGGGCTGCTGGGCTGCGGGAGTCTGCTGTCGCCTCTCCTGGCTGCCCCGTGGACCCCGTCCCCAGGCAGCTGGCTGGCTTGTCCTCATGGAGACGGGGACCCAGGGAGCAGGTGGCCGCGCGGGCCTGGAGGCCACGCTGGGACAGCACATCCTCACTTTCACTCCATGCTTTCGGCCCAAGCGAGTCACCGGGCAGCTGGCCTCCAGGGCGGGAAGAGGCCCCTGACTGGTGGGTGGGGCCGCAGCCCGACAGCGCAGGGCCGGCGGCCCCGCTCCATACACAGCATCTGGGCTTCTCCCCACGGCCAGAGCACGTGAGGCAACTCACAAGACAAAAGCTGAGAATGTCAAGGGGAAATCAAATGTGGACGAGGAAACGTGGGCTCTAGGGTGACGCCAGTTCTCTGGGTTCTCCCCCAGCATCCCCTTCTTTCCTCCGGCACAGCCCACCTTAGTACACTCTCTGTGGCTGTAACGAAATGCTCGAGACCGTGTCATTTATAAAGAAGAGAGGCTGATTTCGCTCACGGCTCTGAAGGCTGGGCGTTCAACGGCATAGCCCCCATCTGACGAGGGCTTCTGCCTGCATCAGAACCCGGGAGGGATCCCAGGCTGAGACAGGGCAAGCCTGCCAGCTTGCGTCTCTTTCCCATCTTATAAAGCCACCAATGCTGTCATGGGGCCCCACCCTCGTGACCTCATCTAGTCCCCATCACTCCCAAAGGCCCCACCTTCCACTCAACATGTGACTCTGGGGATGAAGTTCCTGACGCAGGAATTCCTGGGACAGGCGGGAGCCACGGCAGAGCCTCCGCTGGCCTCTCCCCGGGCCGTGTGATCTCTGCACAGGGCTTCAGCTTCCCGCTCCAAGCGCCAGGATCCAGCGTCCAGCTGAAGTCACGTGTCCTGTGGCTGCTGCTTCTGAGTTTCCCACAGCCAGGGCGGGGTGGGTGGGGCGGAGTGGACTGCTCATATTTACCGTGAGAGAGAGACTACTCAGCTGAGCTGTTCCTAGCACCGGCTTCTGAGGGGAAAAAGTCTCAAGGACGATTCTGATTTACTCCATTTTGTGCTACAATCAAGTAATACCTGGAACTGGGTGATTTGTTATTTGTTTTTTAATTATTTATTGGCAGCATTAGGGATTGATTAGCACTGAGCTACATCCTTAGCCCTTTTCATTTTTTTTGAGACAGGGTATCACTAAGTGGCTGAGGCTGGCCTTGAAGTTGCGATCCTCCTGCCTCAGCCTCCGGAGTAGCTGGGATTACAGGTGTGGGCCACTTTGCCCGGCTCCGAAGAAGCATGTTAGAAACAAACGGATAAAACTTGCCACATTATTGGCATCAGGAAGGTGATTATAAGAGAGAATGAGATCTGATGTCTTCAGTGACATTTTTGTAATAAATACTTCAGCAGATTCCCAATGGTTGCCCACATGTGGCATTAAAGCTCAACTCAGAAAACTAAAGTTCTGAGACAGGAATTCAAGTGGGTGATGTGGGAAATTGATGCACCCGGGTTCTTCATGGACTTCCCAAGGTCACATTGGATTATCTCTTTTGGATTTCAGGCACAGCTTAAAATCGTCGTCTCACTCCATATCAGATAGGACTATTTCAGATTTACAGTTGCAAGAGCTAGAAACCCCAATTCAAAGTGTTTTTTCCCCAAACAGAAATTTTGTACCCATGTTATTGAAAAGTTCTGGCTTCAGACACAGCTAGATCCAGGGGCTCAAGTGGGCATAAATAAAGTTGGCCTCTCGACAACAGTTACCACCTGGTGGCTTTATTCTTAGGATTCCTGTGGTGGCAAGATGGTCTCTGGAGCTGTGACCCTTGTATCAGACCTTGTCACATCCAGGGCAGGAACCAGGCGCCCTTCCAGCAGCCTCAAGAAGAAGACGATCTCTTTTCTTCTCAGGTTTTGTCGTGAGCACGTCCCTCCACCAGTCCCCAGTCCCATGGACAGAGAGGGGGGGAGGAAAGTGACCCCTGCCTGGCTGGTCTCCATCTCTTAACTACATCACCGACCCGAGAGCTGCCACTTGGCCCAGAGAGGGGGTGCCGAGGAGGGGCCACCACAGTGGCCAACCTGTGCTCTAGGCCTACTCCCAAGACAGGGGTTCAATCTTTTTTTAAATGGGTTATTTTCAAAGGCCCTAGAGATTTGATTCTTTCAAGAATTTCATTCTTGTCCTGTAAGAGCCCTAATGGAGATAGCTAAAATTGCGGTTGGCTGTGAGCCATAAAGATGTTCAAACATCACCACCTTCCATGATCTCGCGAGACTTGGCCCAAGACATTGCAGATCGGGTCGCCACCTTCCATGATCTCGCGAGACTTGGCCCCCATCGGGACATTGCAGATCGGGTTGGCGCCATTTGGTGGTGGTTAGAGGAGTGTGATTTGTGGGTCGGGTTGGCGCCAATTTGGTGGTGGTTAGAGGAGGATTTGCGGGTAGGAAGTTGTTCTTGGAACCGGAGAGAAGCTGGCAGAATAAAGAGCCTGTTCGTTTCCAGTCTGCCTCTGAACTTGTTCCCGTGGTTTTGTTGCTGCAGGCGGCTATAGCTGCAGTCAGCGACATTGTCCTTTTGATGACCATTCAAATTTATGATCATTAAATCACTTGTTCCCAGAGAAGCACCTGGTCCATTTGCCAGAGGGGACACTGAGGCCCCGAGGAGCCTTGCCCACACCAGCCTGGCTCGGGGAACTGCCCCACCACACAGCGACGCCCGTCTCTTGTGTTGGTTGGTTCTTTGTCTTCACATTATGTCTCTGGAACTGGGCCTGTGTGGTGACTGTTAGGCTCTCCCCCAACTGTGCCAGTTCTCTTTGCTCTGGGTACAGGTGGCATGTCACTTCCCCAGCTGCACAGCCCTTGGACATCAGAGGTGCCCACGGGACTGGCGTGGGCCAGGCGGGGCTCCTGAGGGGAGGCCTGGGGCAGCAGGTGTGGCCCACCAGGAGCTTTGCCCCGACCAGCGGTCACGGGCGCCATTGGTGAGACGGAGCCCCACCAGGCTGGGAGTCCCCGGGCGCGCTGCGTCCCCACAGTTCCTCTGCTGAAGTCCTAGCTTCGGAGCAGGGCCTTGAAGGCATGCTGGAGTCAAATGGGACAGTGACAGGGCTCCAGCCCAAGCCAGCACGTGTCCTTGTGCGAAGAGGAGACGAGGGGACACAGGACAGACGCAGGAGGCCGTGGACCAGCCACGGAGGTGGCCCCTTGGTGCCACACGTGTGGTGGGATGGCCAGGCGGCCACTCCTGCTGCCTGGTGCTCGCTCTGGCAGCCCTGGCAGGCCAACACGTTCCCAGCGACCCCAAGGAGCAGAGCTCTGTGCGCGATTGTGTTGAGCCACTGCGGCCGCTGCGGTGCTGCAGGGTGACAGACCCTCCTCCCTGGAAGGAAAGGGACGGCCCTCCCGCCCACCTGGTCTGTGGTCTGATCCCTGCTCAGCATGGAAGGGCAGCCCACCTCTCAGTGGCAGCCCACCTCTCAGTGGCAGCACCCTGTCATTTTACAGTCAGCACCATCTCATCCTCGTCTAAACAGGCTGCACGCAGCACTTAATAGATGAAACACGCACGGGTGTGATCCCAGCGGCTTGGGAGGCTGAGGCAGGAGGATCACGAGTTCAAAGCCAGCCTCAGCAACTTAGCAAGACCCTAAGCAACTCAGTGAGACCCTGTCTCTAAATAAAAGAATGGAAAGGGCTGGGGATGTGGTTCAGTGGTTGAGTACTCCTGGGTTCACTGCTGGTACCAATAAATAAATAACGTGTCAGTGTTCGGATCTCTACAGTGACACAGCTGTAGGAGAAATGATCAAAGTAATGGCAAAAACAAACAATGATAGCAACCTGAGCTAACCTGTGACAGGCACAGGCTGAGCACTTGGGACTTCGGATCCTCTCCCAAAACCCAAGATTGGCAATTTGGGATCCCCCCACCCAAAGGCAAGACTTCAGATGAACCCCCACCCACCGCCCAGTAGATTTTAGAAATCAAACTCCAGTCTCCCATCTAGTCCCTGCGTGGGAGACAGCTTTTCTCTGGCCCCCCTAGAGATCATTTATCGTCACTTCAGAGCAGGCACTGTGACTTGATAGCCATTAAACTCCTTTTAAAATTGAGTCATGAGGGCTGGGGTCGTGGCTCAGTGGTAAATCACTCACCTAACGTGTGGGGCACTGGGTTCATCCTCAGCACCACATAGAAATAAAATAAAGACATCATGTCCACCTTTAAAAGAAATTGAGTCATTGAGGCCCTCCAGGGACATCTAGGAAGCTTTCCACATTCAACTCAGGACAGTTTCAAGTATCTAAATGCATCGAGTTAACAGAGCTACAGACAAGGGGTGGGGGCGGGTATTTTAATGGGTAGTAGCCAGAGCACGTGGTACTTTCTTTTTTGTTTTTTTTGTGGGATTTTCCCATCCTTTGGTTCTTGTCCAAGAAAAGAACTGTCTTCTGCACCCCGTGGGGGTGACTTATCCGATCCTTGTCATCACTCCTGGCTAGGAAAGACTTAGAGTGCTCAAAATAAGCAAACCAGTCCGCAGCTGCCCACAGGCGTGGTGCCCAAGTGCCAGCCCGGTCCTGAAGCCATGAGGCGCGCGGGGAAGGCGCGAGGCCTCCTGAGGATTCCGACCTCTGGACCTTGAAATCCACCGGGTCCTCGGCCTCGGGGAGGAACTCTAAGGAGGAGGCTGAGGGAGTCCTACTGAGCGCGGCAGATGTGCGGGACATGTGGGTGACCTCACCACGCCGCCCTGGGCTGTCCGTAGGAACAGACGCTGGAGGAGGGGCCGAGGGCGGGCACGTCCCCAGCCTCCCAGCCTCCCCAGCCTCTCAGCCTCCCCAGCCTCCCCAGCCTCCTCGCCCCTCGCCACCCTCTCTGTGCCTGCTCAGGTGGGGGACCCCCGCTGGTCCTCCGGGGCCCCAGGTGACTCCACGCCCCCGAGAACAGTCCCACGAGGAGCCCTGCTCCCCTGCAGCCGGCCACTCGGGGACGGGAAAGCCGGGCACTGGGTGGGTGGGGACCGCACCTTGGGGGGGCGCAGGACGCCCAGCTCTCCCAGCGCCCGCTGTCGACGACATCGGGCGGTCACCGCCGAGTTGAAGGCTTGTTGTCCAAAGCCGACGGGAGGAGCGTCGGGTCCTCCGCGGGCCCAGACACCCGCGCCCACGCTGGGTGCCAGCGCACCCCCAGCCCTCGCCACCCTGGGACGCTCGCGCTCCGCGGCACGGGACTGGACGGGCAGAGGGGCGGGTCAGAGCCACGCCAGGCCCCTGCTGGCCGCCCGCCCGCCGCCGGCCACACCTCTGGCTTCTGTCCCCGCTCCCCTCCCCGCCCGCCTCCTCCCCCACAGGCTTGCGATCCTGAAGTCGGAGCCCAGCATTTGTGGAAGTCACCACGGTTGTCACCCGGTGGTCACTTGTCCCCGGCTCCCAGCTCCGCAGTCAGGCTTCTGTTGTGGTGTCAGCCTCTCCTTCAGGGGACTCCAGGGGACGTCCTCTTTGGCCTCAGCCACGCAGAGCGGTCGCCTGGCGGATGGACACGAGGGACAGGTCCTGCAACGAAACAGGACCGAAGGTGGCAGAGGGATTCGGGGAAGTGTCTTTGCCCTTACAAGCAAAATCCTGGGAAGAGACCACCTCTCCTCTTCCCCCGGGCAGTGTCACCTCTGTGTGGGACCCTGGGGCCGCAGTTACTGACTGCAGACAGAAAAGCCAGCCTCAGAGGATAGCTGTGAGGGGCAGCAGGAGGGATGGAAAGGCCCTGGGGAGGGTGTGAGGACTGAGTGGTGACGTTTTTCAATTCATCCTGCTGTTTTGTATTGACTACCTACTAAATATCGGCTGCGGGAATGTAACAGTGAAGGGAACCAAGATAGTCCCTGTCCTGGGGACCTCCCTCAGCGAGGAAGGCGGGCGCTGAACAGGCATCCTGGTGTGTGATCACTTAGTATTGGTTATTACTTAAAATAATGAATCACTAGTCACTACTTTAGTTACTGATTACCGAGTGACCCCAACCTTCCAGTAGTGATGGAGTGACTTGTGGTGTAGCAGCCCTCCTGGAAGTGACAGTGGACACTCAGGACAAAACAACTATTGGAAGGCAGTGGTCACCTTGCCACCCAAACCAGACAAACTGGGGACAAGTTGACTGGCTTTTCCCTTTGCACACCACACTCTCGGTGGGCCCCAGAGGGGCTAGAACTTCAGCCAGAAGCTTCGGTGACACTGGCTTGCAGAGCCAGAGGGTGGAGCTCAAGGATGATGGAAGAGAAGACAGTGAAGAGGAAATGCTAGAAAAAGAAGGGCTCACAGATGTTGAACCTCAAAAATCTGCATTAAAAACTACTTCCAATTCTTGTTGACTCCTAAACCAGGCGTTTTGAGGGAAGATTCCAACGTTCTCAGCAAAAAGCAACAACTTAGTAAGTTGGATGAATTGAGTGGTTCAGTTGTTATCAACCACAGGGGAAGTTGAGTCTGGAATTTGAGTCAACCCAGTTACCTGCTCATTGAAACAAAAGATGACGGGTCCAAAGGCTCTACATACTCCAAAACCTTGCATATGCAAAAATATGACTGGGTATGAAAATTAATAGAAAAGTGTGACCCATAGTCAAGAAAAAAATAAGTCATTAGAAACCAGCCTTAAGTCAATCCAAAAGTTTGAATCCACAGAAAAGCATTTCAAAATGTATTAGGAATATTTTCAAGGATTTAAAGGAAAATATTGCCATAATGATAAAACAGATAAGGAATCTCAGGCAGGAAACTAAAACTCTATTGTAAAAAAGCAAATAGAAATTCACGAACTAAGAATTATAGCACATGAAATGAAAATTCACTGGGTGGCTTTAACATGTAAAAACATATCTAGTGGTGGAACATACTTTTACCTACCAATTTAGTGAAGGATAGAACAAAACTCTCCTCAAGATCCATGCAGGATAAATACAAGAAAATTATTCCCAGGCATATAACAACCAAACTGCTAAAATACATAAGGAAAAGAAAAGAAAAATTTTATAATAGCCACAGGGGAGGGGGAAACATAATACAAAGGAAGAACTATACAAATTATGGCTAACATCTCATAAAAAACAATAAAGTCCAATGGAAGGGTATCTTTAAAATGCTAAAGGGGGAAAAATAGGGTTGGGAAGGTAACTCAATGGTAGAGCACTTGCCTAGTAGGCATTAGGCCTGGTGTTCAATTTGCAACACTTTAAAAAAAAAAAAAAGTCAAAGTCAAAGGTAAATTAAAATGTAGAAATTTTCTTGCTTGAAATACAATAAAATGATACAGTAAGTTTTTTTTTTTTTTTTTTTTTTTTTTCAGGCTGAAAAGAAGTGACATCAGTTGAAAACCCAGGTCCTCAAAAAGGAAAAGAAAGCACCAAAATAATGAATATGTGAGTAAGCATAAAAGATTATAATATGTGGCAATTTGTTGCCGCCTGCAGCAACGATACCGTGGGAAAGAATTCGGAGGCAGACTGGAAACGAGTAGGTTCTTTATTCTGCTTTCTCTTCTGACTTCTCTCTCCAACTCCAACAACAACCCCCAACTCAACTCCCTCTGGTTAAATACTCTTCACCTTAACAAGTATACACGTGTCACAAGCTCAACTACAGGTGCATCACACAGTGTTCACGGGCACAGAAAGATTCTTAGTTGAATACATTAAGGTCAGGAGAAAACAATTAAACGCCTCCTCTTTGGCTCTCAGCCAGCCACCGTCTTGGCTACCTCCTCATTAAGGCTCTTACAGCAATTTAAAGAAAAAATATTACAATATAGTATGGGCTAGGTACATACATATACAAATTCTACATGATTATAATGGCATAAAGGATGGGATTAATTGTATTATAATCTTGCAAAAATAAGTTTAAAGTTATATAGTATTTACTATAGGTAGTCTCTGGTAAGTTAAAGATATATAGTGTAATCTCTGGAGCAGTCTATAAAATGCAAAGAGAAATAGCTAAAAGTTCAATAGATGGATTAAAATGAGGTACTAAAAAGCATTTGGCTTACATGAATAATGCAAAAGAAGAAAAAAAATGAATTAAAAGAATATAGGGCCAAATATTGGGCTAAAACCCAACCATATCAGTGTTTGCATTAAATGTTAATACTTAAAAAGACCTCACTCCAAGTAAGAGGCAGAGATGTCTAGATGTATAGGAAGCAAGATCCAGCCTTATGCTGTCTACAAGAACCCTGTGAAGACCCAGATATCTTGAAAGAAAAAAGGATGGAAATAGATACACCTGCAAAAAGTGAACCAAAAAGCTGGGCTTGCTATGTTAATTACAGGTACGCTAGACTTCAGGAGGAGGAAGACTACCAGAGAAAAGCATTTAAAATTATACAAGAGTCAATTTATCAGGAAGACATAAGAACCATAAATGTGTGTGGTCTGTTATAGTTAACAGTGTTTCAAAATACATAAAGCAAATTTTACAGAACCAGTGGGTGAAATAGGCAAATTCAAAATGATGTTGGACATTTTTACATTCTTTTCTCAGTAACTCATAGAGCCAGACATAAATCATAAGAATATGGGAGACCTAAACAAGAGTGTTAGACACAATGACCTAGTTGAGATTTATAGAAACTATATCCAACTACCGTAGAATAACTCAGTGCAGAACCATAAAACACGTCTCAGTCGATTTCAGAAGACTGAACTTCTACATAATATGTAGGATTAATCTAGAATTAAGCTAGATATCAAGAACTTTAATATATTCAGGAAAACTCCAAATACTTCATTAAACAACACATTTATAACACATTATATTTAAAGAAGAAATCATAAGTCAAATCAAATTGTACATTGAACTGAGTAATAATAGAAATACAATATATCAAAACTTTTAATTAAGAGTTAGCTTACAGGAAAATGAAGAGATCTAAATGATTATATGGAAAAAGAGGAAAGTACACAGTTAATCTGCCTTAAAATGATAAAAGACAAACTAATTAAATAAAAATCCTATAGAAGGTAAAAATGTAAGCAAATTTCAATGAAATAACAAATAATAAGAAAATTAACAGAACAAACAAGTGAATCTTTGAACAGATAAAATCAACTGATTATTTCCTAATAACTCTCACTAAAAAAAAAGAGAGTGAATACAAATCACTAATATCAGCAAGAAAAGAATATATAACTATAAACCTGAAATGCACTAAAAGGCTAATAAAATAATGTTTTTAAAACTATATTAAAATAAATTCCAAATCTAAGATGAAATTGAAAAATTCCTTAGGAACACATAAGTCACCCAAAATTTTCCAGGATCAAATATAAAATAGAATATCATGGAAAAATATATATATATATACACACACACACACACACATATATATATAATCAAATATCTCAAATACATATATTCAATATATGCTATTTTCTAAACACATACATATATATATATATATATATATATTTGAAATTTTTTTTGTGGTGGTACTGGGGATTGAACTCAGGGGCACTTGACCACTGGGTCACATCCCCAGCCCTTTTTTGTATTTTATTTAGAGACAGGGTCTCACTGAGTTGCTAAGTGCCTCGCCATTGCTGAGGCTGGCTTTGAACTCACAATCCTCCTGCCTCAGCCTCCCAAAGTGCTGGGATTACAGGCGTGCGCCACCATGCCCAGCTTGAAAATTTTTAATTATTATCAAAACCCTTCCCAAAAGGAAAACTTGAAGCACAAATGGTTTCACTGGTATATTAACTATTAACATCATTAAAGGAAAAGTAATATTAATCTTTTACAAATTCTTATTTGATAAAGCCTGCATAACCCAGACACCAAAACCCAGCAAAAATATTAAAAGAAAAGAATATTATAGATCAATATCACTCATGAACATAGACATAAGAAGTTTATAAAAATATTAACAAACTGAGGATATTACATAATAACTAACCGAGATATATCCTGGGAATGCAAGATTGGTTTAACCTTCCAAAGTCAATGAACATGATATAACTATGTTAACAGAATGGAGAAAATTATGCAATTGATGAAGAAAAACACATTGGCAGAACAAAATACCCACTTGTTATAAGAACTTTCTGTAAATTAAGAATAAAAAGAATTTCCTCAGTCTAATGAAAGTCATTTATGAAAAATTTGCAAGTAACATTATAGCTAATAGTAAAATATTGCACATTTTCTCCTTAAGATCAGAAACAGGGCAAAGAAGTCTGTTTAAGATTTATATTGGGGGAAAAAAGGAAAAAATAATTGGTGGTTGAATGAGATTGATATCATTATCCTAAATGCATGATTGAAGATCTGAATGGTACTTACATACTTTGTATACAAACACTTGTATGTAAAAAGATGCTATGTATGTGCATTATGAATTGTAATACATACTACTATTATAAACAAAAAAAGAAAGGAAAAATTAAAAAATAAAAAAAATGATTTATATTTAATGTGTACTGGAAGTTTCCACCAGTGCAGTAGGCAGGAAAAAGACACAAAGATGGTAAAGAAACAAAATAATTCCTCTTCAGAGATGACACAATCTTTTATTTAAAAAAAAAAAAACCCTAAGGGGCTGGGGTTGTGGCTCAGCGGCAGAGCACTCGCCTGGCACGTGCGCGGCCTGGGTTCGATCCTCAGCACCACGTAAATGTAAAATGCATTGTATTGTGTACAACTAAAGCAAATAAATAAATATTTTAAAAAAACCCTAAGAAATATATAAATGACTATGAGAACTTTACATGAATTTAACAAGGTCATAGGATACAAATACTTAAAAATCAATCTTTTTTTTTCATTATTGGCACATGTTAGAGAACAAAATTCAGAAAAAAATTAACAACAGTATAAAAAATTAAATACTTAGAAAAAAATGAATAGAGTATGTGTAAGACCTTTATACTGAAGACAGCAAAACACGACTGAGAGAAACATTCTTTAAATAAATAATGGAGAGATATACCATGTTCATGAAATGGAAGACTCAGGATTATTGAGATGCCCATTCTGCATGTATGGATTCAATGTAATCTCAATCATAATCTCATCAGGTCTTTTTGATATTGCATTAATTCCCTTGTTACCAAGCAATTACCTATATACACAACAAAGGCATAAAAGTTTACTATAATTTCTTTGATTTTTTTTAAAATTTGGAAATAATCTCAACTTTAGAAAAAAGTTGCAAGAATGAAAACAATATATTATGGTATAGATAGATGTGGTGTCCCCCAAAAGCTCACGTGTGAGACAATGCAAGAGGGTTTGGAGGAGAAATGATTGGGTCATAGCCTTAACCTAATCAGTGAATTAATCCCCTGATAGGGATTAACTGAGTGGTAACTGGAGGCAGGCGAGGTGTGGCTGGAGGAGGTGATTCACTGGGGGCTTGGCTATGGGGTATTTGTATCTGGTGAGTGGAGTCTCTCTTTGCTTTCTGATCACCATGTGAGCTGCTTCCCTCCACCACGCTCTTCCACCACGATGTTCAGCTTCACCTTGAGCCCCAAGGAATGGAGCCAGCCTTCTGTAAACGAAGACCTCCAAAAGTGTGAGCCCTTAAATACACTTTTCCTCTACAATTGTGCTGGTCGGATCTTTTATTCGCAGCAGCGGAAAAGCTGACTAAAATAGAGTATATAGAACAGTCACATACACTTTACCTACATTCACCCCCATTTGCTTATCATTTCTTCTCTGTCTCCAGCATGCACAAGAGTGTGTGCACACAGGCGCACGCGTGCGCACACACACACTTTCTCACTGAACCATTTCTGGGTCACTGCCTCTGCCTGCTCCCCTGATGACATACATGTCATCAGAGATGGTATCGCCCTAATTCTCAGCTGTATAACCTACTATTTTTTGTTTCCAGTTAATGCATGATCTGTGAGAGGTGATAGACCTATACATTCTGCTCTTCATTAAACACCCACCCCAGACTGGGCATCACCGACTCTCCTTGGCCAGATTGTCTCACCAGCCCCATCTGCAATAATGCGAATGTCCAATCACGATAGGAATAGATTTTAACTCATTGACTCAAATAATAATCCTTAGGTCCATAAAGATAAAATGTTCTGAAAAAGAAAATTCATAAATTGGAGAAAAGAGAGAGTTCTTCCTTACAACTGGATGCTATTTAATTAACACCAAAGGAATAATATAGCTAGAAAATTCATAATGGGTAACAAAACCAGTAGCTGACCGGTTCAACAACAAGCAAGATATTTATCTAGTCTCAAACTAACTGCCCACACATGACCTGTTACGTGCAAAAGGAGAGAGAAGCATAACTGTGAAGAAATTGAAGGCCCAGCACTTTGAATGAACAGAGGTAACTACCAAGACAGGGACATGTCAACCCCACAGGTCCCTTGACCTGAGGCCTTGGGAAAGATACACCATCGTTTTTGTGGTGTTCCTGTCCCAAATGCACAATATGGACACTCTGTTAGCAAGCGTCAGGTGAACTCACATTCAGGGCCATTCTGACTGGCCGCTGGTCTTCAGTCTTCAAAAGGGTCATGATCATGAGGGATACAGGCAGCTGAGGCCTGCTCTGTGTTAAAGAAGACTAAAGGATGGGACAGCACAACCCAGTCCTAAACTAGCTGCCTGACTGGGGGAAAAAAAATGACTGTTGGTAACGAGGTCACTGGACCAATCAGTAAAATGTGAATATGTCTGTGGGCTAGGGCGTAGAACCGTGCTCTTGTTAGTTTCTCTGATTTGATCATTGTAGGGTGGTCGCATGGTGAGCTTTGGTTCACAGGCAAGACACTCTGAGTGATGAGGTCAGGCCAAGGGGCATCATGTGCCTAGGCCTGTGCCTAGGAGAGGGGAGGGAGGGAAAGGCAGGTGGGCAACGGGGAAACCCGAGGATCCTGCCAAAGGTGTGCAGGAATTCTGTCCGTTGTTCTTACAGCCTCCTGTAAGTGTGGTGCGATTCCCTTTTCTTTCTTTTTTTTTTTTTTTTTTTTTTTTTTTGTGGAAAACACCCACAGCATCTAGGACAATGTGAGCTATGTGATATTTGCATTGATAATATGGGGAGATATTTTTGAAAAGGGCATTAGCAATTATATAATATAATCCAAAAATCCAAATGGCAGCGATTTTATTTGCTCTGTGATACACACTAATAGACCCAGAACTAGTGGTGGTACAACGATGTGTACCATGATGTCACCAACTAGTGATGTCAACGCGTCTACACTCAAAGAATCCAGGTGTCTGTCTCTTTCCTGGTCATATTGATCAGAACCCTGGTAAAGACTTTTTAAGTAAAAAGAGACAGAAAACCCAATTTAGAATGGGCCAAATCAAATATGTGTAATTCAATAGTTCGGGATAAGATGGTTCAGGTACGACTTGATTCCGCAGCATAAACAAGGGACATGTCTCTTTCTCTCTCAGTCTCTAAGTTCCCTTCTGCTCTTCTAGGTCTACAAGCTCCTCAAGATAGCAAGATGGCTGCTGTAGCTCCAGACTTCTCTTGCCTAGAGCCAACACTCCGCAGGAGAGAGTGCGTGCCTACCAGCATGGCTTCAGTAACAGCCTTTTGGTTGTCTTTGCCCCAGTTTTGCTTGGTTTGAAGCCATCCCAGAACCAAGAAATTTGACTAGGAGCATAATACACACTGACAGGCTTGGGCCAAAATTAAGTGTGCTTGGGGCCGCTGAGGGACCCACCTCAAGCCTTGATGGTACCCACTGTCCAGTCAAAACTGGAACTGCCTTAAAAGTAAACAACGCCGGACGCGTTTACGTCCTCCTGAGCGGGCAACCGTCGCTGGGAGGAGCAGGCCGCATCTCTTCTGCTCCGTCCCCTACTCCACATACAGACACGTCCCGACCCCAGATAACTGAGTCCCTGACCCAGCAGGAGCCCATCTGCAGGCCTGGCTGAGAGCCAATCAGATTCCCTTTCTACCACGGAGTAATGGCACAGTGACCCCAATTCCTCACGCCCCGGTAACCAATTCCCTGGCAATGCGGCTCTGCAGTTCCCCCACCAACGCAGGGCTCATTTCACCTGCTCTCGAACCTGGGCTGACCTTGAGACTGATTGCTTGGAACAGTAGAATTCAGCAGAAGTCAGGGTGCTCTGGTTCTCAGACTGGGGTGCCGGGGGCTGGAGCGTTTCCCCTCCTTCTCTGTCTCGCTTCCCTGCTTCTCCATAAGTTCAGGGCTGAGCTAGCCCTGTTGGAGAATGACACACACAGAGTAGCACCAAGTCATCAGCCCCAGGTGAGGTCCAGGCACAAGAGAGGCCATCCATGGTGCTCAAAGCCACCAAGTGGACCCAGAGCTGACCACAGGTGCACAGGCCAAGTTCTGCCAATCTTGACTCAGCCCAGCTAAACTCTCGAGCAGCCCACAGGCTCGTGTGCAGAAGTAACTGTCTATCGCTGTGTGGCACTGTGGTGTTCATCTTTGTTATGCAGCATTATCATGCTGGTTGATAGCTGATACATTCTGCCCCAACATCAGAGTCTCAGAGGCAGCAAACTTGAAGGGTGGCACTAAACTTGTCCAGTCATATGGAGATGGGGTTAGAGTTGTGCCAAGATCTTGGTCCAGCCAGATTTTGGGGAGACCTTATGAAGGCAGGGAGGTTGGCTCACTGTGTGTCAGAGAGGTTCCAGATAGCCTCCGGAGGGAGAGACGGGAAATCTCGCTTCCAGCTGCCTTCTAGTTCGCACGGGCAGACTTTCCTCCGTCCCGTCTTTTCCAGAGAATTCCCTTTGTGAATCCCACTTAACCCCCTTTTCTCTGAGTTGCTGACAGTGGGTTTCTGTGCCTTGCATGGTCCCTTGTGCTGGATGTCAATGTTCATGATCGCATTTTTAAAATAATGAGATTTTACGTATGTGTGTCGACCTGAACGCAGCCCAGAGCTTAGCCGTGTGGCCAGAAATACCAGGGTATGGCTCCAGGAGCCTCGCCACCGCCACGATCGAGGTCCCTGGGTCCTCTGGTTGGGGTCAGGCATCTGCCCACCAGCCCGTCCCCAGGCCCATGCCGCGGAGGCAGGTGGCTGTGGTGAATCTGGATTCTGCGTTTCCGTTGACGAAAGAACACGCGATTTGGTCTCTTTCTCCTGCAGTCTCAGCTATCAATCCATCCAGATGTCTTTTCACATCATTAAAAATGTACGATCTCGAGGAGCCACTGGGGAGGCAGGGGGTGGGGAGTCAGCCAGCCAGGCCTCCCAGAGGCCCTGGAACCTTGGCTTGGAGGCAGAATGGCTCCTTTACACACGGCTCAAACTCTCCCAAACCCCCTCACCTGGCGGTAGAAGAGGCAGAGGTGGACGGACCTGTTTCTGTGGCTCCCTCTCCTTCTCTGCCCCAAGTCTTGTGGGCAGAGATCACAGCGCCAGCCTCTCTGAGGTTAAGCCACCCCCGCAGGTGCCCCTCCGGGACGAGGGAACTCAGTTTTTCCGTGTTTAGACCAAACGCCTCGAATTCCTCCCTGGCAGGTGTTCGTGAATGTGAGCAAATTAGACTTTGAAAGTATTTCTTGCCACAAGTCCCAGGCCAGCAACACAGGCTGCGTGTCAGTCCCAGGCCAGCCAACGCCACCTCTGAGGCACCGCACCCCCGGGCAGATGGAGGAAGAAGAAAGTGAGGAATGCGGAATGAGAAGACCCGGGTGCAGATCCAGCAGGTGGGGTGGGGGCTGGGGGCTGCTACCACAGCCTCATTTGGAAAACAGGTAACAATAGCTCCCCTCACCAGGGTGTCTGGCCATCCAACAAGATGTCACATGTCAAGTGCCTGGCTCGTGCTCAGGGCCTAATAAGTGGCTGTGTGTTAGTCAGGGCTCTTGATTGCAAGCTGTGTGGTAATCAAATGGAATTTACTGGAAGGCCATCAGGGGCTCGTGGAATTGGCAGACATCAGCAGCCAAGTCTGGAGAAGGGCCAGGAGCCGGGGCTTGCTGGAGGGCTGAGCGGCACCGGCCCCCGCAAGGTCACGGGATCGGTGGCCTGCAGCCACCGCAGCCTCTGGCTTGGACAGCCTCCAGCCCTTGCCCTGGGGTCCCCACCGTGGCCCAGCCTGGACCGCACGCCCCACCCCACCCCCGTAGCAGCCGGGGCGGAGAGGGAAACTGGCCACGGTCCCCTGTCCCGTGGCCAGCAGCACGAGGGCAGAGGGAGGGTCCCCGTGGGGAAGAGGAGGTGCAGCGCAGAGGCCGAGCCGCGGCCGAGTCCCCCCACACGTGCTGCGGATGTCACGTTCGGATCCACAAGAGAAGACAGATGCCTCTGGATGGCCTGGGGACAGTTACATGGCACAGAGGGACAGGGTGGGCTTGGGCGTCTGGAAAGCGCCATCTGCAGAAGTCTGCGTCACCCACGGTGAGGGGGCGGGGCGGGCAGTGCCACGCCTCCCTGGTCCCCGCCGTGTGGCCTCAGGCAAGCAGCCCCACCTCTCTGAGCCTCTATTCCAGGGAGGACACACCTGGGGACCAGAGCAGGTGGTGGTGACGGGGTGTCCTCTGAACCCAAGGAGCCTTCTCCTGCAGCCCGGGGGACCCCGAGCTGAGGCCCAGGGCGCGGGGCAGATGTGCTGGCCTCAGGCGGCGGGAGGAGCGGGTGGTCCCTGAGAGACGCAGCCCCCGGCTGAGGGAGCGCGTCGGGGCTCCTGGGGGCTTCCAGCAGCGACACCCTGGCCCCCAGCCGGGGCTGCGCTCCTCTCCTAACCCAGAGATGGCGCCGCACCTGAAATCCTCCACCAAACAACACGGGGGGGGGGGGGGCTGTCCTCGGGAGGTTTCCAGGGACGTTGAGCAGCGCCGCCCGTCAGCGCAGCGGCCCAGCCGAGCCACCGAGCGACCCGAGGGAAAACACGGGAGCCGAGCGGGGCAGCGGCCGCCGGCTCTTTCTTTTTTCTGGAAGCCGATTTTCCAGAGTGAGCCACAAGATCCATTTTCTAAATGAGGAAATAGCGGCTTGCGCGCAGCCGTCGAGGCGGGCACCTGCCCTCCCCTGACTGCGCCGCGCTCCTCAGCACCTGCCCTCCAGGGGCGCTGGGAGAGGGCCAGGCCCGCCGCACCGCTCCTGGCTGCTGGGTCCCCAGCCTCCTGCTTCCTTCCAGGGGACGCAGTGCCGACTCTGTCCCTTCCTCTCCTGGAAACTTTACTGACTTCCCATCACCTCCGGGGCCTCTCGCACCCCACAGTGGCTGCAGGCTGGCTCTGCCCGCACCAGCCCGCCTTCTGTCCCCGTCCCCAGGACCCCGGCCCTCCAGGCGACACGCGTTCATTTGCTCTTGGTTCATTTGTCCACGTCCTGAGGTCAGCTGCTGGGGGTGCAGCCAGCAGCCCTCTGGCTGAGGGGTCCCTGCCCCTCAGGTTACCTTCCAGGGGGCTGCAGATCACTGAGGGAGAAAGGCAGGCCTCGGCGCCTGCGCAGACCACCACCAGGGAACTGGGGCTGGAGGACACGTGGAGGGGGAGGGCGTCTTCACCTGGGGGTCCGGGAAGGCAAGGACACACCAAATGTCCTGCTTCCTAAATGGCACGGGGACTCAGTCCCCTGACGTGCCCCACCCCTCGCCCCTCCATTCCTCATCTGCCTGTGAGCCTGGCCCTGCGTCGTCTCCGCAAGGAAGCCATTCCTGGGCTGCCGCGGTGGCCTGAGCACCCTCTCTGTGCTCCCAGGTGCACAGAGCCTCCCTCCAGCCCCGCCCGCACCCACCATCACCACAGCCAGCGGGACCCAGAGGTCGCCCCTGCTTCCCGGGAGGAAATGGGGACGGAGGGGGAAGCGTCAGGGGCCCGGAGACCCAGTGGGGTCTGGCCTTGGTGAACATCATCAATTTTTCCAGCATTTTTTGTTTGATTAAATCCCAAAGGACATTTTTTCCTCCAACTCTTTTTTCCTTCAGCTCTTAAGCCATATGGTTCTGATTCGTTTATACTTAACTAATTACAACATGGGTTTTGTAAGAGCTATTTGATGTCCGTGAGTCTTCTGAGCCCTTTCATACAATTTTCTAACTCTTTTTTACTGTGAAACCCAAAGTGGTCTTTGGCCAGCTGTAAACAGCATCCAGAGCCAGGAGGTTACGGTTTGGTCTCGGTTTGGTCACCGGGACCAGGCCCTGTGGTTTCAAGGCCTCCAAACTGGGCAGAGTGTGCTTTTTGACTCCCGGTGAAGTTTTAAAAGGTTCTCAGAGGAGTAAAGAGAGGACGACGCGTAAATAAGTCAAGAAGCTATTGAAAAGCAAGGCCTTCCGGGAGGCTGCCTGCGGCCTCCCAGGAGCCGGGCCAGCAGCCTCGGGATCCTGCCCCGTCCCTCGGGATCTTGGAAAGTGGCATTTGTGTAAACAGGTACACTTTATGGGGATGCCAGTGATCCGGCCAACTTGGCAGGAAGCGGTTCTATTTTTGTTACAGGAGATGAAAGGAACGAGCCAAGCCAAGGGTCTCGGCAAGGCCAAGGGTGTGCACGGAGGAGCAGACGCGGCCCTTGGTCCCCAGGGGCTCAGGGTCCAGGGTTCTGATCACATGCACCTGAAATGTCACCTCCAGGGCACTGAGAACGTGCCAGGGTCCACACCCCGTCCTCCTGGACCGCCGCAGGGGTTGGCTCAGGCTCGCTCACCGCGTGTGAGGAAAGGGAGTCTCAGGGGTCCCGGTGGCCCCAGCAGTAAGCAGAAGTGGGGTGGGAAGCCTGTCCCCAAGCCCGCTGGCTGGCTTGGAGGCTTGAGCTCCTGAGCAGGAAGTTGGTCCCCAGAGGGGGGGGACTTGAACAGGTGGGGCCTGGTGGGACCTCGTCCTGTCTGTCCGGGAGGGGTTGATTCCTACTGCTCTCCCACAGTGAGTTCCCACGACAGCAGGCTGCTCCCAGGTGAGGCTACCCACATGCGTGGTCTTCTCTGCAGGTGGCCGACTCCTTTCTGCTTCTCCATGTTGTACCACGGCCTGGAAGGCCATGTGGACCCTCTAGCTGCAAAAATTGTGAACCCAACCTCTTTTCTTTTTACAAAGTACCCAGCCTCAGATATTTTGTTATGGCAGCACAAAATAGAAGACTCCAAACCCCAAAGACCACACCCCAGGGAACGTGGAAAGAAGGAGGCCCATAGATTTGCAAACTTAGATGCTGAAATTAGAGCAGAGACCCTCAGGTCCAAGAACGGGGCGAGGGAAGGAAGAGAAGGCCTCACAGGCAGCATCACAACGGGCGTCACTGAACACCTGCTATGTGCCGGGCACAAGCAGCCCCCAGGGACAGCACAGTCCCCACCTTCATTGTGTAGATTGGTGAGGGCACTGCCCGAGGCCCGACGGCCAGAACAGGGCAACCTGAGAGCCTGAACCCTGCTCTGTCCGGCTCCAAGTCCTCTCCAACATAGCCAAGAGGTCATGATCTGTTTCTGCCGGGGGTGGCCTAAAACCACCGTCTCCCTTCTTCCCTGAGGAGCTGAGCGCAGGGGCAGTGCCGGCCACGGTGCGCAAATGCTGAACGGAGGGAGGACTGCGCCCGCGGAAGGGGCATGGTGGTGGGCACGGCGGTGGGCATGGCGGTGGACGTGGTGGTGGGCACGGCAGTGGGCATGCAGTGGACACAGCGGTGGGCATGGCGGTGGACGTGGTGGTGGGCACGGCAGTGGGCACGGCGGTGGACGTGGTGGTGGGCACGGCAGTGGGCATGGTGGTGGGCGCGGGGCTGGAGCATTGACAGTGGAGAAGGTTCCTGTGCAGAAAGACAGGAAGGAGCTGAGGGCAGCCCAGTTGGGAGGCGCGTGGGGGCCCCTGGCCTGCGCCGGCCCCTCCCCAACCCCGTGCAGTGTCAAGGTCGTGATCAGCTCTTGGAGCCCGCCCTCCGTTCCCAGGCCGGGGCGCTCCCACCTGTGGTTCTCTCTCTGTGAAGGTGACCGTCTGGGAGCTTCCTGGGTCCAGGGCCCTCCCGGGGCTCCCTCGGCCAGCGGCCAGCTGTCACTGCCCTCTTGGGGCAGCGCGTTCCGGAGCGTTCTCTGGTCCATTGTCCCCCATCACGGTGGGCCTTGTCTTAAAGGCTCGCCGCCCGTGGTAGAACCTGCAAGAGGCAGGGCCTGGGAGGACCTAGGTCACTGGGGGCGTGACCTTGGAGGGGGTGTTGGCCCCAGCCTCTTCCCCCCTCTCTCTGTTTCCTGGATGCCCTGGGGGGGACTTCTGCTCCCCCACAGCTCTGCCCACACTGGGCTGCCTCCCCTCAGGCCCAGAGCAAAGGGCAGTTGACCATGGACTGAAACCATGGCCACAGCGAACCTCCCCTCCTCAGCAGCTGATGGCCTCAGGTCATTTGTCACAGTGACAGAACGCTAACAGGGCCCACGAGCTACAAGAGGAGTGACTTGTGAGTCTGAACCTCCGTGGAATGTCCTCGCGATCTGACTCAAAGGCAATGTGGGACATTCTCCCCACGGCCTTTCTACCTCAGGTGTCACCTGCAGGGCTGCGCCACGCACGCACGAGGCTCCTGGAGGGGCAGCCTTAGTAGGTCACGTGACCACAGCAGATGGCTTCCACGGGGCACGGCCCCCCACGTGACCCCAGGCACAGCAGCTGGGCCCGAGTAGATGGTGAAGGAGGGACCCGATGGCCGGCGAGCAGAGGCGGCTCGGGAAAGGCTGAGCCCGCGGAGGGGGCGAGCGGAGGCTGTCCGTGGGGGAGGCGGGGCCGGGGGGCTCCCACCTGTGAGGCTGGGGGGGGGCAGAGGGTGGGACGAGCACACCCCAGCAGAACGTGGCTGGGACGGGGGGCGCAGGACAGAGCGGCCGAGAGGAGAGGCGCAGCCACTGTCCCAGGGCCACCGGGGTCCTGCCGTGCCCGTTCCAGTGCCCGCTCAGGACAGCCTTTGATGACTCTCCTTCCCGGAAGTGACCCGCAGTTACTTCATCAGACAGAGCCAGGCTGCGGGAGCGTGCACACCCGCGTTCCCACCCGCGTGTGAGGGGAGGGCGGGGGCCACTCATGCATGATCTACACACATGTGTGAATGTTATGTGTGCTGAAAATCACTCTAGGGTGGCTGTTCCCAGGGCCCCTGTCACCAGCACACCCAGGGGCAACTGCCACGTCAGTCTGGACTTTTCCCATATTAGGAGACAGAACTGGCTTCAGGAACTGATGGATCAAGGTGCTCGAAATGCCTTCTCCCATCTCTGTTCTGCTTCTCTCTGAGTCAGCTTCTCTGACAGGCTTTCACAGGCAGAGAGCCCAGCGGCCCGACTCCTCTTTCCCCATAGTTCTGTGAAAGTCCCAGCATGGTGGGTCATGGGACACCTTGAGCACTTGGCCTTGGAAGGAACACTCTGATTGGTCGATACCAGATCAAGAGACCATACCCAGTGTGCAGGCAGGAAATGAGGGCAGGGGGGAACGTCTCCCCCAACGCATGGACGAAGAGTGGAGTTGAGGTCGTTCCCCTAAAGGAAAAGCGAGGGGCTGTCACCAAAAGAGGGGACGGACACCCAGCAGGCAGTGACTCCAGATGCCCCGAGGGGGAGGCCACCCTGAGGCCGAGGCCTGGCTCTTCTCCTGGGGGGGAGCTCCCAGCAACCTGCCCTGCACAGGTTTCCCGGGCCGGCCGCCAGGCGGCAGCTTTGCCCCGGAGCGGCTCATCTGAGGAGCTGAGGTCCTGGGCACGGCCGCGGGCGTGGAGTGGCTCTGGAAGAGACGCGGCCGGCCTCCTGACCTCTGTGCCGGGCAGCGGGGTGGTCCGGGGCACAGCTTCTCCCCTCTCCGAGCCTGAGTCTCCAGATCTGAGCGGTCACGTGCAAGTGCGCCCGGGACTGGTGAGGACCCAGGCCAGCCGCTCAGGGGGACAGGACCTCAGACAGCCTCTGCACCAACTCCCGTGAGCCCACGGAGACCCCAGGCTGGGGTTTGACTTTGCCCAAGCTGGGGAAACTGAGGCTCGGAAGGAGGAAGGGCTGGCCAAAGGTCTCAGCAAAGCAAGGGACAGAGACGGGCGGGAACCCCAGCCAGGCAGTGGGAGGCCAGAGCCCCCCAGCTGCCGCCCAGGACACTGATGACCCCAGGCCCAGACAAGTGCACCTCGAGCTCCTAGCCAGCGCACCCGTGACCCCTGACCTCGCCCCGTGCCCCCGCACTTCTTCTCTGGGCTGTCTTTCTACCGTCAGTGAGAGCCAGACACGAGAAAGACTTCTATTTAAAAAGGACAAAAACCCACAGATTCTAGAGCCCCCCCCCCACCTCGAAAACAACCTCACATCTGCCCTGAAATTCCTCCCGCTGCAAACACCCAGATAAGAACAAAGCTATGCACTGCGGAGGAAGCAGCCAGCGCCCCCACCCCACGGCACAGAGCGGTCATGCGCGTCCACTTGAGCCTGGGCCATCGGGGCGTTCATTAGTGTTGGCCCAGGAGCTGTTTAAAGAAGTGTCTTCTTACCATGAAAAGAAGAAAGTCAAAGCGAAAACATCTTTGGATACACTTTTGAAGAGCTGGGAGGAACCAGGTCGAGCTGGAGTCGACGCCAGCACCTCCCCGGTTCTTCCGTGAAACGCGGCACACGGACGCGCCCACCGCGGCCGCTCGTGTGCAACGCAAGGAGCTCCCAAGCGCAGCCTCTCGGACACAGGGCGTTTGTGCACGGAGGATTTCTGAACGTCTGTGAGCACAACAGCACTGAGCAGCCCTTACTGTAATGCAGACCCCGAATGGCACAGTCCAGAGGTGACCCCGTGCCTGGTGATAGCCTTTGCCCTCCACTTTCTTCCTTCCTGGTGAGTCCCTATCCCAGAATAGAAGCTGAAGGCAGCAGACGCTTTCAGATTCCCTTGCATATGTGGTACTGACTGACTAAAAAAAAAATCTCTAACAGATCCCTCAATAAAAGTAATCCATGCAGGAGGAGAGGCCTTAAATTCCTGGTTTGGGTACTTCACTCCTGCGAAGGTGGGATGGCTGGAGGTGATGCAGCTATTTTGCAACCAAGAAGTGACAAACCTAAAGATAGAAAGCAATAGGCCGAGGTGACACTGGCTTCTTGATGACAAGATTGAGCCAGGAGAACCCATCCCAGCACACCCACTTCCAGGCTTGTCCTCACGTGAGAGAATAAAAGTATTTGCTAGTTTAACCTATTAGTTAAACTAGTTACTCACTATTAGTTGAGTATTCAGCTACTTGTACCTGAGAACATTCTGAAGAATATGCCCGAGAGACCATTCTGTGTGGACAAGGAACAGAGACAGAGAGAGGGCGAGTCCGCCCAGCTCCCCCGGCCCCGGACTGCCTTGGGACAGCTCCATTCGCTGGAGTGGGTCCTGGTAGCCACATCTGTACCCCATGACCTCCGTGCTGGCCACAGCTGGGGACCAAGGACAGACTCTTCTTCTACTCCAGGCCCGCCTGAGACTCTCTGCTGGGAGCTAGAATTGGGTCCAGATGGTCTGTGCGTGTGGACCTGGGAGATGGTGCTCAGGGCGATGTCGGGAGCCTGCGAGAAGGAGGCCGAGAGGGGACAAGGGGTTGCCTGGGAACGGTGGCCTTCCCTTTCCTGGTTCCAGGCTCTTGAAATCCTCCGCCTGTGGGTGTCACCCTCGGGGCCTGCTTCACAGGTGAAACAGGCTCTGCTTGTGTCGCGCAGCCTTGCCTAGACCCCAGGGTGCTGGTGGCCCAGTCGGGGTAGAACGGACCTCCCCGACTTGGGTGGCCACTGCTGCCCGCACACGCCACAGCTAACATGTGGCCTGCCATGGCCAGGCGCCAGGCCCTCTTCCATCGCACGCCCCACAATCCTGAGCGAGGTCCCAGCCAGAGCCCCATTTGCCAGAAGAGAGTGGAGGCTCAGAGACTTTAAGTAACTTGCCTAAAACCACACAGCTGGCGTTTGGCCAGCCAGGAGTGTAACTCACCTTGCCCACGTCTCCCCCCTCCGCTCCCCACCTCCCAGGAGGAGGACGCATTCCCCACATTCCCAGCGTTCCCAGCGAGTGCATTCTTCCCTGCGTCTTGCGATGGTGGCAGAGGTGCTGGCGCCCGCAGAGCCTCTCTCATGAGGACACTGGCCCACTCAGGAGGACGCTACCACACGCCCCATCATCCCCCGCACACGATGGCCTGGGCCGCGGGGTGTTGGCAGCGGGCAGCACAGACGCTGGGCCTGGGCGCAGGAGCAGGCCCGAGCTGGGGGTGCTGGGCGCTCAGGGGCCCGCGGAGGGCTGAGCACCCTGCCAGGCATGAGCCAGCCTGCCACAGCGCGGGCCCAGCGGGGACACTGCCACCTGGCCCAGCGGGGACGCCCCAGCTCCCAGCCCAGCCCCAGAGGGGCCGCCAGGTCCCGGCTGCTCTGCTTTAACAGCTGCCGACCGCAAGGCCAGGCCAAGGGCAGCTGATGGGCAGCCTGGTGGCCTGCCTCGCCCCGGCCACGGGGAGGCTGGGGAAGGGGCGCTGCCTCCCAGCTGCCCGGGAGAAGGGGCGCTGCCCCGAGGCCTCTCACGAGGGCAGCAACGCCACGTGCCCATGCAGGGCGTTCAAGGCAGAGGGGACAGAGCCGCAAGGGCGCAGGAGGCAGGCGCTGCTCCTGGCTCAGCACTGTCCCCGTGTCCCTGAGGGCGGGCCTGGTGCCGGGCAGCGCTGGGCAGCTCGCCTGGGCACTGCCGCGTCTCCTGTCTCAAGGGCACACTCGACTCCTGGCCGGCCGGGGGCCTGGAGCAGCGCCAGGTGTCCCAGGAAGGCTCACCGCTGTGACAAGGAGACAGGTCGGGGACGGCAGAGGGGACGGAGGGGGTACGGGCCACCCCAGCATGAAGCCGTCCACCGCCTTCAGCTCGAGTCCTGGCCGGAGGCCAGATGCAGCCTATCAAGGCCCGTCCGCTCGGAGGACAGGTGCACGGAGGACCGGCCTTGACCTTCAAGAGAGCCGGCCAGCGAGTCCCGCAGAGAGCAGTTCTCAACGGGCCAGCTGCCGCCTGTCCAGACCTCACCCCATGCGTCCTCCACTGGCGTGAAGGCCGGGAGGGGTGGCGGCATCTTCTCTGGCTCCCTGTCCCCCCAGTTAAGACTTAGCACCCTCAAATACTGGCTCGAAGCCCGACGCCAGGCTCAGCTGCACTCAAGGCTGCAGTGGACTCAGGTCAGAGAGTGGCCAGGACAGGGCCAGAGCCAGGGTCTGCGGACAGACGCGAGGCTGCTGCAGCCCGGAGGCGACCCAGCCCGTCTTCACTCCCTGCCCCTCAGAGACGCCGCGGGGCAGCGCCAGGCAGGCCTGCAGCAGCAGGGGCGCCCAGAGGAGGACCTGGATGCGGAAGTCGCCCTCCCGTCCTCTCGCCCACCATGGCCACCCTCCTGCAGTGCCCTTGCCCAGCGGCTGCACGGGCCCACGCCCGCCCCAGAGGTCGCCCTCAGCTGCTCCTGCGCCCTTGGGCTGCACCACACCCAGGCCCGCCCCAGCCCTGTGCACGGCACCCCGCGCCCTAGGGCACCTCTCCCAGGTGTCACCCGGGAACACGTCACCCTGCTACCCGCACGGTGGCCGTGGCTCTGTGGTCCCAGCAGGACGCCCTTGCCCAAGGTGTCCTCTGCCACCTTGAGGCCCTGGCTCTCAGCCAGAGGCCGTGGGGCCGTCCCAGAGGACACGTGGCAGTGTCTGCAGAGCTCCTGGTTGTCACGAGGAGGTGCTGCTGGCCTCTGGTGTGTGGAGGACAGGGATGCCACCAAGCCCGCTCCAATGCCCAGGACGACCCCGGGGAAGCCTCGTCCCCCGTGCCCACAGTGCCAGGGTGAGAGCCCCCAGGTGACGCTGTTCAGCGCGTCCCAGCCCCTCAGAGGCCCCCCGGGACCCCACAAGGGCCCACCAGCACCGCAGTCAGGCCCGTGGTGTGTCCCACTGTGCGGTCACCACGGCTCCCAGGCCTGGGCGGCCCCTCAAGGCCGAGCGGAGACGCCCCAGCCGCAGGCCCACTTCCCTGCTCCTGCGGTCTCCCCACAAGCCCTCCGGCCCTCTGACCCTCAGGGTCTGTTCCTCCAAAGAGCCTGGAAGGCTCCGAGGCTGGGCCTCGAGACAGGCCAGGAAGGCCACGCCCCGCCGTCACCGCGTCAGGGAAAAGTGCCCAACAGCACCCAGGCCTGGGTAACCCCTCCGTCTCCCAGGGTCCAAGGTCACACTCAGGGCCAGGGAGTGCCAAGGCTGGGCCACAAGTGCCCGGGGTTCAGCGCCAGGCCCCGGGGAAAGCTGGCCCCACTCTCCCCCGGCCTCCGACCAAGCGGGCACCTGGCTCCGCATTCCTGCCTCCTGGGCCTCAGCTCAGCTGGCCTCGGCTGGGAGGAGCGACCCTGCTGCACACCCAGGCCCCGCCTGTGGAGCTGTCAAGGACACGCCTCCAGCCCCTGTCAGGGGCACACAGCACACCCCTCAGAAGAAGAGCTACGGATGGCCAAAAATACATGAAGAACTGCACATCATTAGCAACGAGGGAAACTAAACCAAAACCTCCTGAGAGCTCAGCTCACCGGGGTCTGAGCGGCAGTCACCAAGAACACAAATAATGGTGCGTGCTGGGGGCGGGGGCTGCAGATTAGCACCACCGTGCTGGGAACCAGCCTGGAGGCACGACCCAGCTACCCCCTCCTCGGCATTTATCCTGCAGAACGGAAGCTGTCACACTGCGGTGACACGTGCACACCCACCAGGTTGACAGCAGCACCGTTCACAACAGCCGAAGGATGGGGCCACCTAGGTATCCATCAGTGCACGAGTGGGTGGAGAAAATGTGCCGCAGACACACGATGGAGCCGGGCTCCGCCACCAAGAAGAGTGAGGTCATCCCATCTGCAGGAAAACGGTGGAGCTCAAGAACGTGGTGTTAAGCAAAATAAACCAAACTCAGAAGGTCAAGGGTGATGTGTTTTCTCTCAGAAGCTAGAGAGGGAAAAGGAAGAGAAAGGACCTCGTGAAAATTGGAGGCAGACCCCTAGAACAGAGCAGAGGGGCCAGGAGGAAGGAGGGGAGGGGAGGGGCATCCTGGGGAACCACATGGCCACATCACACAGTTAGCCCTGTGCAGGTGCGAACGTGGGACAACAAACCCCACCGTTGTGGGTGACAATGACGCACCAATAAAAGGTGCACAGAAAGAAAAAGATGGGTCACAGCCTTTCGAAGGCACATTTTCCTGTTGGTTTCTAGTTATGAACACGCACTCATCATGCTGCCTAATGGCAGGGACATTCCTGAGGGCGGGGAGGTGACCGACAGGTCCACTCGGAGCCCTGGGGGCCTAGTGCAGTGCTGGGCTGTGGGCGTGGGCGGCGGTGGCAGGAGCCGGCTCCCCTGACTGGCCCCGCTCCCCTGCCCTCCCTCCCGCCTCCTCAGAAGCCCTCCCCTCTGCCACAGCCGTGGCCCGTGGCCCTCATTGGCTTCACAGGGTTCTTCCCCCGGAGGCTGCCTCGACACCCTGGCCCTTCCCTGTGACCCGGTGACAGCTGAGCTGCTCCTTTTCACAGCCTCCACCACGCTTCAGTTGGAGGCTCACCTCACAGCCTCTGCTTGGCCCTGGATCAGGACCCCCCACACACACACATTCCCTCCCTCTGCAAAATACACCCCTGGTGCCCGAGGGGACGTGCAGGCCACCACCCTTCACTGGGCTGCCGGCCTCACCCAGGGCAGAATCCATGGGCCTCTGCAGAGGATGAAAACGTCAGCCTCCTGCTTTCCCAGCCTCCCTGGTAGCTGGGGCACAGACATGTGACCAACCTGCCCAGCAGGACCTGAGAAGGTGGCTAAGGGCAGAGTCAGGTGACCAGGACTGGCCAGCGAGGCCTGAGGAGGAGTGGACAAGGGCTGCTGGGAAAGCCTTGCTCTTTCTCCGTCGGGTACCGACCGTGGCGTCTGCACGAAGCAACTGCGCTGCGTGGAGCCGTCTTGCACACGAGGAGAGACGGCCCTGCCGCTCTGAGGACAGCAGAAGGGAAATCCACAGAAAATATCATGACCCGAAGGACACTGTGGGGCCACTGCAGACGCTCAACGGCTTCCCTGTCCCTGGACCACTTCCCACGTGAAATGACGCACATCTTCCTTGTTCAAGCCGGTGTCTCTCACACTGTGGGTCACACCCCATAACTGGGGTGCAGGGGGGGGTCACCACCAGCATTTGAAAACTAGAATAAATAGAAAGACTGGACTGGAAAGCCACTAGGCTGCATGGTAAAGAGCCCGGGGAAGTCTTTTCTGTGCCACCAAGTTTCAGCTCATACTCCACAGGCGTGTCCGTGCGTCTGACCCGAGTGATGATTAGAAAAGACATTTTTTTACACGCACCGAGGGCTTTGGGAAGTGAGACCTGAAAGTTAACTCTAGCTGCAGGCAGGTACTTGCAGCCAAACGCATCATATCCCATGCAACCAGCCCTTAGCTGCCCATAAGCTTCTCCCCCACCAGCTGTTCCCTGACCAGGAGACCCCTGCAACTGGCCACTCAGTTGTTTATGGCTGAGGTGCTCGGTGTCACAATTACATTATTTAATCAAATACTATGAAAATGGCTGATATGTGAGCTTTAGAGGAAAACTTCTGTTTCTAAGTTGACTGCTTTGCAAAGACTCAGTAAATGCAAGCCCAGAAAATGTATCATCTTCTGGATGGAGGTAAAGAAAATGCTCCAAACAACCAGTGAGGCATTCCATAAAATTCTAGAAGAATTATACATGTGCACTAATTCATGAATGGCTTGTGCTTTATGCAAGAAAAAAACATATTCAGAACTTCACTCTGCAAACTCAGACCCCAAGAAAGACTTTCCACATCAAAATATTGTTGAGTTGGTACAAATGTGAATGTTTGGAGTGAATGTAAGTGTTTGAGGCATGTAAGTATCATTTTCACAGCTTTTTATTGAGACTGGGTACTTCTTTTTTTTTTTTAATATTTATTTATTTGCTTTTAGTTGTACACAATGCGTTTTTACGTGGTGCTGAGGTTCAAACCCGGGCCACGCACGTGCTAGGCGAGCGCTCTGCCGCTGAGCCACAACCCCAGCCCCAGAGACTGGGTACTTCTTTAATTGAGTGCCTCCTCTTCCTTGTCACAGTCTCCAGGGAGCGTGGAGCATAGCTGGTTGCCGTCGGTGACCTGAAGTTGAAGGTTGATACCACGGGAGCCAGGACACTGCTCACCAGTGCGTCCTCCAGTGCAGAAGCAGGTGCGGGGAGGTGCTTCGTAGACACAGCATGGACACACAGATGATTAAGGCAGAGGACAAGAAAAGCTGCCCAGATGGGGCTGGGGTTGTGGCTCGGCGGTAGAGCACTCGCCTAGCACGTGCGCAACCCGGGTTCGATCCTCAGCACCACGTACAAATAAATGCATTGTGTGCAACTAAAGCAAATAAATGAATATTTAAAAAAGAAAAGAAAAGCTGCCCAGAAATATCTCAGCTTTTCCTCACAGAGACCTTGGCCGATGGACAGGGCTTCCGCATTTCTCCCCTCCACTGGACGTGAATTGATCAGGGTTCAGGAAAGCACCGACTTGTGGGCTGGTGGGAGTCCGCCCAAGCACCTGAGGCTCAGCGCAGGGGTCTCGGACCTCCCCAGAGGGGGTCCCGGACCTCCCCAGAGGCTCCTCCTGCGCCTCCACTCCGGTGCTTCCGCTCCGGGATGGACCTGGAATGCCGCAGAGGATTGGGAGATCTGTGTATCCCGTTAACGTGTTGAGGGTCATCGATGAGGTTTTATCAGGAAACTGTGTTTTAAGTGTGAGCCGACAGCCAGAGGCCACCATCTGTTCTCCCAGGCAGAAGGCGTCTCCAGTTTTATAACAGGAGCTGACGGGCAAAGATCGTTTTCGACAGAGAATCACTTGAGAGCAGACCGTTGGGTCACATTCTCTTGGGCTGAGTAAGTTTCCTGATCCTGAATCCTCGATCGATTCGGTACCCATAGCCCGCTGGTGCCTAGGGTGGCGTGTCCTGAGTGTAGCTTTGCTCCTCACTCCCCTGCAGCACCTACTTTTTTTTATCCTAAAACATTAATGGCCACTTGTAAAAGAAAATATGTCATTGTCTGAAGCGATGGCCGCTTGGAGCAACGAAGCCGCGGGAAGAAGTTCAGAGGCGAACTGGAAACAAACAGCTTTTTATTTTGATAACTTTTCTCTCTGGCTCTAACAACGACTAACACGCACCACACACACCACCAAAAAATGGCGCAGACCCGATCAGCAATCTCGGCCAAGTCACTCGAGATCCCAGGCCAAGTCCCGTGAGACTACGGAAGGCGGCAATGCCCAAATCTCCATGACCCATAGTCAACCACAATTTAAGCCATCTCTCTAAACAAGGCTCTTACAAAAATATATAATAAAATTTTTTTATTCATGTGTCTATGTTCAAAAAAAGTATTGTCCTGTAATCCCAGTGGCTCAGGAGGCTGAGGCAGGAGGATTGTGAATTCAAGGACAGCCTCAGCAAAAGCGAGGTGCTAAGCAACTCAGTGAGACCCTGTCTCTCAATAAAATACAGAAAAGGGCTGGGGATGTGGCCCAGTGGTCGAGTGCCCCTGAGTTCAATCCCCGGTACCAAAAAAAGAAAGTATCAGGAAGTAGGCGAGACAGAGTCTTCCAGGGTGTGGGACAAGTTCTGTGTCTTGATCTGAAGTGCAGTTAGCCCATGTGGGCGAGCAAAAGGCCATCCAGTCACCTCTGACCTGTTCTGTGCTGTACGTAAGATACACCTGAATAAAAAGGTCTTTAAAAAAAATACGTCTGACTTTAATCTCACAGAGGACCGGGCAGTGGGAGTGGAGCCAGCACACCCTAGAGTGAAGGAACTCGTCAGTGGACATCAATCAGGGGCTTGGTGTGGACCAGGCGCCGTCCCAGACTCTGAACTGTAGTGATCATATTGATCACACATTGTCCTCGACACAGATGCTTGTGGCATAAATGAATGACTTCATTTACCAACAGCACAGCGGAGATGGCGAGACTAATTTTAAATAGGAGCAGAGATGCACTGTCCACTGGTACTGGGAGACGGGCAGAAGGAGGTGGCAGTAGGCTGGCTGCGGCCTCTGGTCCCACGTGACCAGTCGGTCTCACCTCAGTCACGGTGTGAGGATGGTCAACGTGACACCAGCTGCACTCGGTGAATCCGTGTGATGGCGGGGCAGCAGAGGAGGGGCAGGAGTGTGAGGCGGGTCCGGGGGGGCCGTGAGGAAGTCGGGGACACTCAGCCACGGATGGCCGGAGCTGGGATGGGAATGCAGAGGGCCGAGCAGCAGCATGGAGGGGAAGGCCGGGCGGCACCTGCAGATCTCTGTGTTGGAACTGTGCTTGAGAAACGAGGGTGGCACCGGACAGCACCCAGAGAGCCGCGACACCGAGGCCACCTTACGAGAGGCCGGTCTCATAGGAACACGTGATTGTGCCCAGAGACTGAGGAGAGGGGAGGGAAGGGCAGGGCTGAGGGCCTGGCTGCGCAGCCCAGCGCTTGTCCTGGTGTAGACCCGAGGGCCCACGGCGGGCGGGCTGCAGGCCGGTGCCCAGGGCGGGCAGGCTCAGAGGTGGGCCTGGGAAGTGCCTGGATCGTGAGGGCCTGACTCTCAGTGGAGCCGAGCGGACCACCAGGAGCAGGGGGACTTGCAGACAGGGGCAGGCTGGGACAGCAGGCCACGGGGTGTGCCTAGAGGGACAGTTTTTGTTCCTGGAGACCTCCCCCTCCTCCCCTCCCCCTTCCCCCTCCCCCTTCTCCTCCTCCTCCCCCCCTCCTCCCCCTCTTCCTCCTTCCCTCCTCCTCCCTCTCCTCCCCCTCCTCCTCCCCCATCCTCCTTCCCCTCCTCCTCTCCCTCCTCCTCCTCCCCCTCCTCCCCCTCTTCCTCCTCCCCCTCCTTCTCCTCCTTCCCCTCCTCCTCCCCCTCCTCCTCCCCCCTTCCTCCCCCTCCCCGCCCTCTTTCTCCTTCCCCTCCTCTTCTCCCTCCTCCTCCCCCTCCTCCCCCTCCTCCCCCTCCTCCTCCCCCCCTCCTCCTCACACACCCACTCCTGGCTGCCAAGATGTCAGCAGCCTCCCTCTGCCATGCCCACCGCCATGACATTCCGCCTCACCCCTGTCCCAAAGCCGTGGTCCCGCTGACCGTGGACAGGAGCTCTGAAATGTTGAGACAGAATAAACCTCCCCTCCAAGTTGATTTTCTCAGGTGTTTGTCACAGTGACCAAAAGCTGACGAACACGGTGCTGGATGAAAAGGAAGAAGAAGGAATGAGGTGCCTTTCCTCAAGGCTTGCGTGGCCTCTCGCCAGGTGACGCCATCAGATTCCTAACAGCTGCTACCCTTCTCCCTCCACCTGTGCCTCCCGGGCAGCCACGGCAATCTTCCTGAAATGTAAATCAATCATATCACATTTCTGTTTTAAAAAGCCAACTAATCCATGTCATATAAGATCAAGATTCCTCACCATGAACCTCAGAGTCTGTGCACTGGCCCGGCTTCCTTCTCCAGCCTCAGCTCTCTCTGTCTCCTCTTCCACTCACTGGCCTAACCTCAGTTCCTGAAATGGGCCAATGTCTTTCCTGTCTCTAAAACAGCTATTACACTAAACGTAAGTGGACTAGAAGAAGCACTTGTGGGGTAAGGACCTCCCCAAATCATCTCCACCAGGAAAGTACCAAGAATACTGACGTAAACCATCAAGACCAATACTATGTGGACCTTTGACGTTAACAAGGGCTTGGCAACCGTTCCAAGACAGAACATCCAGAGCAGCAGGAAACAAGCGACTTATTATGTACAAGGGAGCCTCAGTACGACTATCAGTCGATTTTTCATCAGAATACACTTAGAACCCACAAAAGACTGGGGTGACATATTTGCAGTGCTGAGACCCAGAAAAGAATCTCCAACTACAACTTCTCTATGGAGGCAAACTGTCCTACAGAATGAAGGACAGAAACTAAAACTTCCCCAGATAAAGAAACGCGGAGGGACCTCCTCGCCAAATAGACCTCTCCTACGAAAAGGGCGGGGAGGAGTGACTCACGCTGGTGAAAGGACACCGCACAGGAACTCAAGGTTCCGTGAAGAGGACAAGATCTCAGTCTAGGATCCCCCGGGAGCTCTGGAGACCCAGGAGCATCAGCTTCTGGTGACAGCCTCAGGGCAGGTGGCATCTCATGGCCAGAGCACTTGTGCACGAGAAGGTCCCCACGGTGAGAGAGGAAGCCAGAGAGGGCCAAGGGGCCAAAGCTGCCCCATGACATCGACAGTCCCCAGAAATGACCCCGCCCACGAGACCCAACACCCTCTGAGAGAAGGGCACTGATCCTTCCCAAGGGCAGCGTCCCTGTCCCCATGACCTGATGACCTTCCACGAGGCTCCACCTCCTGTGGATCTGCCCCCTCTCAACACCACCATGCTGAGGAGCAGGCTTCCAGCACGTGCACCCCCGGGGGACAAGTCATATCCGAACCATAGCCCCACACAACTACAGCCAGTGGGGTTTTTGACAAGGGGACCAAGTGCATGCAAAGGTAAAAGCCCACTGTCAACAGATGATGATGAGTCAGACGAATTCACACATTCAATAGAATGACGCTGGGCCGCTACCTCACATGACATACAGACATTAACTCAGATGAACCAGAGACCTCCATGGAAGACGTAGAATTATAAAACCCCTCAAAGAAAGCATAGGCGGAAATCTCCATGCACCAGGATTTGGAAGCAAATCAAAAGCATGAGAAACAAAAGAAAAAAAAAAAAAAAAACAGATAAATTGGACTTTGTTAAAATTGAAAGCCTTGGGGTATCAAAGGACATTACCAAAAAAGTCAAAGATGATCCACAGAATGAGGCCAAATATTTGCAAATCATATGTCTAATAAGGATTTAATGCTATCCAAAATATATAAGGAATTCATACAACTCAACAACAACAAACAATCCAACTTACAAATAGGCAAAGGACCTAAACAGACATTTCCCCAAGGAAGAAAAGATGCTCAGTATGTTTACTCATTCAAGAAACCACCATGAGGCACCATTTCACACCTACTAGGACGGCCATCGTCAATGTAAAATAAAATAGCACGGGAGGGTGTGAAGAAGCCCGAACACTGCACACTGATGATGGGCACGTGATGTGTTCCACCCACGGTGGAGAACAGCCTGACAGTTTCTCACAGAGCTGCATATAAATGTGTCTACATCTGACTCAGCAATCCCACACCTAAGCATCTACACAAAAGAACTGAAAACAGAGACTCAGTTAAACAGACACTTGAGCATCATCGTGACGAATCTCACATGAGTCCAGCTGCATGGGGCATGTAGAATCTAAAAATCCAGAGAGACAGAAATTAGAAAATAGAAGCTTACCATTTAAAGGGTACAGAACTGGGGAGACAGGAAAGTGCTGGAAATAAATCATGGTGATGTTTGTACCACACCACGAACGTAATCAAGGTTATTGAACTTTACACTAAAGAAGGTCACGATGGCAAGTTTATGTCCTATATTGTTGACACAATAAAGATATTTGAGAAATATGCGTGCTCACACATGTGTATTATTAGGTACAGGTACACACACACACACACACACGCGCGCGCGCGCGCACACGCCAGGTGTCTCAGCTGA
This sequence comes from Tamias sibiricus, assembly GCA_025594165.1. Classification (NCBI taxonomy): domain Eukaryota; kingdom Metazoa; phylum Chordata; class Mammalia; order Rodentia; family Sciuridae; genus Tamias; species Tamias sibiricus. The sequence continues at coordinate 9,266,603 of CM046662.1, read as the reverse complement.
TGCTGCCTCTCGAGAACGCAGTGTCCGCTGCCTGCCTCCTCATTCAGGGGCTGTCTTCCCGCCCTTGCTTTCTGTCACCAAAGTGCAAACCCTCAGCCTCGCCTCCCATGTTACAGCAGCCACCTGACTCCCTGCCTTCTCTCACCCCAGACACCTCACGCCGAGAAGATGGAACTTCTGCAGGGGTGACTGTGGCTGCTTCGCACTTGGGTGCCTTTGAGATGCTCCCTGGACGTCTGGTTCCTGAGGCGTGTCCCCTGGCCTCTGCCCTTGCAGGTTGCTGAGGCGTGTCCCCTGGCCTCTGCACTGCAGGGCCCGCCTGTCTTTCTGATCGTCTCTGCGTGAATCTTACCACCCTGCACTGAACTGGAAGGAGGTTCGACTGAGATGAGGTGAATTGTCACCTGTGTCCTGGTGCTCTTGCCAGTGTTCACGCCACTTAGTCACCTACAGGCTGGGGTCCCTGCTGACCTCGCCTACGGACACATCAAACCCACACACTCCCATCTCTAACCACATGTCTTCTAAGAAACCTTCCCAGGGTTACCCCTCCTCCCTTAGAGTGCACAGCTAATCCTGTTTCCTCTCTGAGTTTTTATGTGCAACTTAATAAAAAGTTAATAAAAGAGTTCATCTTAATAAAAGAGTTCATCTTTTATTTTTTTTCCAAAATCTTTTTATAATTCTAAGATTTCCTGGTAAACAATTCCAGAGATACTTGTCTCAGAACAAATTAATAAATTTTTATTGCTGGACGATGGAATGTACCTGGATCCTTTGAGACAGGCCAGTGACGGCTGGAATGTGGCTAACCAAGAGCGGCCGCTAACAGAGTTTTAAGACACGGACAGACCGCATACTCGACAACTTCAGAATTCACGTAAGTGCGTAAGGTCTTTAGTTTTAACTCTCCAAAACTGCGACTAAATGAACCTCTTTTCTCCCCTAAAGTACCCAGCTTCAGGTATTTTGTTATAGGAATGGAAGAAAAAACTAATAAAGAGGATAGATGTGGGGTTGATCACACCCAGACTCCATAATGGACATGAGACCAAGCCTTAAAAAATCATATTTTATTCTCCTGCCACAGTGATTGGATCATGGTGGGAATTATGGTTCAAACAAGGCTCATGAGAGCTGCTGAAGGCCAGCTTCAGCAAAGATGTTAAGTTCTTCCCGCTTGGTACTGAAGGGAACGTCGACGACAGGAAAATAATCCACACACAAGCCAGGTTTTAGAAATCCTTCTACTGTTCTGATTTTACTTTTCTCAGTATGGCTTTTTATACATTCCAACAAGCACAGTAATTCACATTTTTTCTTAGGGAGGTAACATAAAGGAATTTCAGTAAAGAAGATTACAATAAAGGGTTTCAGGAATTACCTAGGGAAGATCAGTTATCTCAACTACTGATTAATCTTATCTATAGGTAGGGGAAGGTATTCTAAAAATCTTAAAGCTATTGTTAAGAATTCTTTAACTCTAGGTGTGCCTGATCATAAAGTTATGTTGTCCTAGTATCTTCTTTAAACTTCAATTGGGCTCATCCTACCGGCTTAGCTAGTTTCTGGCTTTAGATTCCACAGGGCCATTGAACTGGTTTTATTATAGATAATTAAGTATATTAGAACCTGGTGGTCATACAATAGAAATACATCAAGAGTGCAGACAGAAAGCACACAAACTTAATTCTTGGTGGTCGCATAAAGTGGCATCTCATCCGCAAAGAGGAGCCGAGCTCAGACCTCCAGGCATTTGGAGGGAGCTTGGGCTCAAACTCATTTGCATAACCAAGGAAAAACCCAGATTTCTGGATAAGCAGACAGACACCTGGCTTGATTCTTGGTTTGGAGGAACTAGGCCCACACAGCCCTGAATTAACAGGTTGGGGGTCAGCTCAATTCCAGGTTGGGGAGATCTCAGACTCACAGCCCCGAATTAACGGGTTGGGGTCGAGCTCAAATCCCCAGATGAGAAACACCACAGAGAGCCTTTCCTAGGCTTTTTGACTCTATTAAGAAGCCTTCCTCCTTCTGCCGAGATTGCCAATCTGCTACGGTATAAGCCTGGTGCTGCTAGAGGTCAAGGGCAAGGGGAGGCTACGTGGGAAGGAAGTCTGCAAGAGTGAGGAGGCCTCGACAAGGGAAAGACATGCCTGATGATGTCATTGGCCACCTGGATTCACGTGATCCTGGGCTCTAGGTCCATCCTTAGACCTTCCTGATGCTGGAACCAGACACTTCTGTCTCCGTGTACAACGCAGCAGACAGGCGGGCACTCCCTCTGAGAACCACCGGAAAGCCGCCCGAAGTCCTGTGGTGGTCGCTCAGAGGCACTGGCCCTCTGCTCAGCGGGACAAGACTCGGGGAGCAGGAGGCGTGAGGAGGCCAGTCGGCATTCTGAAGCCACCTTTTCCTTGGGGACTTTGCTGCTTCCAAGTGCAAGGAAAGAGGTTGGGAATCCAGACGTTTCCTGGGCAGAGTTCACCGCTGAGGAACAGAGAGACCAGCAAAACTGCCCAAATTCTAACGCTTACCAGAAAGCCTTCTGAGAGCAGAGTGGTATTTTCAGAAATTTCACAGTGCGAGGGAGACAAGGAGTGGCCTGTGAGGCCCCAACAGGGGAGGGGGTCACGGTCAAGACGCCAGTCTCTCCACCAGGCCGGAGCGGGGCCGAGCAGCTCCAGGGCGTGAGGAGGCTGAGGGGACAGCCCCACACTAGCCACCTAACTGCCACAGGAAAAGCATAACCAGCTCTCTCTGGAAGACGATCCCATCATCTGGAGATGCCATGATTTTTATATGCGATGTCTGATATTTAATCGAGAATTACTAGGCATGCCAAGAAATAAGACCATATGAGTAAAAACCAAGTGAGATCATCAGCAAGAGAAACAATTATGGGGGGAACAAATTCCTCCTTCGTGGCTCAAGTCTTTTGAAGGTGGGTTTCTATCACTCATGCTAGAAAGACTCTTAACTAATATGATCAGAACCATTCACATAATACTGACGCAGGACAGAAGAGGCTGGACACCAGAGGAATTTTCAGGAAGCAGGTTTATAGACTGCAGTCAGTCCAGAGGGCTATTGGATAGCCTAGAACATTCTCCAGACAATGAGTCTAGAAATTCTTTGAACTTTATGCCCAGTGGGAAGAAGGGCTTGGAGGTTTACATAAAAATAACTTTTTCCCTTGAGTTCCCAGAAAGTGCTTTTTAGGCCAGACACAGGTCTTATAAGACTTTACCAAGAAAACAGAGATAATATCTTTTTGCACAACAAGCTTATAGACTCTAACTGTGTCACACCTTTTGTGTGCAAACCTGCATTTACACAAAGAGGAAACTACCAGTCACAATTCCCCTCTGCAGACATCCTGCCTGCTGATACTCTTTCTGACAAGAGGAGAAGTTTAAGTATGGCAAGGGTCTTCTGGGAAGGGGTCTCTGGCTGGCTTCAATACCACAGCTGCACCTGGACCACGGCTTTCCCTTGGACTTCATCCTGGTTTGAGCCAGAGGGTTTTAACTACCGCGTGCTAATTGTTGACTAGGATACTACTGAGTTTCTATAGCAAGGTGCCACACAGCTGCCTTCCTGTGGTCTTAGCCCATCTGGGCTATTATCACAAACGCCTAAGACTGGGTAGCTTATAAACAACAGCAAGTCCAAGATCAAGGAATCCAGAGACCTGCATCTGGTGAGGGACAGAGGCTCACAGGGCTGCCCCTTGCTGTATCCCCACATAGCAGAAGGACAAATAAGCCCCCTCCAGCCTCTTTGACAAGGGCACTGATCCCCTTTTCAAGGGCTCTCCCCTTAGGACCTAGCCACCTCCCACGGTCTCCATCCCTTCATATGTACTGAAGACAGAGTTTTGAAGGGAGACACGGACGTGGCTTCTGTCTTTCAGCACAACAGCAATACCAGCGGGCAGCTGTGGGGAGCTTGATGAACCGTTTCATCCACGTCACCAATGGCCAGGTCATATGGAAATCTCGGGGGAGTAGCCACATCTCGCATCACAAACGAGCAGACCTGTGTGTGGCAGGACTTGCATGAACCTTCAATGCCTAACCCAAGACAGAGACAAGTGCCCGAAATTTCAGGCACCAGGGCCAGGCCAATTCAGAGGCCAGCTTGAAATGCAACGTTTTTTGCATTTTTTTCCTTTAATAAAATAGTATCAATCCTGATAAAGCCTGGAGCTTTCATAACCAACCATTCCCCATTGTATGATTCCCGAGAGGTTAAAAGTTTGTTCGGGTTCAATGGTCAGCGCCTGGTCCCTTCTTCACTTCGCTCCAAGGTAAGGTGAGGAGTTGAAGTTGAGAGCCTGGTCCAGGTGCCCCGCTCTTCCTCCTGGGGGCGGAGTCAGCGTGGTGGGGGCGGGGCCATGCCCTGGGCACGCCCCTTTCTTCCTCCCACTCTTTGTCAGTCTTCCAGAGCCTGCGCCCCAAGGCACCCCCTGGGAGGACCCCTCCCAAGGCTCTGTCCTAAGGCACCGAAGTAGCAGAAGCCACAGCAGGGCGCTGACAAAGCCCACCTCCCCTGCACGCCGCCGCGGGCACGAGCGCTGGAGGTTACTAATCAAGTGCAGCTGGCCCCAGCGGCCGGCCAGGACACACGCGTGCGCACACACCTTCACACACATCCCCGTGCTCGGAGGATGCCTGCTGCCAATTTCTTGCCTGGCAAGCCAGAAACATTTTAGTGGTTTATAAATATGGTCCCAATTCGTCCCGGGACGCCTCTCAGGTCCAAGCCCCCTCGTGTCAGGTGCTCCCAGGGCTGTGAGTCCGGCTCCGTCCACAGCCCACCGCGCCCCGGCCAGCCTCCCGCGCCCCAGCATTCACGCAGCCCTGGGCCCCAAACCTCCGAGCTGGACAGCCTCACAGGCTGCGTCAGTCATGTCTTGATTTGTTCTTTTTTCTCTCATGTTATTGAAATGTGATTTTTTCCACTCCTACACCACCGCCCCTCGCCCCTCCCAAATCAGCCTGTTGGAAAAGATGTTTATTTTGCTTTTTCTTGGCAACGTTTAATATCAGACAAGTGCATCCTTGAAGCAGACAGTATATTCTTGGGGGCATACATTTGAGATCCTGGTTGATTAGAATTACAAATTTGTCACGCAGTCCTGGCCAATTTGGGATTTGGCACCCTGACATCATGTTTATGTCCTCCTGGCCTTGCCAGCGGCTGCTAGGATTGTCGAGGGATGGGGACTTTTTTTTCAGGAATCAGTTAGGATTTCATACATAGCTGGCCATGCCTTCAAAGGCGCCTGCTCTTTAACATGAGATAATGTATGTTTTCTTTCTACTTATTTGGAGTAGGTCGCATTGGGAGCCACCCAAGTTCACTTTTAAATCATTTCTCCGCATGCCAGACGTGGCTTTTGAAGTCCTCCGCACCCACCCGCAAGGACGTCGGCGCCCTGGCCTCTGCCCGTGGCCCCACTGTGTGCCCGCCGCCCATAACAGGAAGCGTGTGGGGGCCGGGTGGGCGCACCCGGGTGGAGCAGGCCCGCGGGCCCCGTGCCACCAGGCGGAAAATCATCTGACGTGTCCTCGGTGGGCGCGTCTGGAGCAGCGGCAGGTCAGATGTCACCCTGGCCTCCAAGTCTCCACACGCCTTTCTGGTCTGCCCTGTTGGCCTTCAGACCCGCCCATGGCTAACAGCAGGCACCTTCAAAGTGCAGGCCACAGGAAATCACATTTGAAGTGCCTGGCGTGGAGGGTATTTTTATACCGTTCACTTTTTCCCTTTTCTTTTCATCTGTTTTCTGCATTTTTTCAGTTTGCTTTTTCTTCTTGATTTATTGTTGTATTATTCTATTTTTAAAACAAGACATACTTTCCCATCAGACTCTTTAATGTAACTCATATGAAAATGAGAGGAGGGTGGCCCTCAGACGGGGCAGGGGCTGGATTCGGTAGGAACCGACTTCCCCAGGCGCAGATGCGGAGCTGAGTCTGCGCCAGGAGCTGCCGCCTCGGTGCCGGTGCCGGCGAGGACAGGCTGCCGATTCCTGATCCGGCCCGAGCCAGGCTTCCAAGCAGGACAGGCTGCTGAGGCAGGGGCACAGGGGCCTCTCTCTGGGGCTCTTCTCCATTTCAAGGAGGCCAGCTCAGCTCCAAAGCTCCAGAAAGGCTTTAGCTAAAATCCCTGGTGACCCTGTGACCTGGGAGATCCTCTTTAATTGCCTGTGCCTCAGAGATCTGTAAAATCTGAATGAGATTCATCCGCCCTCTACCTGGGGGTTCCATACCCAGGGATCCCACCAACCTGGGATCAAAAAGATTCAGGAAGAAAAAATTGTATTGTGCCAATTGAATACATACTTTCTTTTCCTGGTCAGGATTCCCTGAATTATACAGTCTGACAGCTATTTATACTGTACTAGGCATTATAAGTCATCCAGTGACAACCTCAAGGCTACAGGAGAATGTGCAGGGGTTCTCTGCAGACACTGGGCCATTTCAGTAGAAGGGACTTGAGCGTCCATGGATTTGGTGTCGTCAGGGGTTCTGAATCTACCTTCTCTGGATACCTAGGGATGACTACTTTTGTTCTAGAGCTGAAGAAATTAAAGACACAGACCTGACTGTGTAGTTCAGTGGTGGAACACTTGCCTGGCTTGTGCAAGGCCCTGGGTTTCATCCCTAACACCAAAAAAAAAAAAAAAAAAAAAAAAGAGAGAGAGAGAGAGAGAGAAATTATTTGCTCAGTCAGGTGGTAGCTAGTCTTGTAATTTTAATATTCCATTCCTCCATTCACTCTGAGTTCATCTCCTCCCAACTTTGAGCTGAGGACTCAGCACAGTCTCCTTTTCTCTTCTTTTTATTGTGTGCATGTATCCGTGTGCTGCCCACGTTGGAGAAATTGCAAAGGGTCCAGCGTGTGACCTGGCAGTTAAAACCCCAGACTCCGGAGACCAAGACTCGGCCTCACTGCCTGCTCCGGAGTTCATGCACCCTTTGCGAGAAGCACTGAGTCCCGTAGCTGCTGGGGAGTCCGCAGAGAGCAGGACCAGCACGGCCCCCGCAGCAGCCCCTTCCTCTCCCCTCCGGTCCAGCCCCAGACGGCAGACTTGTCCACACCATCTCAAATGCACCTCGAGCTTGCAGGTGCCACCTACCAGGTGCATGCTTCGTCCTACCCCAAGAGACTTTCTGACCTCAGAAGTGCCTGGGAGTGCCTTCTGCAAATGCAGCGTAGAGGGGTGGCGCTAACCCTTGGGGGCTCCCCTACGCCAGCAGGAACAGGGGTGGGGGAAGCCGGTGGACAGCCCTCCTGCCGCCTGTCCCTTGGGTAGACAAACAAGGGAGACACACGGTGGTTCCCCTTACTCTGTTTTGTTTTCCAAAGTTTCAATTATCCCAGGTCAACAGTAAAAATATTAAATGGAGCTGGGGGGGGGCGGTGGCGCATGCCTGTAATCTCAGTGGCTCAGGAGGCTGAGGCAGGAGGATCTCGAGTTCAAACCCTGCCTCAGCAACTTGCCCTAACCAACTCAGTGAGACCCTGTCTCTAAATAAAATATAAAATAGGGCTGGGGATGTGGCTCAGTGGTCAAGAGCTCCTGAGTTTAATCCCCAACCCCCCAAAAAAAAACATTAAATGGAAAACTGCAGAAAGAATTGATACATACGCTTTTAATTGTGCATCTTTTCAAGTAGTTGACCGAAGTCTTGCACCTTCTCACTTAGAGCATGGCACATCCTTTGTATGCAGTATGGTCATCAGGCATGTTAAATTGATGAATTCTAATCGTACTTTTAAAACCTAACTTGCTGTTTTTTATTGGGTGGCGGGGATCCAGTTTATTTTCCCAGTTTTTCAAGGCAGGAGAAATAAAGAATCAATCATGTACTATATCTTCCCTATAGACACTTACAAACAAGCAATCAAACAGCTGGTTAGGGCAAGTGTATCCTTGAGGATGATTCCAGCCAGCACATGAAGACAGCATGGCAGCACTTGGTCATCACCGGTTTTTGGCCCCTAATGACTCCACAGGTCTAGCGTTGACCGGCAATCGCTGCCAACATCACCAAAAAAAAAAAAAAGATGCTGTGCCTTCTAATGAGAGGCAGATACTCCCACCTCCCTCCTGCCAAAGGGATTGGACTTGGATTTGATCAAGCCTCTGACAGCTGCCAATTTGCTGGAAATACAAGGAAGAGAAGAGCAGGTTACATTGTACCAAGAGAGTGCAAAGGGAAAACCCCGAGAGTGTGGGAAAAGAGACAGGTCAACTGTTTCAGGTTCTTGAACATGAAATTATAGGACAAAGAAAAAGAGAGAGGGAAGCCCTACAGATTAAGAAACTTAAAAGAAATATCAAGTTTTTAATAAATGAACAAAACCAAACTAGAGCGTCTAGCTGGCTTAGTCTACTTTCTGTTGCCTTAACAAACCACCCGAGGCAGGGTGATTTATAAAGAAGAGACGTTGATTGGGCTCCCAGTTCTTGAGCCTGGGACGTTCGGAAACATAGTGCTGGGCTTCTGGGGGCGGGGGTCAGCTCAGGGCGAGACAGAGCCACCAGGCTACATGGGCCTCTTCCTCTTCTTACAGAGCCACTAATGCCATCTTGGGCCCTGCCCCTATGGCCTCATCCAATCCTAATCAGCCCCGGAGGCCACACCTCCAGAGGCCCCACCCCCAGATGCCCCACCTCCCAAGGCCATGAACGTAGGAACTGGAGGATTCGGTTTCCAACACATTTATTTCTGGGGACACATTCACACCACGGCTTTAGGGTGGCACACTTGGATGATAAAATCCTATGGAGAAAGGAGGAAGGGATGACTTTTGGGACGCTGGCTGCCTTGGGGGTGGAGGAGGCAGGTGGAGGGACCTCCAGGGGGCTGCAAGGTGGCGAGTGCACTGGGTGGGGTTTGCCAGGGCGTCCACTAAACATAATTCACTAGCACACACAAGCGTTCTGTGTGTACGTGTGCGCATGCGCCCGCGCATGTGTTTCTCCATTCGTATTTTAGTTTACAACTAAGAGTTTTTGAAAGAAAAAGCAAAGCAAGCGTCTGGGGCAGAGCGGTACTCAGACGTGGGCCTTGTCGGCTGGGGTGACTGACAGACCCACCGAGACCTGGAATGAAAGTCGGTTTCTCAAGCAAAGGCCTCCTCTGTGTTCTTGCCCCTCGAGTCTGCAACCTGAGCCGTGCTTGGGCCTGCAGTAGTTGCTCAGTAAAAACGAGCTGAAGAGGCAGGCAAAGCCCCATAGGTTCAAGAAAACCTCGTCAGCACCTGGCACATTGTGGGGACTTGGAGAAACATCTGTAGGAAGAAAAGGAAGGACAGAAGGAGGGAAGGAGGAGAAGTATTATGGGTCAAGATGAATGCATGGGTGAGCAGCCTGGCCTCTTAGTAGTATTAATGACGTTTTCAAAGGGCACAGAGATGAGCAGTTGGGGTTGACAAATATCTATTTATCTTACTTCACCACCAAGCCAACTGACCTAGTCCAAATCTACTTATTTTCGAAGCAGAAAAATTAAACTTGCCTATCCTGGAAAGAAGTGAACATGTATGCAAAAGTGCTCTTCTTTCATTCATCCACACGTACACACGCACACACACACGTGCGCGTGCGTGCACACACACACCCTTCTCCCTTTAGTTGTGTATGGTCTCTGACTTTCAGAAAAATAGGCATTCCTTTCTGCTTGGAAAACTGTCTCATCTATTCAGGGAATACTCCCCTTTCCTTGGACTCCAAAAAGTATTTTATCCATTAAAATCTAACCAGGGTGTAGTAACCATAAAATCCAGCCGCGCTGTTAGGAAGACGGATATCCTCAAAGATTTATGTCTGGCCGTCTCAAAGAAAATGTGTAAGATACAGTTTTCTCAGAGACTTCCTGTGCTCCACCCCCACTCAGAATTTCTGTTTGCACAAACCTCAGATCAGAATTCAGGAAGGGTTAAGGGAAGCCTTTCCCAACCACAGGTTATGCCTGCTCACCCCCGTCTTGACCGTTTGGAATGAATTAACCAGCCCCTAACCGGCCCAGACCGATCCTCAGCTGGAACCAACCAACCTCTTCGCTGCCAATGATCCAGCCATTTAGAGTCTCAGATTCCATCCAGACTGGGGCGAGGGTTTAGATCAGAAATGACATCCCAGGTCATCTGCCTGTCCCCACGGCGCTTGGTGATCACCCCCGCCCCACGTCTCCAGGACATGGTGGAGACGGTTGGAAACATGGGACTTCGGGAAGGGGTGGAGAAGGAGGTGCGACTATTTTGAATGAACCTGAAAGAAAATACTTCCCGAACCTTCCTTCCGAAGGCAATTTCGGTTCCAATTTTTCATAAGGTTGGAAAAAGTTAAGCAAATGAGAACTATAGACACTTGTTTATAGAAGGTTTTTCTCTTTAATTACTGTTTTTGTTTCGTGAAAGAAAAATCTCATAAAATAAGACCTCATCTGGGGTTCGGCGAGGCCGAGGCCTGGCCAGCCCGGGAGCCCCGAAGGCGCGGCCTGGTGTGTTTGCACAGCGGGGCTGCGCCCTTCCCACCCTCCGCCCAGCGCCCCTCGCGGCTGAGAGGCCTTCACTTCGGCACTGTGGGACCTTCGGCCTGGCGGGCATTCCAGACAAGTGGTTTTCTAGGAAGCCAACTTCTGGTTTGACTCTTTGATTGGAAAAGTATCTGTTTCACGCGGGACGATAGGCCCCTGGACGGTTCTCACCAGAAAAGCCATAAACCCATGCTTGGAATGCCAGCCGCGAGGAGGGAATTCTTTTGGTTTTCCTTCAAGGACTCAAAACATCGCAAAGGTCTTCTCTTTGGCAGAGAGCGGCCTGGCGTGGAGAGTTGGCCCAGGCGTGTGTGGGAAGAGGCAGACGTGGGAACCGAGGGACCTGGGTTCGAATCCCGGCTCTGCAATCAGCAAGCCAGTCCTGACACTGGGGAGGCCTCTGCTTCTCCTAGGAGTCACTATCTATTCCCAGAATGGGGGCGTTGGCCTGAGCCCCCCTGCCTAGGACACAGCAGGGGCTTAAGTAGCCATAGTTCCAATCCACCGCCCCTCCAGGGTCAAGGAGACACGGAGCCTCTGTAATGTCACTGAATCCTCTCCCGGGCCTCTTTCTGGGCTCTTCCACTTTAATTAATCTGATCAGCAGAATCTTATGGGCCCTGGAACCCACACAGCCCCAGACAGAGGGGATTCTCAAGATGTAGAGGGTGTCTCCCTTGCATAGGAGAGGTGTGTAGGAGCCCTGTTTGGGGAGATGGCTTAAATTGCTGTCGACTATGGGTCATGGAGATTTGGGCATTGTCCCGTGAGACTTCACGGGACTTGGCCTGGGATCTCGCGGGACTTGGCCCGGGATCTCGAGTGACTTGAGCCGAGATTGCTGATCGGTGAGCGCCATTTTGGTGGTGTGTGTGGTGCGTGTTAGTCGTTGTTAGAGCCAGAGAGAAAAGTTATCAGAATAAAAAGCTGTTTGTTTCCAGTTCACCTCTGAACTTCTTCCCGCGGCTTCGTTGCTCCAAGCGGCCATCGCTTCAGGCGGCAACAGAGGTGTCCTGTGGGGACAGGCCACAGAACTGCACAGGAGGTGTCCACCAACAACCCAAGGCATGTGGTCAGGTAACCCAAAAGGGAAGATTCAAGGTTAGGGGTCAGAAGCCAAAGGCCTCCAAGGCCAGGCGGGTAGCATAACTCTGCCTAGTGACCAGCAGGACCAGGACCCATCTAAAGAAAGAAGGGGCACCCAGCACCCAGGAAGCCACACAAGAACACACCCATTTAGCCAGGCTTCAGGAAGAGCTGGATGTGAGTGGGAAGGCTCCACTCTTAAAATAGTGACGACTGGAAAAGAAAAAAAGAAGTGTACCTCTCAGTGGTCCACGTGGGTATGGAGAGATCCTATGTCTGGAGGTCTAAGCCAAGGAGGGGCCCCTGCCAGGCCTGCAGTGGCCAGTGGCACTCAGAGCGCCTCAGTGTGTGTCCACCGTGTGTGCAGCTCCGGGGGCGGGGGTGGCTTCATAGTCATGGACGTGGTGACCGGCTCCTCTTGTGCTAAGCAGAAAGAAAATGGTCATCTATGAGAGGGTGAGGGCTGAGACGGTCAGGCTCGTGAGACGTGGCGCGCAGGAGCTTGGCCTTGTGGGCGGCGGCCGTCTGACCGTCCTGGCCGCTGTCATCACTATTGGTATCGAGAGCGGAGACCAGCAGCACGCACGGCTCTGATGCCCCCACTCCAAGTCCCCCGACCTGGACACCAGGGCCTGGTGACATAGATAATATGTCATTATGCCTGTTTTGCAGATGGGGACACTGAGGCAGCACGGAACCACGAGGGGACCAATGCAGGGTCACACAAAGAACCCAACAGCGTTGGAACCCAAGAGTCCTCGGCCACACGGCTCGCCTTCCCCTGGCCCGTGGCTGGCGCGGGCACCCCGGTTCCAGGCACCCAGGGCCCCGGAAGCCCCTGTGGGTCCCACGCCCCCCTTCCCTGCACTGCCCCACCCCACAATTCCGCCCAAGGCTCCTTGGATTTAGTCACAGGCTCATCCGCAAAGCCTAGGAGGCACCTGTGGCTGCAGGAGCCGTGTCCCTTATGAAATCCCAACCTGACACGCAGCTGGTGTCAGTGGTCACTCTGTCCCCAATTGCCAAAACAGCTTCATGCAAAGAACCTGGCCCGGCCACAGCTACACACCCACTGGGTTTTGTGAACTTGGCCTGCAGCTTCTGACCCTCGGGTCTGGGGCAGGGATTCCTCACACAGACCCAGGCCTCCTCCAGAGACCCCGGCCACCCCAGACCCCAAGGGAAGAGGACACGGGGTGTGGTCAGGGGGCAGAAGTCAGAACTGGGTCAGCACTGAGCCCAGGAACATCCCAGAAAGGATGTTTCGAGGTGTCTTGAAGCCACTTCAACCCCAGAGCGCTGGACGCCAGGCCCAGATTCCAGCCCTTGGCCACGGTCACTTGACAGACAACACTGAGCACTTAGTCTCTGCTGGGAATGCCAAGTGTCTGTGACACCATGCCACGGCCTGCCCATCCACGGGCCCTTGGCCATCTCTGCTCAAACTCACGTGGACATGACCAGAAGGGACAGAAGCGTCGGGAACGCAGGAAGCTGTGCTGCTCCCCACCTGGCACCCGGGACTGGGCATTTGTCCCCTCTCCCCTGGGCTCTGCTGCCAGATGTCCCTCCCGGAGTGGGCATCTCTTCCCGCTGAGGGAAGCTACTATTTAAGAACCCGTTTAGTTCAATATGTTCCTGCGACCACTTGAACTTGTCCAGGGGAGGACGCAGCGGTCGCCCGGGCCCAGGAAAGGGAGCAGGGCTGGGCTGGCCAGGAGGGGCCCCTCCCCTGGCCCACACACTGCTCCACGCGCTCCCCGAGGGGCGGTCTGCGTGGCGGGCAGTGGGTGTGGAGGACTTGGGCTCTGGGGTCTCGGCGAGGCCATGCACCCCCTCAGCCCCAGCGCCCATCTGACAACAGGGAGTCTGGTGCCCACCGTGACCCCTGGGGAGGAGCACACCGCTGACTGCCAACGTGCAGGGGACAGGACTGCCATCGCTGCAGGCCGCTTCTGCACACGTGCTCTGAATTCCCCCACGGCGGCCCTGGAGGGGGGTATCTGTATCCTCACTGGGGGGAGGACGCCAAGGCCAGGTTGGGGACCTTGTGCACTGCACGGTCTCACAGTGCGGGAGGGACTGCCTGGCCCCTGGGTCCACACAGGGAGCCCGGGGCATGGCCAGCCCCAGCCTCCCTGCACACTGGCACTCGGTGACCGCTTTGGGTGGCCCAGAGCTAAACCACCCCTCTCCTGGGACTTCAACCAGGACTTCCAGGGACAGCAGAGTCGCGGCTGCCATGCCGAAACCGCACACAGGAATCCCACCTGCAGGCCTCTGAAGGCCACTCACGCTCCTGGGCCTCTGGGTCACCCCTAGGCCCACCAGCAGCCCCCACGCCCCCAGACCCCACTGCTCCTCAGAGCAGCGCGGCTGGGCCATCTCGTCTCCAAACCCCGATCCTAGGCGAACTTTCCGTGCAGAGTCCTGGATCGGGAGCAAGCGGCCTCAGGGACCCAACAGCGCCACTGGGGTGTGTCCCTCACCCTCCAACCCAAGGCCCACTTCCCACACTCAACCAGGGGCAGACTCCTCGCCGCACGCGCGATCTTTTCCACTCCTGCTCCCGCAGGTGGAGGCTGAGGTCATGTGTGGAAGGATCCAGGTGGAGGCCCCCGGCCCTGGCAGCTGATTCATTTGTCTGTAGACATTCTAGACTCCGCGTCTCCAAGCCAGGCCAGGCCAGGGTGCACACGGAGGTGAGCCTGCCCGGCTTCTCCCTCCAGCCTGCCCGTTTTTTTTTTTTTTTTTTTTTTTCTTTCTTTCTTGGCCTCGAGACCCAAAGTGTTCTGGACATATTTTTCATTTTTCCAAACATCAATTGCTCTTTTATTCCCTCTCTGAAGCAGTGAGTAATAAGAGTTGTGTCTGCTCCTGAAATTCCGACTGAAATAAATGAGCCCGATGACCAACGGGAGGTGCCTGGAACAATAACGGTGGGATACTTGGCATGTTGCGAAGGCGCCCCTGGACGTGGAAGTACAGTAAGTCTAGAGGCGCGGACGGCGGCCACCTCGCCAGGCCCGGGGTGCAATGAGCCATCCAGGCAGCAGAACGCCTCATAAATTAATCCCGATTCTCCCCCCGTTTGGTCCTCTGTTCACGGTTCTCTCAGCCTCTGACTAATGGGGCATGCAGAAGGGGATTTTTGGTGTGGCCTGTGTCCCCAGCAGGCAGGCCTAGGCCAAGGCTGGATGTGAATGTATACATTTGTCCCTGGTACCCCAGCACCCGCTTGCTGCATGAATAGGAGGACAGAGAAACAGACCAGGGAGGCAGCAAAATGGGAACCCATGTTGAGCACCTACTAAGTGCCAGGGATTTTGCTAAGCTCCTTGGCACAAGAGGGAGACGGTTCCTGGCCTCAGGGAGCTGATGGCTGAGACGTCCCCCTGCCTCTCAAAGCTGTCTCAGTGCAGATGGGAGGAGGGACAGCGAGCCAAGCCCCCCTCCCTGGAGCTGCCCACCCCTCGCCTGAGCCCGGTGGGCGGCAGTGCCCTGCCTCACTGCGGGGAAGCAGCTGAAGCCCGTCTTCCGCTCCACCTCCTGGCTGCCCGGCGCAGGCCGGTGACAAGGTTCAGCTGTGCCGCCCAGAGCGCTGGATCTGCAACAACTACCCCCACTCACAGTGCAGGCTGGAAAATGTCCCCCCAAAGATACCCACGTCCCACTCCCTGGAACCTGGAACTATCATATCGCAAAACAGGACTTTGCAGAAGTCATTAAATTTGAAACTGTCAGACGTGACAGTTATCCTAGATTATCTGGAGGGCCACTACAATCCCTGTACACCGGAAGAGGGCAAGAGGACGACAGGGAGAAATGGGATGTGACCCCAGAGGCAGAGATTAGAGCAACGGGGCCCAAAGCCCAGGATTGCCAGGAGCCACCGGAAGCTGGAAGGGCAGGGAGGAAGGACCCTCCCCTAGAACCTTCGGAGGGAGTGCAACCGGGCTGACTCCAGGGATGCCGACCTTGAACTTGTGGTCTGCAGAACCAAAAAAAAAAAAAAATGTAATTTTTGTTGTTTTAAGCCATCTGGTTTATGGGGGTTTGTTCCAGAAGCCACAGGCAGCAGACACAGAGACCACGAGAGTCCAGCATCACTGCGCCGTGGGGCTGGGGCCACCTGCTGCATGCATCTGCCCCAGTGTGCGCCTCTGGGCGTCAGTGGTGCCTGGGAAGCGCCCTCGCCCGTGCTGCTGGCACTGACCCTCCGCGGAGCCTCAGGCTCCCCAGCAGCTCCCTCGGTGCCCCCTGGGCACCTCTCCAGGATTCACCTTTTTGTCCCTTAGGTAGCGGGAGCCGCAGGGGCTTGCCACAGACAGCTACACCCACGGGGGCGGCTGCGAGCCTTGGGAGCAAGGACACTGCGACCAGCAGGTGCCTGTCACTCTGCAGATGGTCAACAAGCCAGCGTTCACACAGCACCTGCATTCAGGAAACGTGGTGTGTTTTCCTAAAGTTAGATTTCTTTTGCCCACATGTGAGTCAGGAGATCTCACATAAATGACTGAATCTCTAACTTCCCTTGAAAAAGCCAGATGTAGTCACCCCGTCCTCTTGGTGGCCATTCTAGACACTCGTGCTAGATCCGCCTTGGTCCCTGCCACGTGGCTCGTTCCCCCCACCGCCTGCTCCTCATTTGATAGATGGTCCGATCCCTCCCTGCGTCTGAGCCTGCAATCCCTGTTACACCTGTGTCTTTCTTGGGCTGGGGACGTAGCTCAGTGGAAGAACACTTGCCCTGCATGCACGAAGCCCTGGGTCCCGTCCCCGGTACTGCAAAAGAAAAAGGAAACATCTTCTCTCCATAGACGCACAGCAGGGCAGCAGACCAGCCAGGGAGGGGTTGTGAGTGAGGCCTCGGCCCCCAGTGCAGCCATCCCCAGGTCCTCCTCCTCCTCCAGCCAGTGCCTCCTCCCTCTGGAGCCTGGGCCCCAGCCCGCCTGGCCAGGTTGGCCAGTGACCCATCTCTGTCAGCAGCCTGGACAGACTTGGAGCAAGGTCCTTGCATTTTCCCATTACCTGGGACAACCGGCCAATAAATATTTGGAAAGTGAGGAGATGACCAGAGGGGAGGGGCGGGGGAGAGGAAGGCTGCGAACAGGGGCGGAGAACAGGGGCGGAGGGCGGGAGAGGACTGGGGCGCTCTCCACTCACTTCCCATGTGGCCCTTCCGGTAGCCCCAAGGTCGTGCCTGTTATCGGCCTCATTTTACAGGTAACTGAGATTCAGAGAAGTGATGTCACTTTCCCACGTGATACAGTACAGGGACACCAGGATTTGCCCCCCGGTGTGTGGGGGGGACAGGACTCAGACACAGAGCACGACTTGGTCTCCCCTTGTCAAGCAGGGGGCCGCTGTTCCGAGGCTGACTGTTCTGGCGCGCCGCCTGCAGCTCAGCACTCACGCCCCAGCTTCCTCTCCTCCCCTTCCTCGCCCTCTGGCTCCCTGGCGCTGGGCCCCTCCCTCCTTTCACGCCCCTCCCCCTTTCCTGGCCCGGAAGTGGGCGGAGCCCAGCGCGCGCAGTGCCCTCCACCCCTGCCAACTGCCGCACCTGCGTGGAGGCACAGTGGGCCAGGCTTCCTCCCTCTCCTCCCTGTCTTGATGCCAAGTCCCAGGAAGTGGCCCTCAGCGAATCCCAGAAGCTCTGCCCCTCAGTGGGGGTTCTGAAAGAACTCACTGGGTTTCCCAGGAAGTGTTCCAGCTGGTCTCATCTTGCTGTGACTGTAACCCAAGACTCTCAGTGTGCTGTTATTAACTCAACGGGCAGCCTTGCATATCTGCATTTGAAAAGTCTTTAGGGCATAAAGGCCAGCAGCTGTGTGTGCATGGTCATCAAAATTATGCAAATGGCCTCTCCGAAGGCCCCCAGGTGAGAGGCAAGAGACTTGAATTAGGTCCCTCTCCTCCTACTGGCTTGGTCTCATTCTTCCCCGGGACTGGAGTTTTCCCATGGAAGGGTTAGTATATCCCTTGGCCTCCAAATGCCAGGATGCTGTGATCGGATTGGTGGAGTTCAGATCTCAGCCCCACCTCTCATGAGCTGTGTGACCTTGAGGAGGTGACTTCATCATATCCAAGCCTCAGTATCCCCATCTGTAAAATGGGGAAAATGTCATTCATCACCTAGAGCCACTATATAGCAAGCACTTTGCACATTATCCAGTACTTAGAAACTTCTTGAGCTATCTTAGTTGTTGATGGTGACAATAGTGACACACCAGAGAGGGGAGAAGTGACAAGTGCCTAAAAGACCAAGCTGAAGTAGGCATGGGACGGGGGAAGGAGGAAACATAACTACATTTGATATTTCAAAAAGTGTCATGAAAATCTCACATCGACTTACCCACAATAAAGGCTCAAAGGATGACAAGAATGGCAACTTTCTTTGCTTTTAGCTGAAATTACATTAACACCTGTGGTAAATAAAGAGACTTTACAACTAATAGAACTGTACTTGAGAAGGGTGTGTGACATTGAACAAGACAGTAATGCCATCAAAAGAAAAAAACAAACAGCACTGGATTTGCAGGGTAGTTATAAACATTAAACAAGATGTATAGGAAAGAACTTGAGTCCAACACATAGTAGGTACTCAGTACATGACAGTCACAATTGCGATATAACTTCCTTAGCGTTCCTAGACCTCAGCTTCTGCCCTGCCCTGGTAAAATAAAAATCATACCACCTGCTTTACTCATTCCACAAATATTTACTGAGCCAAGTATTGCGAACACAAAAATGTATTCACCAGACATGGTCAGGGCCTCTCAGAGTTACACTTTAAGATTGTTCATTATTCATCCTTTCAACAAATATCTTACCAAACATTTACTATGTAGAAGGCTGCATATGGACATTAGATATACAATGGTTAGCAAAAGAGATTGAATCCCCAACCTATGCATGTGTAACGTTGGGAAAATTAACTCATAAAAATGTGGAAATTAATGATTTCTTAATATTTTAAATGTGAAGGAAATCCAAAGAAAATTAAATATTTAGTTATACACTCAACAAAACACATATGAGATCTATGTGCCAAAGATTACAAAATGCCAGTTAAAAGAAAACAGAACAAATCTATATAAATGGAGAGGCATACCATGTTCATGGACTAAGACACATCATACTAAATTCTCCCCTGGGAGATCTATAGGTTGATGCAATTCCTATCACAATCCTAGCCAGCAAAGTGTTTTTGAAGAGAAAGATAAGCTTATTCTAAAGTTTATGGGCTAGGCAGAGGCCCTAGAAGAGTTGAAACAATTTCAGTGAAGAAGAACAAAGTGAAAAAAATCTTTATACTTGATATCAAGCCTTACTGTATAGCAATTGCAATCAAGACCATGTGGCACTAGTGCAGGGATAGAGGCACAGATCAATGAAGTGGTACCACACAAATATGCTCAACTGACTTTTTACAAATGTGCAGAAATGATTCAAAAGAGGAAGGAGAGCCTTTTTTGACAAATGGTGCTGGAGCAACTGGGCACCCATAGACAACAATAAAAGGGAAGCTTGATCTAACCTCACACCTTAAAGTGTATGGGAAAGGGATAAAAATACAAGCTACAGACCAGGAGAAAATATTAGCAATCCATATTTCCAAGGAAGCACTGGTAGCTATAATACACAAGGAACTCTCAACACTCCACTGTGGAGAAACCAATCCAATTAGAAAATGGGCTAAAAGTCAGGAATACACAGAGATGGCAAACATGCACAGATCATTAGTTAGCAGGGAAATACACATTCAGACCACAATCCACCATCCACCTATCAACATGGCTAATATAAAATAGTCTAAACACTAAATATTGGTGCAGATGAGGAGAAACTGAGTCCCACATACATTGCTGAGGGTGAGATACAGTGCACAGCCATTCCAAGGAACAGTCTGACGTTTTCTAAGAAAACTACCATGCAATCACTATGTGAGCCAGTTATTGTACTCTTAGGTGTTGACCCCAGAGAAAACTTACCTTTACTCAAAAACCTAAGAAAAATCTTCCTATCAGCTTTATCCATAGGAGTTCAAAACTGGAAAGTCAGGTGTTCAACAAGTTTTGTTAAAACATGTCCTTCAGTGAGTGAAAGCTTAAACAAAGTGTGGTGCATGTGTATCGTGAGATGCTATTTAACAGTAAAAAGGAATCGACTACTGTACGTACAGGCAGCAACCTGGAAGAATCTCGGGGGATCACGTGGATTCCGCCCTGCATATACACAGGTTCTGTGGGCCCAAACCAACCACGCATCAATGACCACTGGGAAAAAACGTCATCTGTACCGAACAGGTGCAGACTTTACCTCATCATTAGTCCCCAAAGAAGGCAGTGTTATTTACGCAGTGACTACACTGTGTTAGGAATGGCAAGTCACAGGGCTGGGTTAGAGTGCCTGGAGGATGCGCGCGGGCGCCACAGCACTGTGCCACCTCAGCAATCAGGCTGGAGCATCCTGGGGCTTCGGTGTCTCCTGGGGCACTGGGACCAATCTGCTGTGAATACTGAGAAACAACTGTATGTGACAGTGGTGGGGGGAGGGGACAATCCCCAAAGGTTACATGCTGCTTGGTTGCATTTACGTGACATTCTGAAATGACAGAGGATAGAGAACAGATTGGTGGTTTGCAGGAGTTAGGGACACGGGGTTGGGTTGG
This sequence comes from Tamias sibiricus, assembly GCA_025594165.1. Lineage (NCBI taxonomy): Eukaryota > Metazoa > Chordata > Mammalia > Rodentia > Sciuridae > Tamias > Tamias sibiricus. The sequence continues at coordinate 9,246,287 of CM046662.1, read as the reverse complement.
GAGGGCAGAGGCCTTGAAGGACAACTCCGAGCCTCTTGTGCCCTTGGAATTCTGTATCTTGATGGTAGCGATGGGCACAAGAACCTGTACACCTGACAAAATTGTTCAAAATTAAACACACACACAAGTAAAGCTGGGCTGGTCAGAATACACTGATAGATGACGTCAGTGTCCTGCTTGTGATATCGTCCTCAAGTGATGCAAGACATTCCCCCTAGGGAAACTGGGTCAAGGGTGCTCAGACATCTGTGTTATTTCCTAGAACTTCAGGTGAATCTACAATGGTCTGCACATAATTTTCAATTAAAACTAGCTTTGACTAGGTTTTACATTTTAAAAGTTGCATTTTAATAAAACTTGGAAATATAGAAGAAAAGTGATCAGGACAAAAACTCACACTAAACTATAACGCATTTACTACCAGTTTTTTGTTCTCTGTATTTATATGAGTAAAAAAAGGTGAGGAAAGGGGCTCAGGGTGGTGGGAAGGTGGGGCGGGCCTGTCCCCTACCTTCTGTGACATCAGAACTCATGCTTGAGAGATGCCTGGTGACCGGAGGTGGGGGAGGGGCGCCCACCCGCCTGTCCCAGGCCCACCCAGACAGCCTGAGCAGAGGACATGGAAACCCAAAAGGTGGGGGGACAGGCAGCTGCCGGGCCACTGGAGGCGAGAAGGAGCAGCCACTATGAGGACAAGAAGCAGGTGAGTGGGCCGGGGCACGGGTCTTCCTCCTGTCTGCACGCCTTCGGCCAGACCCCACGGCCGCAAGAGGAATGGCCCTCACCCACCCCACCCTGCACCCCGACCAGGGGAGCCCTCAGAGGGGCCTAGGTGCGTCTTCCCCCAGCCTCATCAGCACCCTCTTCCCAATCCTCAGTGGCCGCTGCAGCAGGCACGGGGTGCCAGCAGGGCCAGGTGTCTGTCTCGTGGCCTAGACTGGTCCCAGGGTTCCTAGAAGGGCAGCCGCTGCACCGTGAATGAGCCACGGCGCTGAGTAGAACAATACCCCGACCAAAGGGCTCCTGGAGACTGCTCCCAGGGCTGGAACCCAAACTCCCCGGGTTGGGTCGGAATGGAAGAGCAGCTGCCGGGCACAGCCTGGGGCTCCTCCCCGTCTCCCCTGACCTCGGCACTCCTGAGAGGCCCAGGGCACCTGCCTCATTCACAGGTGGGTGAAAGGAGGATCGGGGAGACCCAAAGGCCATGCAGCTGGACATGTCAGCACTTGAGACCCTGAGCAAGAGGGGCCCTGCCCTGCATGGCCTGCCAGGGGGAGGGTGGAAGGGGTGTAGAGGAGGCTGGGAAGGTGGGCTGTGCTGGCACCAGGGAGGGCTGGGGTCTCACTCTGAGATAAGAGGCCACTGAAGGTTCTGAGCAGAGCAGAGGATGACCGGCCTTCATGCTGTCAAGAGATTGTTCCTCATTCACTGTCCATGCTCCAAATGCCTCCTATATGCTGGACCCGCAGCCGCTGATGGACGTGTTGGCTGGCTCCCAGCACACTGCAGCTTCTCCTGAAGAGTGTCCCACAAGTGCCAAGCCCCAGGAAGTGCCTTTTAGGAAATTCACAAACAGTTCTGCAGCCTGGGAATCGCTATATCCCCTCCCCCCTTCTTGGAGATTTACATGGTCATTCCCATCAGGAAGACCCCAAGAAGCCCAACAGGGAAGAAATCCACTAACTGCTGCTTCCCAGACCACTGCCCAAGCCAATTCCCCCACAGAGGCCCTCTTATCTAATAGGAAGACCATGAGCATATATTTATATTTTGAACTCCAGTTTTACAGATGAAAAAACAGGCTTAAAGAGAAGAAATGTTTCGGCTCAGGCCCCAAGAGAGCACAAGGAAAACAGCTATAGATACATTCTGGTCCCCATGGGGTCCTGCTTTTCCCTCCTGCTCGCACCAAATAGAACCTAGCAGAAACAAAGCATGCTGGGAAAGAAATCAACCTGGAAGGCATTCTAATAGAGGAGTGGGGGGACAGGGAGAAGAGACCCAGATCTCCAGACCACACCAGTCTGCTACAGGGTGGGGTAGCTCTCAGTGTCTTCTATGCAGAGCCCAAGGAGAGGAAAATCACACCCATTTTCAGTAGGTCGACTTTGGTGCTGGGTGCACACATCTAGCTACCGCCGTCCAAATCAAGCTGCAGAACATTCCCAGCACTCCCGAGGCACCTCAGTCCCCCTCACACCCCAAACTAGGATTCTGAATTCTGTCATCATAGACAAGTTGTGTATGGTCTTCATTTTGTCATGCAAATGAATCTAGAACATGATCCTCTTTACACCTGGTTTCCTTCATCCATGGGAGGGGGGTCCTAAAATCCATGCCCCATGGATGCCAGGGGACCACTGTACCTAAAAGGGCTAATGTATCATGAGCAAATGGAGTCGACTGAAGGAAGTCAAGGTTGGTTCAATATTCAAAAGTCAAGTGATGCAATTTACCGCAGTAAGGGAACCCTTACAGAATCTCTCAAATTTGTTTTGGCTATCCTACATCCTTTGGACTTTGAATACTTTTAGAGTGGATAAGAACCACTTTCCTAATTCAGTGCTTGTTTGTGTTAAAGTTTTCAGAGGACTGGGGATGGAAGGGAGCCCTCCCTGATACAAGACCACAATGAAGAACCAACTGAACACTTGATGGCGAAGGCTTCCACTTTCTTCCTCTTCCCCTCGTTCCACACAGGGAACAAGATGAAGATGTTTAGCTTCTCTGTGGCTACTTAATTTTTTTTTTTTTTTTTTTTTTTTTTTTGGTGGTTCTAGTCAAGGAGGGAAAATGTTAACAACCCTTTGAAAGGCTAGAAGGAAAACTTTCTTCATAGTTCAATTTTCCATCTGCAAAATCCTGAACTCTCCAAGAAGAAAACTATTTGAAGTCACAAGCTACAAACTCAATTCAATTTCTGTAGGTGAACAACAATTGGAAAGTTAACTTTTCAAGATTTTATTTATAAGAGCATCAGAAACCATGAAATACTTGGAAAAGATGTACGAGGCCTCTATACTCGAAGACAACAAAACATTGTTAGGAGAAATTTAAGGAAATCCAGGAGGATGGGAGCTTCTAGCAGAGGAGGGCCGATGAGAACCATATGCAGCACTCTGCTAGTGACCGTCATCCTTACAACATCTGTCTTTAAAGTCCCTTCAGTGTTGGTGACAACCAAACAAGTTCTGCCACAGGTTTTTGGGAACAGAGTAAGTTGTGTTGCACATGGGCCAATGGAACAGTTGGAATCAGAACTTTTCTACTTGGAAATGACCTTTGGTCTGGGCCATTGGTAATTGCTAAATGATTAAGAAAAAAACATGTACTAGCAGCGATTATTCCCCCCCCCCCCCCGACCCCAACATTGTAATGCAAAGAACTGGCTGCTGGGTCTGCTTCTCAGAGACTCTTTTGATGTCTGGCTGTACTTGTCAGAAGATCTGGAGCTCCAAGTTTCAGTATAAAGATGGAGTGGAGTGCTCACAAGAAAGAAAACATGGCGGCCCTGAGAGTGTGTGCAAGAACCACCTGGAAAGGACGAGTCATTAGTGCTTGAACTGGTGTAATGGGAAGGCTTCACACGGACTCTCCCTGCATTCAAGTCATCCAGTCACAGAGGATTAAGAATCACACACATTTTTTGTTAACCTGAGTTGACCTAGAGTGCCATGGTTGCCGAGCAGTGTCCACTGGGGAATTCAGGCCCATGGCTCCTCACCTGCCTCGAGCTCTGCACTCAGATGCCCCCACAGGGGTCAGGGTCACATCAGGTAGGGCTGTTACCATGTGCACCCTTGGTGTGGAAGTCTCCGGGGTTGGACTGGAAATGTTATTAGTTGGCCCATCACAAAAACAGCTCCATCCCACTCAAACATATCCATCGCCTTTTACTGTATTTAAGTCTTTCCAGCCAATGGTCAAACACTCGTAGTATCTTTTCAGCCTGGGAGCCCCAGAGACCCAGCAGGAACCCCTTGTCTGCCATGGGTACAGAGAGCTCATCCAAGAGGTGCCCTTGCACTGCGTGGGCTGGTGTGTGTTGACAAGCGTTGAATCTCAACTTCGAAAAACGCTATCTTTAGTTGGCACTGATGGTGAACTGGATTTTTACCCTTATGGAAGTGATAATTCCATACTTGTAAAATGGTTGCTAATATTTATTTTAAAGGTGCTAGATTCAGTGCTATTAGAAAAGTGAAATGTTTATCTGTGTTCTACTTAGCACAGCACTGATTTTTCTTTCTTTTCAACAATCTGTACTTAATGTGAAATAACTGATGAAGGATACTGTAACTATTTGACCTAAGGATTTTGTCTGCAACCTTATAACACTGAGCCATTAAAATGTTCATTATTCTGGGCTGTCATTTAAAATTAAAACAAAACCCTAAAAAAAAAAAAAAAATCTAATGGCAAGACATACCATGTTCATGAATTGCAAGATAAACTATTTTAAGAATTCGTGCTTACCAAATCTACAGATTCAATGTAGTATCAATCAAAATCCCAAAAGTTTTTAAAATAGAAATTGGAAAAGATGACTCTAAAATGTATACAAGGGCTGGGGTTGTAGCTCAGCGGTAGAGCGCTTGCCTAATGCGGGCATGGCCCAGGTTTGATCCTCAGCACCACATAAGAATAAAGGCATTGTACACAACTAAAACAAACAAACAAACAAATAAATAAATAAATAAATGTATACAAAATTGTAAAGGATGTAGAATAACCAAAAATTGTTTAAAACCAAGCCATAAAATTTACAGTATCTGATTTCAAATCTTACTATAAATCAACAGCTTTATCTAGATAGTGTGTATTACATAAGATGAGATATACAATACCCATAAGTCAAAGGCATTTTTGTACATCAGCAACAAAGCCTCGGAAAGGGAAATGATGAAAACTACCCCATTTACAATAGCATCAAAAAATAAAATAAAATACATGGGAAATCAACTTAGTGAAAGACCTCTATAACGAAAACTATAGAACACTAAAGAAAGAAATTATAGAAGAACTCAGAAGATGGAAAGACCTACCTTGCTCTTGGATAAGTAGAATTAATATTGTCAAAATGTCCATACTACCAAAAGCATTATACAGATTTAATGCAATTCCAATCAAAATCCCAATGATATTCTTCAAAGAAATAGAAAAAGCAGTCATGAAATTCATCTGGAAAAATAAGACATCCAGAATAGCCAAAGCAATCCTGAGCAAGAAAAGTGAAGCAGGTGGCATCACCATACCAGACTTTAAATTATACTATAGAGCAATAGTAACAAAAACAGCATGGTATTGGCACCAAAACAGACTGGTGGACCAATGGTACAGAATTGAGGACACAGAGATTAATACATATAATTTCAGCTATCTTATATTAGACAAAGTCACCAAAAATGTACAGTGGAGAAAAGATAGCCTCTTCAACAAATGGTGCTGGGAAAACTGGAAATCCATATGCAACAAATTGAAATTAAACCCTTATCTCTCACCATGCACAAAACTCAATTCAAAGTGGATCAAGGACCTAAGAATTAGACCAGAGACAATGCACCTAATAGAAGAAAAAGTAAGCTCGGATTAGGCCCCAAGTTCCTTAATAAGAATCCTGTAGCATAAGAATTAATACCAAGAATTAATGAATGGGATAGATTTAAACTAAAAAGCTTCTTCTCAGCAAAAGAAACAATCAGTGAGGTGAACAGAGAGCCAACTAATTGGGAACAAATATTTAATACATGCACATCAGATAGAGCACTAATTTCTAGAATATATAAAGAACTCAAAAAACTTAACACCAACAAAACAAATAACCCAATCAATAAATGGGCTAAGGAATTGAAAAGACACTTCCCAGAAGAAGATACACAATTAATCAACAAATACATGAAAAAATGCTCAATATCGCTGGCAATTAGAGAAACGCAAATCAAAACTACTCTAAGATTTCATTTCACTCCAGTCAGAATGGCAGCTATCAAGAACACAAACAACAATAAATGTTGGAGAGGATGTGGGGAAAAAGGCACACTCATACATTGCTGGTGGGACTGCAAAATGGTGCAACCGCTATGGAAAGCAGTATGGAGATTTCTTGGAAAACTGGGAATGGAACCACCCTATGACCCAGCCATCCCACTCCTGGGTCTATTCCCAAAGGACTTAAAAACAGTGACACAGCCACTTCAATGTTTATAGCAGCACAATTCTCGATAGCTAGGTTGTGGAACCAACCTAGATGTCCCTCAGTAGATGAATGGATAAAGAAAATGTGGTATATATACAAAATGGAATTTTATTCAGCAATAAAAGAGAATAAAATAATGGCATTTGCAGGTAAATGGATGAAGTTGGAGAATATAATGCTAAGTGAAATTAGTCAATCTCAAAAATCCAAATACCGAATGTTTTCTCTGATATAAGGAGGCTAGTTCACAGTATTGTTGAATGGGGGTACATAGGAGGATTAGAGGAACACTAGAATGGTCAAAGGGAAGGGAGGGGAAGGGAGGGAGGGGGGGGGAGGGAGGGGAGTGTTGCTGCCTGGAGCGATTGCTGCTTGGAGCAACGACGCTGCGGGAGAAAACTCGGAGGCAGGATGGAAATGAAAAAGTTCTTTTATTCTTCTCTCTTCTAACTTCTCTCTCCAGCTCCAGCAACTTCTCGAACTCCAACCACAACTCCAACCACCATCACACTCTAACTCTAACTCACCAACACAGCCACTAACCCTCACCTGGTTAAATACATTTTGCTTTAACAAGGACAAGTGTTTACAGCTTGAGCTTACAGGTGCGTCACACAGTGTTCACGGGCATTAAAAGATTCTTTGATAAATGAATGAATATCAGGTGAAACTTGAACATCTTTTATGGCTCACAGCTAACCGCCATCTTAGCTATCTCCTCAATTAGGCTCTTACAGGGGAGAAAAAAAAGAAAAAAGAAAAGAAAAGGTGGTTGAATGAGATGGATATCATTATCCTAAATGCATGATCGAAGACCTGAATGGTACGAATATACTTTGTAAACAAACAGTTGTATGTAAAAAGATGCTATATATGTGCATTATGAATTGTAATACATACTACTATTGTAAATAAAAAAAGATGAGATATAAATCAATGGAACAGAATAGTGACAATGTAGTCCTTATGGAGAGAATTAAGTCCCTCAAATTCATATGTTGAAGCCTTAACTTCAAAGTGATTATATTTGTAGAAAGATTTTTTTTTTTTTTTTTTTTGTGGTACCAGGGATTGAACTCAGGGGCACTCGACCACTGGGTCACATCCCCAGCCCTTTTTTGGGATTTTTTAATTAGAGACGGGGTCTCACTGAGTTGCTAAGTGCCTCACCATTGCTGAGGCTGGCTTTGAACTCACAATCCTCCTGCCTCAGCCTCCCAAAGTGCTGGGATTACAGGCGTGCGCCACCACGCCCGGCTATGTAGAAAGATTTTTTAAGGGGTAATTAAGGAAAGGGACCTAATCCCATAGAACTGGTGTCATTATAAGAAGACATTTTTACCATTATTACCCAGAGCGGGAAATCCTGTGAATACACAATGAGAAGGTGACAGCAAGACGGCCAAGGAGAGAGGACGCCCAACCCTGCCAGCACTTGACCTGGGATTTGCAGCCTCCAGCGCTTGATGAGATGCACCTCTATTGCCTAAGCCACCGACTTGTGTTCTGTTATGGCAGGACCAGCAGATGCAGACTCATACTAATGTCAAGAAATGTGCATCAACGGAACAGAATAGAATTGAGAAAGGGGTGCACGTAACATATGGACAGGTTTTTGACAAAGATGCCAATGTAATGCCAGGAGGAAAAAATTGTCCTTTTAAAAAATAATAATATGGGGCTGGGGTTGTGGCTCAGTGGTAGAGCGCTCGCCTAGCACGTGCGTGGCCCAGGTTCGATCCTCAGCACCACATATAAATAAATGCATTGTGTACAACTGAAAGCAAATAAATAAATATTTAAAAATAATAATAATAATTCTAGAACAACTTGATATCTATATAAAAAGAAAATCTCAATCCCTATTTCACATTACATACAAAAATAAATTTAAAATAGATTAGATGCCTAAATGAAAAGCTAAAACAATAAAAAAAATATCTAGAAGAAAACAAGGGGAAATCATGACCTTGAAGTAGGCAAAGTGTTCTAGACTTCACACCAAAAGCATACCCACAAAAGGAAAACATTTGATGAATTGGACGCCACCAAAACTGAAACCTTTTGATCTAAAAAAGACACTGGTAAAAAAAATAAAAAGACAAACCACAGACTTGGAAAAAATATTCACAAGACAAATAGCTATCAAATGACTAATATCCAAAATACATAAAGGATTATTGCCGGAACACAAATAGTCCAATAAAAAAGAAATGGGCTGGAGACATCACAAAAAAAGATATATAAATTAGGAATCATTAATGTAAAAAAAAAAATAGATTGAGATATCTCTACACAGCAATAGAAAGCCTAACATTATGATTGGCAATACCAAGTGTTGACGTGGATACGGAGCAACTAGAACTCTCATGAATTGCTGGCAGGAATATAAAAACAGAAGACGCACCTACAAAACAGTTGAGTGGGTTCTTGTAAAACTAGGCATAAACTTACCACAATAGCCATGATTTCCATATCTGGATATTAACCCAAGAGAAATGAGAACATGTCCACACAAAAATGTGTACCCGCATGGTCCTCGCACTTTTACTCATGATAGCCCCACACCAGAAGCCACCAACGGCCCATCAACTGGTGGAGAGGTTACTTGTGCTATGTTCCTATCACATAAATATTAACCAATAAAACAGAACACACGAAAACATGAAGCTTCTCAGAAACACGGTGAGCAAGAGAAAACTAAACACTAAGGCATACATACACCTTGCGATTCCATTTCTACGAAGTTACAGAACCAGGCAAAAATGACCAACCGGTGGCAGGAAGCACAATAGTGGCTCCCTCCAGCACAGTCAGGGTAAGGAGGGAGCAGAGGGACCTTCCTAAGATGACGGGCGTGTTTCAGATCCTTGGGGTGTGGTAGTCCACAGGCACAGACATTCGTCAAAACTCATCTAACTATACATTGAAAACCGTGTGTACATTTCACTGTCTATAAATCATACTGCAATAAAGTTTATTCCTTATTTTTTCTTTGTGGTCCTGGGGACTGAAACCAGGGGTGCTCAACCACTGAGCTATATCCCCCAGCCTTTTTTATTTTTTGTTTTGAGGCAGGGTCTCAGTAAAGTCGCCAAGGTTGGCCACAGACTCGTGATCCTCCTGCCTCAGCTTCAAAGTGGCTGGGATTACAGGCATGCACGGGGTGCCCGGCTCGAGTTGATTTCTTTTAAAGATCAATTAAAATAAATAATTCGAAAGGGACCCAAGGAGAGAGAGCAGAGGTAGGCCTTCCCTATTGGCAAGCTTCTGCGGTGTTCGGGGGTTTGCAGTAAGCGTGCGTGACGCGGATAACCAGAAATAAACTTGAGTTCTAGACATTATCTCATAGTGTCCCCCCATGCCTGGCCCTCTGCCCGCAGGAGTCACCTTCCTGTCCCCTCCCTCCTCCTCCTCTCGCCCTCAGACGCTGCTGGCCTTGCTGGTCTTGGTGCTGTACCTGACCACGGGACTCTCAGGTGAGCCTTTCTGGAACCTGGAAAAGGAGGGGCAGGTGGGGTTTTCTGGGTGAATGTCTGCAGAGGCGCCTCATCCGCCTTTTCCCACCTTCCCCTCCCCTGGGGAGACTGATTGTGTTCATGTCACTACCTCTCACCTGCCCCCAGTAAGAGGTGGCATTTGTGCCTGTAACAGGAAGAAGTTGGGAGGTGTCCAAGAGGATCAGGGACTGTAACCACCCCCAGCATCCTGTGGCTCCCCAGGTAACAGCTTTAGGAATGTAGGAGGGGACTAGTGAGGTGCGGGAACCCAGGAAGTCTGGGGGGGGGCGGTGTTGTGAGCGAGCCAGGTTGGGAGGGGTAAGCCCGAGCTGGCCAGGGGGAGCAGGTCGGGAGGGGTGCTCCAGGCACGCGGAACAGCGTGAGCCAGGCCCCAGGGAACTTGGTGAAACCAGAAACCCAGGTGAGAGACCTCCAGGCACAAACTCTGGTGCCTTTCAGGGGTTCTACTACCACCCCAGCGACCCTGCCGCGGAGCCAATAAAGGTCCTCAGGAACTGGGTGAAGAAGAATTTGCATGTTCTCTTGGAGAAGCTGGAGGAAGAAGTGCGGGAGCTGGAGCAGCTGGTGCTGGACCTGGAGTCCTGGCTGGACGCCGTCCTAGGAGAGTCACACCCACATCCGGAGGAGCCCTGCTCCACCCTGTGAGGCCCTGGCCCTGGGGATGGGCGCAGGCTGGAGGAGAGGCGGGAGGCGGCTGGACTCTGAGGCGGGGTCAAGGCAACACGAAAATAAACTGGTTGGGAAGCCAGGTCGCTGTCCGTGTCACCAATGCTGATAGAAGCAGCCTCAGGGGGACACCAGGGCCTGCTGGGGTGTCTTCCCTGGCCCCAGGACTGTGGCCTGCTGGGACCAACTTGGGCTTCAAAGCCAGGCCTGGCTCCAAGTCACCACCACTTCCTTGACATAATGCATGAACTTCTTAACCTCCCTGAGACTCTGTTTCCTTATTTGCAAAACTTTGCCTGGCAGGGTGGCAGAGGACATCCGTGGTGTGCACAGAGGGCGGCCCGGAGCCCCACAGACTGTCCTCTCATCCTGCCCCTTCCCCGGATGCAGCAGGAGGCTCTGCCTGGGAGTGCGATGTCCCTGGTGCTCCACCTCTGACTGCACGGAACCCCAGTGCAGGGCAGTCGGGCGACAGCTCTTCGGGGTCACTCCTAGCCCAGCAATCTGCTCCAGGGAAAGTGCCCCCCACCCTTCCTGCTCGTGTGTGAGCTCCATTCGTATAGGGTTTTGTTTTGTTTTGTTTCTTTTGGTACCAGGGATTAAACCCAAGGGTGCTTAACCACTGAGCCACATCCCCAGCCCTTTTCTATATTTTATTTAGAGACAGGGCCAAGCTGAGTTTCTTAGGGCCTCGCTAAGTTGCTGAGGCTGGCTTTGAACTCGCGGTCCTCCTGAGCCACCGCACCCAGCTATATAAGGTTATTCACCCAAGCTTGGTTTACAATGGCATAAAAAGTAAAAGCAACAAATGATCTCAGTAGGGTGCTGGTTAAAGCAATTAGGACAAACCAGATAATGAGCTCTCCTAAGAAGAGAGTGAGGAAGCTTCCTGCCATGTCTAATGCTGGTGTCCCTTAAAACTCACCTGTTGGAACCTACTGCCAATGTGACGTGACTCAGAGGTGGGGCCTTCGTCAGCAGGCCACCCTCGTGCCTGAGGGAGCCTGGCTGGTCCTGCAGCCAGGCAGGGACACCGTGGGAGGCCATCGTCTGTGAAGACCAGGCCCTCAGCAGACCTAGAATCTGCCAGTTCCTTGATCTTGGACTCCCAGCCTCCCAAACGGATAGTAACACATTTCTCCAGTCTGTGAAACGCCCCGACTACAGGACTCGATCATGGCAGCCCAAATAAAGTGTGGCTCTGTCCACCGAGATGGAAAAGCCTGCAAGTTGTGTTATTAAATAAAACAACCAAGGTGCAAAAAGCAGGTGATGAGGGGGACAGCTGTTGGGGACAATGATGACATCTTTGGCTATTCGCAAAAAGTCTAGAAGGACACAAAATGGGTATTTTGCTTACAAATGAGGACTAGAATATAAGTGCATGGCAAAAATAACAGGATAGCAATGAAAAACAATCATGAGTGACAGTGTTTTTAAATAGTACCAAGAGAAAACCCGTCCCTTTCAGTTAATGCACATGATTAAACAGCGATCTTTCCTGTCCAGGATTTTTCCTTTGTTCCCTCACCTCCAGGAAACTTAAGAGCTTAGTTGTTCGTTATGGGAATTATGTCAGCTTCGCCGTTTTGGGTTGTTTACTGTCCTCTTTCTATGATTTTTTTTTTGTTTCCTGTTTTAATGGAGTTATTATGCATGTGCCAATTATTAAAACTACTGAACTCTGGGAAACCACGAGGGTTCCAATTAAACTAATCTCAGAAGCTATCTGCCTTGCAGGGAATGGCACAGAGAGACCTCTTTGCCCAGAGGAATTAATCAATTGCCATTTGGGGTGGAAAAAGTCATACAAATCATGATCATAATTTTTCCACTTTGAATATTTGGCAAGGGTGGGAACCGAGTCTGTGTTTTCTCATTTGCACCTCTTCAGTAAGAGTTCTGTGGGAAGAAATTGGCATTTGCTTGCATTTACAATCACATTCTATCACACCTGGTCCCAGTGGTTATACTGTATCAAGACCATGAATAGGTACTCAGAAGGTTCTCAGGCATAATTTTAGATATATATCTATATATATATAGATACATATATAGATATATGGTCAGGTATATATATATATTTGTACAGGAGATTGAATCCAGGGGTGCACTTAACTACTGAGCCACATCCCCAGCCCTTTCTATTTTTTATTTTGAAACAGGGTCGAAGTTGCTCAGGACGTCAAATTACGATCCTCCTGCCTCAGCCTTCTGAGTCACTGGGACTATAGGCAGGTGCCTCTACCAGGTGACTCATCACAATTTTACCCTAACATACACTTTAGACACTAGTCCCATCTAAATCTAAATTTTACTGTACTTGTAATACATATGCTTCTGTCATACTTACAAATTGTATCACATATATTTCTATATTTTATGTTATACAGATTGAGTGTCCCTAATCCCAAAATCCAAAACCTCAAATGTTCCAGAATCTGAAGTGTTTGAGCACTGATATGCGGCCTCCAGGGGAGAATTCCACACCTAACCTCAGGGCGTGGCAGTCAAACACGTTGTATAGAATCACCTTCCGGCTACACGCATTCGCTTGGCTTGTCGCTGACTGCAGCGATAGCCGCCTGCAGCAACAAAACCACGGGAATAAGTTCAGAGGCAGACTGGAAACAAACAGGCTCTTTATTCTGCTAGCTTCTCTCTGCGGCTCCAAGAACAACTCCTACCCGCAAACCACACTCCTCTAACCACCACAAAATGGCACCTACCCAATCCGCAATGTCCCGGGCCAAGTCTCGCGAGATCATGGAAGGTGGTGATGCTTGAACATCTTTATGGCTCACAGCTAACCGCAATCTTAGCTATCTCCCCATTTAGGGCTCCTACATTCGCTCATGTGTAAGATGATGCAAGATGTTCAGAGGTTAAATGATCCACTGATGTGGATTAACTGCAGGCAGGTAGGGTATGGCTGGAGAGGTAGGTCACTGGGTGAGCCTTTGGGGTTCACGCCTGTCATCTTTGGTGAGTGCATGACTATGTCCTGGTTGCCTGTCCTGAGAGTCTTTCCTCCACCGTGCCCTTCCTCCATGACGTGCGGCCCCACCTGGGCCCAGAGCAATGGAGTCAGCCAACTATGGACTGAATCTCTGAAACTGTGGGCCAAAATAAGCTTTTCCTCCTCTATGTTATTCAGGTCAGGTATATTGATCACAATGACATGAAAGCTGGCTGAAACAATCACCAAGGTGTCTCATTTCAAAATATTCGGAAATTCAAAACAATCCAAGATCCCAAACCCTTATGGTCCCAAGCATTTCAGATAAGGGATATTCAATGTATGTATGAAATGTAGTTATATATATTTATATATGTAAAATACATACTATATAAATAATATGTATTTATGGATAAAATACATATATAAATAAAATATGTGTATTTATAAATATATGTATACACACACACACACATGTATATATCTAGGAATGCTTTTTTTCAAAAAGGCAAGAGAGCCCAGATCCTTGAGGAATTAAAGTCCCACTGTGAACCCAGAGCCTGTGAGCGGAGGCGCTAACTTCCGACACGGACCCAGGCTCCCCTGCACACACAGGGCCCAATAGGGACACCCAAAGGTGTCCACAGGTGTGGGCTCCAGTGGACACCTCTGTCGTGTTGGCTGTGGGCCCCTAAAGACCAGCAAGCCACTGAGGGTAACTCAGGCAAGGGAGTTATATGACACAGACAGGGAGCCAGAATCTCCCTGGCATCCAGGAGCAGACCACGCCCGTGACCACGGAGCTTGGAAAATGAGGGTTTTCAAGAATTCAAGTTGGCACCAGGGCTCCAGCAGCAGGAGCTCCAGGAGCGTCCCTCCGGCACGACACCTCTACCTCGGCATGGCCACTCTAGTGTCAGCCCCCGGTGTCCCTTCTCATGCTTTCAACCTTCTATCTGCTCCTCTGCTTCCTCATAACTCTGATTTGCTCATAGCCCCAGGCAGCCACTTCCATTGTAGTTAGCTTTTTCACTGTGACCAAAACACCTGACAAGAACAACTTAAAGGAGGAAAAGCTCACTTGGGGCTCATGGTTTCAGAGGTCGCAGTCCACCGACAGATGATTCCATTGCTCTGGGCCCAAAGTGAGAGCAGAGGAAAGCTGCTCCTCTCTTGGCAGCAAAGAAGTGGCAGGGGTGGGGGACTGCAGGAAAAACAGTCCTTCCAGGGCACGTTCCCTGTGACACACACCCTCCATGCACCTACCTATAGTTACCACCCTGTGTTCAAATGAGGATGGGCCAATTAGGTTACAGTTCTCATAATCTAATCACTTTACCTCTGACTATTATTTCATTAACAGGTGCTTTGGGGGTACGCCTCATATCCAAATCATAACACTCTGCTCCTGGTTCCCAAAAGCTCATGTCCATCTCACAGTACAAAATACATTTAGTTCCTCTCCAAGAGTCAATAGTCTTAAGAGTTTTAGCATTGTCCAAAAGTCCAGTCCAAGTCCAAAGTCTCCACTGAGACCCAAGGCAAACACCTGTGAGCCCCTGTAAAACTCAAAAGCAAGGTACATACATCCGACCTACAATGGCACCGAGTGAACCCCCCATTCCCAAAGAAGAAATAGCAGCATGAAAGAAGGAATGGGGCCAAAGCAAAATAGAAACCCAGGCGGGCAAATAGTTCTGGTAACTCCGCATACAGCATCTAGGACACATGGTGGAGAGCTATTTCCACAGGGCTTGGGCAGCCCTGCCGCTCACATGGCCTCTCTTTTAGCATCGCTCTCTCCACAGCCAGTAGCTTTTCTTGGCAGGCAGTCCACATTACTGGCATCTCTTAATTCCTGGAGTACTCCTTCCAGTGTTGGCTTCACTGTACAGGTTCATGTGTTGCTTCCTCAGAAGCAACCCACAGTGTCTCTGATCCTGCTATACCTTGCCTGGCTTCCCAGGCCTTCCTTTGAAATCTTGGTGGGCATCTCCATGACCCCTTAACTTTAGTATTCTGCATTCCTGCAGAACCAGCAGCACATGAATGATACTAGGTCTGCTTCCAGCTCACACCATAGCAAAGCTCCCAGAGACTGTGGCAGCAGTGGCGTCTCAGTGTGCCTGAGTATCTCAGCATAATGAAACAACTTCCTTAGCCTCCCCTCCCCCATTCAAGCAGGATACCCACCATGACTCAAAGAAATTTTTACTTTTACACCCTTGAGCTTATGATGAGTGTGGTCTTGCCAAGTGCTGAGATGCCCTCAAGCCAAGTTTACTAGTGTCTTTGTGTAAAGTACTTAGCATCTCTTTAGTGACTATAATCTCTTCAACAACAACACTTCCTCAGCTCCAGTTTTACATTCACTTTTCTAGCCAAATTGCAAGTTTTTAAAAATCTTTCTGCTCCTGATTATCACAGGAAACTTGGCTAAAAACTGCCAGCAATATCTATACCATCTCTCGAGTGTTGTGCTGCCCTGAAATCTCCTTCACCAGATTAAAGAGTCTGCTGCCTTTAAAATTCAGCCTCATGCAAAGTCTCAGGTCATGGACACAATGCAGACAATTTTTCTTTGCCATAATATAACAGGATCAGCCTCTAGATCAGTTCCCAATGGAGTCTCCAATTCCCACTGGACTCTCACGAGCGCAGTCTGCATTCCTCGAGCACAGTCTGTATTCCTACTGGCATCCTGATCTTCAGAGCTCCCACCAGAACCACCTACTAAGCTCTACTTACAATATTCTAAGTATTTTCTCAAAATTCTTCCTGCCAACCAGCTCCAAAGACTGACAAACCACATGATCAGGTTTGTCCCAACAACAACCTCACTTTGACTGCCAAGTTCTGTTTTAGGTAGCTTTCTCATCACTGTGACCAATATACCCAACAAGAACAACTTAGAAGAAGAAAGGTGTATTGGGGTTCACAGTTGCAGACATCTTGGTCCATGGACAGAAGACTCCATTGGGGAGCAAAGAAGCAGGGGTGGGTGGAAGTGGGAAGGGGTTGCAGGTAAAGCAATGGAATATTCTTTCATTAACAGCAGTCTTCCGGTAAACCTCGTGTTGAGAATACTGACTCCCTTTCTCACACCTGCCAGTTCCTATGGACAGTGTGATTCTGTCTACATTTCCCAGGTCAAATTGCAGGACTAGGAGAGGATTTACACATCTCATTGACTGGAGCTCCCTCTGCCAAGCCAGGGTCTATAGACCCTTGCATGCCTTTCAGATGGCCTTGGAGTGACCACCCTTCATCCCTTCAGCTGTGGCATGAGGGAGAGGCCCTCCATATCCATGGAACCCATGGTCCAGGGATAAAGATGCCCAAGAAAATAAATTGCCTCTGAGCCAGGCGCGGTGGCGCACGCCTGTAATCCCAGCACTTGGGAGGCTGAGGCAGGAGGATCGCGAGTTCAAAGCCAGCCTCAGTAATGGCGAGGCACTTAGCAACTCAGGGAGACCCTGTCTCTAATAAAATACAAAAAAAGGGCTGGGGATGAAGCCCAGTGGTCGAGTGACCCTGAGTTCAATCCCTGGTACCAAAAAAAAAAAAGAAAGAAAGTGCCTCTGTACTGAACATGTGCAGAGCGTCTCATGTCATTGTTCCCTAAGCGGGAGAGTGTGATAACTAATGGCATGCGTTTGCTTTGTGGTAGGTCTCGTGAGTCACCTAGAGATGATCTAAAGCATATGGAGATGTGCAAGGGTTATGTGCGAACACCGTACCATTTAGTACAGGGACCCGAGCAGCCTCGGGTTGGAGAATCTCCATCCGGAGTCTCCTGTGGTCCTGAGGGATGGCTGTCCTCTAGAAAGGAGCTAAGGCCGAGAAGCAGCAGCCCAGGGCCATTCCCCTTCCGGGAGCTCTGGACTGTGCTATGACAACCTGACCTGCTAGTTGAGGTGGACGGGAACATGGCAGTGAATGACAACAGGCCATATACCTTGAGCCCCAAGAGTCACCGCCAGAGTAGCCATCTTGCATGAGGAAGGTGGGAGCCTGGGTAGATTCCGACCACGGCAAAGGAAGACAGCTGAAAGGAGCTGGTGAGGATGAGGCAGAAGGAGCTGGGCCACCAAGGCCACCGTAGGCGAGTGGATCGGCCTGGCTCAAAAATCCAATGTTAGGCCCTCATAATTAGAGGCTATCTCACTCTCTGTTCTCCAACCCTAGGTGTGATAAGCATCAATTACACATTTATGAAGAAGCACAGGATGACCTCTTACAACCTCAAGGTCTGCTACAGTTGGAAGGCTACCAACGTGTTGCCCAGGAGACCTGTTAAGGAACTCGGCTTCATGAGGTCTCAGTAGCTGTACCTCAGGGCAAAGGGAGGGGCCTTCCGAGGAAGCCCCCACCATTCACATCTCCTCCCACTCCACCGAGAAGGCTGACGGCCACACCAGGGCCAGCCACGGGTGAACAAGATCACAGGCTCGTGAGAGAAACTTCAAGTGGAAAAGTCAGGACAAGGTCATTTCTGAGTTTGGCAAAACCGGAAGGCCACGTAGCCCAGCCTCTGCTGCTCCAGCTGAGGAGTAGAGGCCGGAGGCCAGGTGGTAGCTACAAAAACACAGAGGCGCAGAGTTTGCAAGCGTGATGACCAGGACGGGCCAAGAGAGGGGACAGAGGGAGACGTGTCCACACAGCCCTTGGCCAGGCCTCAGGACTTGCTCTCTTTTCAGCAGAGAAGAAGCTGAGCCATGATTTCTGGTCCCAACCAGGGAGTCCACGAGGGGACCAGGGAAGGGGCCGGCTGGGTCTTGTGAAGGCGAAAGTGGTCAGCAGGACACGGCCTCACCGCTCAGTTATCCGTGCCTCCCTCCTTTGTTCCAGGAAACTGGAGCATGAGGTCAGCATCGTGGATAATCGAAGAGCCTGGATTAGTTTGAATCGCTGGCATTGTCCCCAACTCTCTCTCACTAGGGATTCAGGGGGCAGCGTCCTCGGGCCCTGCACTGGGCTCCTGGTTCGCTCCACGTTTTTCTCTCGTTTGTTTCCTGGTTCTGGTCAGCTGCCTTTTTACTCCTTTGATTTGTATGATGAGGGGGAAAACACAATCATGTAGAGAACTCAGATTTTAAAAATAAAAATCTGACATTCTAAACACAAGCTGGGTGAGGGAGTGCGTTCACGTCTGAGGACCTGCTTTTCCCAAGCACGTAGGTTTGGGGGAAGAAATAATATGTTGCGGCAGATGGGGGGACGCTCCTGGGTGTCACTGCTGATGTAGGTGGCCGGGTGTTATTGCTGACTCCAGTTTAAGAGACAGAAACTGAGGGACAACTACAGCAGTGTTAACGCTTTCTTCTCAGTAAGTGGGATGCCAAGATTCAAAGCTGCCTGGCACCAAAGCCAGGTATGGTGGCGCCAGCACACCTGTGATCCCAGCAACTCGGGAGGCCGGGACAGGTGGATCACATATTTGAGGCCGGCCTGGGCAACTTTAGTGATACCCTGTTTCAAAATAAAAATAAAAAATGGCTGGAGCCGGGCACGTGGTGGCACACGCCTGTAATCCCAGCACTTGGGAGGCTGAGGCAGAGGATCGTGAGTTCAAAGCCAGCCTCAGCAATGGCAAGGCACTTAGCAACTCAGTGAGACCCTGTCTCTAATAAACTACAAAAAAGGGCTGGGGATGTGGCCCAGTGGTCAAGTGTCCCGAGTTCAATCCCCGGTTCCAAAAAAAAAAAAAAAAATGGCTGGAGATGTGGCTTCGAGATAGGGTGCTTGGCTAGCATGTGCAAAGCCCTGGGTTTTGTCCCCTATACTGCTAAATAAATCAACGTCCTCACTTGAGCAGTGTTCTTCATGCCCTCCCTTCAACCAAGCCCAGGCAAGATCATCTCTTTTCTCTCTTAAATACTTCTCACTGTATTGCTAAGTAATCATAAGTCAATTAAACTTAGAAGCACATCGATTTTCATGGCAGGCTACTACATGCAGAACACGTAGGTAGAGAAGCGGAGGGCACCCTGCCTGCCCACTGACAGCTTGTCTCTGCAAGGAAGCCAAAAACCAAAGATGGGGGAAATAAAAATATCTACACTGATTTATAAGCCACTGGATGCGGTGCCAAGGGCACCTAATGGGATACGAGCTAACTACCTCAATACTCACTGGCCTCAGAGTTCACAGAAGGGCTAAGGCCTGCAGTCGGCATTAGGCTCCACACCTGAGGGTCCAGCTACAGAACCTGGCCAGCCCAGAGCCACCGGGCAGCCAGGGAGCCAGAGAAAGGAATGACAGGAGGGCACAGGGAGGAGCCACTTTCAGGTACCAATGTGCAGCTCGGCCCGACCCGAAGGCTACATCTCAGGTCTCAGGAAAGACCTGGAGTCAGGCTTCCGGGGGGTCCGGAAAACAAGGACTTGAGAGGCACTGACTCTGCTCCCAGCCCGGGGAAGTCCACTTCCAGCCCACACGGCATGTTGTGGAAGATGCCAAATAAAATGTGGATTTAATTTGTTCCCTTAATCCACAAATTTGTTCAACAAAATTGTGAAATGCACTAAATCCAATTTGGTTCCAACCCGGCTGTCAGGAAGACAATTGGGGGTGATGAAGGACGGAGCCAAGGAAGAGCCTCCCTGGGGCTCCGGAAGCCCTTCTGTGGTGACATTTCCATAAGGAACCATCCTCGGCCCCAAGGCGGGGAAGACGGGAGACGGGAGCTTCATCCAGACGCTGAGGCCACCGAGCAGGGAGCTGCGCCCTCAGCACCCAGGGCCGGGGCTGCCGTGGGCTCTGACCTCAAAGTCTCAGTCCCCTCTGTCACCTGGGCTACCTCATCCATCCAGCAGCTGGGGGTATAAGAGGACCTGGCATTGAGGCCCAGTGCCGGGAACCTAACGGGTGCCTTGGCTCTGCTCGTCATTGTCATCATTGAGGGTGCTCCTGCTAGGGCAGTGTGCCACGTGGCACCTGCCGCGTGGGAGGGTTGGCCCAGAGGCCAGGTTCGTGTGTGAGAGGCGTGTCTCCACCGCCAGGCGACACAGGCCTCTGCGGGCAGTGTCAATGACAAACATCTCTGATGTTCCCGTCACGGTCCTGGACCAGAGCTTAGCCAGACAAGTGACCTCTGCCCTGCCCTGGTGCGTGGGCCACATTCGAGAACGTGCCTCTCCTTCCTGAGAGCAGGGCCACGTGCCTGTCAGGAGAGGGGACCCCAAGACCTGAAAGGAGAGGGCCTGGGGTTGAGCCAGCGCGGTCCCAGCCCTGCGTCCCCCCTCTTCCCCACTGTGCGACCTCAGGCCGCGCCCCCCTTGTGAGCCCCACTCAGCCCGCCCGCAGAGCAGGGACGTCCACACACCTCCCGGCCACTGAGGGCCCGAGTGACGAGGCCGTTCCCTGCGCTCGGGCTCCCTTCCAGGGGCCTCGCCAGCGTCGCCCTACGTCATCACCACGGCACACCCACTCGACAGCGCCCGGCAGTGCCCTCGTGTGCCCGTGCAGACCTGGACGCGGGGCCTACACGGCCGGGGCACCCACTTAGCAGCGGGGAGCCGGGACAGACTCAGACGGGGGACGCAGGGCCACGTGCTTGACCCCCACCCTGCGCTCCTTCCGGATTCAATGAGGTCACGCGCACTCGAGAGCTGTGCAAACTGCGACACGCTATATAAATGTCACTTGTTATGACTTCTCTCCCCCCGCGCTGGTCATTAGAGCCCCAGAGTCCTAATGAGTCCACCGTGCAGACATCTTCCTAGGCCCTGGACGGCCCGCGCCCACACTTCCTCCCAGTCCGCCTCGACTCCCAGGCTGCGCCCGAGGCCCGCCCACCCTCTGCGCACGCGCGGCAGCCTCTCCGGGGCGGGGCCGGTGCGGACCGGGGCTGGACAGCCGGAGGAGCGGGCAGAGGCTAAGAGGGCCAGCGGGGGCCTGCCCTGCACGTGGGCACCCTCCACTCTGATGACCAGGAGGGCGAGGGCCCTGCGGGACAGAAGGAACGTTCTGGAGCCTAGAATCAGCGTGGCCTCCATTCTCGTGGGGTCGCACTGTTGGGGGGCATCAGACAAATCTGGGTTCAGTGAGCCCTGGAGAAGAGACCAGCACCACGGGCACCGTTGGCATGGCAATGGAACCTCATGCCACACTGGCTGCCGGCAGGAGGAACTGGTAAGCACTGTCACAGAGTGAACCCCAGACAGAGCTCAGCAAGACGCCCGGTGGCTTCCTGGCTCCTGCTCCCTAAGACACACACCCCCACCCTTGGTTTCCCCTTTATATCGAAATAGGTGCTCCTTAGCAAGATCCAGAAAAAATAAATTCTGCATATTTCACATCTCTTTATTATATGCAAATTATACCTCGATGACATTAAAACAATAAAATTATAGACCAACTCCATCATCCAAAATTTTCACTCCTATTTACCCAAGATAAAAGCATCTGCTTCCCCCAAAAAAGTAACTTGTATAAAAATATCCTTTGGGCTAGGGTTGTGGCTCAGCAGTAGAGTGCTCGACTAGCATGCGTACGGCCCGGGTTCGATCCTCAGCACCACATAAAAGTAAATGCATTGTGTACAACTAAAGCAAATAAATAAATATTTTTTTAAAAAAATATATCCTTTGACACTTGATTCATAAGAACCAAATGGACTAAATAACTAAAACAAAGAGATTGTTAATTTGGATTTTTTTCTTCATGTTTGTTACTTACAATAGACACAAAAAGACCCAGAAAGGTTGAAAGTACAGAAATGGGAAAAATATATATATATAAACATTAAAAGTAAGTAGAAATAGATAATGATGACAATGCTGATGATACATATTTTTAAAAGCAGGTATATCTCTCCTAATACCAGATTAAATAGACATTAAAACAGAAGTATCAATATACATAAAGAATAGCAATTCAGCCGGGCACAGTGGCACACGCCTGTAATCCTAGCACTCGGGAGGCTGAGGCAGGAGGATCACGAGTTCAAAGCCAGCCTCAGCAATGGCGAGGCACTCAGCAACTCAATGAGAGCCTGTCTCTAATACAATAGAAAAAAAAAAAAAAAAGAATAGCAATTCATAATCATATAGGACTCAATTCAATAGGAATATGCAAGGATCCTAAATTAAAATGATGTTAAGAGTCTGACATCAATCACAGAGCTAAAAGGAGAAATAACCACACCCACGGTCAAACTGGAATGTTTTGAAACAAGTCTCACAATAACTGATAACACAAATAAATATGAAATGACTGAGGATGGAAAGGTGTAGTTGGCATGAAGGGACTTACCAGGCAAAGGTACCAGACATACGAGCAGGGAAAGAACTGAGTTGTCCATCATGGATGTGGGGGTCAACTACGCCACCGAATCAGGCTGTTTTCAAATGCAGAACACCCGTCCATCAAACGGCACCATCGAGAGAGTAAGAATGCAAACAGAACGGGAGAAGATGTTTGCCATAGAGGCATCTTACAAAGAGCTTGGACAGTAAACATGTAAAGAACATCTGTGAATCAACAAGAAACAGACATTCCCCCCCCCCAAAAAAATGGGCAAAAATTTGAAGAGGTGGATCATAAAAGGGCAGGAAGAACTGGCCCATTAGTTACTCAGGAAAGGCTAATAAAATCTACGAACTGCCACATACAAGGAGCATGTCTATGTTTTTAAACCGACAGCAAGTTTTGCAAGGACACAGAGCCCTGCAGCTGTCCTATACCTGTGTAGGAGTGTAAGTTGGGACAGTGAGCTAGCAAAGCTGGACAGACGTGCTTTATGACCTTCAAACTCCACTCCAAACGTATCCTCTCAGAAATGCAGCTACAGGGAGCCCTCTGCATCCATGAGTTCCACACATTCAACCAACTATGGCTGGAAGATATCATATTCATGATGGAGGTTGCCAAAGTACTTTTGGGTGAAATTGTACGAATTCCCGCCAGCAGTGCGTAAGAACTCGGTCCCAACCAACCCTCCCACCGGCATACGGAGCACGAGCACTTTCAGAGCCGTTCTCTGGCTTTATCTTCGCTTGATTCCATGCAACCCGCCAGCTACAAGGGATTCAGACCCAACTCTCTCTCTGCTCCCTGCCTCCCTGCTCCAGGCAGTGGTGGGGAGCGCTGTGCTGGGGGAGCCACAGCAGGGGACATGCCTGGTGCTGGGTCCCCTCCTGGAAGCAACAGGGAGACCTAAAGACGTGGCCTGGGGCAGGGGGGCAGGGTCTTGGTCTTAGCCCAGCCCTGCCACTTCCTCACGGTGACCCTAGGTCAGTCCCTTCTCTCTGGACATCTATTTCCTAACCTGCAACATGGCATGGCGGATTGGTAGGTCTAAACTGGCTGTGACCACATACGATTCTGTAGGTCTGTATGACACAGTTTTAAATGCTCTGTGAGGCACGCGTGGGCACACTTACATAGGGGTTGGGCACTTCAGTCACCAGAATTCTCCGTGGTAAGGAAAATGTGTTTGCTGGGGGCAATGAGCCCCACGGGCACCTGAAGGTGCAAGGACAGACCCTCTTGTGGGAGAAGAGAAGCAACTTTGCTGTGTCTTCAGAGAGGGGAGGAGGTGGAGGGAGGAGCCCTGAGAGAGCCCCAGGATGGCAGAGGCTGCGAGGCTGGGGTGCGACTGTTTCCTGTGCTCACAATCAGTGACCACCTGCAATTCATGGCAAGCGTGGGGACAGGTTTCCTTAGGGGAGCTGGCGAAGGGGCCAAGCTTCCTGCCCAGCTGTGAGCCTGGCGCAAGGTAGCTCATGGGAATGCGGGTGAAGGTGCTCACCCAGCACCTGGGGAGGATGGACGGGCACTAGCTGTGGACGGGCACTAGCTATAGACATCCTCACCCAGGACTCGGGTCTAGTGGAACCCAGCCTCCAGGGCACAGGAGAGCCGGAGGTGACAAAGCCATCACGTTTTCTCTGCTACCTATTGCCCTTGACCTTGGGGAGCAAAGCCCACCCTCCCTCCTCCTAGCTGGGACCTTCCCCTGCACCTGCTCCCAGTCCCAGGACAGACTGGCAGGGGGTGCTTGGTGAACACTCCAGAGCCCAAACTTGGCTCTCCCCACCCATCCCACGGGCTTTGCACCCTGGAAACCATTTCCCCTCCCTTGATTGAAAACCAAGTTGAATTCATAATTTCACGATTTTTTAAAACCACCTAACTCCAAGGGGGGAAAAGGAGCTTTCGGTAACCCCTATTCAGTAGCCAAGAATTAGCAAGGAAAACACTGCTCCCCACTCTCTCATTGACGCCTCTGCCAAGGGCTCCAGGTATGTTGGCTCCTGCCTGCGAGTCTCTGGGGAATTAGTCTCAGCAAACATATCCTCCTAGGCCATATGTGCTTCCTGTCACCAGCAGGGCCCCTGCCACCCTCTCCACGCTAATTTTCTTAGTACAAACCCATCTCTTTTTTTGAAATGAAAAACGACTTGCTAAGCTCCTCCCTGGTTGCTTTTTCTTTTTCTTCCAGAGAAACACATTAAAGTAAACAAACCCGAGATGTAAAATGAAAACAGGGGCCTCCGCGGCACCTGCAGGGCTTCACCAGCTCACGTTACAAAGCCATCTGAAGGGGCCCAAGAACTGTTTCCATTACAAATAGCCAGTTCTCCTGAAAGCCAGGCAAAAGCCAAATTAGTCAGATTACATCAGGATACGTTTTCCTGTAGCACAAGGGTTTGGAAACACCTGCCTGACGTACTCAGACATGTGCACAGGCGAGCCGGCCCTCTGTGGTTTCCAGAGCTCGTCAAAGTCTCAACAGAAATGGTGTTTGGGTTTTACTGACTAAAAGTGAGTGGGCTGCCTGCGTGGAATTTGAGTTGCTGCAGACTGACTTTCTGGCAGCTCTTAGTCAACGAGGTTTAACCAGCTCTTGTCCTGGTGCCGGGAGGGTCCTGTGACTCGGGCAACCTGCAGCTGAACCTCCTTGCGTAGCGGGGAGAGAGGCAAAGGCCCTGCGGTCTCAGGTCTCCAAGGGCCCAGCTGGAAATGTTAAAATCAGGGAGGCGAGCAGGGCCCACATCCAGGTGGGCAGAAGACCGACACCTTGGCGGAGCTGCCATCCGTGGGCAGGTGCCGCTGTGGTTAAAGCCCAGGAGACACCTACTGCCCTCTCTTTTCCTGGAACCTAATTAACATTCGGTCCTTGATGACCTTCCCTGATTTCGAGTTTATGACTTACTTCATTAAACTCGATAACCATGGGTAATTTGCTTTTTCAAATGATCTGTGTGGTTGACAAAGTGCCCGGCCAAGTGGATGAAATAGATGGTGGCGAATCCATTCTCCAGAATACGATGTGACCAGGACAGCAGCGGAGAGGTGCTGGGCTGGTGCAGAACGACTTCCAAGAGACACTGAGTGAAAGAATATGGAATTGCAAAACAATATGGATGAGGTGATCCCGGTTATTAACAAGGGAGAGGGGAGCACGTCGTGGGCCCAGAGGCACCGCACCTGCACAGGGGCCCAAAAGCACACAGGAAACAGACTAGAGAAGGTGGCGGACTAGCAGCAGTGAAGACCTTGGGCGGGGGCGACAGGAGGGATGTCTGTGTTCTCTTTGGAGTATGTTTGAAAACACGTGGGATACATATGGAGTCCCACGTGTCCCACATACGGGGAACACCACCCTGACAGCGTCACAGGGGAGTGAGTGCCGGGAGATGGTGCGTTCCAGGGTGTGATCCTCAGTCCCGAAGGCTGCAGACCTCACCAGGCGCTGAGTCACTGGGGCTTCTCGCACCCTGGATGTTCCAGTCTAAGGCCAGCGACGCACAGTGGGGAGCGCACAGGGCGGGGAGGGTTCTGTCCGCAGACAACACTGGTGTAGCTCGCAGAGCAGCGGGAAAGACGGGCTCTAGGCTGCACCAACCTGGACCCAGACCCTGACTCGTGAGCAACAGGCCTTAGGACGCCCTCGTGACCTCTGGAAGCCTACAAGAGAAGCTCATAAGGTGGTGGACGATCAAGATAGTCCAAGCAAGGAAAAGCACTAAGCACGGAGCCTGGCATGCGGTGGCCGCTCTGACAGGTGAGCTATTATCAGCGAGCGACCCATGACAAGTGTTTTCGGTTTAGATTTATATGTTCTAAACAAGGACCTAAACAAGAGTCCAGTCC
The DNA here is from genome assembly GCA_025594165.1 of Tamias sibiricus. Taxonomy (NCBI): domain Eukaryota; kingdom Metazoa; phylum Chordata; class Mammalia; order Rodentia; family Sciuridae; genus Tamias; species Tamias sibiricus. The sequence goes on along the minus strand of CM046662.1, from coordinate 9,219,841 downwards.
ATTGGATTTCACAGATGACCATTCCTCCCTTAAATCAGGATGGGGCTTTTGTCCATTGGCAGAATAGAAGCACACTGACGGCCCACCTGTATGTACCTGGATCTACCCACCAATCCAGAGCTCTTTATAGGGAGGGCCGAGGGCCGAGGGCGCAGGCACAAGACTCCAGTCTCAGCAGAGGCTTTCCAGAGGGTCCCCCAGAGGCCACCAGCAGAAAGCCAAGCCAACGCGAGGTGCGGACCCAGCTCCAAAGCCCAGGGGAGCAGGGCACCTGCAGTGAGGGACAGAGGCCTCGGGGTTTGCAGACAGGAGGCTGGGGAGGGCCAGGGAGGTGCTCGCCAGCTGCAGGCCTTGCGGGGCGCACCAGCTGTGCTGAGAGGCTAGGGCCGAAGCACTCAGCAGAGTCTGTTTAAGGGCAGGAAATGACTGACCCCGAGAGCAACCCCAGAGGACCCCAGAGGCTGCGCGCGCCTGGTCCGCCGCCTCCCTCCCGCCTGGCAGCAGGGCGACTGCGGCTGCGCGAACTCCTGGGCCGACTGCGCTGTCCCACACTTCACAGCCCAGGACGTCAGCACGGTGCCCCCCGTGGGGGCTTTATGGCTGGTGATGTAAGGAGGCAGAGAAAACACAGCTGGTCCTGCCTGCCGTTTACAGAGAGGCGCTGGGAGAACGAGTGTCTGTCCCCAGCCACCAGCCCTTTACAGCCCTGCGCTGGCCCCAAGGGCTGAAGTCGCCGCCACTCGCTCGCTCACACGTGGCGCCGACCAGCGAGACGTTTCTTTAATAAAAACAAGCCAAATGTAGACAGGTTGTAAGCACCAAAATGTTTGGGGTCCTCCTCCCCTGCCCCCGCCCTTGCCAGCTCCAGGTATAGCCACCCTGCAAGTCCCCGAGTCCCCGGGTTCAGCCACTCCCAGACCGACCCGGTCCGGGAGCGCAGTGCCGCTCAGTGCGCGTGCGCAGATCTTCTTCAGGGTCCTCGGTGCAGGGCTGTTGGCGCCACCTTTACTTGTCTTAGTGTTAGGAGTCACCTAGAAATGTCAAAGGAGACTGAGGCTGCAGGCTACACCGGCGCCCGTGCCGGACTTGGCCGTCCTTGGATCCTGGGATCCGCCGGCCCTGCGGGGGTGCTGAGGGACCCCCGCACTTGCCTCCCCCAGACGCACCCCTTTGCTCGTCCCTCCCGAGGTCACCGGGCTGGGTCGCCTGCCTCCCACTAGGCTTCTGCATCCACCTCTGACTCTTAGGCCTTCCGTCTTGGTTCCTCCCGCCAGTCCCCACCTGGTAGCCAGAGGGACAAGTCGAATCGGTGGCTATCCTGTGAAACCCCCACCCCGTGGCTCCCCGGGGCTCCGCGGGTGCGGGCAGGCTCCACAGGTGCGGACCCCGCCCTGACCACGGTCATGTTCCACACAGTCAGCCGGACACTGGTTTAAAAATGCGGACCTATCGCTCCCAGGGGAAGGAGGGTGGTCCCTGCAAGCCTCTGTCAGGGCAGTTTCTTTTCTTTGTTTTTTTTTGGTTTTGTTTTTGTTTTTGTTTTTTTTTAAACTGATACATGGAGATACAAAAATTGAACACATCTCTGGGGCACCACGTGATGTTTTGATAGATCCGAGCATTGTGTAATGTTTAAATCAGGTTGAAGACATCTGTCTCTAAACACGTCTTTGCGGTGAAAACCCCAAATCCTCTCCCCTCTCTTGGTGAGGTGGACAGTCTCCCTGCTGGGGGCAGCGCACCAGGACCTTGCTCTGTCCACTGTACCCAGTTCCCATTGGTCAACCGCCCCTCCCCCTCCCCCACTCCTAGGAGCCAGTTGTGCCCTCTGAGGTGACAGGCACGTCCCAGTGAGTCTGTGGTCCTCATCTTCCTGTGCCTGGCTCGTTCACTCCAAGTGATGACCCCTGTCCCATGCTTGCTGCCACAGGTCACAGGGTTTCATTCCGCGCGTGGCCCAGTGACCCTCCATTGTGTGTAAGTGACCATCCTGTCATTTGGTGGAGGCTTAGGGTGTTTCCAGCTCTCGCGGTGGTGAACAGTGCCGTGGCCACGTCGAGCCCATCGACAGTTTGGCACGCAGCCTGTTGTCTGTTTCTGTTTGGTTTTCATGCAGATATTTAGTAGCTGTTGCTGATCGCTAGCCCTGGACCCTGCTGGCCGCAGCTCTTCCAATGCACACATTTTCTCCATAAGGCCTGGCACACCCTCCTGCGCTCACAGTTGAGATGGCCTTCCAGCAAACAGTGAAGTCACCAACAAAGGGCAAGTAATGTGACTCCTAAGTAGATCTGGAGAAGATGCTAGGTCCCAGGGCGAGAGCTGGGGCGAGAGGGCAAAGCTCCCCTTGCTGACCTCAGCAGAGGACCCGCACACAGCCAGCCCAGGTGACTCCACGCTCCCTGCTCTCTGGAGTCTGTGAATGACCTCAAAAGCACTATACGGATTCCAACAGGCAAATTTTGGAGAGTCTGTGAATTCACACACAAGGAATCAGCAAACACTGAGGCTCAACCATGCTGTTGTCCTCTGATGCCCACAGGGACTGGCTCCAGGGCCCCTCATGGAACTTGGCACAGGGTTTGTGTGTAGCCTAGCAAATCCCGCCGTCCCCCTCCCCTCACCTCCAGTGGACTCCAGACGACTCACAAGGCCTTATGCGATGTAGATGGCGAAGACGCCACCATCACGTGTTACCCCAGGACCAACACCAGGAGAGCAGGTGAGTGTCCAGCTGGTGTGACCGCCATGACTTACCACCATGGCCCGCCCAACACCCTCCTCCAACCCCTCACCTAGGAATGAACACAGGACCCACCGAGTCAGTCCAGATGTCCCTCCCCTCAGCTGCAGTGACGGGTCCAGAGACTGTCCCCAGCACAGTCCACTGCAGGCCTCTCGGGACTTTCCTACAGGACCCAGGAGGAGATTCTTAGATGGGGGATGCACTAAGGTCTGATGGCCCTGCTCATGCCACGTTGGTCCCCTGCAGCAAGAAAGAATGCAACTGAGAAGGAGAAAGGGTGAGCGAAAGACAGGGACCAGGCTCTGTCCCTCTCCCTTCATTCTCTGAGCCCCCTGGGGTCTTTCAGCAAAGACCCCGGCTGCCCGACCTGCCTCAGCTGCCTCTCACAGTCAAAAGAGTCCAGATGCCAAGGGTTGGGCATCACTGGACACCGCCAAAACTCCTGCTGGGTTGAGTTCCAGCACGACGGTGTTGAGCTGGAGGACTGTGGGGGTCTAAAGAGGAGCTGGCACCTTTCTGCAGGGAGTGGGTTCATCCTGGGAAGAGCCCCACAGGGCAAGTCCTCCCCTGAGTGTCCTCTTGCTTTCCCTTCTCTGCCGCGAGTTGACGCATCACGAAGCCCGCGCCAGACGTGGCCGCCCAGCCTGGGACTCCAATCTCCAGAACCATGAGCCTTGCTTTCTGGCTTGCCCAGCCTCAGGTGTCCTGCTGTGGCGACCGGCCGCAGACCAAGCCCAAGTAACACTGCCTCCAGCCTCTCGCGGTCTGCCCCCGCCCACCTTGCCTCTGCCAGGGCACCCAGACGCCCGGCTTCCCGGCATGCCCTGGGCAGCGCTGAGCCTCCACCTCCACTCAGTCCCTGCTGCGATGGAACCTGCTTCCGTCGCTCCTCGGTGCACCCGGGCTGGGCTCTCTGCCTCTCCCCGTGGGGTGTCCGAGGTACCTGGACCACCTGATGCTGGGCTTAGAGTCCCTGAGAGCCTTAAGGCAGAACCAGTTCTTGTGCCTTGTGGCTGGGGCCTGGGGCACTGGGGGTGCCCCTTGGCAGGGTGGCAAACTGCTGAATTCTGGCCTAAAACCCAAAGTCCAGAGCTCAGAAGCCTCACCTCTCTCTCTTGAGCTAAGTGAACCTGCAGGACGAGGCCATGTGGACACTCGGCACGCCTGGACGCGGTCCTGAGAGAGTCCCACGTGACAGACCTCTCACTGTCCCCCTTGGAGGAAACCGAGTCTGCAGTAGTGCTACTGTCCCGGTCATGTGACTCGGTGACAGAACAGGACACAGAACGCTCCGGGCTTCCAGGCCAGCCAGCTCTGGACTGGGAAGAGAAGCGAGGCTTGTTGGGTGGTTCCCGACGCTCACGGAGCCCGCCAGGCTCTCCTGGGGACAGTGCCACCTGTGCAGGGAGCCGGCCGTCCTGCGCCTCGGAGCTCAGGTGTCCTGAGGAAGGGGCTCCTTCCGTTTTCCTAGCCCAGGCGGGGGCTTGCGGGCTCATCCGTGGACACTCTACTGGACCTTCGTGACATGTTTCCCGCGTGACCCTCTCAGGCCCCGTCTCATCCAACCCTTGCAGCAAGGCAACGACCATCCTCCTCCTGGGAACGTCTGTTTTGAAACTGAGAGTCTCACGTCCCAGGAACTCCCCCGACCCCAGGCCAGGATGGCTGCCCTCTCTCCTGGCAATGCTGCTATGAGGCAGGCATAAGGGGAGGCCCACTCAGCAATTAGTGGCCAGGCCCAAGCACAGCGTCCTTCTGACTTGAGAGCCCGAAGCTCCTGCCAGCCACACAGGAGCCTCAGCAGGTTGAGGCCTCTTGTGGGGACAGTGTCAGGCCACGGGCCTGACCCCACCTTGGGAACACGGTCAGGGCCTCTGTGTTCGCGGGACCCATTTCTCATCAGACCTTAGCCACGGCTGTGCCTGCACGGGCTTCCCATCAGCCTGCCGGACGTCCTCCCCACAAATGGCCAGTGACTCGACTGTCACAGAGTCCATGGCCAGTGATGAAACAACAGGCCAATTTGCCCAGTTCCACTGGCCACTGCTGTGGCAAGAGAAATGAGCAAAGCCAGTCATGTGCGAGCTGACCAGCTGAGGACTGACCCGAGGCGTGCATTCACTACTGGACAGTAAACTCAGTGGTCACCTTGCAGAACTTGGCAGGCCAGGCTCAAGTGGTCAAGTGGCCTGTCACCTTGTTGGCAAGGGCTAGCTCGTCTCCTCCACTTTAAAAAACTAAATCACTTTAACAGCAGGGGCCTGCGTGGTCTGTGTCACGTGACGGTCGCCCCTGTGCAGGGCTGCCTGGGAGTCATTATTTTCAAAGGCCTGTGAGCTGCGTTATGTAAGAGGTGCTGGTTCATGCCTTAGGAGCAGACAGGGCAAAAATGACATTTAAGGGATTGCACAAGTTTTAAAACTAGTGACTCTACAAATAAACAGTGATTTTTAAAAGAAAGGGGAAAAAAGAATTTATAAACCCAATAAAGATGTGACAGGGGCCGAGCAAGATGAAAGGAGAAGTTTTAAGCTGCGGCCAGCCTCCTTCTGGGCCCCAAGCCCTCGCGTCCAGGACAATTCCTCGCACTCGGGAAGGGCAGGTTCTCAAGAACAACAACCAGCAGCCCCAGCCCCACCCCACCCACTGCCACCGCTGAGCTGTGTGGGTTCCCTGTGGAGAGGAACAGCCAGGAGGCTGTGTCTGCCCCTGCTCTGCCCCACTGAGGGACGGCCCAGGTGCCTGCAGCTCCTGGGAACGGAACGGGCAGACACCGGCTGAGCTCAGCCCTCACCAGCTAGCCCTGCATGGAGCAGCCCAGAGCAGGCAGTATTCAGTAAGCACTCACCACATGCTGGTCTTGTTGAACCACCTCACGCAACCCTCTGTATCTGTAGGGCTTCCCAACAATGGCGATTCAAAACTATTCAAAAAGAGCCGGGCGTGGTGGCACACGCCTGTAACCCCAGCACTTGGGAGGCTGAGGCAGGAGGATCGCGAGTTCAAAGCCAGCCTCAGCAATGGCGAGGCACTTAGCAACTCAGTGAGACCCTGTCTCTAATAAAATACAAAAAAGGGCTGGGGATGTGGTCCAGTGGTCGAGTGCCCCTGAGTTCAATCCCAGTACCAAAAAAAAAAAAAAAAAAAAAAAAAAAATCAAGAAAAAGAAATTGTGTCTGTATTGAAAAGGTTCAGGCTTTTATCATTTGTCATTATTCCCTAACAATACAGTCTGACAATTATTTGCATTTACACTGTATAGGTAGAAGACCCCAGAGATGATTTAAAGCAACAGAGGAATTGCAGAGGTTACAGGAACGTACAGACATCATCTCACTTAATCCTCAAAAGCTTTGCCTTAGGGCTGGGGTTTGCCACAGCTCAGTGGTAGAGCACTTGCCTAGCTCATGTGAGGCACTGGGTTCCATCCTCCGCACCACATATAAATAAATAAAACAAAGGTATAAAGATACTTTAAAAAAAAATCTCTGCCGTAAGTGCCGTCAAACCCAATTTGAAACAGCGGCCCACAGAAATGAACCGCTTTGCCCCATCAGGTGGAGGAGGTGGGATCTGAAACAAGAGGTCTGACGCTGGAAACAAGACTAAGGAGGGCTGGGGTTGTGGCTCAGAGGTAGAGCGCTCACCTAGCATGCGTGAGGCACTAGGTTCGATCCTCAGCACCACATAAAAATATGATAAAGGTATTGTGTCCACCCATAACTAAAAAATAAATATTTGAGCCAGGTGTGGTGGCGCACGCCTGTAATCCCAGCACAGCACTTGGGAGGCTGAGGCAGGAGGATCGCGAGTTCAAAGCCAGCCTCGTCAATGGCGAGGCACTTAGCAACTCAGTGATACCCTGTCTCTAATAAAATAAAAAATAAAAAAGGGGCTGGGGATGTGGCCAGTGGTTGAGTGCCCTGAGTTCAATACTCAGCACCAAAAAAAAAAGACTAAGGAGCACTTTTCTCAACCCCCTGGACTCGCCAGCCACGGATGCCACACTCTGCCTCTCACTGAGAGCCTCGGGCTCTCTGTGTTTGTGGGAACCTGCAGGAGCCCTGTTTGGGGAGATGGCTAAGATTGCGGTTGGCTGCGGGCCATGGAGATGTTTGGGCATTGCCGCCTTCCGTAGTCTCACGGGACTTGGCCTGGGATCTCGCGGGACTTGGCCTGGGATCTCGCGGGACTTGGCCCGGGATCTCAAGAGACTTGAGCCAAGATTGCTGATCCGGTCGGCGCCATGTTTGGTGTGTGGGTTTTTTGGTGGTGCGTGTTAAAGTCGTTGTTAGAGCCAGAGAGAGAAGTTATCAGAATAAAAAGACTGTTTCCAGTTCGCCTCTGAACTTCTTCCCGCGGCTTCGTTGCTCCAAGCGGCCATCACTTCAGACAACAACAGGAACCCTAAGCTGAGCCTGGGCTCAGGGGGCACAGGGTGTCCGTAGAAGGATCTGGGAAGGGTTGGGGAGGGAGGACCAGAGGTATTTGCCAATGGCAAAGAACCAAGTCTTGAGAATTTGCTTCTGAATGCTCTGGGGGAGGTGCTAAGGGCAGAAGAAGAGCTAACTGGGGTCCAGATGCTTCACCTGACAATGGGAAGAACCCGGCCCCCCACCTGGCTGCAGGCGTCCAGCGTGTCTGTCCAGAGAACGAGTCTGTGGGCAGTGGTGGGGCCTCGGTCTTCTGACGGCGGGTGTCTGGCCACCCCTGGAAATCGCAGCCCTTGTGTCCCGGCTCCTGTGAGAGAGCCTGGCTGCCCGCGGCCCCCTTGAATCGGTGGCAAGCTGCCTTTGGCAGAAGGCACCCTCCCCAGTCCCCCTGAGTCATCCGGGTCCCCGCGCAAGTTGCCCCGGGAGCAGCTTCACCCGGTCATCCCCACGCCACCCCCTCGGGCAGTTTTTCAGCAGCAGACATTATCAAGGGACATCGAAAAGGACTAGGTAGCCCCGAGGATTCTCAGAGACAACCAGGGAGACACTAGAAAGACATTCGGAGAGACATTCTCAGAGACAGCCACCCTCATCGTGTGAGTGTCAACAAGCCTAGGACAGTCGGGTGCGTCTGCACCATGAGCCTGGAGGCCCGAGAATCCTCCGTCACAGTGCTCTCCTGACCCTGTGGGACCCTGGCTCTTCCACCTGACTCACAGCCCCCCATATGCTCTTTGCAGTGGCTAAAAGACGCCGCAGCTGCCACAACTCTTCCAGATGGCCAATTATTTTTGCTTCCCAGTGGGGAGAGGCTCAGACACCCATGAACTCAACTTATTCGTTGACTTGCACAGCCTGCGCCTGCACAGGGCTGTTGGCGTAAGTTGTCAAGTTTCCAGTCTAGCTCCGAAGATTCCAGGAACCCCATTTCTTCCTCCTGCAGCCTCACGGTCCTCTGCTCGACTCCAGCCTGTTGTTAGTGCTCATTAGGGAACGCGAAGGCCCCATGCGCGGCCTAGAACGCCAGACAGACATGGGCCTGGGCCACCCGCGAGGCCGAGGGACTCACCCCCTGCACCTGACGAGGGCTCACGACTGAGACCTGTCCTGGAAGGTGCTCTTGGCAAAGACTCCCCTCGTGAACAAGCTCAAGGCTCCTCTGAGCCCTCCTCTTGGCTGGCATCAGCTGGGGGCTCCCAAGTGCGTCCTGGCCAAGAAAGGTGGTCGCGGGAATCCTGCCAGGTCAGCTTAGCGAGAATCCCCTCACCTGCCCTAGCTGATCACCTTGATAGCTCATCAGCGCTTCATCCCACACCTTTGATTTCTAAGTCCTGGGTCTCCTTTTGCAAGAATCCTCGTAAGCCAGTTAAGCAAGAGTCCCCAAACCCTTCACATCCCCTTACCAATTTCCCATCCATCAACGCCCTTGCCTGACTTACTGTATACATTCCCACTTGTCCTTGCTGTATGCAGAGCTGAGCCCGACCCTCTCTCCCCCTGTGGCAATAGTCTGCAGCAAAGTCTTCCTTGACAGACAGCCGTGAGCAGTGGAACGTGGTGCTCATTGCTGTGACCAAAAGACCCGACCAGGACAGGTGCAGAGGAGGGGACGTGTATCTGGGGCTCACAGTTTCAGAGATCTCCGTCCACAGACGGCAGGCTCCATTCCTCGGGGCTCGAGGTGAGGCAGGACATCATGGAGGAAGAGTGTGGTGGAGGGAAGCAGCTCACATGGGGATCAGGAAGCAGAGAGAGGAAACTCCACTTGCCAGATACAAAATATACACCCTCAAGCCCACACCCCCAATGCCCACCTCCCCCAGCCACACCCCACCTGCCTTCAGTGACCACTCAGTGAATCCCAGGGGAGCAATTCACTGATTGGGTTAAGGCTCTCCTGACCCCATCATTTCCTCCTCTAAACCTTCGTGCATTGTCTCACACAGGAGCTTCTGGGGGACACCTCACATCCACACCATCACACAAGGTTGGGGAATAACTCTACCATCCCACGGAGATGACCCCCACATGCATTATTCTCCAAGAAGCAATTCAGCTGCAGCCCTGCCTGGCTTACCTGGGACAGGCTGTCACATTGCTCAGCAAGAGCCCATTATCTGCAGGAGAAAAGCAGGCCCTGAGTAGTGACCATAAGAGGAACCAAGTTACCCTGAAGGGGGAGACTTTTGGGACCCTTTTCATAGACCATATCCTGGAACTTAGGGAGGTCAGGATAGTTCCTCCTAACCATAAAATCTGTAAGAATGCGTGGTTAAGAATCCAATTATAATAGGTCAGTATGGGCCCAGGTGACCTAGAGTTGCTGTAAGAGTGGGGACTTGAAAGTCTCATGTCACCCTCCTGTCCGTCAAAAGTCAAGAGGTGGACCTGGGTGGGACTTTCTGAAAACTTCTCTGGATCCCCCATAAAACTGGAGTGCAGGAGAGGCAAGCTGTCCCTCTCCTCTCCAAGAGGAGCCCCTCCTTTAAGAGAGAGTCCCCTTTCCCTTTTCCTGTCTCCTCAATAAACTCATTCCTGTTGCTCTTGGCAACACGTCTGAAATCTGACTCATCGCGAGGATCGGGGCTTAAGGGGGAATTCTTTGCACTGCCTCAGTTTCCTGGAGCGCTCCAGCCCCGTGACACTGTCAGGGTCCCCACCCCCGCATTGTGGCAGCAGTCCCTTAAACAAACCCCACTCCATTCACTCTTCCCTTTCTTTATTGTCTGTGGATTTTATTCTTCAAATCCGTGAGATAAGAACCCAGAAGGAGACCGGCGAGGCCGCCGCCAGCACAGGCAGGGAATCCCGTGTCCTCTCAGAACTCGGGTTTCACTAACACCGTCAGGGTCATTTTTCTTTATCCCTCAGTGAGAGGATGCTGCCTGGCCCCAGCCACCCCCTCCCGCAGAAGCCCGCTCCAATTGGTGCAGGGACACAAGGGACACCTCAGGACTTCTCCGAGGGGCCGCGGCCACTGAGTTCTCAAAGGGTCGAAGGAACCTGCCCAGGTGAGCCTCTCTGTCCAGGCGGCCTCCCCTCTTGCTGCGGTGTAGAGGCTCCCAGAGGACGCGTGGCCGGCACAGCTGCCTCGGGGTCTCTTCCCTGGGGAGTCCAGCCTAGGGGAGACGGGGCAGCAGCAGGCTTGGGGACGGCATTGCAGAGCTGGACTCCTGCTGGCCGGTGGGCCTGGGGTGCCCCTCGCCTGTGCCTGACGGGGTGACGCAGCCAGGTGTCAAGGTTGCGGCTTGGCGGCTGGTGAGGGCACCGGGCGCACCTGGGGCTTCGGAGAGGGTTGGGAGGCGCAGTCACGAGGACAGGGGAGAGGGCGCCCCCGCCTCGGGTCGGCAAGAAGGCTGTGGCGTCCCCCCTGCAGAGAACAGAGCGCGGCCTCCGCGGACCCTGCGTCCCATGAACACCAGCCTCGGTGGGCAGCTCGAGTCCACCTGGGCACAGGCCCGAAGGCGGACCCTCCAGGAACACTGAGAGCAATCCGCTGGCGACTCTCCCCCAGCGGGAGAAAACGAGCCCGGCTCATGCCGACCTTGCCTGAGGTGAGCCGCGTGACAAAAGGCGCCTTGGAGTCCGGCACCCGCTCTCCCTGTCCAGTGAGGCAGCTACCAATAAGCCCATTTCACAGAAGGGGAAACTGAGGCTCAGAGAAAATAAGTCTCCCGAGGGAGGAGACGGCAGAGCCGGGGTCAGGCCCGCAGGCATCTGCTCCTGTCGGGGGTGCCTCTGTCCGTCATCCCTACACAGCGTCCCCGAGCCATCAAGGCGGAAGACAGCAGCAGAAGAGCCCACCAGACCCTGGGCGGAGAGCAGAGCTTTTAACCACAGGCTAAAGGCAAGCTCACGCCTTCCTCTCCATGGTCCACGCCAGCACCAGCACCATGGCAAGGCCAAGGGGACCGAGCTGAAGAAGCCACTCGTCCCAGTGAACAAGGTGAATGACACTGCAGTGCAGTCTTTGTCAAGAATCAAAATTGACCCCCAAAGCATGCACAGAATGTCAGGATTTTCCGTAAAATTCTGTGATTATGTGACTCCTCGTCCTGACCTGGCCCACCCCTCTGTACGCACCTGATAAAAAAGCCGTGGGGGCCACTGACCTCAGAGCGCAGGGCCCGCGTTCCTCCTGCTTGCTGAGATCACGGACACGAGGGGCGGAGAAGGTGAGTAAGAAGAGGTGACTGAGGGGAGGTTGGGCAGGGAGTCAAGCCTGCGTCCAGCATAATGACACGGGACATGGGAGCCTCTCCGCCCTTCCAAGACAGGTGGCCACACCTGTGTCACGGGGGTGGCACAGCAGGCAGGGTGGCCCTCATCCGAGAGGCTGGGGAACAGACCTGCTTCGTGTCAGATTGATTTTTGGATTTCTCAGTATTTGCATCTCCAGGGAGCCATCTCTGGGATGGGACCCCACTCTGAACAGGGTCTCACTCCTGCCTCGCACACCGCTTAATCGCAGAGTCCGAGGTGACTTCACAGAGTATTTTCAGGGCTCCTGAATCTTGACTGTGACCCATCGCAAGACAGGTGTCAAAAAGCTTTGGATTTTGGAGCATTTCCGATTTTGAATCTCGGATCAGGGATGCCCAACCTGCACTCCCTCCCAGGACCGTCCTGAGGTCCCAGCCTGGGCTCTTGAGGTCTCAAGCAAAGAAATCAAGGCAGCATTAAAAAGAAAGCAAGGTCCCACTGAAGAGAGGACCCAGGAGGCGCAGGTGGCCGCGTGCACGTCCTGGCCCTCCAGTTCCCTTCCTCTCCTTCCTAAATTCCTGCCAAAGTCCAGTTGTCTTCTCTCTTATAAACGCTGCCCAGGGACCACGGTGAACGCTCGGTAAAAGTCCAGACTGCCTTGAAGGGAGGGGGCTTCCTCGGGGCCTTGTGCACTGGTCAGGAGAGCTCCGGAGGTCAGATCGGAGGGTTCTTGTCCTGGATTGCTGGTCTGCGGTGTGCACATGCCTGTCCCCTTGGTGGGCCTGGCCTGAGGCTCTCGCCTCCCCTCAGTGGCCCTGGAAACGGCACACGTCCCTCCGCAGTCCCCAGGGTGGAGAGCCAGCTCTGCAATCCTGGCTGCGCCCAGCAGTGGCCGGCAAGCGCGCTGCGGCGACCAGCTCACGCTCCTCCAGGATCCGGCAGGGACAGGGGCTGCACACTGGCCTCTCCAAGCGCTCTTGGCTGAACTGAGTCATTTCAAGAAAAGAAAAAAAAAAAAATGGAACGTAACAGCTCCAAAAAGTTCCCCACGGGCTGCAGCACTGGCCCTCGGCGGACCCTCTCCCAGGCGGGGCGACCCTCTCTACGCAAGGGCACTCTGCGTGGGGTCACAGACCGCAGCGCGTCCCAAGCCCGCCTCTGTGTGGCCACGAGCTACCCACGGAGCCTCTCGGGCCTCAGTGTCCACATCTGCAGAAGGGCTACTGATGACCCCTCAGTGGGCCAAAGGAGAGCGGGAGAGGGCGCCTCGACCTGCCTTCACAGCCACGCCTGCCGGAGCTGGGGAGGGCCTGGGGGAGCGCCTTCCAAACTTCAGCCCAGGGTGCAGCCCGCGCAGCCCCTGAGGCTGACCTCACCCAAAACCGTAGAGAGGGCTCAAGAAAGGAAATCAGACGACATTTTATTAACAAGAAAAATATCAGAAGGTATGTCCCCCCCCCGCCCCCCGCGTCTGAGATTCTGCCGTCACCTGGCTGCTGGGCTGGCCTGATACATGGACCGTGACGGGGGAGGGGGCCGTGGGACGAGAGGCTGGTCCCTGGCAGTCATGCAGGAATCTGTGACCTCCTCGCACGTCCCCCGAGGCCAGCGCAGGGTATAACTCAGAGACTGCATCTGGAAGATGGGCTGGAAACGCTTCCAAAGAGAAGAACACCGTGGAGGCGAGACTTCTCCAAATCACTTAGAAACAGCTCATTCCCCAGTAACACAAAACTAAGGAACTAAGAGAACTTATTTGGCTTCTGCGACTGAGCAGTCTGGAGGCAGCAGAGGCTTCAGCAAAGCTTAGTGAAGCCTCTGAAAAGCTTTTCTTTCCTTGTCTCCGTTCTGCCTTCTGCCCATGTCTGCCTCTCCTCTTGGCCACAAAATGGCTGCCAGAAGCAAGGCGGGCTCCCTAGTCCAGCGGGAAAAGAGAGCTCCCACAGCTTAGCTTCTATGAAGGATTAAAAACAAAACAAAACCCACAGTCCTTCTCAGAAGTTCCCAGAAAATGCTTCCCTGGGACACTTGCCAGGCACTGAGGCCAGGCCATGAAGCTGTAAACTGAAGCTCAAACCCAGGCCAGCCGGGCTCCACCTCCTGGAGCCAGGACTTGGACTGGTTTCCTCTGGAAGCGTGAGGGCTGTGTGGCAGACAGCTCTGGAATGAAAATGGGGTGCTGATACCGAGACACGGGGAGTCAGTGCTGGGCCTGGCTGCAGGACACCATCAATACGTCACCCGTCCAAAATGCATATGGACTCCAATCCCTGCTCTGCCTCCGCTGCTGGCTGTCCCCATGAAGGGAGACACCACACACTGACCCTCTCCAGGTAGTCGGGCTCGACTGGCTGACGGCTCAGTGGCCGAGACCCAGGGATGCCCACCCCGTGAACCCACTGGTTCCCAAACTTTGTCCAATGAGTATTCTTCCCATGCAATGATCTCGGGGACCACTGGTGACCCACTTCTACCTGAGAGATGTCACCACCCACCTGGCCCAGGGGTGCCTGAACCCCACCTTAAGCCTGCACCCCCTCCCCCCACACTGGGCAGCTGCGAAGCAAGGAAGAGGAGAAGCCGGCATCCCAGGAGCCTTATGAAGGGCAGCACACCCTGGTCAAACGTCAAGGTCAAAGCAAGGCTGCATACTCTACCAGATCTCAATGTTTTCATGCTGAGGACAAGGGCAAGAGAAAGAGAGAGGGGACAGGAGAAAGGGACAGTACTCAGAAGAAGAAAAAACCAAGCTCCAAGAGGGGCCGTAATCATGGAGAGGAGAAAGATAAATAAGAATGTGCCCCGAACTTTTGAGCCAGTCCTTGGAAAGATAGGAACGGTGGCAGTGTTTACCAGATGGATGAGGCAAGAAAGAACATCCTAGGACAGGACTACCGTATGCAAAATATGGAGTGTGAGAGATGGTGGCCTGCCCGGCACGGTCATGCACACCCTCGCTCCCGGTGGCTGGGGAGCTGAGGCAGGAGGATTGCAAGTTCAAAGCCAGCCTCAGCAACTTAGTAAGGCCCTGACTCTGAATATAAAATATTAGATAAAAAGGGGAGGGGATGTTGCTCAGTGGTCACATCCCTGGGTTCAATCATTGGTACCTAAAAAAGAGAGAGAGAGAGAGAGAGAGAGAGAGAGAGAGAGAGAAGGAAGGAAGGAAGGAAGGGAGGGAGGGAGGGAGGGAGGGAGATATGGCATGGCCAAGGGACACAAGTGGCCATGTGTGGCTATAGCAGAGGTGCCTGGAGAGAAGGAGGAGGAGACAGGCAGGTAGGTCTGCAGGGCAGATGGCAGAGGCTGCATTAGGCACCCGGCCTTTGCCAGGATCATCAGAGGAGGCGTTCCTGTCCTTGACCTGGGCACAGCAGCTGGCTTGTGACTCACAGGGGCCAGCAGAGGGACAGCAAAGGCTGCATGGTGTGTCCAAGACTGGGACCCGCCTCTTCCACTCCTGCGCCCTGGCCATGGGGAGAGCTCCCATCAGCAGCCACTGGTCAAGGAGGTGCAGAGGGCGGGCAGGGCTCAGCCTTGGCCGCCCACCGCACAGGGGGGACAGGGCAGCAGCGCTGGTCACTGGTCGTGGTGCAAGCTGAGGTCATCCAGAACCAGCACTGATTCCACCTGGAGTGTTGGGGAAGGCGGCTGGAAAGACCCCAGGAGCAAAAGGAGATCATTCAGCAGTGTCCCGCACGCCTGCCGCAGGACCTGCCCGAACTCTGGGGTAAGAAATCCCCTCCCCGCTCAGGCCTGGAAGAGGGCGGGGAGCGTGGAACTGAGGCCCCGCCCCGTGTGAGCTGAGGCACCGCCCTGCTGTGAGCCGAGGCCCCACCCTGTTTGAGCTGAGGCCCCGCCCTGTGTGAACTGAGGCCCCGCCCTGCTGTGAGCTGAGGCCCCGCCCTGTGTGAGCTGAGGCCCCGCCCTGTGTGAACTGAGGCCCCGCCCTGCTGTGAGCTGAGGCCCCGCCCTGTGTGAACTGAGGCCCCGCCCTGTGTGAGCCGAGGCCCCACCCTGTGTGAGCTGAGGCCCCGCCCTGTGTGAACTGAGGCCCCGCCCTGCTGTGAGCCGAGGCCCCACCCTGTGTGAGCTGAGGCCCCGCCCTGTGTGAACTGAGGCCCCGCCCTGCTGTGAGCTGAGGCCCCGCCCTGTGTGAGCTGAGGCCCCGCCCTGTGTGAACTGAGGCCCCGCCCTGCTGTGAGCTGAGGCCCCGCCCTGCTGTGAGCCGAGGCCCCGCCCTGTGTGAACTGAGGCCCCGCCCTGTGTGAGCCGAGGCCCCGCCCTGTGTGAACTGAGGCCCCGCCCTGTGTGAGCTGAGGCCCCCCGCCCTGTGTGAGCTGAGGCCCCGCCCTGCTGTGAGCCGAGGCCCCGCCCTGTGTGAGCCGAGGCTCCGCCCTGTGTGAGCCGAGGCCCCGCCCTGTGTGAGCTGAGGCCCCGCCTCTGCGCTGCCCTTTCCTGCCTTCGGGAAGCTCCCACCGGGCGAGCCCGCAGTTCCGACCTCCGGGACCCCGGCAGGGTCTCTGCTGCTCCTCTTCTGGATGTGAGCCCCTGAGCGTAGGGACCCGTCTCCTCTCCTGGGTCCCCGGCGCCCAAGCATCGTCCAGGCACGCAGGAGGTGCCCAGTGAATGGGTGGACGCAGGCCTGGGCTGTCGCCCGTGTGGACAGGCCCTCGCTGCTCTCAGGCTGCGGAGCGATTCTGCCGCTTCCCTTCTCGACAGGAGCAGCCGAGAGCAGAGGAGCCCTGGGGCGGGCCTGGCGCGTCCCCGCTGGCCTCTGGCCTAATCCGCGCCTGTTCTTTCTTCTCCCACGGGCCGCCCAGCCTCCGCCACAGTAGCCTCTTTATTCCATTTTAGTAATACCTAGACTAGGGACAGAGTGACACAGTCAAAACTTCTCGGGTACGAAAAATGCAGGTGACCCCTAACGCCCTCCACCAGCCTCCCCAAGACTCGCGCTTGGACCGGACAGATCCCAGGCGCCGTCCCTCGCGGGCCACCCACCTCCCTGCAGCGACTGCCCATCTTTGAGAGGTGGCGACCCACCGCTTGTCGCTTGTCGAAGGAATGTATTTGTACAGCACTCCCCACCCCATCTTGGTGTGAAAGGGCAGGTGATGTCATTGAGTGAAACAAGGATCATGGGTGGGAGATCCTGGGCTGGCCGGAGCCCCGCCTGCCAGTGACGCAGGGCAGTGTGGACGGTGAGAGCGGCCGCTGGGCTGGGCTGCAAAGACCAGGACCCGGCGCCCTTCTAGGAATCAGTCTGAGAAATCAGCTGGGACCGGACTCACGGTCCCAGCTGGGTCTCCGGGGTGACCTCCAGAAAAGGAGAAAATAGAGCTGCCCCTTCCCGAGGCCGGGGGTGGGGAGCAAGCTGCATTTCATCCGCCCGACACAGTGTCTTGCGGTCATTAAAAAGGATCGTTTCGTTTTTCCCCTCCCCTTCCCGACAAATTCAGTCTAAAAGCCACAAGGTGTGGCGAGCTAGGCAGGCATCTGCAGAGGGTGCGGTGGAAGTCTTAGGGCCTGAGCACTGTGAGGGGTGTGTCTACACAGGCGACAGCAATGGCGGGGCGACCCCGGTGTTGAGCAGGGGTGGTGGAGCATGAGGGGCCATGCAGGAAGAGGGTCTGCAAGGGGGTCTCACCAGGTGGGGTGAGAAGGCCACCCATGAAGGAAGGTGGCATTGGTGGCTTCGGAGCCTGCGTGGGTGAGGAGAGTGGCTTTGGGAGCAGCGGCAGCTGCGGTGAGCCCTTGCAGCGAGTTGGAGCCACACCCAGTGAGGAGGGCCCCCACGGCTGCACCTCAGGCCAGACCCTGGTGCGCTAGGAGGTGGGAAGCAGGGGCAGTGACCAGAGACTGGTGACCTGCAGGGGGGCTTCTCATTGTCAGAGAATGTCACAACTACAGAAAGGTAGGAAGCAGGAATGAGGCCGTCTCGTGTGCTGGACTGGAAAGTTGGTGTGGCGTCATGGAGAGAGACGGCTAGGTGATAAGTGGATCGTACTGTGTTTACATCTGCGTTGTCCCCAAATCCCATGTGTTACATGTCTGGTCACCAGTCAGTGGCACTCCTGGGCGGAGACGGCCAAGTGGAAGGAAGTGAGGTCAGCAGGGGCGTGCCTTCAAAGGGGACAGGGGACCCTGGTTCCTTCCTCTCTGTGTGCCTGCTTCCTGGACACTGGGAGGTCTGCGGCTCTGCCTTGCCACAGGTAGGAAGCAACGGAGCCAACGGACCATGGACTGAAACCCCGAAACCAGGAGCCAGTTCAGGGATTTTGTCCCAGTGACAGAAAGTGATTCACAGAGAGAGATGACAGGATGAAGCGTGTGCGTGTTCACGTGCCCCCAGCTCGATCACAGAGAGCGTCTGGGCGCAACAGTAGCCCGATACCAGTGAGCACCTTAACAACAGATCTTGGTTTCTAAGCACCATTCTCCCTGAGAAGGAACCAGCAGTGCGCGGAGAGTCGGCTGTGGGGAGTGACAAGCTGCCATAGGCCCAAGCATCCCTCTGCCTTCTTGCTTAGCATGCCAAGAATGCAAGGGTCTGCACATGCCTTTCCAAGCCCGATCGGGGCTGTGTTTACAGTGAGCAACTTTGCAGAGCGAGCAATGTCTCCTTGCAGGATAAAGACCTGGGCTTACTTAGCGCCTGCCTCCAAGGCAGTGGGTCCCCTGAGCTCAGGGACCTCCCCTCTTGTGACACACTCTGCCTGCGCAGTATCCATCCGGGTCATGCCAAAGGGCTTCCAGTGGGCGGGGATAAACAGGAAAACTGACGAATTTCGCTGATGCTCATTGTTATTTCCTACGTCCTACAATCAAGTCTTCTGTCTCTGGCTCAGGAGTCTCGCGTCTTCTGCCAGCATCTATGAAACAGTAACCGTCTCCTGATTGCTTGTAAGGCAGCGTAAAATCAAACACCAGAGCTAGCAGTGACTAATTCCAGGGTTGGGCCAGGAAACATAGGAGAGAAACCTGAAATATTTCTATCAGAAAATAAGTGCTCAGAGAAAGATAGGGACATATCCAAAGGACACAGAACACAGCTTGAAGGGACTCTGACTGTCCAAATCTGGGGCAAATCAATCATCAAAAGAAATTATGAGCCGGGCGCGGTGGCACACACCTGTAATCCCAGCACTTGGGAGGCTGAGGCAGGAGGATCTCTAGTTCAAAGATCTCAGCAATGGAGAGGCACTTAGCAACTCAGTGAGACCCTGTCTCTAAATAAAATACAAAAAAGGGCTGGGGATGTGGCCCAGTGGTCGAGTGCCCCTGAATTCAATCTCTGGTACCAAAAAAAAAAGAAAGAAAGAAAAAGATCTGATTGTTGCTGACTGAATTTGATGACCCATCGTAGGCAGTAGCAAATATCTGGTCAAATTACTGTTCTGCCTTAAAACTCCATGCCTGTTGAAGTGACGATGTCCACAGAAATTACTAGAAAATTCCATAATATCTAATCCACGCTGACTACCCCTGGTCATCTTTAACATCATCTTACAGGAGAGGGGTGATCTCAGGAGCGCAGCAGTCTGCGGGCCCAAGAAGCCCTGCTCCGAGAGGTGCTGACGCAGCCTCTGCTCTCACTTGGCCCAGAATCCCAGAATTTGAAGTCCCATGGGGTGAACGGGCTCAGCTACCAGAACAAGCAGTGACGATGGGGCTGCAGCATTGGCCGGGAATCAGACCAGTGCCCAGGCTGTCTCACTCCTGACCTTAAGATCCTCAGCAC
Organism: Tamias sibiricus; assembly: GCA_025594165.1. Taxonomy (NCBI): domain Eukaryota; kingdom Metazoa; phylum Chordata; class Mammalia; order Rodentia; family Sciuridae; genus Tamias; species Tamias sibiricus. The sequence continues at coordinate 9,200,715 of CM046662.1, read as the reverse complement.
CAACGTGCCAAGAGCAAACGGGAGGTGGGAGGGGACAGGAGGAGCCCCTCGACCTAAAGGAACTGTCTGTCCACGCAGGGCGGCGACGCTGAATTGCCCCCAAAGAATCAGCCCGTAAACCAAGGGCTAGAGGGCTAGGCAGAGTCCAGAGAAAGACAGCGAGTTAAAAAGTGATGCTTTGGGGTGGAGGTGTGGCTCAGTGGTGAGAGCACTTGCCTACCGTGTGTGAGGCCCTGGGTTCGAGTCTCAGCACCACATATAAATAGATGAATAAAATAAAGGTCCATCAACATCTGAAAAAAAAAAAATTTTAAATGATACTATTTGCCTATTATCCCAGCAACTTGGGAGGCTAAGACAGGAGGATCACAAGTTCAAAACCAGCCTTAGCACCTTAGGCAGGCCCTAAGCAACTTAGCAAGACCCTGTCTGTAAATAAAATATAAGAAAAGGGCTGAGGATGTGGCCCAGTGGTCGAGTGCCCCTGAGTTCAATCCCCGGTACCAAAAAAAAAAAAAAAAAAAAAAAAGAAAGAAAGAAAATCCTTCAGACCTTGCTAAGGTGAGAAGCAGCAGCCCCCTCCCCCCTCTGGACCCAGGGTGATTTGCACAGCCCCACTGAGAGACCCTGGGCCTCAGGAGGTTGCAGTGACTACCACTGGCCACATATAAAGCATCTGCATGGGGTGAACCCTGGCAGACTTTTAAAATCAACCACCGAAAACCCACTGGTAACTTTTCTCTGCAGTTTCACCTCCCAGAATGCTCTGCAGCCGACGGTGGCCACGAGACCCAGCTCTGTCCAGTACAGTGTAAGGGAAGTCACTAGGTGGGCTTCCAGGAGAGGCTTTCCAAAGGGACAGGCTCAGCTGACACGTAAGGTGATGTGCTCGTCTGATTTCGTCGCCATAATCCCCGCCAAGGCCGGCACCCCCACTGACCCTGTTCAGCTCCCCCGAGGCCCCACCCCAAAGGTCCCACCACCTCCCCCATCACCACCCTGTAGACCAAGTCGCAGCGCGCGAACCTTGGCCACCAACCCCATCCACGCACAGCAGGCAGTTGGCCTTGTCATCTTTCAAGTGTTGAGGGCAGAGCTGAAGTCTCCCCTCCCACCCTGGCCTCTTCCCTCCCCTCCTCTGCGGTCAGTTTGGTGTGCCCCTTGCAGACCTTTCCGGGGCATCTGAACACACACACACACACACACACACACACACACACACACACACACACCTGTAATGTTGGGGGTTAAATAGTGACACCGGACTGCGGGGGCCCTTCTGCAACCCGGTTTTCTCGTCCCACGCTCTTTGCTGTACTCGAAGGCCGCCTCATCTCTTCACCTGCTACGCCATTTTCCACAGGCTGGACGCCCCGCATCTGTCTGGCCATTTTTAAGTGGCTGGACACTCCGACGGTGTCCCGTTTTTCTATTTACTCTTACAAAAGTCACAGCAGTGAGGAATCCGCACACAGCTCCTCGGCACACGTGTGAGGGTCTCTCTGGGGGGACACGCCACAGTGTGATTTCAGGGTCACAGCCTACGCACATTTTTTTTTTTTTAATTTTTATGTCCTTTTAAATTTTTTTAATAGATCCTGCCAAATTTCCCTCCAAAGTGGCAGCACACGTTTACAGCCTCTCCGTGGCGCAGGAGGATTCCCCACGCGCTCGTCAACTACGATATTGCTTTCCAACGTGATGGGTCTGAAATGCCTTCTTGTGTTCACTCGCGATTTCCTGACGTGCCACTCTTTCAGTGGGGACCGTTTGGGGCCTCAGAAACCCACTGGGTTCCAGTCAAGGACCAGCGTCACACAGGGGGCTACCTCTGCTGGGGACCCCTGGAGCTGGGTCCCAATCTCTCTGCAGTGACTCAGGGGGGTTAACAAAAGTGTCATGAGGACTAACTGAGACAGAGCAGAGGAGGGTGATTCAGTCCAGGGCCTGACAGCGAAGTCCCCAAGAAATGCCAGCTGTCCTCACCAGCCCATTATTATTATTATTATTATTATTATTATTATTGGGACCACTATCTCCACTTTTCTCATGTATGGTGGGAGCGTCAACTTGGTTTCCAGAAGTCCCCACCTCCTGGTATCCATGTCCTCTTGTGACCCCTCCCCGTGAGCAGGGCTGGACTAAGTGGCTTGTTTCTAACAAACAGAACTTAGCAGACGTGAAGGGACGTCACCCGTGGTCAGCCTCCATCATGCTCACACACCCCTGCAGCCTCTTCCTTAGTCAGTAGGGGTGACCCCTGCTCTGGTCTGGATGTGGTATCCCCTGAAGCTCACACGTGAGACCACGCAAGAAGTCTGGAGGAGAGGTGAGTGGACTGCGGCCTTAGCCCCATCAGTGAGTTAGTAACCGGAGTGGTAGGTGGGGCTGGGGAAGGTGGGGGTTGGGGCGTGGCTTTGGGTGTATATTTGTATCTGGAGAGTGGAGTCGCCCTCTCTGCTTCCTGGTCACCATGATGTGAGCTGCATCCCTCTGCCACACACTCCGCCATGAAGTTCAGCCTCACCTCAAGCTTTGAGGAATGGAGCCAGCCTTCTGTGGACTAAGACCTCGGGAACTGTGATCCCTCCAACAAACTCCTCTTCCACTACTGTGGTTCTGGTCAGATCCTTTAGTCACAGCAGCGAAAAATCTAGGACACCCCCCAGTCACCTGCCGACAAGGAACCGAATCCTACCAACAGCTGTGTGAGTGAGCTCAGGAGAAGATCCCTCCCAGCCCAGCCTTCTGCTGTTAGCAGCCCAGGGTGACACTTCAATGTAGCCTGTAAGAGACTCTGAGAGCAGAAGACCTGGTGAAGCCTACTCAGATTCCTCCCCTACAGAAATTGTGAAATAATGAATGTGAACTCAAGACACTAAGTTCGGGGTGACTTGTTACACAGCAATAGCTAACTAATACATGGCATAAGTTTCTCCATTGACCACCTTTCTTGATCAACAACATGAAACTCAGACTCTCCCCCCAAAACATGGCAATAAAGTACATTTTACTGAAAATAAACCTACTGAATTGTTTCCAAAGGCAGTAAGGATGTTGTAAATTCTTGGAAGGAAAGTGTTTCTGGATATTTTCATGACCCTTTGCTCGATTTGTCACCCCATGCTTATCAAGTGAGAGGCGAGATCACGTGAGGGCCGGAGCAAGGGTCAGAAGGTCAGATAGATTTGGCCTTCATGTTCAACTCCGCTACTTCCTAGCTATGCCACCTGGGACTGTCACTTCTCCCTGAGCCTCCATTTTCGCAAACATCAAAAGAGAGTTTAAAAGAAAAAAATGACCTCGTGTGATTTTCCTGTGGGGCTGCTGAGATATACTACATCTTCAAACACAGCATGCATAGAAATATCACTTGCTTACTCCTAAAATGTTTTGGCCCTACACTTTCTGCCCTTTGGGCTTTTCTGGATATAAGATCGCGCCTCTGCAAATGGGGACGACTTGACTTCCTCCTTCCAACCTGGATGCCCTGTCTTTCTTTCTCTTGCCTGATTGCTGTGGCTAGGACTTTCAATACCATGATCGATGTAAGTGGACATCCCCGTCTTCTTCTGAGATTTTAGAGAGAATCCTTTTCAGGATCCTGTTAGTGTGGGTTTGTTTTTATATAGCATTTATTATACTGAGAATTATTCCTTTTCTACATATTAATAGTTTTTATCATAAAGAGACATTGGAGTCTGCCAGAAGCTTTTTCTACCTCTGTTGATGTGATCGCCCGGTTCTGTCCACTCTGTTAATGTCACGTCAGGTTGTTGGCGTGCTCATGGTGGGTCACTGTCCCCTCCCTGGGATGAATCCCACTGGGTGGTGGCGGGCGATCTCGTCAAGACGTACATCACATCCTATGCCATAGATGGGTACAGTTGTGTTCCCATTAAAAATATGAAGCAGGACATTTCTGTCCCTTCATAACCAGATGAAACCAGGCCCTTCATAACCAGGCTGGACCAGCCTCTGAGATGGTAGGGGCAGTGCCAGTTCTGTTAGCCTTGAGAGGAGCAGGGCGGCCCAGGCCTCCTCCCCGGTGCGGGGTGGGGTCCCTGGGGATGGACAGCCCCGCGGCGGGTGTTTCTGGACCACCTGAAGAGTCACTTGCCCTCTCTCCAGCCTTGGACAGAGCGAGCCCGAGAGGGGCAGGTGGGTTGGTCCAGAAGGGCGAGGGCTGCTTTTCCCTTCAGCTTCTCGGCTAATCTTTTCAGTCACCTTCGAAGCAATTAAGGGCTGAAGAGTGAAGGTCTGCTGACTTTGGAGGGACCTTATCTGGGGCACTTGTCCCACTCGCTTCCAAAAGAAACACTCCCTCGAAAACCACAAACCGGCACCTGTTTCCCTTGATTTAAAGGCCCCAGAAGTGATGTTTTCAATTAGTAGATGTCTTTCTTTTCTAGAACTGACCTCAAGACAAAGTTTTATAGCCAACGTATTAATTTTCTCTCACTGTCCCCCCCCCCCACAGAGGGGGATGGAGGAGCCGGCATCCGGAGTGTCCTTGTGCTTTTTTACATTTTCACTGTGAAAACTCAAGCTTTTCCTTCGCTGGGAGCATGACTCCTTTGAAACTGGGGGAGACGGGGGCCCCAGGTCGGCTCTGGCTGGGGCCCAGACAGGCCCGGCCCGTCTGAGGATGGCTCGGGGCTGTCTGAGATGCAGCCTGGCCACGGCTCCTGCCCGCTCTCCTCCCCTCGCAGGCCGCGGGCCCTGTCTAGACAGCAGCCCCACGGGCCACTTCCGCCCTCGCTCCACCTGCTCCCGAGGGTGTCCCCTCCTCCCCATGAAGATCCCGAGATGACCAGCTCGGGGGTGGGAGCAGGTGTCTTTCGTGTTGTAAGAACCGGACCCAGGAACAGCCGTGATGGTGGGGTCATTTCTAGGCTCCCCGGACTCCAGGCCCTTATTGGGTCTCGCCTTGGGATGGGTTCGACTTCCCACTGTTTGACTTCACAGTGGGACTAGGACACGTTCAGCAGAAACCACACGTGGGACATGGGGTTGAGCTCCTGTCCTGGGTGAGGACGTGTGGCGCTCTGGTCTGGACCTTGAGTGTCCCCCAAAGGCTTGCTCCCCAGCCTCGTGCTGTTGGGAGGTGATGCGACCTTCAGGAGGTAGGGCCTACTGAGAGGTCGTGGGTCATGGGAGGGTCACGCCCTGAAGGGGACACTGGGACCCTGACCCCTCACCTTCCTCCCTCTCCTTCCTCCTTGCCTGCCAGGAGCGAGCCACACACCCCTCCATGGTGTGCTGCCCCGCCACAGCCCCAAAGCAATGGACCAACCAACCATGGACTGAAACCTCCAGAACTATGAGCAAAATAAACCTTTCATCTTTAAGCTGATTTATCTCAGGTATTTTGTTACAGTAACAGAAAACTGACTAATAACTATGGTATGACTCTCTCTCCCCATACTGGTCAGCCTCAATGAACTGCCCTGTCAGTCCTGTGATGGAGAAACAGTGCTAAGCTGGGAAGTTCTGAAGGTCATGTGGGCTCAATGCATCTTCAGCTGACAATACTTTCGACTTATGTTGGGCATATTGGGATAGAGCACCCTCTTAATTCCAGGAACATCTGTGTTTGCTTTTTTTCCTGTTCTGCCTGTAAACAATGGGATCGATCCAACCCCTGACAGCTGGCATCTTACCATGGAAGTGAAAGGACCGAGATTCCTTCCCAGCAACCAGGAAACTGCCTCTCAAGTGGGCCTGGGCAGCCCTGCTCACCCCTGACCTTGGAGAAGCAGCCGCTCCTCAGAAGTACTTCTGCTTGGGCCAGGGGTGCAGCTCAGGGCTGAGCGTCCAGGGCCTGCGGTCAATCTCAGCACCACCAAGAAAAAGAGAGAGAAAAAAAAGGAATAAATGCTCTGCCTGGAGTTTGGTGCAGTTTGGGTGCTGCTGTCCCGATGCGCTTCATTGGCCCTGGAGGCCAGGTGGTAGCGGCAGAAGTGGCTTCCATTCCCTCCCAGGGAAGAGCTGCCCAGGTCCCTGGGCTCAGCCAAGTGTCCGTCGAGACACTTGCTAAGGATTCAGCAGGAACCAACAGGGAGCCGAGGGCCAGGCACAGCCCTTAAATACAACGGGCCTCCACCCTGCGGGCCATTTACGGAAGCCCCTGATAGCCAGCCCAGGGTCCAATATGACTGGTGTCACGACAGAAAAAGGACATCAGGACACGGATGCACCAGAGAGCAGAGCATGGAGGATGCTGGAAGCCGTCTGCCGGTCAGGGAGGAGGCCTGGGAGACGCCGGCCCCCCCACACCCTGACCCTGGACTCCAGCCTCCACAACAGTGGGGACTGTTGATCTCTGAGGCGTCAGCCACCCAATCCGTGGTCATTTGTCGTGGCAGCCCGAGGGGACGGATACAGCCTCCTTCTCAGGCAGGCTGTTCCCACACAGGCAGGTGGTGGCCTCCGGAGGCTCAGGGGCACCCCAGCTCGCAACCCCAGCGCGTCTCTCTTCCCCAGCAGGCCCAGAAGGAACCTCAGCGCCGGGTCTCGTGGGCCTGCGCTGGGGCACGCGCACACTCCCAGCCAGTGCCCGCAGCTGGGGTTGGAAGAGCCCGACTGGCCAGACAGGAGCCCTCGCGTCTGGGTGGAGTCAGACCACAGGACCACAGGACCAGGGAGCCCGGGGGTCGTGCCCTAGGGAAGATCAGGGCGGGGGGCACAGGCGGCAGAGGCTAAGGCCGCAGGTGTCGACGCTCCCGTCCGATCCACCCCACCTGGTGCCCACCCTCCACTGAGCTGCCTTCAGGTGGCCCGACCTGACCCCTGCCGTCCAGTCTCACGCTCTGACCCCACCTGCCCCGGCCCCACAGACTGAGGCAGGAAGCACAGGGCGTGGTGCTGGCCTCTGGCCCGGGCCTCCACACTGCGTGCTGGAATGGCCAAGGGCAAGCCAGCACTCACAGGACAGGAGGAAGTGGGCCTGACTCCTCCGTCTGCGAGAGCGGGAGCCCACTCCCGAGATGGCGGGCCCACTCTCCTGACCGCAGCCCGCTGGGGAGGGCCAGCTCCCACGACCCGGTCCAGTGCTCCCACCTTCTGCTCCTGCCTCAGTGGCCCAATGTGAGTCTGGGAGGGGATCTCAAACCTCAGCAGCATGTGGCGGGTGCCCAGCTGCTGGAACCTCGTACTGGGGCTTCCTCTAGCTCACGGTCCTGGCTTGTGCATCCTCAAGGCCCAGATCCAACGTCCGCCTTTCTTTTTGAGGAAACCCATGTCCTTTCCAAAGTGGCGCTGGACAGCGGGACGGTAAGGAGCTGGACACGCCACGGGGTGCACAGCTGTGTGCTGTGTGACCGTGGCAAGCTCCTTCTGAGTACCGAGTTCCCACTGACAGTCTCCGGCTTGTGGGAAATTCTGGAGGTGTTGCCTGTCGTGACCTCGTGCGTCTGAATGCCCACCTGTCTCCCTCAGGGAGTCTGGGGTCTCCTTGAAGTTGGTGTCCGAGCCACCTTGGGCAACAGAACACCACGGACTGGGCGGCTTGTGAACATTTCTTTCTCAGCGTCCTGGAGACTGGGAGTCCAGGGCGGGCGGCAGCACGGGGGGCTCCGGTGAGGCCCTCTTTCTGGGCTGCTCTGACTTCTCTCTGTGTCCTCCGTGGCAGAGAGACAGCAGGGAGCTCTCTGGAGTCTCTTCTCTGAGGCCATGCCTCTCAGGGCAAGGACTCCACTCCCGGGACCTAGTGGCCTCCCAAAGACCCCTCTGCACATGCCATGGCTTTGTGATTTGGGGGACACAGGCCTCCGGGCTGTGCAGAGGGGGTGCCTGTTCATCCTCTGGGGCTCGAGGGCTTCGCAGCTGTGCAGTGTCCCCAGGATCTCGAGCTGTGTGGCAGGCGCGGTGACGGGGAGAGCACGAGGTAGCTGAGGAGCAGCGAGGCCACCACACAGGGCACCGGGCACAGCCAAGGCCGGCCCCACCCCTGCCCCTCCGAGCCTTCTCCCTCCTCCTCCTCCTCCTCCCTCACTCAGCCGGAGTTCAAGTGCACACCACCAAGAAAACCCGAGGAATGTTCCCCGGGTAAACCCCCCATTACTAGCCGGGCCCCTCATCCGCGTGGAAGCCGCTGTTTGCTCTGCAACACGTCCGCACGCCTCCTCCGCCCGCAGCCAGGGCCCTACCCAGGAAGGGCGTGTCCCGGGCAGCCCAGGGCCGGACAGTGGAAAAGTACGGTGGCCCTGTGACTCAGTGGTCGCAGGGAGAGCCAGAATTGTGACTCCAGCCTTGACGACCCGCTCCTCTCCCCTGGTCCTTCCGGGGTCAGGACGGAGCCCATGAGACACCTGCCCGGCAGGCCCCCGGGCTCCCAAGTGTGTTGGTCAGATTTGCCTCCTACCAGCTGGACTGGCCTGGAGGTGCCGGCAGGTGGGCTGAAGGGCGCCCAGGAGGCACTTGGAGCCCTGGGGCACAGTCCCCAGCCCTGGGGACACCTTTGGCTCAGTCTTCTGGCAGCCTGGGCAGACAAGGAAACGGTGGGGCTGGGTGGCCTGGCTTGTCACTGTCCGACAGCAGAAAGACCTTCAGACCTCAGCAGAGTCACCTGTGTTCAGCCAGGGGGGACCCGGGCTGCGGGGATCACAGCAGTGGGTGACACGGGGCGCTTCCTGCGGCTTCACGCGCCCCCACGCTGCTCAGACACACAGCAAACCGCGGCCAGGCCTGAGACCGCGGCTGTCCTGGGCTGGGGGCTGGGGCCAGGGAGCGCACAGCTCAGTCCCTGCCACCAGGCTGCCAGCGCCCACCCCCCCCCCCCCCCGCACGCCCACCAGTGACACCCGCCACAGCAGGGCCACCGAGTCTGGGCGCACCTGCTTCTAGATTGGCGCTGCTTGGGGAGGCAACAGGGACCGCCCCCAGGTACCAGCCCCCCCCCCCCCCCCCCCCGGAGCCCCGGTCTTGGCAGGTGTGCGCAGCGCTGCCCAGCGCTAGGGGCCTCCCCACTGATCTAGGACACCAGGCGCTCCGTCCTCCCTTGTTGGATACGCCCTTCCCCATCCCTTGTCACTAGAGGAGGCTGGGGACCCAGCTAGAGCTGGCCAGAGACGAGTGCCAAGGTCCCTGGGAAGTGCCTCCCTCGTGGGAGGGAGCCACTGCGCTGCCCGAGCCTGGCGGCCTCTCAGGACAGCAGGTGCTGAGAGGGCAGAGTCCAGAGAGTCCTTGACGTCGACTGCCACTCTGTCACTCAGCCACCCGGGGCTGCCTGCCTGTGGACATCTCGTTCAAGATGTCCCGAAGGGTCATGCTGCTCTTGGCTGGTCCCTGCGTCCATCCGCTCTCCAGTGCTGTGACAAATCTGAGACCCTCAGGAGGAAAGGTGGCACCAGGGGACGTGTGGTCAGAGGTCTCAGAGGCTGGAGGCCACGGTCGGCGGGCCGACGTCCCCAGGCCCGTGGCCAGGCCGCGCACCACGGCGGGGAGCGTGCAGCGGAGCCGAGCTGCCCACCCCAGGGCAGCAGGAGGCAGAGCCACAGCAAGGAAGGCCGGGCTGGCGATAGTCCCCAGGGCCACACCCCAGTGACCTTTCTCCCACTAGGCCCCGCCTCCTCGGGTTCCTCCCACCTTCCAGCCGCCCCCGGAGCTGGGAATCCACCAGTGGGTGACTGAGGAGGTCGGTCCCCGGGGGCCAGTCTCCCCGCCCACCTCTGGTCACGGCTGCACGGGGGCCGAGCCCCCACACACGGGCTTCGGGGTGACTCCAGACCCACTCTCCGACAGCTGTCCCTATCTGCAGCCTAGTGCCCCCGGCCAGACACCACAGGGACACGCAAGACCAGGACACTCGGCCCGGAGGCCCCGGGGAGGGGAGAGCACGCTTCAGAGGAGACGGGGCTGGCCTCCGCGTGGGCCCTACGTCCACTCACCGTCCACCTCCCGCGCCCCTTCCCCACCAGCTTAGTGGAAGGGGAGAGGCGGGACGGGACTTGGAAGTGGGGGCCACACTTCCCGTCTCGCTGGCTGCACATGTGGGTCACGACACTGTCCCCAGCGTCCACGGGCGTGGTAGGTGCCCAAGGTCGTGGGCTGATGGTAGGTGGCACTAGGAGACATGTGGTCAGGGGTGACTGACGCAGGGCCCCCGTACCTGCTGGGTGGGGCTGCCTGAGGCGATGCCCAAGGTGGCCTGGACGGTGGCCCCAGCCCACCCTGCCAGCAGCCTCAGCCAGTGCCCACAGTTGGGGCCCACAGCCCTGCCCCTGCAGGAGCCCGTCCTGGTCACCCCGCAGCCTCAGCCAGTGCCCACAGTTGGGGCCCCACAGCCCTGCCCCTGCAGGAGCCCGTCCTGGTCACCCCGCAGCCTCAGCCAGTGCCCACAGTTGGGGCCCCACAGCCCTGCCCCTGCAGGAGCCCCCGTCACCCCGCAGTCAGCCAGTGCCCCGCCCCACAGCCCTGCCCCAGCCCATCCTGGTCACCCCGCAGCCTCAGCCCACAGTTGGGGCCCACAGCCCTGCCCCTGCAGGAGCCCGTCCTGGTCACCCCCACAGTGCCCCAGTTGGGGCCCACAGCCCTGCCCCTGCAGGAGCCCGTCCTGGTCACCCCGCAGCCTCAGCCAGTGCCCACAGTTGGGGCCCCACAGCCCTGCCCCTGCAGGAGCCCGTCCTCACCCCGCAGCCTCAGCCAGTGCCCACAGTTGGGGCCCACAGCCCTGCCCCTGCAGGAGCCCGTCCTGGTCACCCCGCAGCCTCAGGGCCCTGCAGGCTGCAGAGGGACCCGCAGAGCCGGCCACTCGGTGGACAGTGAGCCCCCGGAGCCCAGTGGCGGCCTCTCCCCTGGGGAGGCCTGGGAGAGCGTCTGTTCCTTGAGCCCGGGGAGGGGAGCGGCGCGCAGCCCCGAGACGCTGAGCCACGGAAAGGGGGTTTGGGCAGAGGCTGGCGGGAGGGCAATGGGGGTGAGGGGAGGCCCCCGGGGCACAGCGCCCGGGGAGGGGTTCGGCTCGCGGGGAGGCCTTCCCCGCCCTGGGGAACACGAAGCCAGCTCTGCCCCCGTCTTTGAGCCAAAAGGAGAGGAGCCCGCCCCGGAGCCCCCGTCTGCGATCTCCTGGCCCCAGGAAGGGGAAGGTCCACTTGCCGCCGAGGGGGAAGACTGGCTTGCTTTCGGTGGAGAAATAATGACATCCAGTGGACATCTGGTCAGCCCCAGGCTCCGGCGATGGCTTCTCCAGCCGGCAGCGTCTCCAGGGCTGGACCACAGCACGCAGGGGATGGCGCGTGGGGTGGGTTCGCATCCTGACTCTGCCTCTCAGCTGTGTGGCCTTGGGAAAGTCACTGCCCCTCCCTGGGCCTCTGTTGCCTCCGCTGACATGGACAGACCCCAGAGTGTTTTGTGTGACCTGCTCTGAAACGAGCTTCCTGTGGCATCAGAGCCTGGGTTTCCTGGGAAGGCCAGGCCCAAGGAGATGCCCGCGGCGGGATCAGGCAGACGCGGGTCACACACTGCCCTTGCGTCTGAGCACGAGGCCTGGAGCCTTCGCCCGAGCCCACAGCTATGCAGACGCCTCGTGGCTGTCCCCAGCCTGCAGGGCTGTGCCGGTCTTGTCACCTCATAGGATGAGACCTACGGTGAGAGCTCAGGGCTCCACGTTTCTGGAAGATGGGAGGGCAGAGGCGTCTCCACCCCAGGAGCAAAGGGGACTCTGCGGCGGGTGGACGCCTGGGTCAACCCTGAAACACTGGAGGAGAGCCGCAAGACCCCCATTTCTCGAGCGGGCTCAGCAGACCTCTGACCACACCCAAGGGTGCGGCTCCCAGGCCAGTGCCACCCGGTGGTCCCCACCACTGTTGGGTGGAGCGGTCACCCAGGCCCAGGCCGCCAGGCTGGGGAGGAATTGGGAAGAGCCCGGGGAGAAGGGGACCCCCACTGCCACCTGAGAGGGAGGGAGGGGCCGGGCTGGGCCGTGAGCCAGGTCAGCAGGGCCAGCGCCCTGAGTCTGAGCGGGGAGGCGGCTGGGCTGAGTGGCCTCTGTGGCGCTGGCCCAGGTGCCAGCCTCGGTGGTGCTCCAGAATCAAGGTTGGGTGGGGCCGGGCATCTGCACATAGTAGGCCCTCGCGGGCACTGCCTGCCTGTGGGCTCCCCTCTCTCCCTGCAGCCGGCCCCTCTGCAGCGCGCAGCCTCCCAGGCCTGCGCCACGTTTCCTGGAGGAAAAGACGGACCATGCGTGACCCCGGCCCCTCTGGGTCGAGTCCCTTTGGGCCTTGGGACGAGCTCTCGGTACGGATCAGACCGTGGCTGTGCACCCACTACGTGCTGAGCACTGCACAGGCAGTGTCGCCACCCCCACGTGCCAGGGAGGACCCGCGGCCCCCCACAGAAGAGCGCCCGGGGCCTCTGGGGCTGTGTCGTGCCCCCGGGGCACGTGGCGGGACCCTGCGGGCTGGAGTGGAGCCGGGTGCCAGGCACCGCCTCTCCCGGACTCGGGGTTCAGTGCCGTGCCCTGGGCCTACTGTGTGCAGGGCCTCTGGGGGCCAGCAGAGCCAGGAAGTTCGCGATCATGCACTGAGCGCGGCGGGCCCTGCTCAGGCTCCCGCTCCCGTGGGCTGGTCACAAAATCCCAGGGACTCCGCTTCCCACCTGGCGAAGGAGGGGACGAGGCCCGCGGGAGTCACTCCGCCACTCCACAGCAGGGCCGGGCCTGTCTCACGCCCATGCTGACACCAGGGTCCTCGCTCTTGACCATTCTGCAATCCTAGGTGAGGAAGGTGTGCTGTAGAGAGCCCAGGCAGCGGCCGGCCGCGGGCACACCTGTAACCCCACCCATGGAGGCTGAGACAGGAGGACGGCAAGGTCAAGGCCAGCCTCAGCAGGTGAACAAGACCCTATCTCCCAGTAAAAGACTAAAACGGCTGGGGACGCCCCTCAGTGTGGAAGAATCCAGGCCTTGATGGAGCACCGGTCCCCTCCAGGGGACCTTCAAGCCCCCGCCGGGGCCTCCCAGCCCTGTCACCACCTTCGCTGTCACCCCTGACGTGGGCACATTCTCATGCTATAAACCGTAAGCTGTCTCGTTCCTCCTGACCTGCCTGAGCCCTTGGAGAAGGGACCCCACCTTCCTGAGCCTCCTGTTCTCTTGCCAAGGCGGGGCGCTGTCCTTGGTCGCCGCCTCTCCCCCGCGGCATGCCCACCGGCGGGACTCCAGCTGCTCCCCTGCAGTGGTCCAGGGCACCTGCCTGGGGACGCCCTGGAACCCTGCCTGGGGTCCTGCCAGCAAAAGTTTAAGCAAACAGAACTGGGCAGCAGTGCAATGGCCGGCGGTTGTAAAGGGTGGCGCCGCTGCACACTCACAGCTCGGGTTTCAGGGTAATCCGGTGATGGTTCTCCTGAGGAGGATTAGGAGGGAAGGCAGGGCTCCGAGAGGGGCAGGAGAAAGTGGTTTGTACCCAAGACAAACACTGCCACGAAAGTGGCCTCTGGTGGCCCATAAACCAGCATTTGGTGGCGAGAGGGTGGAACGGGGGCTGGAGGACGGGAGGACGGGGGGCTCCTTCCAGCCTGTGCCTTAGTCAGACCCTCACCCGCAGGAGGCCCTGCTCCTGGGTCTGCAGAGAGCTCACCAGCCGCACAAGCCACTGTGGCCAGGAGCTGGGGCCCCTGGCTGGGGTGGGTCAGGCCAAGCTATGACAGCAGTGCAGTCTCCTGGCCAGTGGGAGCCGGGCCAGAACTTGTATTCAAACTGTGAGGGAAGAGAAGCCCTCCCTTCCCCACTGGATCTGTAGTAGTGAGTAGCCACCCAGAGCTATCACACCAGCATGTGGGGGAGCTGGTATCAAGGAAATCAGAGCAAAAGTCAGGAAAAATTCTCAATTCCTGGTAACATTGCTTAAGCACCTGGATCCAGCTGTACCTGAAGCTGAAGCTAGCACCATGCAGGATTATTCAGTGACATAAGCCAAGATGCTTAGACCATTTTGGCGTGGTTTTTCTGTAACTTGCTCCTGAGAAACTCAACAATGAGTTAGGGATGAGTTAAGCAAATGCTCAGAGGAAGAGTTTGGCTGGCAGGTCTTATCGGCTCTCAGACCATTCTGTGAGCGTGACAGCGCTACTCAGTGCCTTGTAAGACAAAGTGAAAATACTCTGGAAGCCACCCATGATTCTTAGGCAAGCTTCCTTTAAAGCAGTGGTTTTCACTGAGGGGCAGAGGATATGTCCCCTAAAAGGACATTTGACCATGTCTACAGATCTTCTTCATTGTCCCAGTGGGGAGGCAGGGAGGATGACATGCTGCTGACATGTGGTGGTGGAGGCCAGGAATGAGGCCAAACATCCCGCATACCCAGGACTTAGCCACGACACAGATGATCCCTGCTGAATGTCAACGGTGCCATGGCTGGAACCCAGGGGAAGTAATCCACCATCCGGTCATTCCTACCAGCCCCTTCAGACTCACGGACAACAACCAGCCCAGCTGGGGACACTGGGGAGTGTTACACCTGCATTGTATTTTCTTGGAGCACACGGCACCATGACACAAGCCCAGTGCAAGGAAATGATCCGTGGTTCATGCACAGCCTTTCTCTATCACCATGACAACCACAGCGCCTCACCGGAGACCAGCAGGAGGGCGGAGCAACCTCTGTCACCTGGTCACACAGGCCTGGCCGTAATGGACCAGACGATCAAATCATACAAATCCCATGTGCCCAGCCAAGGGGAATTTCCTGTCCACACTGGCACTGCTCAGTGTTTTTCCCCTCAGGACACCAGTCCTGTGAGACCAGTGAGACTTCACAGGGAGAAAAAGTAAGACCCCAGGTCAGCGGAGCAGGAGACGCTCACGCTGGCCACCACTTCCGTGATGGTGACAATGTGCCTTAGCACAGAAAGAAAAGCCGCGTGGCTCTCCTGAACTTGGCATCTCCCGACTCCCTTAATCGCAGAATCTTTTTTCACTTATAATAATTAATGTCCTATGGAAACACTGTCCTGTGGGACACGCGATGGGCAGGACTACAGAGAACAGGAAATGTAAGATATTAATGAGGTGTGCTGAGGGCTGATCCAGGGAAATCAAGTGATGATGGAAACAGACCGAAGCCCGCTGGCTGGAGGGCCTGCCTGAAGGTTCTCCACACCGCTCATGGGGACCTCGTCTGCGCGTCCCCGCAGATCAATGGCTACTCCAAAAGTTAGGTTTAAGGCCAACTAACTGCCAGCCATCATGCTAGATCCTGGGATGTGGAGAGGAGTGGGACTCCGGCCGTGGCTGCAGTGGCGGGTGGGCGGGGAGGGCCCGTGCAGACCCTGGAGGTTGCTCTGCGGGCGCCAGTCCTACTGGCAGTCTACACACCCGGGAGCCATGCACAAGGGGCGCGCTCATCCTTTGCATCCTAGGGACCTCCAGGTAATTTCAGGAACATAATGTTCCCACAGCTCATCCGTTGTATTGACCTTGTCAGAGAGTGCCAAGGAGCTGGGGGGCGAAGCACTGTTCTGATGGAATTTGTGCCAGATCTGTGAATGGCGGTGTCCGCCACACCTAGGTGCCCTCCCCAGAAAATCCGCTCCGTTAGGAGGTCCTGGGCGGGGCAGCAGGCGCTAGGCGACACCGGAACAAGGGATGGCCGCTGATTGGGCAAAAGTGAGCACCTGACTCAAGGGCGGCTCACCCATTGGCTGGTCAGCGACCTATCAGGAGGCGGGAGCTCTGCTGCGTGCAGCGCGTGCCGCGCGCCGCCAACCCACGTTCTGAGGGGTCCCCAGGCTCCTCGGCCTCTGTGGCTTTCCAGCTTTCCAAAGCGCTTCCTTTAGGAGCCGAGCGCCATGAAAGGGCAGACCCCACTGCGCCCAGAGAGCCCTGGAACCTGCAGGTGTTCGCTCCTCACGCCTGCGTTAGTACCGGGGACGGGGCTGGGGACACGGCGATGCGCACGGCGCGGATCCTGGTGCTCGGCTGGACTCAGAGAGCCAAAGTGCCACCGGGAGTGGTGCGGAGAGCTCGGAGCCCGCTGAGGACCGACGCTGAGAAGAGCCCAGGTCGGCCTGGAGGTGGAGCAGGGAACCAGATGCCAGCTGGGGAGAAGGAAGCTGCGGCGAGGCCTGGGCCGGGCGGTGGCACCGTGGCCAGCGTCAGAGGCAGGCGGAACCTGGCTCACGTCCTCGTTGCGAGACTTCACCCACAAGCGGGTTGGAAGTGGCCTCCTGTCCTCGACTGACTATCAAGTGTGGGTTCGGCCACACTCCACGTGGCCTCCAAGCTGGACAAGGAAGGGCCCTGTCCTCAGGAAGGCCACGTTTCTGGCGAGGGAAGTCACAGAACCCGTATAGCCGGCCTCCATGGCCACAGGCTGCGAGTCCACGGATTCAACCAACCAACCACTGGGGGACTGTGGACAGCCCCTTCCCCCGGCGGCCGACATGCCAGGCAGCGCTTCGCTCTGCTCACGTCCTGTGGTCCCAGGAGTCGTCCAGAGATGCTGGACAGCACCGCCAGGCCGCGGCAGGCCCTGTGCAAAGACCCCGCGTTGGAGATGAGGGACCTGTGCACCCAGGGCTTCTGGTCCCTGGGTCTTGGAGCCACACTCCTGCAGGTGACAGTGCAGGTGACAGGGATGGCTGTGATGCGCTCCATCTGCCGCCATGTCGTGGTGCAGGCTCCCTGGAGGAGGGTGGTCTGTTGTGTCGCCTAGCCCGGTCCTCAGCACATGGTCCTCCTGAATAAAACCTTGTAAATACAGCACTGGGAGGTTCTGTAGAGTGGGCAGGACACAGGGTGTGGCACAGTGACGTGGGCTCACTCAGATTACCCACCCAGAGTGGCCTCCTCTCAGGAGAGGCTGCTTGAGCGGAGGCCTGGATGAGGGAGGGGGCTGTGCAGGTAACTGAGGGAAGTGCCCGTGCCAAGGTCCTGAGGCAGGAATGAAGAACTGGAAGAAAGCTCAGGTGGCTGGAGGGGCGGGACAGAGGGAAGCATGATTTGGATGGCAATGGAAGCCGGGCAGCAGGGAGATCATTCTTGGTCCTGAGGACCTTGGTCACCATGAGTGCAGAGGGCAGGGTGTTGACATGACCTGTGGGGGACGGGGGCGGCTCTGCCCACTGGGTGGCTGGCAGACTTCAGGACGACTGACTGTGTATGGTGCAGCCAGCATCTGGCACATAGTGGGTGCTCAGTGAAGAAGACACACTCACTTCCCTGGGGCTGCAGCCGCAAAAGCCTACCCAGGTCCGGTCAGGGCTAAGTCCTGCTGTCACCTTCCAGTCCAGGCTCTCTCTGGCTCCTCACCATGGTCCAGGAGGGCCACAGCGTGGGGGAACCACTCTTCTGGGCTAGGATGCCAGCCCAGGAGAGATGCCCAGCGGCTGGGCCGGGCTGTGGGCGCCTTTGGCTGTGCGTGGGCGGCTCCCAGCATCCTTTCAATCGCTCGCCTGCTTGTGCCCAGCCGCCTCCGTAAGAGACGCGCTCTCGGATGTGTTTTGAAAAGTATTCCATATGCTAATGGAATGTCACCATCTGCCAAAGAAGGCAGAGCTGTTTTTAAAGGAAAAACTATTACAGAAATGAGGTATTCACAGAGGGGCACTCAAGAGCCCAGCGTCGCTGACCTGGGGCTGACCTGGCCGCCGCGTGTTCCCAGCGTGAGACGGGCAGAGTCTGAGGCCAGCTCCTCCCCGCCCCTCCCCTCCTGGAGACATGATGAAATTTCCTGAAACAAAAACGCAGCCCATTCTATAAAATGCTTTCGGCCTTTGGTGGAAAAAGTCCCGATGGCCCCTTTTATCTCCTCATTCCTGAGGTGCAGACCTGGCCCCCGTCTGTTTGCGCAGATGGGCTGCGGGGAACGTTCCCAGGGACCAGCGAGGCTGCTCCCGGGCGCCTGCGTGTCCTTGCTGCCAGCGCCCGGCCACTGGGGAACGGGCTGCTGGGCTGGGGCTGCTGGGCTGGGCGTGGAGCAGGGTCAGGTGCCCTGCGCGAGCCAAGACCAGCCTGGTTCCCAGCAGGCCCCGCGGCTTGGAGGCTAGGGTTTTCCAAAGAGGGTTTTCCAGGTTCTGGGAGGGTCCAAGGGCCCCCTGCAGCCCAGTTACTGCACTCCTGCCCTCCCAGGGGTTCCGCCCCTGGCTTTGTCACAGCGGGTCCCCAGGGCCCTGTGTGCTCAAGTCAGGTGCTCCTTTGGAAGCCACGGCCTGCCTCTTCCTGGCAACCCGAGTCAGCGCCTCTCTGGGCACCTTCATGGTCCAAATCCAAATGTAGCAGCAGCCCACCCTTCAGATCAACCCCTTCTCTTATCTGGGAGACTCACTCCAGGGGCTTCCCACCTCAGGGCCTTTGCACCTCTGTCCCCTCACCTGGACATCTTATCCTCCCTCACTGCGTGGCTGGCTCCTGTTACCATGGGGGTCTTGGTTCCAATGCCCCACGCCCGTTCCGACCCACTGCCCGATGTCGTCACTCCACCCTCTTCTCTCCACCTGAGCTCACCCTGCTATTCCCCGGGCACCAACGCTGCTGAGCTTACTCTGGAAGGGAAGCTCCCCGAGGGCAGGGACGCTGTTCCCCTACAGCCCCCTCTAGTGGCGCAGAAGAGACACACTAAATATGCACCACCTGTCAGCCCCTGCCGCCTCCCATCTCCTCTGCACCCCTCCACACCAGCCTCCCTCCCCTGCTGTGTCCAGCCTCCTTCCAGGCCTCGACATCTGACCCTGGCCTTCCAGCCTGCAGCCCTGCCCCCGGACAGCCACGGCCAGGCCCCGTCTGTCCAGTTCCTTGCACTCCACCACACTCAGAGCGCTGCAGAATGCTCACCACGCACAGTGACGACCCAAGAGCAGGTGCCAGAGGCACACCAGGGGAGGGGACAGATATGGGCGAAGGGACAGCACAGCCCGGGCCTGGCTCCTTGGGGGACTCTGTTGGCATCACAGAGCCCAGGGAGCAGAGAGAGGGAGAGAGCAGGGTGGTCTGCGGGGAGGCCAGCTGTGGTCGCTGAGACCAGACAGGCCTGGGCCTCAGTGTCATTAGCCATGAAACCAACAGTACGACACGCAGGTTGCAGGGGCTTGGAGATGCGGAAGGCCCCCCCAGCAGGCCTGGCACGCCCTGGGTGGCCGCTGCTCTTGGGGTCACTGGTTAGTGGTGAACACCCTCTTCCCTGGTCACTGCCACTCCCTCCGCCTGCACGTGTCCTGGGACACGACCTCCACCTGTCCACTCACAGGGGAGAGGAGCGTGCTCAGGAGGCCTCCTCTTCCCAGAAACTCCGTGGGGAGACGGCCGGTGGACCGCCTTGGAGGGCAGATCGCCCCTAACAGAACTAACCAGAAAACTCCCGCGTGTGCCGCGCGCCAGTCCACCCTCCTCTCCTCCGTCCTCCTCACAGCCCAGCCCTGGTCACAAACTCAGGTCCTTGCTGGGGGCAGAGGGCGCCGTCCCCTGGCCTTAGGCTCGCAGAACAGATGATGCCACCCCACACCGCACCACCCAAACTCCACATGCCCCACCTGCACCTCCTGGCCTGAGCATCCAGTCCTGCGTAGATGGCACCATGCCAGCCCGTCCGTGTGCCTGGCACACAGCCCGTCTTCACACTCTCCTGAGGTGAGGTTCCGGGTTATGTCATTTAATCCTTACGTCATCTTAAAATACCGTCTCTACTCTCTAGTCGTGAAAGCCCAGGTTCCAAGTCCTGAACGCCTGTGCCCATGGGGCCTGCTGCCAGTCAGATGTGGAGCCCAAGCCCCTGCTCCTCCCTATCTACCTGCCGACCCACGAACAGGCCTTGCAGAGTGGTCCCCACCCAGGTCCTCGGAGCACTCGTGGCTGCTGGGGACCGGGAGTGCGAGGATGGCCTGAAAGAGCGGAAGCGTCCGAGGGTCCCAAGACGGAGGTGAGGGTGAAGGAGCCCAGGCTGAACTCACCGAGACCTCAGCACAACCAACTCAAGCTGTCGCTGAGGCCTGTCCCCACTTGAGTTCAGCCCGGGCCTCGTGACTGCTGGGCCTCCCAGCCCAGCCCAGCCCCACTGTAACCAGAAGGCTCCAGGGACAGGGCAAGAGAGGGCCACAAAGTTGGAAGCAAGGGACAAATGCAGTCCTCTTGGAGGGCTCTACTGCCCCGGCTGCCAGGCCTGCACTAGATGACTTAGGATGTGCCCGACTGTCCTCACAGGGCCACTCAACCAGTACGTTCCTAGAGCACGGAATCCGCATTTCAGGGCCTGTCACCCTCGGGCAGAGAAGTGCCTTTCCTTGGCCACGTACCCAGCCACGTGGACCAGCTCAGGCCACGACCAGCAGGAGCCCGGAGGCCTTCAGAGACAAGCCCCTGGTCTGCAGATT
The DNA here is from genome assembly GCA_025594165.1 of Tamias sibiricus. Lineage (NCBI taxonomy): Eukaryota > Metazoa > Chordata > Mammalia > Rodentia > Sciuridae > Tamias > Tamias sibiricus. The sequence goes on along the minus strand of CM046662.1, from coordinate 9,180,417 downwards.
CCAGGCCTAACCCTGCCCTGCTTTGTGGTGACCTCACCCCTGCACGGGAGCAGTCTGCCGGGCCGCGGCCCACTCGACGGAGGGCAACGGCTGCCAGCTCTCTGCCCCTCTTCCTGCCTCTTCACATGCACCCTCTCTTGGAGTCACTACTCAGAAGTGAACACGTACCGGGTGATACCTGTGTCCTGGTCACTTTGTGCTGGTCATTTAATCTGCCCCTTTCCTCTAGGAAACCTTCAGTTCTCTGAACTTGGGACACAACGCTTCACTCCATCACTAATGAAAATGTTTCAAGTCTCACTAGCTCAGTGATGGCCCCCTGTGATCAGCTGGCTGACAGGATCGAGATTCCCAGCTTTCCTTGAGCGCGTGGCACCAACAGCGCTGGTTCTGCCCGCCCGCAAGATCACCCCGAGCCGGGCACGTGCCCTCCAGGACTTGGGCTCGTCAACAGGGAAGCAAAGATCCAAAAGGGGGCAGTGCCAGGCTGCTAATTAGGAATGGACTGACGGCCAGTTGGCCCAGCCTCCGACCTCCCTGTTCAACAGAGCAAACAGGCTGGAACCGCCGTGGCTCTGGTGAGAGGCCGGGGGTCGGCGAGACCCTTCACCTCTCCTCCGGGACGGGGGCACCTCACCTTTTAAGGAAGGAAGACACCAGTGTTCACTGAACACCAGCTGTGGGAGGAAGGGGAGACAGCAGCAGGAGCAGGGGCTCCGGCCCAACACCCGAGCCCCTGGTCTCCCCGCTCTGTGGCCATGCTTGGGACCCAACCCACTGTCATCCCGAATCACCAGTGACCGTCTCTTTGCCTGCCAGGTATGGAAAGCCTGTGAAGAAGGACAGTCACTGCTGGACAAGGAAAGAAACAGAGCCTCACCTTCACCTGGAGCCAGCTGGATTATGTGGCTTGTCCCTATAACCCAGCACTGTGTGGCCACTAACTCGAGTGGGTAGAGTCACACATACTGGCTGGAGTGAACCTGCAGGACTGCAGACGAGAAAGCCAGCTACAGCGCCCTCCTGTGGCAGGCAGAAAGCACAGGCCAGAGCTCAGTGGTAGCTTCTCAAGTGCCAGGCCTTGGGCACAAGCTCTAGCACCAGAAGAAAAAACAACAAACAAAACAAAACAAAAGGGCGTGTGTGGGGACAACCTTCTGCAGACAGGGTAATGAGGAACCTGCAAGAGGCTGGCTAGGAACCTGGAGGGCGGGGAGAGGCAGAGGGACTCCACCCTTTTATGCTTTCTTGAGCACACGCGTATTAAACATTTTTTTCAACAAGAAAAATGGGTGAGGGCAATGGCCTCAAAAATACTCTCATTTCATCCAAAAAGTGGACATTACCCATTGGGTTGACTGATGGGGACCAGCCACCCTGAACACAGCTGCTGCTGGGACGTGGGCACAGAACCCTGGAGACTCGGTCCTCCCGGCTCCCGCCCAGCCAGGCCGCGGCCCACTGTCTCCTGCCCGCAGCTCCTCACCCCCCGCCCCTGCTTCAGCCAGGGCAGGACCCTCACCAGGAGCCCCCTGGACCTCACGAGAGGCCATTCTCCTGTCTCCACGGGACTGTGTGAAGGGATTACAAATGTGCGAACGTGCGGGAAGCAGGCTGCGGGGCGGGACTTCTGCCAGGGAGCTGCCAACTTTGAAGGCCAAAGGCAGCTCTCACAGGAGCTTCAAGACAAGGAATCACACCATCTTTTGCAAAGCTCTCACAGGCCAGAAGCTCTGTGCCTTCAACTTCACTTTACACAGCAGATAATTGTTAGAATCTATAAACTTTAATGACGTATCACTGAATCCTGACAGCACGTAACAGGTTTTCCGAAAAATTTCTTAACAGAACATCAGAGTATTGCAACACTTTATTAGAGTATTGGCTTTCAATTAGTAGCTGAAGTAACAATCGCATGAAGCCAGATTAGGTGTACTGCAGAATACTCATACTCGATTTATTGACATTACTTAGCAATTTATTGGACAGAGGTCAAACTTTTTGTTTTTTATTAAGCACATTCCACAGTACAAAGCTGTCATGAATAATATCTGTACAATTTGTTTCAATAGCTGTTCAGACACAAATTTATTTCCAACAGATAATTGGCAAACATAATTAATTACAAGTTAGAATTAGACTATCCCAGTGCTTTAAAACATTAATATAGCAGTAATTTACAGTTGCTCAATTATGTTAGCAAAATAAAGTCCAGAGTACAGCTGGGGTTACTCCAGTAACCCCAGAGCCAGGACTCCTTGGGTGCCAAAGTCCCCTGCTATAACTTAGTAGGCACAGTTCAAAGGTTGTGTGCATATTCAAAGGCCATGATTTCCCAAGGAATGAGAGGAACTTCTATATCAAACATGCAAAAACAAAAACAAGACGTACCCATCCATTCAGAAGCTTCGCCCCCCTCCCTGGGCTCTCCTCGCCAGTCAGACGGTGAAGCTGTGAGATGAAGAGGCTCTGGGGAGCCCCGGGCCGCCACTGCGGGCTCACGGCATCCCCCTCGCGAATGGAGGGCTCCTTTCTTACACCTCAAGACTCAACTTCTCAAACACAAATTAATTTAGTAAAATGTGGGAAGGCTAGATTAAAAATATAAAAAAGGAAAAAAGCGGAACTAAAAAGCAAAGCCAACCCAATAAGCGAATCACAGACACGTTGATCCCCACACCGTTCTCCATGCAAGGACAGAGCCCAGGGCCCTCCCGCGGGAGGAGGGTGCGCTTCCCGGGAAGAGGCTGCACTCACAGAAGTGGCTTATTGGTCCTTTCAAATGGTATGGACTTTCCTTGATCTTTGGAAATAAATGGCAAGGGGCAGATCAAAACCTACTATTGAGGAGGGGGAGGACGAGTGCGGGATGCCAGCGTCCACTCCCTGGTGCTCAGAGCTACGATGCCCTTCTCTCAGTGGGCGCAGGGCCCTCGCAGGCCTGAGGCTTCGTGTCGCTCCCGAGTGCCCTGCCCTCAGGTGGGCCTCTGGACCAGCCTGCCTGCTCTGCAGGCTGCAGCATGCCGCGGCCCCCAGCACCCTGGCGGGCCAGGTGGCGTGGACTCTGGAGCCGGAGACCCAGTCCAGGGAGCGCCGTGTTCTCTCCTTCTCAGGGTCACTACCGCACAGGAGGACGGTGCTGACAGCGAAGCCAAATGAACACTATGGGAAGTGACCACCAGGACTCAGGAGCACTCGTAAGAAAAATAACAACGATGACGAAAATTTTAAGGTACCTCTCTATTGCATATACTGCACAACAAATAAAACATTTTTGTGTTAAACTTTAGAAGTTACATTTTAAAACAAGTTCCCATTAAAAACACACACACCACACACACCATGACAGTGACAGGTGAGAACAGCGCATGAATACTGCAGGAAGGTCTGGGCATCCTCACGACCCTGGCCTCGGGCTCCCGAGCCAGCCGCGTGCAGCGTGCACCCCGCACTAGTGTCCCGGGTGCAGGGCCAGCTCCAGCGACCTCGAGGTGAGACTGTTATATACATCCTATCTACATGCGGATACGGCATCTTAAATTAGGAGGCAAGCACAGGGACGAAGGCGTCACTCTACCAGATATCAGGAGATGCTGGGGACAGAACAGTTAATCAAAGAAAAGCGCTATATTACCTGTGGCGAGATAATATAACTGGCTTAGCAGTTCTTTAAATTAAAAGAAACTGTTACAGAAAGGAAGTATAATCCAAAACATATGACCAAAACAATCCAGAGAGATTTTCCATTGTCCAACATTGTCCCTAATACAAGTCAGAATCCACGAATTGGCCAGTCACAAGGAGAACGCTAACTTCTGTAAAGGAAAGCCCTGGACCTTCTGGGTAGGTGTTTGGCACCCAAAACTTCACTGAAGAATGTTGTTTCTTAATATCAGACCAAAGTGCAAAGCAATATAAATTAGAGCCAAGTCTTCTCTTGACGGTCGATTTACTTCTGTAAAACAGACTGCGTGTTCCTCTTATATGAACAATTTACATTTGAAGCAGTAGGTTTTTTTTCACGGATGGGGCAGGGAATGGGCTTCTGTTCTACTGGAAGTTGGTGACGTGAAGGACTCCTTCTCAAAGTAGAGCCGGAACGGAGGTGGGAAATGTCGGGACTTGGAGAGTGAGGCTGCTTTGCATCTACCCAGCGTCTAGAGCCACTTCCAGCCTCGTGACACTGTGAACGAACTCCCTTAGGCATCTGGTAGCCATGTAGCCAGTAGTTCAAGACTAGGAAACCCTGCGGAGTAAAAACAGGAGTGTGCATGCTTCTTCTGGTTAGACAAGGATGCGCCACACCCACCCCAGGCACGTATCACGTCCACGCGCACAGGCAACACATGAGCTGCAGGCTGGGGAGGAGGCCGTGGGCCAGGCCTCGGTGTATTTACACCTCACAGCCCTAGGAGGGAGAGATATTATACCTACTCCACAAATAAGAGAATTAAAGAGTCAGGAAAGCTGTGTTTAGTCCAAAGAGTCAGCCATTAAGTGAAAGGGACTAAGAAAAAGGGCCAATCTACCCACCACTTTTCACTGCTGCTACTAAACTGTACACTGTAAGGAAATGTGTTAGATTTTGCATCTAGTATGACCTTTATGACACTCAAAGCCTGCAAGCGGTCTGCAGAGCATCCTCCAAGGTTGGCATGCAACGGCATGCAGGAAAAAAGCATCCTTTCTACACAGAATGCTAACTCTCAGAGGCTGCTTTCAAATAAACTGTGAAGGGCGATGCAGTGTTGGGGAAGACCACTGAATTTTCCACATTTTGTTGACCATGGCTTTGAGTTAGAAATACATTTTAATCACAATCTCTATATTTATTCACACATGTAAATATGTACAAACACACACATGCACACCTAAAACAAAACATTCAGGATAATGCTTATCAGTACTACGTACAATGCAAGCTGAGATTTTCTATTCTCAATCAAAATAAAGTCAGAATCCATTCAAATTTATTCACAATCATAAATGGGTCACAACCCATTATAAACACCACATTAAGCCAGTGGCCTACAAGATCTAAAGTCACCTAAGATCTAAAATTCTATGGCCAAAGGGGGAAAACACTTTTAAAGGATGTATGCTTTTCAAAGGTGATTTTCCTCAAATGCTATTAGTTTTCATAAGGATCAAGAATCCTAGTAAGCCTCCTCAAAGAATTAAACAATTAAACCTCATTTGCCTCAGTCTCCCACTGATATGTAGAAGCACCTGCATCGTTTTGAAAACACAATGCCAGAGATCAGAAGCGGGTGCTCCCTGGTGCTGTGGTGAGTGGGGCTGAGACCACTTTCCTGGAGGGCGACGTGACCTGAATCATCAAAAAAGTCTTTAGAAGTGATCAGGCCTTTTCACCTAGGCCACAAGAATGACCACATCACTGTTTCTTAAAATAGCCAGAGGAGGAGACGGGCACGAGCACCTGATGGTGGGTGGGGCTCTCACCCAGACACAGCGACACTGTTAGGAGATTAGGAATGATCACTCGGGCAAATACTGACACTGCTGACACGAGCGACTTCAAAGATAAGAGAATGAAGAGGATTTCTAAAACACATGGTTATATGCAGGAGCCCTGTTTGGGGATTGACTTGAATTGCGGTTGACTATGAGCCGTGGAGATTTGGCCATTGTCGCCACCCGTAGTCTCACGGGACTTGTTGCGGGATCTCGAGTGACTTGGCCGAAATTGCTGATCGGGTCAGCGCCATTTTTAGTGGTGGTGTGTTTGGCGTGTGTTAGTTGTTGTTAGAACCAGAGAGAAAAGTTATCAGAATAAAAAGCTGTTTGTCTCCAGTTTGCCTCTGAAGTTCTTCCCGCGGCTCCGTTGCTCCAAGCGCTTCAGGCGGTAACAGTTATAAGCAATGATTTTTAGAAGCCTGAAGTGATACACACCAAAGAAGTGAACAGTGGGAAGCCTCAAGAAGGAGGTTAATACAGTAATAAATGCAGCTTATCTAAGTTCCTAATAATCATCTTATATTGTCTTATAATAAGAAAAAAGAGAGTAAGCCTTGTGCTACTGTATATAGCGCTATTAGGAGTCATTATTTGTCTTTAAATGGTTTGACATATAAATCTATTGCTACATTTCCTAGCACAGAGATATTCTTACCTGATATTTTAGGGGTGAATAGTTTACTGCAAGGGTAAATCATCATTAGGGTAGTGTTTCTTATTATTCATAAATATTATAGTATCACATAGTAATAATTTTTCATGTTACAATAAAAGAAAAGAATTTGGAAAAGAGAAATAAAATCTGTACTGTTGACTGCCAAGGCGTCAAAAGCAATTCCCTTTGAAGAGACAAGCACATTTGGAGTTTCACTGTGATATGGGGAGTAGTATCTACCTTATAAAGCAGAAAAGATTGAAAAGGTTCAAAACATGACTTATAATTGGTTACTGTAACAAGGCAATTGTTCTTAGGTTCCAAAAAGAGAGTGGGAGATGGTCAGGAAGAAAAAACACGAGTGTCCTTTCCACCTCAGCCAAAGAGAAACAGCCTCGGCCACCGTGGCCTCGCCTCCCAACCAAAGGAACTTTGTTTCAGAGCCTTGCAGTAATATGCAAAAGCTGTCACTTGTGAAAATTTACTGTGTTCTATTATATACACCAGAAAAAAAAGGTATGGTATGGAAGTCTTGGATTTATCACATGCCTCTTTAATAAAATGAGTACAAAGACATAAATACATATTAAAAATAAGAGGTACTCCTTACACGGTTCCACGAGATACCTACTCATCCAGGAAGCCCAGCTACAGCTGGAATTGTCCATATTCTACTTTACATGTTTCTCTTATAAACTGTGTTCTTGTGTTCTCCTTTTCCCCCTCTGCTTCCTGGTTTGGAGATTGAACCCAGAGGCACCTTAATACTAAGCTACATTCCCAGACTTTTTCAATTTCTAGTTTAAAACAGAATTTCACTAAGTTGCCCAGACTGGCCTTGAACTTGTAATTCTCTTGCTCAGCCTCCCAAGAACTTGGAGTTAGAGGTGTGTGCCACTGCCCCCAATCTGTTCCCCTATGTTCTACTTTACACAGAAAAGCAAAAGCTGTGTCAGCAAGACATGCACAGTTTTAAGAGTTCCTATTAGAAAAGAAAAAGAATGGAATAAATCTAACAAAAAGCCGGGCACGGTGGCCACGCCTGTAATCCCAGCACTGGGGAGGCTGAGGCAGGAGGATCGTGAGTTCAAAGCCAACCTCAGCAATGGCGAGGCACTTAGCAACTCAGTGAGACCCTGTCTCTAATAAAATACAAAAAAGGGCTGGGGATGTGGCCCAGTGGTCGAGTGCCCCTGAGTTCAATCCCCGGTATCAAAAAAAATAATAATAATAATTGAGTTCCTGTTGGATGTGGTGATACATGCCTGTAATCGTAGCTACTTGGAGACTGCGGGAGGAGGACAACAGATTCCAGGGCAGCTTAGACAACAGTGGGACCCCCATCTCCTCCCCTCAAAAAAAAAAAAATCAGTTCCTAAAGTTGCTTTGTCCACATTTCAAGAGCTCAATAATCACCTATAGCTAATGACTCCTCCAGTCAACAGGAATACTCTGGAAAATGAGTAACCTGATAGAAAGCAGGTCAGTAGGTCAATGTTTGCCCAGACTGTAGGGAAGGTGGGTGACTACAAAGGGACAGAGGGAACGTTGGGGGCGACACAAATACTCTTATCTTGATCATGGAGGCAAGTATGGGGTACCTACTTTGTGAAAACTCAAACGTTGTATTTTAAATGTGTACAATCTATTTTACACAAGTATACCTCAATATCATTGTTTAAATTTTAAAAACACAGGCACAGCACAGGCGAGGGGGACAAAGCAAAGGAATACCAACACATCTAGGAGCCTGTCTAGGAATATAGCTACCTAGTGTGTGTCTGTGCTAGTTTTGATAACTAATTTCAATGTTTTACTGAACTAAGATCTATATTTATCGAAGATGACTGTATGAATACACTGGTTTCACATACATTTACTGATTTATGGCCAAATTTTTGTGTGGCCCAGGAGGAAGAGCACACAATATATCATACTGGCCTTGGATGCCACCTGTCCAATGGCAGCTAATAACAGAAAACTAGGTCCTGGAGCTCCGTGATAAGGAACTCCAGAGTCTTGTGAGGAAGACAGGCACACGGGCCATTTCAATATCAAATACTGAATCAGCCAATGGAAAGTCTACCGTGTCCTAATAACACGAGCCAGGGGAGGAGGTGGTCAAGGTCTGACTGTGAAGGGTGTGCAGGCACTGAAGCAGAATTCAGGTGGCTGAAGTACTGGATTTGGGGGAGGGAGTAATGAGGGACGGGTGGGAGTGAGGAGGGGCGGCCAGGGAGGAAAGAAGGTGACGGACGGCCAGAGGGTGTGACTCCTCTCAGCGAATCCAAGCAAGGAAAGCTTGGAGGAAGCCAGCACAGCAGAAGCACGGCAGAGCCGAAGACGGGCGAGCCTCACTGGAGGCAGGATGGAGGGCAGGCTGAAGGGGGCGCGAAAAGACCAGGAAGGCGGCCAGGTTTACCTGGGATCGCTGCTCTCGGCCGGGGTTTTCCTTGGGTTTCTTGGGAGGGGAGGCTGGGGGAAGCAATTCTTCCAGAGACCCTGGCCTGCTCCCCCTGCAGCCCCCCGTGTCTGCCTGAAGACTCCATTCAATAAAGACAGTCATTCTGCAATGTGTATTTTTCAACAGACTTGGACCAGAGAGAGTGGCAAGGGATAAGGTCACTAGCACAGGGACAGTATCAACACACAGGAGGCCAGGAACAGCAGAAACATATTGGCTTACAGGTCATTCCCAATCGCCTCCCCCACACAAGGCAGACCTCACCAACCCGTCGTCCAAAAGCAACACCTGGCATGGCATGAAGGAAAGGTACACTCGCCGTCCTTGATGTGTCCCTTGGCTTGCCACCCTCACGTGACACTGGTAAGACCAGAGGTTGGCAAAGTTTTCTTAAAGGGCCACATGGTAAATATTTTAGGTGCCAAAGGCTATATAAGGTCTATGTCACAAGTACTCAATTCTGCCACTGAAGCATGAAAACAGCCACAGGCAATATAGAAAGGAATAAGAAAGGCTGTGTTCAATTTCACATGATTTTTCACATCATATAATTTTTCACATCATTCTTCTTCTTTTAGTTTTTCTATAAGCATTTGAAAGTATAAAAACTATTCTTAGGGCTGGGGTTGTGGCTCAGCGGTGGAGCGCTCGCCTAGCACGTGCGCAACCAGGGTTTGATCCTCAGCACCACGTACGAATAAGGGCATTGTGTACAACTAAAAACAAATAAATAAATGTTTACAAAAAAATGTGACATCTATACACATCTATAAATTTAAAAAAAAAAAAAAAAACTATTCTTAGCCTACAGTGGTAGGAAAAAAAAAAAAAAAAATCAAGGCAGTAGGTCAAATCTGGCACTTGGCTCCTCTGTGGAGACCCCCTGGAGGAGACCTATTAATTGGATCATAGACTCTTAAGGAGGAGCTGAAAAGATGGCAACTTGCTGACTACATGCATACCAGAGGTTCCCAGTCTCCCCCCCACCCCAAAATTTCACAATTCTCCACAAGGACTTTCTTTGTACTCTTCTTTTGGCAGGGGGCAGTGCTTAAAGGGCTCTGGCCAGGAGCCATCTGTGGGGGTGGGCAAGGGCATGGGTGGCAGAAGACAGATGAAGGTGGATGGAAGGTGGCACAGGAGGGAGGAAGGGGGCCACGGGCAAGTGCAGCAAGGAGAACAGAGTGGGGCTGAAAAGAGCACAGGAAAGGGATCTGAAGTAGGTAAGAAGAGGGCACAGAGTTAAAGCCAAGGTGGCTGCCAGGAATGGGTGGGCTGAGTTGGGGGGGCGGGGGGCAACCTCTGTGGACAAGAGCAAAGGCAGAGGGTCTGGTTTGGACTGAGCTTGTGAACAGGTCAGGGCCAGGCCGACACTATGAATCGGCTGCACACCTGGGCAGGGTAAAGCCTAAGGCCTCTCAGGACGAAGAAGGTGCAGGTGGGTGCCCTCGGGGCTGGGGCCCTACTGAGACCCATAGCAGCATCTGAAGAGCCTGAGACAGGGTGTAGCTGGGCTGATGCTGCCTGAGAGCCAAGAAGCCGTAGGCCAGGCCAGAGTGGACGCCTGCACTCACTGCTGGCCACTGCCCACCACTGCTGCACCAAACTCTCTGCACTTTAAACAGTCAGTGAGCACAAGAAAAGACAGAGTAATTAAAAGCACTAAGAATTAAGTTATGCTTTTAAATAAACAGGAATGTTATTAACCACAAGTCTTTATACAGTAGTATGAACAGGTGCAAATATGTACGCAATCTAAAAAGTTGAAGGTACACAGAACTCACTGGCCCTTGCAAACTTCTGAGAGGTGGGAATAGTGTTCCAGAAGGCCACGAGTGCCTAGCACCTGGAAGTGAGCCTTCCCATCTCCCAGACCATACACCCTTGGCCACCAGAACCTTCCATCACTAATGGTTGCAATGGCTCTAAGTCTCCCTATAGCACAGACAAGGACTGCTTCTTGGAGCACCTGCTCTGTCTCAGGTATAAAGAAAGGGCTTCTCTTAGCAAACACACTTCTTTAATTCTTTCTTGAGGGACTAAATATTTTGTTGGTGGTGGCTGTTTTTGTTTTGTTTTAAAATAATAGAACTGAAGGATATAAAAGGAAAAACAGATTCTTGTACCCCAAAATAAAATTTAAGAGACTTCACTGGTGTCCAATGGATACAATTGGGGAAATCATTAAGAAAAAATGATTTTTAAAAAACAGGAACCCCATTCATCATCTGTCAATATGAAAACTCATCACATGCAGGATGCCTTGTTTTGATGTGCCTATTGTGCCTATAAGATCTAGCCTCACACTAAAATTCTACAAAAGTTGGTGCATCTAACAGAGCTACCTTGTTCCACGTCACCAAGAGACCAAATCCAATCAGCAAAATGAACTGTGAGGGGGGTGAGGGGTGTGGACACGTACCTGAAATGGGTGAAGGTGCAGACTGTTATCTGGAGATGTATGTGTAGGTTCTGGAGGGAGAACGGGTCTCATTCTGGGCACTGGGAGGCACGTTTAAGAAATCCCAAATCAAAATAGTGTCATCGTGGGAGCTGCTGATGATTTGAAACTCATCAAACTGTAGCCGAAACACACGTCCAGAATGTTCCTATGAAAGACAATAGTGATGACGCAGCGGGATCTGGAGAGCTCCTGGCGACTCACTGAGAGTCAGCGCAGGCTGGGAGCCACCGCTCCCCAGGCTTTCTCAAGCACTTCCCAGGGCTGGTAAGCTGAGCTTTGCCCTTCACCCAAGGACAGCTTTTTCTTTTTCCTTGCAGGTGTTTTCTTTCATTAAACTTTGTATCCTAGATCCTGGACCATTAATAATATGTCAAAGAAGAAAAATTATGCAATCAACTCACAATAAAGGTAACCACAATATGTAACAGCCATTGCTGATACACTATAAAAACCAGGACCTGAAAGATAGGGGTTTTGTTTTGCTTTTGTTTTTGTTTTAAACCATGACCAAGAACACCTATCTCAAGCTTCAGCTGATATCAAAATTGGTTGGTGAAACATCAGAAGGATTCTCATTAAAATCAAGAAGAAAACAAGAATGGCCCTCACTACAGTTCTACATGCTCTACTCAATGCAAGAAGTGAAGAATCGGAAATAAAAGCCAAAGCTACTAAAAATAACAAAAATCTATCAATATTTTTAGATTTCTATCTCCTCAAAAATCAACACAATCAACTAGACAATTAGAAATAATCAGCTTAGTCAAGTTGCTCAAATAAGATTAACATATAAAAATATTTTTCTATTCAGCCTTAAACAAGAAATTCTGTCATTTGCATTGACTCTCTGTATCTGGAGGACCTTAGGCTAAGTGAACTCAGCCAGACACAATAAGACAAATTCTGTGTGATCTCAGAGAAACAGGCAGCAGAAAGGTAGGCAATGGAGAAAGGAGAGTTGGGGAAGCGGCATAAAATTCCAGTTAGATTGGAGGAGTAAGTGTTAATGATCTATTGCACTGTACAGTGACCACAGTTAATAATAATGTATATTTCAAAACTGCTCAAAGGATAGATTTTTAACATTGTCACCAAGGGGGGGGGAGGGAGAAAGTGATGAGGTGACGGACATGGCTTGACTGAATCTTCCTGGCTTGACTGAATCTTCCTATAAGGTACACACAGATTAAAACACCACATATATACACCTCATAAATATATACAATTATTATTTGTCAATTGAAAATAAATTTTAAAAATTAAAAAATAAAGTATTCCTATATGCCAACAGGAATAATCCACAGACTAACAGTACCTAATGTAAGAACATAACATCATCACAGCTGCATCAGGAAATCTGCCAAGCCTACGGAAGGAAAGGCTCCATGTTCTATGTATGAGGACACAAGTCCACCCACAAAGGAGGCAGCCTGTGTTCCTATTTCAGAGCTCACAGTCAGATAAATGTCAAATACCCCTGATTTGGCTAACCAAAGTCAACGGCAAGTTTCCCTGAGGCAGGCTGTGAGATACACAAGCTTTCTGATGTTGCCCAGGTAGGGCCACCTGCCAAGGGCCCAGGGACCAGCTCCTGCTTCAACACATCACATACCACCAATGTGCGCAGACACAAGGTGCTTGCCGGGGCTCGAGGGTCAAGAGCAGCTTGCAAGTCCCAAACTTTGATTTTCCTAGAAAGGAAAATGAGACTGTGATTAGTGGAAGGTTAATGTCTTCATTCTTGCCAAGTACTTCCCTGACAAGAAGGGGTACACCTGAACTGCCCATCATACTGCCTAGTGGGCAACGTGCTTACGTTTCTATAATCACACTTGGCGTTGGGAGAAAAAAAAGGACGTAAACATTCTCAGACTTGCCGATATCATAAAGAAATATTTGAAGGGAGGTTAAAACAAACAAACAAAAAAAAAAAAAAACCTTCAGGTTATCTAAATTCAATTCCTGACTTGATAATCTATGATACCAAATTCATCCATCAGGGATGTCCTGGGGCTAAGTAGGTGCTTCTGACAGAAGCTAGGGCTCCATGTGAAATTCCAGGGATACCTTTCTCCAAACAAAGCAAATGCTGAAAGTGAGTAACATGAGTATAAACACACCAACTGACTTAGAAGTGGTACACACACACACACACACACATATACATGTGGTCATCTCAAAAGGTTACAGTTGCCATTTGTTCACTTAAAACACCAGAAGGTGTTCTTAAAAGGATATGTTCAATTCACCAAAAAGGAAAAAGAAGTTTATTAATGAATTCTCCAGAAGGAGAAGAGGTGAAAAAAGGTCTGGTTTATTTAGGACAAAGGCCAAGAATCAAATCCCCTGCTTCTTAAGCGATCCCTGAGTACAGGATGTTGGCTGGGAGTGAAGCCTTAGGAACTACAGTGACCCACAACAATGCCTGCCTCCACCTTTGCAAAGAAAGTCCTAGCATGGCGCCGCACACACAGCTGCTTAGCCTGCAGCCCTCCTCATCTGCCGGCACGGAGAGAGCCGTGTGTCTGAAGACCTCAAACACGTACCCATCGTAGGCACCACTGACAATCCTCTTGTTATCGAACCGAATACATCGGACCAGTTCTTCGTGCCCCTCCAGGACTCTCAAACAGGCGCCACATTCAATATCCCACAGCCTGAAACAGAAAGAGATACCTGTGTAATAAATGCCCACGTGAGATTCACACTGCCCTCAAGCTCTTCCTCTCTGCTCCATCGGGACATGGCTCCCACTATCCTGGAGTTACTAAAAGAGGAAGTCTTACTTTCTGTCATATCTGTTTTTATGCGGTCTAAATTGTGTACCTTTACTATTTAAGTCAAAGCACCCAACAGAAACTCCAATTATATTTAGTTCCTAGGTATTCGCCTGATGTCTTGAATTGATGAAGCCACAGTTAAATGGTCTCGGAAGGACTTTCTTGGATGAATACAGATTGCAGGTGGTATGAGAGAAAAGTGAAGAGGAGCAAGAGGGGTAGAGAACTGGCATCATGAGGGACTGAGCCAAATCCTCGTCTACTGAGGTCAGGACTGGCAGATCATCAGGCAGCCTCCCAATCCTCGAGAGGCTTAGGGGCACCTCTTCCTAGACATATGCAGTAAACTAGGGCTGCCGGTTTATGAGGCCTGGGTGGAGATGGATTAGGCATGCACAGTTGAATGGGAAATATAAACCCACTAACTACATTTAAGCCTTTTCCTCTGCATATGATTTATATAATTCTAGAGTTAGATATTTGGTTTTCTCTATTGTGGTTGATTTTTGTACATTACTTTCAAAAAGAAACCACACTGTGCACACTAGCCTGTGCAAAGCAAAGGGAGCACACTGATGCACTATGCCTTTCTCAGCTGCTCCACCAGTGACTCCCATCACAACCCCACAAACACCTGACTACAGGCCCCAAGCAGATCTGCTTCAGAAAGTAAGGCTGATTCCTCTGATCCAGTGTGAACAGAGCCATTCAGCACAGCTACTATGACTCCAAGGTGGCTCCTTTCAATCAACTATAAAACAATACACACTATTTTATAAAACCGCAAAAATTATAATAAGGAAGTAAAGGACTTTTTATTGACAAAACATAAAAGCAGTATTACAAAGCACAATGCACAATGAAGAAAACCACAATAGAAGCTCTAAACTATCTTTTATGAATCTTAAAAGGAAATAACAAAGACCCCAAATTTTAAGATGCACTATCCACCATAAATATGTATGATTACTACATCAATTAAAAACAAAATAAGACTTTAAAAAAAGAAAATTTATGACATTTACAGTCTTTTTGTTGTTATTATCTGCTTGTTTCCTTTCCTTTTCTTTTCTTTTTAATTATCTTTTCTAATAATATTTATTTTGCCCAAACATTAGGCAATTTGGTTATAAACACCGCAGTGAAGGTCACTTCTATAAAGCTACTACTAACACGTGCTGGGACAGTGGAAAAGATGGCTTGGGATAACTGAACAGGTAATAAGGGATGGTCTTAAGATATAAAATGTCTATGACTAGTCCTATTTTAAAAAAAAGGGAGAAAAAAAAAAAAAAAAAGGAGACTGGCTGTGGACAAGGGACGGTGGGGGGGGGGGGGGGAGCCAGCCAGCAGGAGCAGGTGGGTCTGCAACACCGTCTGGGAGGGAGACACAGAGCAGGCTGCTGTCCGCACACAGAGAGGCAGGCCTGAGGCGAGGAAGCAGAGCGCCAGGCAAGCGCACCCCAGTCCATTCAAAGGCTCTGGTAGTAAGTGGTCCTGGTGGAGCTGAGGGCATAGCCTGTGTGCTGGGGGACTCTTGGAAGAACCCCCACCCATGGCCCACAGCTTTCCCACTCAGAGCACACAGGACTGGGGGGGGTGAACTGACACTAGGGCAGAAATGGGCCTAACCTGCCCGCACGCTGACCTGCACCCACCTGATGGTATTATCTGATGATCCACTAACAACCAGCCGATCCCTGTACTGCAGGCAGGCGATGCCTCGCTTGTGCCCATTCAGAGTCCGCACGAACTCACAGGTGCTCGTGCTCCAGACCTGCAGGACAAACAGCCATGTCTTCAAGAATGAACACACAAAAGTCCTCCCACAATATACCTTTTGAAAAGTGGACATGTGAGAGGTTTTTTTTTTTTTTTTTTTTTTTGTACGAGGGATTGAACTCAGGGGCACTCGACCACTGGGCCATATCCCCAGCCCTTTCTTTGTATTTTATTAGAGACAGGATCTCACTGAGTTGCTAAGTGCCTCGCCATTGCTGAGGCTGGCTTTGAACGCACGGTCCTCCTGCCTCAGCCTCCCAAGTGCTGGGATTACAGGCGTGCACCACCACGCCCGGCATGAGAGCTTTTAAGAATGACTCAAATGGGGCTGGGTAGAGCACTCCCCTAGCACGTGTGCGGCCCAGGTTCGATCCTCAGCACCATGTAAAAACGAATTGTGTACAACTAAAGCAAATAAATAAATATTTTTTAAAAAATGACTCAAGCCGGGCGCGGTGGCACACGCCTGCAATCCCAGCACCTGGGAGGCTGAGGCAGGAGGATCACAAGTTCAAAGCCAGTCTCAGCAATAGCGAGGCACTTAGCAACTCAGTGAGACCCTGTCTCTAAATAAAATACAAAAAAGGGCTGGGGATGTGGCCTAGTGGTTGAGTACCCCTGAGTTCAAACCCCAGTACCCGCCCCCCCCCCCAAAAAAAAGAAAGACTCAAATGCAGGATTATAAAGTTATCTCTTCTAACTCAAATTTGGAAGCTGGGGGACAGACTGGAGAGCATACAATATTCTTAGCTACTGAGTGATAAAACTGGAGTGAAAAACAGAGGGAAAGCCAGGCGCGGTGGCACACGCCTGTAATCCCAGCACTTGGGAGGCTGAGGCAGGAGGATTGCGAGTTCAAAACCAGCCTCAGCAATAGCGAGGCACTTGGCAACTCAGTGAGACCCTGTCTCTAATAGAAAAAAGGGCTGGGGATGTGGCCCAGTGGTCGAGTGCCCCTGAATTCAATCCTGGGTACTAAAAAAAAATAAAATAAGATAAAATAAAATCATTTGTGCTTCAAAGGACACCTGCAAGATAGTAAAAAGACACCCCTTAAAGAATGGGAAAAAAATAGGAGAAAATATCTGCAAACCTTATATCTGATGAGGGTCTTGTATCCAGAATATGTATTTTAAAACATAATAAACAAAAACAAAACTTTTACAATTCAATTATAAGATGACAAATCACCCAGTTTTTTAAGTATAAAAAAGAACTAAATAGACATTTCTCCAAAGAAGGTATACAATGGCCAAAAAGCATAGGAAAAGATGTTCAATTTTATTAGTAATTAGGGAATGCAAAGCAGAACCACAGAGATACTTTTGCACACACACCAGGACAGCTATAATAAAAAAGATAATAACAGATGTTGGCAAAGGTGTGGAGAAATCCTGCAGACCGCTACTACTAATTACTCTGTAATCAGGCCCAAACTCTCCCAAATTCCAGGCCTGGTCTTGCACTAACTGGTGTGAGTGTGGAGTGAGCATGCTAACGCATCAAACCCGGACCACTCAGCTTCCAAACCCCCCAAAACCTAAAGCTTGACACAACTCAGTCCAAGATATGTGGGGCTACTAAATACCAGAATGCTGTTTAACACTGGTCACTAACAAAAGGTTCTTAGAGCCTAAGTTCAAACTCTTACTGCAGACACTCTGGAAAAACAAGTTTGGCAGTTCCTCAAAATGTCAGACCCAGAGTTGTCATTCCAAAAAGGATTGAAAATAAATAAACATGCAAAAACTTATACACTAATGTTTACAGCAGCATTATGAGTAACAAAGGGAATATAAACAAAAGGTACATCCACTGATAACTAGACAAACGAAATGTGGTACCTTCACACAATGGCATTTCATGAACCTCAGAAGAAATGATGTGTGCGGTGATGCGTGTGGATGAGCCCTGAAAATGACACTCAGTGAAAGGAGCCAGACACAGAAGGGCACGTTTTGAAAGATCCTATTCATAGGTAACATCCAAAACAGACAAATCCACAGAGACTGCAGCAGATTGATGACTGCCAGCTTAACTGCTAATGGGCATGAGGTTTTCTAGATAAAAGTGTGATAAAAGTGTTCTGGAACTAGACAGTGGAGATGCCATGCAACGCTGTAAATGTGCCAAGGGCACTGGATTGTACATTCAAAACCAATGAATTTAATGGTATGGAAAATACACCCCCAAGAAAACTGTTTATAAAAATATAAGAAAGCTAAAATTTACAAAAGGTGAAATGGATACTGGACTCAGAACCACATATACCACCCACTGCATGCTCCCCTAGGCTGCACCTGTGGCCACCCCAGGCTGAGCTTCTTGAAGTGACTCTCTGGCGTGTCTTGTTCATCCAGCCCAGGGCCTGTGGCATGGCGAGTTCTCAACATTGTGAGAATAAGTCAAATCTAAGACCCGCCACACCTCTGCAGGGCGCCAGGAGGGCGGGCGGGCGGGCTGTGTGAAGCTCCTCACACACAACACGTGCACCAACAGTTAGTTCTCCTCCCCTTAAAAGGTCACCAACAATGCCGTGTCACCAAGTTGAGGACTGTTCTCCATTCTGGCCATGGCTTTTCCTCTGACTTGTCTGTGACTCCAGAAGCACATGACAGGGAGGGTCTCAAGGGCTCACGAGCACAAACAGAGGAGAATAGAGATCTTGCCAGGTGCCAGGCTGGCATGAGCCCCCTCTGCTCTCTCTCTGACGTATAAAGGTCAGAAATAGGCAGGGTTATGACTGCAGGCACACTTACTTTGATGGTCCTGTCACCGGAGGCAGATACGATGTACTTATCATCAAAGTCTACCACATTGACTGCAGCACGGTGGCCAACCAAGACACGGCGTAAAGTGATATCGGTGGCAGAAGCCATGTCCCACACGGCAATAGAGCGGTCCTTGGAACACGTCACCATCAGTCCGTTGCTGAAGCGTAAGTGCAGTACGGCTTCATTGTGATGGATCAATGTGTTCAGAACTTCCCCCGTGTTCACGTCCCAGACTCTAGAGAACAAAAACGCACACTGCTTCATCACTCACAGCCGGGACAGGTCCTGACATCTGAGCACCGGGCCCACTGAACACACCTGAGCACGTGCTAAAGGGGGACCCCGGCCACAGTTGGTTTGCTGAGAAAGCAGAGGTGGTTTCAGAGAGGCAGCTAGTGCTGGCTCTGCTCAGGTTGACTTGACACTCAGGTACCCAGGGATGGCGCCTGCAGGCTTGTGCCAGGGCCAAGACAGTCCCTGAAGGAAGCAGGCTTCCAGTGGGTCTGGGATGACGAGTCAGGGGAGGTGCCAGCTCGGGTTCTTGCTGCCCTCTGGCAAGCCTCGCTCTAGTCTCATCGCTGACCACACCCACTGCTTCAGCTGGCCACTTCAGGGACAAAGCCAGGGTCTCCTGGTGGCTCCAGGCTTGAGACATGCGGTTCTTAGGAGCAGCCCTTCCAAAAAAGTCAGAGCCTTCTGTAGCCCCAGTCTTTTTAAGAAGACACCCTCACACAGAACAGAGGGGAAAGACTAAATCCTCCAAAGCTGAGACCCATCTGCGGCAGAAGTCGTGGCCTAGGTGGTGAGCCAGGAAGAGGACCACAGGTACGCTGAGGGCGGGAGTGCGGAGGGAGCCCATAGAGGGGGTGGCAGGAGACCAACGAGCAACGCTACCTCTACCTCGCTACCTCTACCTCGAGGAGAAGACCGAGAGTCCAGGGACAGGTGCCTGGGCAGGTGCCTGCAATAGCAGGGTCAGCCCAGAAGAGGGAGTCCCTCTGCTCCCACTCCCTCAAGCGCCCCCTCCACCCCGCAGTCCTCTCTCTGCTGGACGCATCACTTCCCTTGCCAAAGTCCACCCGGAGTGGGGAAGCCTGCTGGTCACAGTGGGGTGGGAAGGGTCTCAGGAAGTCCCCTGCCCACCCCTCCATGCCCAGTTGGCAGCCATGGCTTCACTGCTGCCATGGTGGCAGCTGAGAAGTCAAGTCCCTACCACAGGAAGGCTGCCCACAGTCTTGACCCATGTACCTTCGAAGTTCAGAATTGAGGGACTGCATGGTTCTGAGGCATTATCTAACTTCTCTGGACTTGGCTTCCTAATATCTCTATTAAAATGAAGACACTATCTACCTGCTGGCCAAGTCTGATGCAAGAACTCAACAACATGACAATCAGACACCTCGCACGCATACTCTCTGCTCTCAGATTTGACTTTCCCTAGGGTCTGAAAACTGCCTCTGCCCCCAGCCCCGTACTTGCAGGCTGGCACCCACCATGCTCCCAGAACAGTGGCCTGCCTCCTCTCTGTTCTGGACCACAGGCTCCAAGAGGAGAAGACAGGCCAAGTGTCAGGCCACGAGCTTCCACAAGAAAGCATGCTGCTGTCTGGAACATTTGGCCAGAGAAAGACGATACACTTAAAAATTAGTTCTCCTGCCTACCTGGCTCAGACTCTGCTACATCAAACTCGGTTCTGATAAGTAAAATCACGTGAAGCATGTGTGCTGACCCCAAAAGAGAGGAAGCCCTGGGCCTCCCCGCAGAAGAAGCACAAGGTCGGAGCAATGAAGCCAATCACTCACCTCACTGTGGAATCCGAAGAGCCAGTTACAATGACACGCTCATCATACTGGAGACAGAGGACAGAGCCTGTGTGTCCTGTTAACACTTTCAAACATTCCAGGCTGGTTTTATCCCAAATCTATCAAGACAAGACCAACCACAAACAATGATTTAGTGGATCACGTTTTTATAAATGCTACGTTATACCTCATGTTCTGAATCATAAAACACACCTATGGTACGGTAAGAATGGTTAAACGAGTGAGAAATGACAAGAAAGAATAGGGGCAGTACTAATTAACTTCCAGAATCAAAGTGCTATTTTGTTCAGTTTGTACTGTACTCATTAAAATCATCAACTGCATTATAAGAGAAATTGAAGGAGCCTATAATCAAGGAGATAGCTAAAGATTGCGGTTAGCTGAGAGCCATAAAAGATGTTCTAGTTTCCACCTGATAGTAACACATTATCCAAAGAATCTTTGTATGCCCGTGAACACTGCGTGACGCACCTGTAAGCTCGAGAGCTGTAAGCACGTGTCCTTGTTAAAGTGATATGTATATAACTGGGTGAGTTTAGTTAGTGAGTGTGGGAAGAAGAAGAAGGTGGTGGTTGGAGTTAGAGCGTTTGGAGTGATTGCTGGAGCCGGAGAGAGAAGAAGAATAAAAGACCTTTTTTCATTTTCATCCTGCCTCCGAATTTTCCTGCAGCGTTCGTTGCTCCAAGGCGGTTTCCGCTTCAGGCAGCAACAAGAAATTTTTAAAATAAAATCTGTGGGTCGGGCCCTGTGGCACAAGCCTGTAATCCCAGCAGCTTGGGAGGCTGAGGCAGGAGGATTGTGAACTCAAAACCCTCGAGTGGGGGCTGGGGTTGTGGCTCAGTGGTGGAGCGCTCGCCTAGCGCGTGTGCGACCCGGGTTCGATCCTCAGCACCACATATACATAAAAGGCATTGTGTACAACTAAAATAAATAAATATTAAAAAAAAAAAAAACCCTCGAGTGCCCCTGAGTTGAATCCCCAGTACCCACCCCCCCAAATTAAAAAAAAAATAAAATAAAATCTGCAAAAAGTCTGCTCACTCTCTGGAAAACAATGTGACAACATCAATTAAGGCCCTTTACAAATGCACAGTCCCTACCTTATGTTCACAAAAATAAAAAATGAAAAAGTTCAATATTTCAGAAAAATCCCAGGGTGAACTATAAGGAGAGGTCTTAATGAGAAAACACCATGCTTTATTACAGAGAATTAAACACATTAGGAATCTGAATAAAAATGGTCTGCAGAGTGATATAATGACTACATATTTTGTTAAAAAGATTAAAAGGAAATGTTAGGAATAGGCTTTTTTATACTGAGTGTTCCTCCTCTCCCTTCTTTTATAGTCCACACAGTTTTGTCTTCTCCAGAATGTCCCACAGCGGGAAGCTACACCAGCCTTTTCAGACTGCTTCTTTAACTCAGTAAGATGCAGTAAAGGTTTCTCCATGTCCTTTCATGGCTTGATAAACCAAATTTCTTTTTAGTGATAAACATCACTTCATCCTCTGGTTCTATCACAGTGTATTTATCCATCACCTATTGAAGGACAAATTGTTTGTTTCCAAGTCCTGGAAATTATGAACAAAGCTGCAATAAACATCTGTGTGTGGGTTTCTGGGTGGACATAAGTTTTCAACTCCTTTACTGGATTCGAATGGCAAGAGTATGTTTAATTTTGTAAGAACTGCCAAACTGCCCTCCAAAGCAGCTGCTGCTCCATTTTACATTTCCACCAGAATGAGCAATGGAGGTCCTGCTGCTCCACGTCCTTGCTGCCACTCAGTGTTGTTCTGGGTCTTAGCCATGTCCCTGGACATGCCGCAGTAGCTCACTGGTGTTTTAATTTATATTCTCTTGACAACAGGTGATGTAGCACATATCTTTGCAAATGCTGGTCTGCCACCTGTATATCTTAATGAGTTCTCTTATTAAGGTCTTTGCCCATTTAAAAAATGAGGTTGTATATTTTCTTAAGGTCAAAAATAAGTCTAAAGTCATTCTTTTTTAAACTTAAAAGTTTTTTGCACATTTCAATAACACTCCTTCATCAGATATGTCTTTGACAAATCTTTTTTCCCAGACTGCAGCTTATTTTCTCATGCTCTCAATGTATCTCAATGTATCCCACAGAGCAGAAATCTTTAATTCTAATGATGTCTAGCTTATTAGTTTTTCTTTCACGGACAATATGCTTCTGTTATTATATTATATCTAAAATGTCATCACCAAACCCAGGACCATAGGTTTTACTCAGGTGAACTGAGAACTTACATTTTCACAAAAACCTACATGCACAAACTTATAGTGGCTTTATTCACAATTATGAGAAACTGCAAATAATACAACTAAACGGATAAATACACTATGGTATGTACGATAAAATGGGAAATTTTCAGCCAATAAAAAGGAATGAACTACTGCTAGCTGCAACAACATAGGTGGTCTCCAGTGCACTCAGCTAAGTATAAAGTCAGAATTAAAAGGATACACACTAGCCGGGCGCAGTGGCGCAGGCCTGTAATCCCAGTGCCTCGGGAGGTAGGAGGCTCCGAGTTCAAAGCCAGCCTCAGCAACTTAGTGAGGCACTAAGCAACTCAGTGAGATCCTGTCTCTAAATAAAATACAAATAGGGCTGGGGATGTGGCTCAGTGGCCTAGTGCCCCTGAGTTCAATCCCCAGCACACTCCCCCCAACACACACACACACACACACACACACACACACACACACAAAGAGGATACACACTATATGAATTGATTGAGAAAACATTCTGGAAAAGACAAAAAATTGTAGAGATGGTAAAAAAGGTCACTGGTTTCCAGGGCATGGGACGGGTGGGAAGAGGTGATTCCAAAGAAGTAGTGTGAAGGAATCTGAAGGAGCAATAGAACTGTTAGGCACCTCTGTGTGTTTGCTTTCTGCCAAAAAGAGCAAACTTGGGGCTGGGGCTGTAGCTCAGTGGTAGAGCGGTCAGCTAGCATGTGTGAGGCACTGGTCCATCAACAACTTAAAATTTTTTAAAAAACTGCAAACTTTATCAAATGTAAGTTATACCCTCCCCCCCAAAAAAAACTCAACATTTTCTTAAATACAAGAAAATAAGCTACAATGTAAACCAAACTGCCAGATAAGGCCAAACAGACTAAACACAGAAAAATAATGCAGCTTATCTACTACTGAAAAGTGAATGAAAACAATATAAGCTGCTCTATCATTTTTCATATTATCTGAGCCCTTCTCAGAAGGTATAAATGGCAATGAACTTTACTGGCAAACCAGCTAGCAAAGTAACCTAGAACCCTGTGACACTGGACACACTCTATTTGCACCTGAACAGAGAATACAGAATCTGGGTGTACTCAGAGGAGGACAAGGAGGAGACAATCCAGGGTCACATCATTAGTCACAGGAAAATGCTCTTTAGAACCACACTGGGGTTGCCAAGGTTGAGTGGAACTACTAAAACCCAATCTGAAACAAATGGAAAGATGGTCACATCTAGTGTCTAACACATGACCACAATTCTAAAAATAACACAATAAAATGCAGTCATTCACCTTAATAGAATTATCTCGTAAGCCACTGATGATTTTCTCATCATCGTACTGTAAACAGTAGACACCTTTACTGTTTTCAGAGCGGCACTGAATCCTCTGCAAGTTGTGTCGTCCACACCGCCAGTTGGATTCTATAGTCTAGGAGGAAAGGAGGCAAGAGATGAGCTTGTGTGAATCAACTATTCTACTAGGCTTCAGAATCTGGTGTTGCTTCCAGAAGCAGCATACCACTGATACCCCAATCTTGGTTTGCATAACTGTCTGTGGATAGGAATCACGCTCTTTTCCAAGTAAGACATTAACCCAACAACGTTTTTTCTCAAACTTTCCCTGCCCGTCTGGCAACTATCATAGGATTTCCAATGAGTTTTGGGTTAGGTCTGAAATGGCCTAGACAGAATTCAATATGTTTAAAGAATGTCATTTGTACCCAAAACACACAAATAAATAATAACTCATTGGGTCACTCCCTACTGCCAATTAAAATATTGGTCAAAAGACTGCTGGCATCATTAAGCATGAACTGACAATCTAGGTAGCCAACCAAAGCACCGTCTGGATCATCGAGAATAGACACTGTGCAACTAGCACACACCCAATCACAGAATACTGTATTTCTTTACAAGTTGCCTTAGAGTGAGAATGGCATGTTTCAAACCTGGAGTCTCATTCTTTCATCATTCATGCAACACTGACTGAGGTGTCTGTATGTCCCAGGCACTGTGCTAGGAAGTGGGGATATAAGACCAACAGGAAGCATCTGTGTTCAAAACAGATCCAAGCCCACAGTGTATGGAACTGGACCTACAGACAGTCCCCCACCTGCAGTGGTTTGATGTATGATGCTCTGGCTTTATGATGCCAAAGCAGTGCACATTCAGTAGAAACTACACTTTGAATTTTGATCTTTTCCCTGGCTGGCCATTTGCAATGCTGGGCAGCATCAGCAAGTCACAACTCCCAGTCAGTCACTTGGCCACAAGGGAAACAACCAAATCTCAGCAGTGCAATGTGTTGCTAAGCTAGATGTTTGATGGGTTAAGAATAAATGCATTTTCAGATTACAGTGGGTTTATCGGCATGTTAACTCCATTGTAAATGGAGAAGCATGTATAGTTCAAATTAAGTTTATCTGGCTAAAGGATCAATACAATCACTTTGGAAGGTTCTCATTAGTCCTCCTTTACAAACAAGAAACAATTTGCCCAAGGTCACAGACGAGTAACTAGACTACCTACAAATCATGCCCAGTTTTTTCTGACTCAGCCCAGGCTTTTGCTACTAACATTATTTCATGCCTCTCGAGAAGGATGGACTGAGCTCTAGAGGCATAATAATACCAGCAACAATTCAAATAAAACATCAATACCAGGGCTGGGAATATAGCTCAGTTGGTAGAGTGCTTGCCTCGCATGCACAAGGCCCTGGGTTTAATCCCCAGCACCACCAAAAAAACAAACAAACAAAAAATCAGTGCCAAACAAATGACAAAACTCATATGCTGCAGGACTTGAGGGAGACCACTGGCAAAGCTCAATCGTCTCTTTAATAGCTATGAAGAATTTTTCTGGATCAAAAGATACAATGTTTCTACTGAGAATAACCAAAAGTCTGAGTTCTTGGTCCTTGAAATTAGGAGACAATAGGACTTCAATAACTGGTTACACCCAGTTTGGATATAGTTTTAAGATTATGTGAGTAGCTAATTATCTCTGAGTAGCTAAAAGCTTAGTTACTGGCTTTGTTGAAGAAAGGACGTAAATTTCATCTGTAGTTCCAGTGAGCACCTAAATGCTGGCTCTGCCAACATCTAATAGCATGTTTCTGCTTATTTTGAAGGCAGTGTGTTTCTGGACTCTTTGCAATGTTAAACTTCCCTGCATGCTTTGAGCAAGCTCTTGTTTTCCTAACATTCTGCTGTATGTTTCATACACAGTTACCCCTCAGCACCCACATAATTTGGTTCCACAATGTGCCACAGGCTCCAAAACCTGCAGATGTTCAACTCCTTACGTAAAGTGACGTAGTAGTACATGTCACCTATCGGCTTTAAATCAGCTCCAGATACCTTGTAATCCTTGATGCAATGTGAATGACATGTAAATGGTTGTTTTACTGTACTGTTTAGGGAATAATGACCAGAAATAAAAGTATGTACCTGTTCAATATAGACACAATTTATTTTCAAATATTTGTGATCTGCAGTTGACTAAATCTGTGGGCATGGAACCCATATACATATTGGGGAGGCCAACTGGAGTTTGTAGCCAGCTTAATAATCACTCTGAAGTAGGAATTATTGTTTGCATTTTATAGAAAAAGAAATGTAGGGTTGAGATATTGATGCACATATACTTAAAATGGAACTGTTCCCATCACTTGTGGCCCTGTGGTTTTGCAAGGGTCTTAGAAATAGGATCTGTACAATAAAAGAACTCCCACACACAGCCTTGAGGGAGGTCCCAACACCAGGATGCAGGAAGCACCGTGGAAATGCCAGGAGCAAGGACATGTGTATTTACTCAACTGCTACCAAGTCGGAAATTCTTAAGCCAGGTTGTTATCTCTTGGGAGTCAGTAAAATGCCAGGCATATAAAACCACATTTCAAAACCAGGGGAAAAAAAATCATTCACCCCAACTCATCCATCTCTACCAAGATAGACAATAGATACGTCCATATAAGCAACTTTTTAAAAAGGGGTCCAGAATGTAATTTCTTTAACTGAGCTTAATACGTGGAATCATTTAAAGAAATAATGCATTTTTAAGTAGAGACTGAGCTACCTCAGCATGCTAGCTCTCCAGGACAATGCTGACAGAGGAGGTGAGGTGTGTTGACCCGCCCAAGCCTTTTTCCTAGCCATGGACTCTGGTAAGGAGTTCCCATGTTCAAACGACACTCTCTGGGAATCACCAGAGTTGATACAGAATATATGACTCTATGTGAACCCAGAGTATTACAAAGATGAATACACAACATGTCTTACAAATGTATCAGGTATTTTAAAATTCATATTGCTGTTCTTAAGTTAAAGAATACACAATAGCTTATAACATTATTGCATCAGTAAGCAGCTTTCTGATCTGTATTTCAATGAAGAGAAAGTACACTTACTCTCACATGAGAGTTTTGGAGGAAAAAAACACACACACAAAAAAAAAACAAAAAACACACCAGGCATGGTGGTGCACACCTGTAACCCCAACAGCTTGAGAGGCTGAGGCAGGAAGATCATGAGTTCAAAGCCAGCCTCAGCAAAAGTGAGGCACTAAGCAACTCAGTGAGACCCTGTCTCTAAATAAAATACAAAACAGGTCTGGGGATGTGGTTTAGTAAGCAAGTGCTTCTGAGTTCAATCCCTGGTACTCCCCTCACCAAAAAAAAATAAGAAAGAAAGAAAAGAAAAGAA
The DNA here is from genome assembly GCA_025594165.1 of Tamias sibiricus. Classification (NCBI taxonomy): domain Eukaryota; kingdom Metazoa; phylum Chordata; class Mammalia; order Rodentia; family Sciuridae; genus Tamias; species Tamias sibiricus. The sequence continues at coordinate 9,153,224 of CM046662.1, read as the reverse complement.
ACAAACAACAACAAAAACCCCACAACTCCCCTCCCCCCACCCCGCCCAATGTAAAAAGAAGGGATAGGGGAATCTACAGGTTCCACTACTCCAAGGTGTTTCCTAGAATTGGGTGACTTGGTCACAATCTTTTACTGTACATGAAGTCCTGAAGGCACAACAGACAATACCAGGGAGAAGATCAAGGGTAAGGCCACACAGCCTGTGATGCTTCAGTCCCAGAGATATTTGGACAGAGAATACTAATGCTGCCCACCCCCGCCACCGCCAACATTAAAGGCTGAGTCACACCATCTACCCCACCTGTAAACAAGAGCCAGAGGACAGGACCTCTCAAAAGCTCTCCTAGACATCACACTTTCATTCTAAGTTGAATCAAAGTCAAAGAGCCCAATTTCTGAAAAACTTATTTCTAAATTTTAAAATAAAAACTTTGCAAGTGATCCTTGGTGGGCCATTTTAGGAAGTCCCAGTTAAAAAAATCATTCAGTTCCTGAACCCCAAGATAAGGGAGTCTAGCTGGCCACCCACACAAGCAGGCAGCACTCCGCAGACACCACCAGGTCTCACGACCTCCGCTCCTACTCGAATGCCTTCAAAACAGGTCTTTTTCAGAAAAACTAGTCCTTGAAAACTGGCAGGCAGCCCACTGTGGTAGAAAATTCCCAGGTCAAGTAGCAGCTTTGGCAAAAGCCTCAGACGTCTAAGCAGCAGTTTCCTCCTCTGTAAACACAGGAGTAGTAATAACCACTCCCTTGGAGCTATTGTAAGGATCAAGGAAGATTACATATGTGAAGTGCTTTTTAGAGTGCCCGTTGAGAAAAAACTGACCAAAAATAGCAGGCTATAACAAATAAATAAAACAGATAAATATATATACATATATATTTTTTTTTCTTTTTTGTATTAAACATGTATATCTTCAACAAATTGCCAGAAGTCATGTCTGGGTCTAGGCTGGTATTCAATGGTGAGGGCTTTGGCACCCCTAACCCAGCAGGCAGTGGGGAGGGGGCACGTGCTCAGCCTTCACGTGGAATTCAACTCAAGTTAACGCAGCCACAGGAACCAGGCCATACAGGTGTGCCTCTCTAATTATGTGGATACCTGCCATTTCACTTAGCCATCCTGTGGCATTGCTACCGTAGACGAATACTTTGTGTCTTTGAGAACTTGTAAAATCCCCTTACCCGGCGAAAATTTTCAAAATACTGGGAAGGTAGCCATGATACACAGAATATACAGCGGCATTTAAATTGGCAATAGAGTGAAAACAGATGTCTGAGGATGGAGGAATAACATTATTTTTAGAAGCCTAAACACACTGGGTGGGTGGGCAAGTTTTCAACATTTTCTGGTCAGGACAATGTTAATATCAAGTCTGCAAACCACAAAAAAGCGCCCCACTTTCCTCCATATAATGTGGTTTACTGAAAGGTGCAACACAACACGCCGCCATTTTCCCCATGGTCTCCGCTAAACGGAGCACTTCAGTACCTTCAAGCCAGTGAGTCATGAGAGAAAGGGTCTATGGCATGAAGGATTTGTCACCACTCTGAATGTGGGACATCAGAACTCTGACCGAGTCTGTCGTAACAACACCCATCTCTCTGAGGACAGGCTCTGAGAGGCACAGTGGAGGAGTGTGGGTAGCAGTTTTGACATCTAAGGGTGAAATTACATCACTAGAGCAAGGTGCCTAGCAGTAAGCCACCATGAATGATAAAAATGACTAGGGCAACTCCAGACAGTAAAGCAGGATGCGGCCACCACTCTGAGCAGTGAGTCTCAGGTTTTCCAGGAACTCCTCGGCCCAGAGGCCCTGTAAACCCTCTCCATGTGCAGCAGGACACCCAGGAGAGGTGAACCTTGGCAGAAGCTAAGAATGTGTGCTGATGCTCTTCACGCTGCATGGCTCACGCCCTCATTTTCTAAACAAAGGGAACCAGCCACATTCAGCCAGGTTGCCTGTTTACTCCTTAAAATTTAGTCAAGTTCTGGTGGGTCAACATAAAAGGGCAAAGTTCAAGATGAACATTTCTGGGGCTGGGGATATAGCTCAGTAGGTAGAGTTCTTGCCTTGCATGCACAAGGCCCTGGGTTCAATCCCCAGCACCACCAAAAAAAAAAAAAAAAAAAAAGATGAACATTTCCTTTGTGCTCATCAGAGCCAAATCTGGGAATGGATGGATTACAGGAGGCAGCACATGAAGCAAGCTGTCAAGGTGGAGGGGAAAGGAAAAGAGGGGATGGTGTTATGAACTGGCAGCCTCACAAAGCACAAGGGAAGAGACAGGAGACTGGGAAGGAAGGGAGGGACATGAACACCTCCCCGGCGTTCCCAGTGGATTCATCTTTCCGCAAAGTGCTGAAAGCCCTGTCAAGCAGTACCTTTCCCAAAACTGAACCAAAACAAGGCCAACTACTCTTACCTTAACTCACAGTCAAGGACATCGAATATTCGAAGATGAGAAGACCAAGTTGAAACTCTGCAGGCATAAAACACATGCCTCTTTCTCCCTCACTTCTTGGGATTTCCAATTTGAAAATGTGAGTGTAAATGCTAACAACTGTAAGCTTAATGCCCATCTCTTAACTATGTAGCAAATCCTGAAACTTCTTTTAGTCTTAGTTTCCCTTTACAACAGACAGGAATAATAGTTTGTGCCTTGTTGTAAAAATTAAAGCAATAATCTATATAAATCACCCAACATAGTTCATGGTGTACTGCAAGGGCTCCAAAGAGGTTATTTGTCATTATTATAATCTGCTTATTAGGATTTCAGACCAGCTGTAAGGGCAAAGCCAGGCTTTTGAGAGCTTCTTGTTTGTTTGATCCAGATCTCTGAAAGAACTTTCTACCCTGGACAGAATAAGGCATACTCCCCCAAAAAGGAGAACATCTGATTTGAGGTGATGAATGTCATGTCATCGCTGGCACTGGTTTCAGTGACCTATGTTACAAACACTGTGTGTGCAGGGCAGAAGAGCATGAGGTTGGTCCCAGGCCCACTCCTCCCCAGCTGTAGGACCTAGAGCAAGCTGCTGGACCTTTCTGAGTCCTATTCTTCAACTCTGAATAAGGACTGATCTACTTGTCAGGTTTTGTCCAGAATATTCAATTAAGAAAATGCATCATGAAGTGCAAAACAAAGTATCTCGCACAAATACATGCTCCATTAGTGGCACACTATTTTTGTCACTAGTGAATATAACAAAATATAAACACCACCCCTTATTCTGAGAGAGTTTGCCCACAAAAGTCTGGAGGAGACTCTTGTGGTCAAGCAGTGGGTTTCCTCAGACCCATTTTCAGAACCACTGGGAAGACCACCGAGATGCAGAGGCTCTGCACCCACAGGGCTTCCCCACAGCTCTGCTTCCCCACATCTGCCTCTGCTCATCTAAAACATGACTGCAGCCTGAGGAAATGGTTAGGGCAGGTGGCGTCACACAGAGCCATGCCACAAAACAATGAGTGCACACTGTCCATAATAACAGCAGTCATGAGAATTAAATAAAATAACATATGTCATCAATTCTTCAACCTGATCAAAGTTCTTCCAAAGTTCCTAGATTTAAATATCATCCTTCTCCAAATAAATTACCTGATAAAATCATTCAAAGAAATTTGGAGGTAATTTGTAAATACTTGGCCCCTCCCAAAAGAGCAAGAGGTCATGTCGTTTCTAAGATGTACACACAGTACCATCTCAGTACAGGCACACACAGGTAAGAGGCGGCCACTCCCCGGAAATGCTAACACTAGGCTGGCCCGCCAACACTGCAGGGGTGACTAACTCCATGTTCTGAACTGCCATCAGATCCATTAATTCCCCAACTTTACGATTTATCTGGCATAAGTTTTAATTATTTAACCCTCTGTAAATGGTTACTTTCTAGGTCACTTTTAGAGAGCAGAATACTCAAGACAAGAGCTTGTGTTTTAATCATGGTATTCCAGGCACACTCAGACTTACTATAACGGAATGATTCCATCAATTCACATCTGACTGAACAGGAGGGCGGGGGCGGGGGACGAGGACTCCAAAAGAGCACATGTTTCTCCATTAATGAATTTTGGCACAATAACTTTTATGTCTATCACCTGGGGGAGGATTACTTCACGTTTGGGAAACCTGAGTGTAACTTTATGGGAGATAAAACGCTGCCTAGTGAAGGCTCGATTTTTCTGCCAAGGAGGAAACAGTGAAGTAACCAGGACCAGCCAAGAACACATGGGAAAGAGTTAATGAGAAATGCCTGTGCATGTCTTGCCTGGTTCAGGGAAAAGGGCTACATAATAAAACTGAACTAATTAGAACCCATGAACAATATCAAACATCTCTAATGTTTCCCATCAAGTTTACAAAGTTTAACTGGTCTGGTGAAGTTACACTTAAATCCAAAATGGTCCAGAAGCATAATTTGCTCTATAAAACTCACTTAACTATTGCTTAGAATAATTTCTGAGTACTTTTTATGAAAAACTATGAATAATTTACAGAGGAAACTGAGAATGTACATTTTCTCCTTCTCAATAAACATAGCTCAAAATTGCAAAACTGCATTTACTGAAAAATCTGGGCCTTGGATTTTGGAAAATTTATCAAATTAGAATAAAATATTTATTTTGGATTGATGTTTTAATTAACTAGCAGCCCTGTAGAAATATTTCAAGATTCAGAAAGTTAAGTTTTACAAAAAGACATGATTTACTCTAAAGAACAACTGAAGGCTATACCTTGTGGTTTTTACTCCAAAAGCTCAGCTCTTTGGGGGGGGGGGGGGGGGGGGGGGGATTACCAGCTCCATGACTGTGGAACAAAACAACAACCACCACCAAAAAATAAAACACTTTAAGGCAACACAAAAAGTTGGTAAGAGAATACACAGAGCCCATAAGACAGATAAATCATAAAGTTACCTCTATATCCTGGATAATCTTTGGGTATAATGATCTGTAAAATGAATTGGGAGGGCCATCTGTGGGTCTGTTTTTAAACAGGTACTGATCCCTGGCAAATAAAACAAACAGAGGTTACATTTTGCATGTATGTGTGAATTTTACTTAAACATGGTGCTATAAAGATATCCTATCTTTCATGTCTTTTAACTTGCATTGAGCTTTACCAGTCAAAAACAGGATTTCGGGGCTGGGATTGTGGCTCAGTGGCAGAGCGCTCGCCTTGCACATGCGCGGCCCGGGTTCGATCCTCAGCACCACGTAAACATAAATGCATTGCATTGTGTACAACTAAAGCAAATAAATAAATATTTAAAAAAAAAAAAAAAAAAAAAACAAAAAACAGGATTTCTGACAATCAAATTTCCACGTTAGAGACAAGTTCAGCTAAACTGACATAGCACTGGCCTTCTGCTTTCTAGCACCAGCACACAATACCCAGCCTTTCATTCTGGAGAGTCTAATAAGTGCTAATGTGGCTTTGTGACAAATCTAACTTCCTCCTGACCCTCCTCTCACCATCCTGTTCCTCTCTGAAGCTCTTTCTGGGGGACAAATGGGCCAGGCCACTGACACGCAGAGAGGTGCGGACCTGCATTTAAGTCCATAGGTTTCCCAATTATCCTCAACCGGTAGTAATAACAAATAGCAAAATGGCATTTTCTCAGATTTTTTTCTTTATCTCATCTATCTCCTGGTAATATTATCACTAAGAAAAAAGAATAAATACATAATTTTGAAAAACCAAATCACCCACCCGAGCTACAGAAAATGTCCTAATAGTTAACAAATAGAGGAAATACGCATTTCAGGAGAAGGAATTCAAACAGCTTTAACTCTTTCCCCTTACTTCCCTCCTCTTCCCCCCCTTCTTTAAAACAGGCCAACACACTTGCACATATAATTGCTTTTTAGAGTAACCAAGCTGACTCTATGTCAGAGCAACTCTTTTCAACTAGGTACTTACCACCCTCTTCTTTCTGAAAGTCCCTTCCACAGAGGATCCGTGCGTACCATTCGCTCAATCAGCTTCTTCCAGAGCATTCCTTCTGAGATCACTCGCTGCCATTCTTTACAGACCAGCTCTGCTGCACACAGAGACCTGGCATCCAGGTAGGAAAGAATGTTTTCTGCTATGTGATCTAAGCCTTGCTCTACAAAATAGAAAAGGAAATGAAGGATGGGCAGGGAGGTGGGACAGCACCAGACACCAACTCCTTAGAGAACTGAGGAAATCCTGGCCCAGGTAAAATACATGAGTAATATAAAAAGATCTACAGGTAATTCAGTGACCAAGTACATAAACATACGCACTTCATTTGGGTTCTGATTTTTTTTATCATAAAACAAATGACGGCCATTATTCTCTTTAAGAGCTGACAGTTCTATATTCGCAGACATTATTATAAAAGACTTGTTTCTGTTTCACATAACTTTTACAAAACCCCCATGAGGTAATGAGTCCCCAAATTTCACAGATGAGATACAGAGAGGCAACGCACCTAAGGCTTTATTCAGCGGTGAAGCCAAGACTGGAACTCACATTGCCTGCTCTGAAATTTGTGTCCACTCCCCCTACTCAGTTTCTCACAACAAATCATATCCTATCAAGCCACTTGAATCTCTGGGAGTTAAGGAGACCAAAGAGGTAAAACAAAGTACTCATCTTTTAAAAGCTAAATGGCAAATCAAAAGTTAAAGTCAGCTATGCTTAGGTATCATTTTGTCAATCTTTTTGTTTCCCTCTTTCTGTGACTAACACATGGTAACACCCTCAAAGGCAATAGTAGTATATTAATAGTATAATAATAGTAGCTTCGGTGTTAGCAAGTTTTAGAACCTTGGAGATTTCTGGGTTTGAGATGCCAAACAATGCTAAAGGTCCCTGCACAGATGCTCACTCAAGATAAAGGCCTCTGCCTGACCGTGACCACGGGAAGAGGGTGACAATGGGCAGCGCTGCTGCTACCTACACTCCTCCCCAAAGTTCCGGTACGTCCTCTATATCTTCAAGAAGCAAGTTGTCCCCCAGGGTATGTTGTGTAGGGATGAGAACACAAAACAGTCAGAGAGTTCCAACTTCAGTATCAGCATCAGGTGTGCTGCTTACTAGTTCTAATGACATCAAACAAACTCCGAAACATCCCTGGGTCTGATTTTCTACCATAAAGTGGTTATCACCAGTCAGCTGGCCCTGCTCAAACTGCCTATACAAATCACATTATAGGGACAAACTTTGAAAGATTTTAAAGACAATAAAGCACCCTATAAGGTTAATGTTTTTTCTCTTTTTCAAAATAAATAGAAGCCGTATGGTATTACCTTTTTTTTCTGGTACGGGGATTAAACTCAGGGGCACTTGACCACTGGGCCACATCCCCAGCCCTTTTTTGTATTTTATTAGAGACAGGGTCTCACTGAGTTGCAAAGTGCCTCGCCATTGCTGAGGCTGGCTTTGAACTCGCAATCTTCCTGCCTCAGCCTCCCAAGTGCTGGGATTACAGGCGTGCACCACCACGCCCAGCTAAGCCGTATGGTATTACTAAGATTAATGCTAAAGACTAGGGCATTGGTGAATTAGTTTTCTCTTCTGTATAAAATAGGGACAATAATCTTTGCTTTATTTTTGAAAATATCACAATGAAACGATGCATAAGAAGTGCTTTATGAACTAAGGGTTCCTTCAACTCTCAGAAAGACTAAGGTTACACTGTTGATTATGGTTTCCAGGCCCTTCATACACACAAATTCTCCAACCCTAGACTGGACCTAATACCCAAGCCATGGGACGATCAGGAAGACTACACTGGGGCCACTACCCTTTTTTATACTCATCATTGTTCAAAGACCGAACTGCCTCCAGCTGACGGTCATATCACAGCAGACTCCTACGATGGCAGAAAGTTAAAATAAAATCCTTGGCCTCTCCCCCCAAAACATCTATTGAAACAATCCCCCTAATGCTGTATTTGCACAGGCAGCTGGGAGCATGGGCAGCTTCGTGTCGAAATTCTTTTTGTTTTTACCACAATGCACCTTTAAAGTCTTATCTGACCCATCCGTTTCCATCTCTAGAATTGATTTCATCATCCTGAAGAATGGGTGTTATTCACCAGATCTGCATGATGAGCAAATGAATCTTTCTCTCAAGTCTAAACAAACAGGTTAAATGGGTCAGAACCAAGGACAGCACACATGACAGTAACAATTTCCCTCCAAGACACCACTGATGTCTCCATTAACAATCAAGGGTGCCAAGGCAGTGCCAGCAGCTCTGTAACCACGGGGATATACTACTGTCCAGCCCTTGGTCTTCTCCTCAGTCATCAGGGACATCTGGAGACACACCTATCATTCTCCTGACCTGTGCTACTAGTCCGGCAACCTTCCCAACAAGGACTGAGGCGAGCTTGGTGGGGTGCCCTCTGGGTTCCCCTGCTGATACTATATTTGCAGCCTTTCATGACAAAACATATTTAGGGATCTAAAAGCAAAAACTTTTAAATCCTTAAATACCACCCCCATGAGATACCCGCTCTTAACATTCTGCAAACACCCCTCTAGGATGACACAGCGCTGCGTAATCTTTTCAGATGCTGTTTCACTTTTGAAATTAAGAATTCTGCCAGAATATAACATCAAATCTTACAGCCAATACCCCCAAATATACCTCTCCAGTTCCTAAAACCAGGACTCCTGCTCACCCAGCACCTACAGGTCTGCCATGCAGACTTCCAAACTCAGCAGCACCAGCTGCACAGGGCGCTCGTCCAGGGTTTTCAGTTAGTTCTCAAAGAGCCTCAGTTCTGAAAATCATAACCAAAGGTGTGTAGCTCTCCTGGCAAACAAGGTATTTAGGTCTACTTGTTTCCAGGATTCCTAAATATATTCACATCTTTTTTGACTACAATTTTCCTATCCTTCCTTGTTTTAAAGCCATTGTTCTTACTGGGAAAATAAAAAGTTAATGATAGTGAAAATATACTTTCTTTCTACTGTCACTCTAACACTGCTCCAAGCAGACTATCTCTTCATTCTTTATAACTCTCCTCTAAATGATTGACTGTTTTGTTTTCAAATCCTTTGGATTAAACATTTTGGCTAGTTTTACATTATTTGGGGTGTGGTCTTCTTGATACCGCGCTCAAAGATTCAGGCCACCCTGTGCGAAGCTCCATGATCATATGTCCCTTTCTTTTTTTTTTTTTTTTTTTTTTTTTTTTGGTACCGGGGATTGAACTCAAGGGCACTCAACCACTGGGCCACATCCCCAGCCCTTTTTTGTATTTTATTAGAGACAGGGTCTCACTGAGTTGCTAAGTGCCTTGCCATTGCTGAGGCTGGCTTTGAACTCGCGATCCTCCTGCCTCAGCCTCCCAAGTGCTAGGATTACAGGCGTGCGCCACCACGCCCGGCTTCATGTCCCTTTCTTTTGCAGTCTGTTTAATTAAAATCACAGGTGTCTCTACATCACTATGGCTGACAAAATTATTCATCAGAATTTCAAATTTCCAGAGTATTTCATCCCTCTTTAACCCTATCTTCTTTTAGAGTCTCTAGCCACAGGATAACAGACTTTTACTTCTTCTTTGAACTTTTCTAGTTCTGGAGTACTTATCTTCCTTTTCTAGTTTCTAAAAATGATATTAAAACACATCACTTTGTAAAGTTTATCTTACTCCTACATCACTAACCAGATCCTCCTAATTGGTTATAAACACTTCCCTAACCAATTCCCCTCTTGAATCCTCTGCCGAAAGATGGAAGCAATGGCAAGACAAGAAAATTCAGGAAGTTGCTTTGTCAGGTCTCACTGGATGCAAAGCCCCATCATCTTGTGTGTGAACCGGGAAGTAGCATCCACATCTTCCACTTGAACTGGAGAGTCAAGAGTCTGTGACCACGAGCTGGTAGAGACTATGTGACTATGAATAAATCACTTATGGTTACTGACTTTTAAAACTACAGCAAAAAAAAAACACATCCATGTCCCCCAGATCTTCTGCCTACTCAATCAGAATCTCCAGGTGATAAGGCCCAGGAACTTTTTTTTTTTTTAAAGAAGCGACACTAGCTAACTCTGACATGTGGGGAACTACAAGTTTATAGCAATGACATCTTTTAGTCCTCTTGGATCACCAACCCCCAGACAACTCAACTCTCAATGCTCACAAGTAAGCCATCAATGACTTCTTTATACAAATAAATGCCTTATTAACGCATAATTTTCTCTTCTTTCAAACACCATCAGTTCAATTAAAGGATGTCTCAGTGATACAGGAGGTCAGATTAGCTTCCTTTGGTTAATACTTTAAATCCTCTTCATCTTTCTGGAGGCAGCACGTTTTAGTCCTGTGGAAAATGCCCTGGCTGTCAAGTAGATGACCTGGCTTGAATCTTGATCTTGTCCACTGCTGAGTGACCTTAAGCAAATCCATTTTCTCTTTTGGATCTCAGTCTGTTTAAACATAGGAATGTTAAGTGCCTGAGACAGATTGTCTCAAATAATCTGCACAATGATCCTCCAAGATAGAACTCTCAGTAGCCTCTGCCTACAGGGAAGGAATTTCACAACCTTGTTTGGAAGGTTAGTAAGACAACAGACAAAAAGAAACAGATACACAATAAATGCCTTTGTTCTCCTTCCTTCCCCAAATCGCCTTGGCTAATATTGATGATCAAGGGGGCTGAGTATTATTCTTCCATTATTTATTGCAGAGAAGTATCTCTCTTCTAGATTAAATCTACATCCTTCTCTTGGCGTAAGTCTTGTGCCCCCTGAACATTCTGTGAAGAGTAAAAATGACACTCGCTGTCGTGGGCACATGAGAGCAGCCACCACAGGCGCCAGACAGACCTTGGGCCTTTCTAGTTTCAAGTCCACTGAGGACAAATGGGTCACTGAATAAGGTGGTATCTTTGCCTGGCCGAAAAAGTGCTTTGAGGTGTTAAACTAAGCATTTTCCTAACCACCTCGTCTGGCTCCCGTTGCTCTCTCAGGCCCAGCCTCCTGCCTCCCACCACTGCCTGCTTCCCAAGGCCTCATGAGGACACATGCTAGCCCTAGAAAGGCGAGGTCCAAGCACTGCACACACGCTGCGGATGAGCCCTGCTGGTGCTAATCACAGCACCACAGCGAAGTCTGGAAATTTCCCAATAATAAATTAAAACAATTAAAAGGCACAAATTTCAAAGCTCGGTGTGTAAATAACACAATATTGCAAGGCAACTCAAACGTGTAGTGTCAGTTCAATGCCTTGACACAGCCAGCTTCACACAGCTGCCTTCATCACACAACGCAAACCTTGATTATTGTAAAAACACATTTCAAAGAGCAGCTGCAAAAAAAAAATTTCCTTTCCCATGCACCTCTGCTGTCCCTCTCCTCCCTAGTCACAGATCTAGTTGTAAAACTGCAGTTACAAATCTTTTCAAAGAAAACACAACTGTGGAGAGCAGGAGTTTGCCAGCAGACAGCTGTCGCCTGAAACACCCCAACCAGAGGACTCGGGCACAAGAGAAAGAGGCACAGGGCACAGAGTCCGACAGCTTCTCCCACAAGGTTCACAGGGGGAAAAAATGGATTGGGGGGGGGGGGGGCACAGATTCTATGATGTCAGGATGAATCCATGTGGAAACAGAGGACGAATAATTAAAACTTCCCAGCAATAAATCGTGGTGCCTCTGGAGGAGCAGGTGTTTCCTACCTCTCGGGCTTTTCTGAAGCTGCCAGTCTCAGAGCACCTACCAGATGCTGAGTATATCATGCAAGCCGTCTTTAATCCTGACAATATCCTATGAAATTCTACCATTCCTACAAAGATGAGAAAATGGAGGCTCCAAAAAGCAAGGTCCCATGACTATCAAGTGCAGTACCCACAATCCAGGTCCCAGGGACTGCCGCCCTTTCGCTCCGTCATGCTGAGTCTCGGGCCCTGCACCCAGCCTGACGCTTCAGCTATGCTCTGGCTCTTCCCATCTCCCAAGACCCTTGATCGAGTCTCTGTCACATTCTTGGTCTATAATAGTTTTTCATTCTTACTTGAGAGCAACACAAATGAATAACCCATGGCCAGGAAGTTAAGTGTTTCAAAATTCTTAATTGCTTAGACACCTCACCAAATGGATCACCAATGCTTATCATCCTGTTTGAAGTACAATCTGCCTCTATTTTAAATGGTATAAACTTTCCCTTTAACAACAGTTCTTACAAACCACAAACTTAGCCTGCAGAAATTGACATTGCAGACTAAACATTCACATGATTTTTAGAAAAGCATATCGTAATTATCACTTTTTCCACTGAACCAAAAGGAGCCAGAGACCACAAACATTTTCCATTTTTCCTATACTGACAGGTACAATATTCATAGTAAGCATTAAAAAGCCAAAACTATAGACAATTTTTATAGAACTAATGGTTTTCAGAATCCAAAGAAGTTTTTAAGTTGACTGTCAATTTTAATAGAGTAAAAATTCAAACTCCAAGATCAGCTACAGAAAAAGTCAAACACCAAGCTAGTATAATGATTAGTAAGTTGTGCACAGATTGTTAAGCCTAAGTACAAACATACACAAGAACCTGTTTCTCCCACAGTGCTCTCAAGGCAGAGACCGTGCTAAGGAACTAATGCCAGCTTTAATCCAAGTCTACTAGACAAGAACACAGTCAACTTGGCCAGCTTGTCCCCAGCGATTAGCTTCATATGTATGAAACATACTGACAGATGTATATATGTTCAAATAAAATCCTGTTAAAACAAATAGCATTTTAACAAAAATATTTCCATGTCCCAGCCAATTGTCCATTCATTTCATATAATATTCAATACCACAAAATTCCACTTTAACAGAGATATGGACAATGGCTTAAAATTCTCTGTAATGAAAACTGAATTGTATGCAATTACACTAACCATATTTATATACATAACACATGTTCCTCTGTTCTGCCTCTTCTCCAAGGCTGTACACTCCCTGAGAGAAAGAAGGGTTGTCCTGGAACTACACTCCATAAATCAGGAGAACGTCAACAGTGCCACCTTGTGGCGACTATTCCGTCAACATAACTGGAGCTCCTGGCACTCTCAACCATTTAGTTACAGGGAAGAAAATAAAACCCAAACAGTAGAAAATAAACGATAAGCAGATTTGAAGAGAAAAATGAGGCACAGCCTCATTTAGTTAAAAGCATATAAGAGGAACAATACAATCATCAAGTGAAAACCTCCCTGCCTTTCCTGGGTGTGAGGTACAATCTGATCCCGTGAGCACTGCAGGCAGAGGGCTGCACCTTGGCTCACTTCCCCTCAGCTCTAATTCTCTGTCTCTTTTACAATCAAAAGAGTGCCCCCCCTTGTTTCCTCCTCCCTCTCCCTGACCCTCCCCAATTCTCCCTTCACCCATAATTAAAAGTGAAATATACTGAATTGGGTTGTAATCCATATATTTAATATTTAGTGTCAAGGAATTTTTCGGAGTAACCTTAGAGTAATTTCAGGTTTTTTGTTTTTTTTTTTTTTAAAGATATTTATTTGCTTTAGTTGTACACAATGCGTTTATTTGTACGTGGTGCTGAGGATCGAACCCGGGCCGCGCACGTGCTAGGTGAGCACGCTACCGCTGAGCCACAACCCCAGCCCCTAATTTCAGGTTTTATGCTAACTTGTGAACCAGTGTCTACCATCACCCCCACACCAACACACAATAACCAAGATATGCACTCCTGGGCACTTCACCCAGCTCCTCTGTTCCCCAGCTTCCTGACCTACACAACAAGAAACAGCACTAAGTGATGGCTAAGATCCCCTTCAGCAATTAAATACAATGATTATAAAAAGAAAGGGTTCAAATTTTCCTTTTCTATAGATACTATTGGAAAAAAAAAAAAAAAAAAAGACAAGTCATGCTACATTTGAACATAAAAAGAATAGCAGAGTCAAAGTCTTCTAAGCTACTTATCCTTTAATGCTGCCATTGTAGAAAGCAAACTTACAAGTTTTGGAAGAGAGATTAGAAAACAAATGCTAGCCCGTCAATTTACAGCCCCAGGTTTCCGGTCTGAGCCCTGGGTGCGGGTCCTGCTGTTCCCTAAAAACCACAAGTGGGTTGAGGGAGTGGTCTAGCAGCTTGGATGAGACACAGTCTGGTAGCAAATCACAGCAGGTTCATGCCTGGCTTTCTAGACCTACCTAGGCATGGCAGGAATAACCAGCAGGCTACACTGACCATGTTAGAGGGAAATGTTCTGATCAGAACTCTCTTCAGGTATGAAATCTCTATATCTTACCTAGCCAAATTAAAAATGAAAAATTTAGGAAGAAGAAAGAGACCAAAAAAGAATCAAAGAAGAACAGGATTTTTCTGCATGGCAAATACTGTGATGGTGGAGAATGCATCGCTGTACACTTATCCAAACCCACAAGACACACGACTCCAGCAGTGACCCTGAACATGGACCACGGATCTGGGGAATGATGGTACCAGCACAGTTCCTGGTTCATGCCAGATGCACTGCTCTGCTGCAGGGTAGGGGAGCAGGCTGGTCTGTGAGGGACTGGGGGCCATAGGAGGGATGTGGGAATTCTCAACATTGGTCCTTGGTGTGCGGTGGCACATGTCCCTGCCTCCATCTGAGAGGGCAGGCAGAGAGACGGAGGATACAGAAGCAAGTTTCTAGAAATGTAATCAAGGCATGCCACCAGCTTTCTCAGAATATCTTTGCCATTCGCTGGCATCACTTAGATGCAAAGGAACATCCTGAACTGTGCAACACCTCTCAAGGATACACACTGAAGAAAGAAGTCCTACATTTTTAAAAGTTACATATAAAGGGAAAGTACAGATTGAACATAGATTACATCAGAAAATAACGAATATCATTTTTTAAAAAGAAACTTGTTGAATGAACTAAAGGAATCGATAATATTGACCAACAATCACACTATTGTTGAAAAAAGCTAAATTATAATCCTCTTCAAGCACCATACGTTAAAACCACAGTGTGCATTACAAAGAAATGCTGTCTCTGGCAGCCGCGTTCTCTCTCGCACACACATGCGTGCAATGTTAATACCCCCTGGGCACCACCTGGACCCCCTGGCTCTGCTGGGCTGTTTTCAGGACCAGCCAGTTACCTGGTAACGCGGTAATGAAGTCCCGCTGCAACATGGGCTTCAGGTAGGAGTTGATATGTCCATGCTGATAGTGACACATTCGTGAGATCAGATGCTCCACGAACTCCACTTGATCCGACTCAGACCACTGGTCAAAATACTTGATACACAAGTCCTTTTCCTTTTGATAGTTTCCTTCCGATGGCCTCTTTCTGGAGACAATCACAGATGATGTTCCATTACTTATCTATTAAAAAAAGATTAAAGAAAAAAGAGTTTGACAAGAGAAAGAAATCTAATTGACATTTCATTAGAAACATTTTTCACCCTGTGTACTTAATCTTAAAATGCCAGTTTCACCCTATAGAAAACTCATTTCTTTATTTTGAATGACAAAAAATGTATTTAGGATTTGTGTCCTCAAATAAGTCACACAGTAAATGCTGAAGTTAGAGAGCTATTTTTAAAGCTTTAGGCATCTTAAATCATCATTGTCCCATGTTTTTTCCAAAATCATGTCATTATTAGAGAACTACTTTGAGATAATCATCTTAGAGGAAGTCCATGCAAACGGACTACTACTAATTTATTTTGCTTCCTCAAAGTTGAGAGTCAATGCTACATCCAGCAGCCCCTCTTTATCCTCGAGAGACACATTTCAAGATGCCTAAAATCGGTTATAGTACTAAACACTATGTATACTATGTTTTTCCCTATATCTACATATCTATGATAAAGTTTTATTTTTTAAATTAGGCACAGTAAGAGATTAATAACAATAACCAATGAGAAAATAAAACAATTAAGTTATGTGAATGAGGTCTCAGTCCCACCTCCCTCAAATTGTCCATTTAATATTTTCAGAATGTGGGTATTGAAACCGGATTGGGGGGTGGGGAAACTACCACACAGCTATGGCAACAAAATAATAGAGGGCATGTTGACACACAGATCACCAGGCCCACCCAGAGATTCTCAATCTACTTGTCTGGAGTGAAGCCTGAGAATTTCTACTTCTAGTGCTGCTGATACTGCTAGTCTAGACGGTACTTCAGGGACCACACTTTGAGAACTCCTGGTCTATCAATCGAAGAAGTTAAGCAGTATTGAAACCTAAAAGCAATTCAACCTAAAAAGCTTCATCTTATTAATAGTTCTGATAACCTCTATATTGTTTTCCAAGTACTACTAAAGAAACTGCTGATATTAGACTTCCCCACTTCTCTGATCACCTCCTCAGAAAGCTACCCAAGGTAAACCATGTATATCTGAAAAGTTCCTCATCTTACATAGGTGGTTTATGGATAAACAAGAGATTCCTATTCAACAGTGCATTTCTCATCAAATCTATTTACATGTCTTTGCATAACATCAGTGTATCTTTTCTTTTTTAATTGCCACTATAGGACTGGAGAGTGCTCACTGGTACAGCTTGAGCTTCGCATGCACAAGGCCACAGGTTCAATCCCCAGCACCTAGACAATAACGTCAAAAATCATCTGAATCCCTAGACTCAATCCACAACTACTACTGAAACTATCAGGCCTAGCAACTCCCCTGTTTAAAACAAAATAATCTCAATACTTTTGTTAAATATTTGCCAAGCCATCTATCACTCCTCTAACAGCCTCCTCACATGTAATTCCAAAAGGAATTACACAAGAGAATCTTGAGAAGTGAAGAGTTATGACTACAAATGTCCATTAATTCAGTTAGGAACCTAGCTCAGCAGCCTTACACAGAAAGAACAAAGAGCTTCCCAATCAGTATGTTCCTCACATAGACAACCCATTCCACAAAGAAGATACCCTTTGTAAATGTCCATAGGGGTCTTTGACCTTCCTTGATAAAACCTCGTAAGTTTCACCTCTGATGTAGTTCTTACGCCCACATTTAGACATAAGGTCAAATGTGGACATAAGAAGTACTTCCAAGGCATTGATCTCCCACCCAATTTATCTTCCCACTCCATTGTACAGAATTTCTTCCCCTTGTAGCTTGGGTGAGGGAAGACTCCCTGACACCAGGTAACACCAGGGGGCAGCATTAAACAGGGATTTTTAGATTTTGGTTGCAGACACATATATTCAGCAGATACCAAAAATAAAGAGTTCAAAACAAAGGCAAAGTGAAAATTCTTTGCTGTAACTAACATCAGCAGGTATGAGAGCATAAAGACTGCTTTGGAGCATAATGATATCCACCAAATTTATAATAGAATCTTAAATCTTCTAATATCAAAATACTAGGACAAAATTAGAAGTAACTATAAGCAACTGGTTAAATTCTAACACATGTACAAAGAGCTATAATGTAGTCATGAAAATTCAGCTTATAAAGCTAGACTATAGTAGCAAGAGAACATGCTTATGAAATAAATATTAAGGACCAAAAGGCATGCCCTAGAATCTCATACAGCACTCTGATCACACTCATCTTGTGAGAGGGAATACACCAACCAAAGTAAAGGGTATACATCAAGAGTCAGGAGCACCTAATCCTGAGAAAAAAGGGATGCATGTTTTTCTCTCCCCCTTTATTTCTGTATCCTTCCCCCCCTTTGGACAACAATTTGCCAAGATAATTGTTTTTGTAACAGGTCAAATATAATAATGGTAATAAATTGCATTTGTATGCTGCTTTATAATTTACAAAGTTTTTTCACACCCTTTATCTCACTGGATAAGCAAAAGGGTTATTATTTTATACAGAAGGGCTCCTACCCAGCCAGCCTCCCTAGAGTATTTATGTACCATTAACTAGCTGACTGGAAGGCAGATGAAAGAAAATCTGAAAGCTAAAGTGTTAAGAACCACAGCAAACTGAAAAATCAATAGTGAATGAAGAGGATCCTATTGCAAAATAATAAACATGAAGGAGGGGATGGATTTCAGTTTGCACACAACATTCAAGAACGCAGAGCGTGGCACGTGCACGTCACACAGCACACTGGCCAGGTACTATTTCCAACCACTGCTCAGCCCCACAAAATCCTCCTGGCGTTGTTTTGCTTTCTTCCATCTCTTCTTAAATTTGTTGGGCACACATTATTGTTGCTCATTTATCTACCTCTTCAGTTTCAAATCAACTGACCCAGAAAAATTTTTTTATTTATTCTCTCCAGATTTATTTGCCTTTAATTATGTCCTCACAAAGGGGAAAACGACATACACCATATGGCTGATGAACACTAAGCCATGGAACTTTACACACTCCCCTAACCCTCACACCTGGCAAAAAAAAAAAAAAAAAAAACTGGCAGATTAGTACAAAAACTGATAAAACCAAACCAGAGCCAAGAAAGGAGACAGAGTTACAAGAAAAGGCAACCCAACAGAGAATGAGAGAAGGGTGGGATCAGGAGTAAAAGGAGAAAGGGAAAAAAAAAAAAAATCTACGTGTTGCATGGTGCCATTTTGGTGACAAAGATGTCACCATTTTCCATCTTGAGCCACAGATAAAACATTTTAAAATACATCCACTTCGGAATCTTTGCAAAATTTCCCAACCCTTTACTGTTTGTAATGATACTTCCCCTAAGGAAAAGGTGATAAATTAGGGTGGATTCTAAAACTAGCAAAACTGCACAAAACGAAAAGGCTTGGCTCTTGGTTTCATTGAGGACTAAGGGAGCATCTTATCTACAGTAAGTCAATTGCTATCTTATCATTCCTACCTGCCAAAGAGTATTTTTCTTTGGGGACTCATCTTCATTTTGATCTTCCATAACTGAAGTGTTCTAAGGGGGGAAAAACAGGTTATTTGAATTATGTCGAGTTTTGCAAATCCTAAATAGCTGCTACAAGACATAATTTTGAAAACCCAAACTAAAATGTATCAACACAAATCCAAAAACTTGTGGGCTTGTGGCTAACACACGCCATTTTGGGTCAAGGGAGTTGTGCTCATCTTTCATAAATCATCAGTTAGTGGCTAGCCAAGAGTGAGCCTGAAGTCTTCATTTATGAATGTTAGGCAGGCTTAGCAAACAGGCTAAATTGTGGGAGTGGGGCTCAAACAACACCTCCTCATCACTGTTGTTCTTTTACTTGAGGCAAGAAACCCCAGAGATCCACAAAGTTCCCCATGATTGTATAAGACATTTACTAGAATGCCTGCTATTCAGTAATTCACCCAGACAATCGGCAATTAGCAGTAACAAAGGCTTGGAAGTGCCCTGGCCTTTCTCTTTCCTCCCTTGATGGCCTTGTTTTTCGGGAATGGCTTTGCAGTCTCCCCTAGCAAGCATTGGTGGGTGCCCCAATCTTTTCCCTAAAGAGGAGGATGCTGTTAGCCACTAACAATCTGGCTTGCCTTGGGAATGCATTATCTTTTGATTTTGTGTTTACTGCACAAAGAGGCACTGTGTAATTATTCTTTCTGGTGACCTAGTCGCTCAATAGATGCCCATTAACTGGAGATTATACATGATTGGATTTCCCCTTTTGAAGCTCCTACCTAATGGCTAAATGGAACCTTAATGAGAAGGGGAAGCAAGAGTTGAGTTGGAAAGGAAGCACAGCTCATTTATGGACAGCAGTCTCTAAGATTCCTGTTCAAACCTAAAATCTAAGACTGGGGTAAAAAATTTAAAGTACAACATTTGTCCCATAGCATTATTCAAAAAAGGATATTACAGATCCCTTTAAGTTATCAATGTTTATAAGATCCTGTTGCTGCCTTCAGGGAATAATCCTACCTCTTAAGTTGTCCCTATTTTTCTTGAAGTCTTAAAAGTGTTTGGACAATTCACTTGAAAACACCCAGCACAGGTATCAGCAGAGTCCTCAATGAACACCACTGCCCTCCAGGTCACGTGGTAGGATCTTATCAAGGATGCAGTACAATGAAGTGGGAAAGCCAAAGGCTTCACTGTACAGAGAGGACTTGGGATCCTGATTTGGTCACTCGCTCACTGTGTGGGTGGGACCTTGAGCAACCCCCAGTGCCTAGAGTTGTGGGGATGGAGAGTGCTCAGCAGTTAGTGAGCATTCAAGAAAGTACTCCTTCCCGCTGCCTTCAAGACATGCCTCACACTCTTCAAACTTCAGAGGCTTGGACAGAATGGCTCCAGATGGCTGCTACAGGGAAACCCATTTGCTTTCTCTATAAAATCTCATAAGCCACACAGGGGGAAGGCGGCCAGGAGGGAAAGACTTTGTGCACAAAGGCCATCATGAGCTAGAGAGGAAGACGAATGTGTCCCGGCACCCAAAATGGAGCTAGAGTGCTGGCAGCAATAAATAATCCTGAATGGGAAGAAGGGGCTGGAAAAGCAGAAACAATCGTTTTATTTATGAAGGTCTCCCTGTAATTCCCTTTTACTGCTATCTCAAAAAGACCTTGGGATTGATAAGGCCAGCAGGTTTCTTAGAAATGAATTAAGTAGGAACAGTGGCTTACTACCCTTGATGGTTTCAAAGCCACCTGGAGGTCACAACATCTGCACTGCAAGAAGAAGGCATCATGGCTGCAGGCACAGAAGGGTGCACCCAAGGAGGACAGAGGGCAGAGAGGCCTGCCCCACAGGCACATGCACCCAAGAAAACACAGAGGGATGCAGGTGTGCTCTGAGCTAAAGACTTAAGATACAGGAACTGGACCCCCAGAGCCATTCTGATCTAAAGCTGCCTTAATACTTTCTTCACTCAAAAATTCCAGAAGTCAGTAAAGTTATCTTGAATGGTGAGAAAACTTAATTCTTCTTTTCATTTGTTCCCAAAGAGTAAAATGGTTTTTACTCACACCGCTGAGAAGGAAACAACCCCTCTAAAGAAAGAGCAACTATTCTCTTAAGGCTTGACAAAAAGATAAGGGAATATAGTTTAATAAAATACATAATAAAATCCTGCAGGGGGGTGAAATAGCTTCCCAACCTACAAATCTTTTCAACTTCTCCTATAAAGCCTTAAGAAAATGTCACAAGGAACATGCTACTGTCAAGCTACCCTGATCACAAGATCACCTTCAGGGAGTACTTTGGTGACACAGACGATGTTCAGAGAAAAAGGGTACCAGGCTCTAAGCTTAAGCAATGCTGCACACATGTGCCTAGGCTCACTTACACACTCGTGTCTATGCTTACTCACACACTCACACCCACATGCTCTCAGGTCACAACACACTCCATTAGATACTCAGGGCTCTGTAATGCACTATAATTTACAAATCAGGCTGTTAATTTAATCCCACTTTCCTGACTTCGTTGGGCATAAACACCCCCTTTTATAGTAATATCTATTAATAACAACACAGCATATATCAGAAAACACTGGCCTAGAGTAATAGCAATAATCCATTCCTCCCACTTCCCCAAATACTGCTGAGAGACAAAGGCAAGGCATGCTTTGGGAAACACATTAGAGCCCTCTCTTCTTCCCACTTCCTGTCTGAGCCTGCTACATGGGGATAAGTGGTGGTGGTAAGAATGGAAACATCTCTTATGGATCCATGGATAAGTAAGTGGTCACATATACGTACATACGTACGTGTGTGTGTGTGTGTGCGTGTGTACACATAATCACACACATACACATAAAATCACTTTGACTTTAATTCCTTAAAGGCATTAGACAAAAGTTCACAGGTTCAATAGGTAGGTAAGAAAAAACAATGACCCCCCCACCCACCCACCCAGAGAGACAAGGAAGATGGTTTCCCATATGCAAACTCTATGGTGAAACCGTGAGGCAGGTGAGCCAACCTGACAGGTGAAGTTCTCCTCAGGTCTCCAACACTTCTGGGACAGGAAAGTTCTTAGGAGCCCCCCTGGCTTATTCCATTTCTGCCCTGCTGGACATCACTTTCTGCCTCTTGGGCCTACCAAGCAAGAAACAGCGCACGTCCAAGATAAAAACACAGACTCTCCCGCGCTGGCGCAGCTGCCAACGAAAAGCAGCATCCAGGAGGCAACAGCAGACCTGTGGCAGGCCAACCTGGAACTACCGACACCTGGGTTCAGATGACTTTTTGCCGTGGGGGCTGTCACATGCATTACAGGATGTTAACAGCATCCTGGCCTCTTCCTATGCCAAGAGCACCCACACAAAATTGTCTCCGGAGTGCCAACTGTCCCGGAGGAGGAAGGCAAAATCACCTCATCCATGTGAAAACCAGCACTCCAGGAGCAGAGCTCTGAGACGTGCCGAGGCACACTACAGTACTGCCACCTCAGGCCTGGCCCTTCTTTCTCCATGGGCTTCTTCACTTGGCCCCTGGGCAGGATGGGATGCTCCCCAGATACAGCCCAATCTTACCAGGGAGGAAGTAGCTCCATGTCTAAATCCTGGGGTAAGCCTTGCTTGCCTTGAAATTCATATTTGAGAAACCCTGAACATGGGAGTTCTTTGCCAGAGGCCCATGGGCATGGAGATGTGGATGTAGACTGTCACAAGACCACATGAAGCTGACCACAGAGCCAAGGCATCTGTTAGGGGTCTTTATGTTTCTTTGTTCAAGTTCTTCGGAGAATTTCAACCTGTCTCTGCTTCACAATAAGTGCTGGGGGGAACGTGATGAGGCCACGTGGCAGCACCAACCCAGTAAGGAAGCTGCACAGGCTCCGTGCCAACTTGCAGTATCACAGAATCACAGAATATAAAGTCTGAGCCTGGGGATCTCTTGAAGTAATATTTATAAAACCAGCCATTTATGTTAAAAATACAATCAACTATGTGTCTTACCTACAAGTTCCACAGAAGGGTAGAAATAACAATAATTACTATTTAATGATTGCCTGTACTGGCCAGCCATTGAAATTTTATGTAAATCACTCTACTCCTTTCCAGGATCCTGCAGGAGAGGACACACATCCTATTTTACATACAGGGAGAATCAATGCTCAGAAATATTAAGCCACTAGGCTGGGGTGATGCATCAGATAAGTGCCAGGATCCAATGCTGGACCTCCTTCCTATCAGCTGCCTCCCCAGTTACACAGCATGCACATCGCCATTTGCAGTCCTACCAAGATCCCAAGCTTGATTTGAAGTCCCTTTTTCCACATCACCAAGGAAGACAGAGGCACAAGACGGTACTGTTCAAAAATAGCATTCTGAGCATAAATACAAGTAGTATAGTTTCCATACCAAGGAAATTAGTTCAATTAGTCAGGTCTCTATTCCCCTCTGAGTCAGGCTTTAAAAAGTTTATGTTGCTGATCACAAATATGTCTAAATGAAAGAGAATAAAAGAATAATACAATGTTTTTTAAAACAGTTTTGTTTTTTGCAATACTGGGGACTGAACACAGGGATTCTCTACCACTGAGCCACATCCTAGCTTTTTTATTTTGAGATAGGGTCTCACTAAGTTGCACAGGCTGGCCTCAAACTTGCGATCCTACTGCCTGGGAACTGGGATTACAGGTGTGTTCCATCATACCAGCGAAACACTGTTGTTGTAAAAACTAAAAATACATGTAGTATAGTCTAAATATAATAAACAGCTTAGCAAAAGTAACTTTTCATTTTGTCTGTGCATTTTCATTAACATTGCTTCCCCAGACTAGTAATGGGAGAGATCCTCAACTTAGTAAACAAATGCACTATAGGGAGCCCAGATGGAAAGTACATTTCTTAAGTTGAATTCACTTTTTGCCCCAACAAAACCTAAGGAAGCTTGCCCCACTGCACACCATTGCAAACACACACACACACACACACACACACACACACACACACACACACACACAGTCTCCTGATACTATGAATTGAAACTTGTCAAGAAAGACAGAAACAGACTAATGTTTTCATCAGCTGGATAGTTTAGTGTGGCAGATTTGCATCTGCTATGGAATCCCAGATATCAACTCAAATCCTTTCTTTGTAGTTTTTCACTAATCCCAGGATGTACATTCTGCCTTCTCACAACGCCGAGCCAATCAGCAGAAGTGGTAGGATGGTTCTGATGACCTCACCTCCATTTTATTTTCTTTTAATGTGTGTTTAGGAACAACAGGCTCTGAGCAATGATGTCTCTTTGCCAGTAGGTGCCACCAACTAACACAGAATATATTTCTCATGGAAAATTCCCTACTTAGGGAGTTATATAAGAGGAACCTATTTCCTACTTTTAAAATGCTGTAAATTCTGCATTAAGTAAAAGGTCAAGAGTCACATAACTTAGTGAATGAGAGATGTAGGACTCAGACTCGAGTCTGTTCTACCCAGAAGTCAATGTACTTTCCACACAGAAAAATATGTCTCAGGTATTTTCCAGCTGCTGTTTGTGGCCCATGAATCAATTAAATGGGCTGTAAATAGCATTTTTTAGTAAAATGAAACAGAATCCAAGCATTCTCCTATCTACAAGGGCAAGCACAATAACAAAATCCCACAAAAGGGCTAAAAAGAATGGGGTGTGAGTTCAAATTAAAAAGAAAGCAAAGCTGTTACTGCAAGGAGAGCAATATGTAATCAAACCACTAAATGACAAAGAATCTTTTTAATCTCTAAAAAGCAAAATTTATAAAGAGGATAAAATATGTTTGTCATACTAAACAAAAGTTCACAAGTACATCAAAGAAAAGGTTGGAAACATTGTTTTTATTTTTTAAACAGTTCTGCATGTTTGAGGGAAGGTTAACCAAAAAAATAAATAAATAAAATAAAAGGAAGGGAGGGAGGGAGGAGGAAGGAAGATTGGAAGGGAGGGAGGAAGGGGAGAGGAAGAGGGGAGGGGAGTAGGACAGCAGACAGGCGGATTTACTTAGATAAGTCTCCAACCTTTACTGGGGATTGAACCCAGGGGTGCTTAACCACTAAGCCACATCCCCAGACCTTTTTTATAACCTTGAGACAGGGTCTTGCTAAATTGCTTAGGGCCTTACTAAATTGCTAGGGCTGGCTTTGAACTTGCAATCCTCCTGCCTCAGCCTTCTGAGCCTCTGGGATGACAGGTGTGCACCACCGTGCCCAGCTCCAACTTTCAATTCTATAGAAGACTACACTACACAGCAGTCGCCCTTGTTTGCACTTCACTTTCCAAGGCTTCAGTTACCTGTGGCCAACCATGGTTTGAAAAGAGTAAATGGAAAATTTCAGAGAGTGAGAATACATAGTCACATAACTTGATTACCATTTATTACTATAATTATTCTATTTTACCATTAGTTATTGTTAATCTTATTACTATGTCTAACTTATGAATCACACTTTATCACAGGTATGTATGTAGATATTGTGTTTGTGTGTACATATGTATGGGGGAAACATAGCATAGTGAAGTTGGTACTATCCCCAGTTTCGGGTATACCCTGGGGGTGTTGACACATATCCCCATGAATAATGGGAGACTACTAAATGTTATTTTCAGTTTTCCATGAAACATTTTTAAAAACTGATCCTAGGTCACAAAAGAAATCTCAAATACAAATAGAAATCAGATAAGATCTATTATGATCATGCTAAGCAGAAAAATCCAAATCTGTTCCACTGATCACTACTTGCCATATAGTCCCAAAGACAAATGCAGAGAAGAGAATGGCAAAGCAAACCAAACACTTTTTTGTTGCTCCTGTTAACTACAGCCAGGCCCCCAGACCCTGAATCTTCAAACTTTAACCTGACCAACACACTGCTGGGAGATAAGTTATGGGTAAGTTAGAAGCACTCATTTTGAAAAAGAACAGAAAAATGTATCCAAATGGCAGTGTCTGTTTCCCTCTCTCCCTCCCTCCATCTCTCTCTCTCTCTCTCTCTCTCTCTCTCTCTCTCTCTCTCTCTCTCATGCTAACCTGGAAACTCAGGAAGGCAGCATGTGCACTCGCACATGGACCCTGACAATCCTGACTATCACTAACCCCATCTTCATGGTAAACCTTTCCACTTTCCAAACAAATACTAAAATACAGAAACAAAAAAAGTTGTTTTCTTTCTAATAAAGCTTAAATCCATTGGGAGTTTTGCTGGAATTGTTGTTACATGCATTTTTATAATGCAGCTTTAAAATTTCTAACAGATGTTTTGTTGTAGTTGACAGGAGAAGGTACTAAAACACATATGGAAGCATGGATAGGAAAACAATTACTCTTCCTTTCATCACCACCATTTTTTAAAAGAAAGGAACACATATTTTGTTAAATGTTAATATTTTTCTTAAAAGCTACAATAATTAAAGCAGTATGATCCTAGCAAAGCAATAAAAACAGAAATTCCAGAAACAAATTTATTTACACTTATGAAATGTGTATATGATGAAGTTAGAAATTCAAGCTGATGAGAAATGGATAAATCAGTAAAGAGTTTTAAAAATAAGTTATAGCTACTTTATATCACATACCACAACAGACTACAGATAAAAATAATCACATGCCGGGCGCGGTGGCGCACGCCTGTAATCCCAGCACTTTGGGAGGCTGAGGCAGGAGGATCGCGAGTTCAAAGCCAGCCTCAGCAATGGCGAGGCACTTAGTAACTCAGTGAGACCCTGCTTCTAATAAAATACAAATATAAGGGCTGGGGATGTGGCCCAGTGGTCAAGTGCCCCTGAGTTCAATCCCCGGTACAAAAAAAAAAAAAAAAAAAAAAAAAAAAAAAAAAAAAAAAAAAAAAAAAAAAAAAAAAAAAAAATCACATGACAAAACAAAATGCTAAAAATAAACCTAGAAAAATACTAATTCATCAAATAGGAGAAAAGTTGTCTCAGCATGACACCAAAGAAACAGACTTAGATTTGATTAGAAAAAAAAAAAAAAACTTAAACTTCAAAATGTTCAAAATCCAACAACTTTTAAAGACATACATTGGGGGGAAACTTGCAAGATATGATCAATAACTTATATCTTGAAAAATAGGAAACCAAAATTAACATCTTCATAGGTAAATAAGCCAAGAGGTAAGTATAGACATTTCAAAAAAGAAATTCAAATGAACAACAAAAATGAATATATACAGTATCCATAAAAAGCAATTTTTCACCTCTCAAATTGGCAACTTTTATTCATTCTATAGGAAGTGGGCTCTCTAGTGAGTTACAAACTGTTACTTCTCAAACTCTATCTCCCAATCTCTATAAAGAATATCACAGGGGTTGGGGTTGTGGCTCTGCGGCAAAGTGCTCGCCTCGCACGTGCGCGGCCCGGGTTCGATCCTCAGCACCACGTAAACATAAATGCATTGCATTGTGTACAACTAAAGTAAATAAATAAATATTTAAAAAAAAAGAATATCACATAACACCAGGCATAAATGTAACACAACAACTTATCCTGAGGAATTACATCCAGACCTATAAAAATCATACCCATACCCACAGCAATTTTGGAAAAATAAACAATGTAAATGTCCAACAATCGGGTATCCTTTAAGTATGGTACAAGGAGCACAGAGGATTTTTAAGGTGGGGAAACACTGTGTGATACTGTAATGATGGACGCATGTCATTATTTAGGGGTCCAACCCCACAGAATGAACACCACAAAAAATGAACCCCAAATTCCAACATAAACTATGGACTTGGGGTGAGAACCATGAGTCAGGGTAGATTCAAATGTAACAAATGTCTTCTTCAGGTGGGGCGTGAGGATATGAATGTGTGGAAGGAGATCTCTCTAACTTTTCATTCTGTGAACTAAAACTGCTCTTTCAAAGTGTATAAAAATAAACAAAAATATGGTACACACAGGAGAACACTTCACTTTGGGGCTGGAGATTGAATGCAGGGCCTCCACTGAGCTTCACCCCAAGCCTTAACTTTAGTGCTCTTAAGTTTTTTTTTTTTTTTTTTTAATTTATATTTTCAAACTATAACAGTAAAAATCAAAACTCTCAAGTGTAACTAGTACTAAGATTAACATTACTGGTGCCCCAAACATCTTCCTCATATTATCTCCCAGTATTAATTCCTGAAGGTAGTGACTAGTTTTTAAAGTTTACCACAGATTCACTTTGCCTGTTGTTGTTGTTTTGTTTTCGGTTTTGTTTTGAATGTGCTGAGTACAATTAACATGAAATCTAACCTCCTAACAGATTTGAACTTTACAACACAGTATTGTCATCTATGGGCACAACGTTATATAACAAAACTCAGCAGGTATAAAATTTAAGATTTTATAGCTGGTCACTGGTAACCTGGCTTTGTCCTCTCCTCTCAGCTCCTCACAATCACCATGCTGTTCTTGGCTTCCATGAGTGACTACTTGGGACACCTGTTCATAGAAGGGAAATCATGAAGTATTTTTCAGTCTATGACTGACTTATTTCACCTACCTTATTGTCCTCAAGAGTCATCCAAGCTGTACCACATTGCAGAATTTCCTTCTTTTTTAATATTCCACTGTGTGTGTATACCCATTTTTATAATCCATTCATCTGTCCCTGGTTATTTAAGCTGTTTCCACACTTGGCTATTGTGAATAATGCTGTAATGAATATGAAAGCCCTGGATCTACTTCTGACCCCAGTTCTATTTTTTTTCATTTTTTTAAGGAACTTCCATACATCTTCTCATAGTTCTGCACCATTATACATTCCCACCAACAGGGTCTCAGGGTTCCAGTTTCTCCACAACTGGCCAACACATTTTGTCTTTTATTTTTTAATAGCCACTTTAACATGTGTGAGGTGGTACCTCATTGTGGTTTTGATTTGCTTTCCCTGATGATAAGTAACTATACCATTTTTCCTGTTTTTGAATATTTTATACATGAAAACATTGTATCAACTCTTTTGAATCAGGCTTCACTTACTTAACATGTCTTGTTGAGACTTTTAAACAAAGCTATAGTCAATTCGCCTTCACTGATGTACACTATTTCAAAAATTATTTGTTGCAAGGGACAGATCTCAGTGGTAAAGCACCTGCCTAGCATGCATGAGGCCCTGGATTCAATCCCCAGGAAAAACACACACACACACACACACACACACACACACACACACACACACACACACAATTCACTCTACTGTCAAACGCGTGAGTCACTTCCTCTTTGGGTGTTGAAAATTAATTCTGCCACATCTTTTTGTATACAACCATACAATTCTGTCAGAGTGAAATTGCAAGGTCAACACAATATATGCTGACACTTTCCCAAAGTAATTCTATGGCATAATCACTCCCACTAATTTGTATTGGAAGTTTCACTTGATCCTCCACAGATGTGAGTTTGGCCTTGTTTTTTTGGGTTGTTTTGAACTGTAACTTTCTGGTTAGGTGTATAATAACCTGTGGTCTGCATTCCTAAAAAGTAATGATGTTGAGTACCTGTTGATAAAATTACTAGCCATTTTGGATACCAAAGTTTTTTAGCCAATTTTTTAAAGGGTTTTTGTTTTTTCTGATTTCAAAAAATTTTTCATATATTCTAGAATGGAGTCTTTGTTTGTTTTGTTTTGGTACCAGGGATTGAACCCAGGGGCATTTAAGCACTGAGTCACATCCCCAGCTCTTTTTATTTTTATTTTTTTATTTTCAGATAGGGTAAGTTGCTGAGGCTGGCCTTGAACTTTCAATCCTCCTGCCTCAGCTGAGTCATGGAGCTCTTTTTCAAATATATTTTACAAAGGACTTCTTCCAACATATGGCTAAACTTTTCATCCCCTTAATGGTGACTTTTGATAAATGGAAGTGACTAGTTTTTATTAAGTTTAATTTATCAGGGCTGAAGTTGTGGCTCAGTGAGGCACTGGGTTGATCCCCAGCACCACATTAAAAAAAAAAAAAACTAAACAAAATTAGGTATTGTGTCCATCTACAACTAAAGATTTTTTTTAAAAAAGAGTTTAACGTATTAATTGCTTCCTTTTTATGTTTTCTGTGTTGTGCTCAAGAAATCTTTCTTCTCCTAAGAACACAAAGAGCCAGGTGCCGTGGGGCACGCCTGTAATCCCAGCACTTTGGGAGGCTGAGGCAGGAGGATCGCGAGTTCAAAGCCAGCCTCAGCAATGGCGAGGCACTTAGTAACTCAGTGAGACCCTGTCTCTAATAAAATACAAAAAAGGGCTGGGGGTGTGGCCCAGTGGTCGAGTGCCCCTGAGTTCAATCCCCAGTACCAAAAAAAAAGAAAAAAAAGAACACAAAGATATTGCTCCCATGTAACAGTGTAGTTGTCTTTTATTTTACCTTGTAATTTACATCTAAAATTCATCTATATTAATTTTTATGCAACTAAAAATATTTTTTTAAAACAATGAAAAAGAGGACTGGGGTTGTGGCTCAGCGGCAGAGTGCTCACCTCACACGTGCGCAGGCCGGGTTCGATCCTCAGCACCATGTAAACATAAATGCATTGCGTTGTGTACAACTAAAGTAAATAAATAAATATTTTTTTAAAAAATGAAAAAGAATAGAACACAATATGGCCCCTATTTCATCAACTATAATTTTTGTTCACATTTTGACATTTCTGAAATAGATGTTTCTTATAATGGTATCTTACAATAAAAAGTGGCAGTGCTTTTCCTGAATGAATACATGTGTATAACATAATATTCACATATAAATAAGTTACATACTCATAAATAAATCACTCATAAATAAATCACACGGTCACATAAGTTTCATTTTCACACTTTTCTATTATTCACAATTTGTTTATAACAAAAAGAGTTGCCCCTGTTTAGTTTTCTAGGGGGAAAAAACAGTATCTGGCTGGAACTTCGGAGGGGTTCTGTTTGTCTGATGTGCACAGTAACCTATGCCAGTAGCACCACTGACTTGCCAGTCATATGCCGTTCCATTTTCTGGTTAAGAAAACGTATTTTAAAAATATGTGAAATAAGCACATAAAATAATGGTATAAGCATCTAATCACCTGTTGGTATTCACATGGCACTGTTTTTAGGACCCCCCCTCAGGTGTCCACATCCAAGGATGCTCAAGACCCTTATTTGAAAGATGCAGCACTGGCAGGGAACCTTCTAGCACCCTCCCACACATCACTTCACCTCCAGATGACTCGTCATCCCTAATCCAATGTAAATGCTACATAAGTAGTTGCTATGTTGTGTTGTTTAGGGAATAACGATGAGGATAAAGGCCTGCACATGCTCAGTACAGATACAATTTATTTATTTGTTTGTTTCTTTCTTTATTTTCATATTTTCCATCTGAAGTGGATTAAGTCTGTGGATGCAGGCAGAGGGCCACCTTTATGTAACAAACTATGAAAGGTGTGCTCAAGTGTCAATTTTACAGAAACACTGTTTTAGAAAAACAATGACAGTGAAAAGGGTCTAAGCTTTATTTAAGTGGGGGAAAAGCAAGTCCAAAGATCCCATCTTTACAGACGAAATCTAATTTTAAAGTACATATTTAGGAAAGCAACTGTGTTACAATGCTCACAATACTATCTAAGTTTTATTTCTTTTTGTTTACATACCCTATCTAAATTTTCCTTAGGGAAGGCATATCTCTTTTTAATAACAAGGAAGTGATTTTTCAAATTAAACTTTATTTCTTCCATATTTTTTTTATTGGTATGTTATAGTTGTACACAACGATGGGATCTGGTGTTATGTATCTACACATGCATACAACGTAACTATGAAATTTGGCCAATATCATTCCCCAGTATTTCTTCTTTCCTTCCCCCAGTCCATCATCAAGTTAAACTTAAAAAAGTAAAAGATTCACACCAAAACCCACACACAGGCAAAGACTCTAGCCTCGGGAAACAGAAACTAGCTGCAGAAAGTTCCAGCCGGGGTGCAGTAACGCTGTGTGTCATTTTAAGTCTTCCTGCCTGTGTCCTCCTCCATAAAACTGAGATGAAAAGGGGGCCTTGCTAGAGGACTGAGGACATTGAAAAAGCTAATCACAGCACTCAGGGGCTCCTGTAGCCGACTTGAACCTCCTGAGGACAGCGATGCTGACTGGTTCCTGCTGCAGCCTGACTGCTTAGGCTCTCTGGGACACAAGTACAATAAACGCTTGCAGATGATAAATTTCAGCTACAGTTGTAATCCTCCTATTAACTATAGTGACAAAAACAGTAATTCTGTTTCTCTTTACTCCTTTCTTATATTTTCCAGATTATTTACAATGAGCAAGGGTTCAAAATCTAGGAGACAAAAACATGCAACACCATTTCTGGTCTTCAAAAAAGTGGTGAGGAACAAGTCTATGTTCAGACAGGCAGTGACCCTTCCCTCCCACAGAGTATTGGGTTACCTAGATAAAGGAAAACTCATTAATTATTTGAATGTTTAAAATGATCCAAAAGAAGGACAGAGAGGAGTGTGCTAGAGTCCCCTGAGAAAGCAGACCAGGCAGAGTGCACACTTAGCATGCTTCCTAGGGCGTCACTCTGAGGGCAGCTTTAAAAATGAAGCCTGCAGGCCGGGCGCGGTGGCGCACGCCTGTAATCCCAGCACTTTGGGAGGCTGAGACAGGAGGATCGCGAGTTCAAAGCCTGCCTCAGCAATGGCGAGGCACTTAGCAACTCAGTGAGACCCTGTCTCTAAATAAAATACAAAAAAAGGGCTGGGGATGTGGCCCAGTGGTCGAGTGCCCCTGAGTTCAATCCCCGGTACCACAAAAAAAAAAAAAAAAAAAAAAATGAAGCCTGCAAAACTTTCTATATTCACTAAAAGGGGTTGGGGGCATTAGAAGCATAACAGAAAAATGGCCAAAAGACCCTTGGTCATCAACAATGGCAACAAAGAAAAGTCTGTCTGTTGAAGTATAAAGAAGAGGCATCCAGAGCCCAGCAATTACAAGCTCTGGGTAGGGTACTGGCCTGTTCTCTCTTGGGTTTAGTTTCCTCCTGTTATAAAATAGGGATAATCCTGCCTATGTTGTTGGAATAGAAATAACATACGCAAAGCACACACAATATAACACTGCTTACTACGAAAAATAACAAAACAGAGAAAAATAATGGCAGACTCATCTATGAATCAAACACAAAGCCCACCCAACAAATTATAAATTGTATTATAATGAATTATGTTTATAAAAATAGTAGCATTATTTATTAAGTACCTGTTAAAGGTTATATCATTTGATGAAAACTAGGAAAAGAAAACTAAACTCACCAACAGTTTAACTTAAAAACACCAAGAGAGCCGGGCGCGGTGGCGCACGCCTGTAATCCCAGCACTTTGGGAGGCTGAGGCAGGAGGATCGCGAGTTCAAAGCCAGCCTCAGCAATGGCGAGGCACTTAGTAACTCAGTGAGACCCTGTCTCTAAACAAAATACAAAAAAGGGCTGGGGATGTGACCCAGTGGTCAAGTGCCCCTGAGTTCAATCCCCAGTACCTAATAATAATAATAATAATAATAATAATAATAATAATAATTTCTCATTTTTCAGATTGTACATGTTGTAGAATCACATCAGTCATGCAGTTATATTTGTACATAAGTAATAATGTCTGTTTCTATTCATCAAAAGCATTATTGAGAGTGAAAAGATAGCACATATTATTGGGGCAATAAAAATTTCCTAAAACTGACAGTGCTGGTTTATCACCGCAATTCATACCTCAAACAGGTTAACTTATGACATGTAAAATGCACCTTGATTTTTTAAAAAAAGAATAAAGTTCAAAACAAAAAAGGAACACATAGAGTAAGAAAAGGTTGACAATATATCCATATTATCCTTTTTTAAAACTCACTTCACATCAAGGAAAAATGAATCACATGTATGCTGATTTTTTTAAATGGGCAAAAAACTTACAGAGGCATCACAGTAAATAAATAAATAAATAAATAAATAAATAAATAAATAAATAAATAAATAAAATATATTTTTTAAAGAAGCACCAATCAAAATATTGCCATACAGAGATAACAATACACCACTTTGGTATACAGATTGAAAACTGCATACGTATATAGCTGAAAATTTTTAAAACATGCTCTTCAGTAACTGCTTTTTCTTGCTTTTTGTCTATCAAGCCCATCGCTCCCTGTCACTACAGATCTACATTTTTTAATGGCAGTTGACTTCATCCCATAATTTGTTTAATCAATACAGCTAGGAAAAGCACTACATTTTTTTATTATTAAACACAACCCCACAATGAACCTTTATGTTTACAATTACCTCTTATTCAGATTCCTAGAAACCCAGAAAATCCAAGTGAATGTGAAATTAATAAATGGATGGCTGAGCTGATTTAATTTCCTTTGACTAATCATTTATTTTCATCAGAATAAACTTCATATTACAAGTTATTAAATTTAATGGTCAATTCACATTCCTCATATTTCTTGACCTATGAACCACACTGGGCAGCCCCTCCTTCTTGCTGTCCTTCATCTGCTTGGCTTCCAGGACTCTACGCTAACCTAGTTTTCAGAGCTCCACTATGAGACATGCTAAAGCTCTTCAGACTGAGGCAAAACAAACCATGGTAAAAACTGAGTCTAATGAAGAACAAGGAAACAAATTAAGAGAATTAACAGAAAAATTGTAAAAATCAAAATACATACACAACAATTTTAAGTGAAAAGTACAAAATGTTGCTGAAAGAAATTAAAGACACAAAGACATTTCATAACCATGAATTCCAAGACTTAAATGTCAGCAGTACCCAAAGCAATCTACAGATTTATTGCAATCCCTATTAAAACCCCAAATCTATATGAATCTCAGGAGACCCTGAATGACCAAAATAATCTTGAAAAATAAGAATAAAGTTAGGTTTCAAAGAAGAAACTTACTATAAAGCTACAGTAATGCAAACTGTAGTAAAGGCATGATTGATGAAAGAATGATAAACTAGACTTCACTAAATTTTTAAGTTTTGGCTTTATCGGGTACACTGTCACAAGAATGAATGATCAAGCGATACACTGGGAAAACATTTACAAAAGGTATATCTGATAAATAACTGTTATCCAAAACATACACAAAACCGTTAAAACTCAGTAAGAAAATATGATAAAAATAATGAACCAACGATCTTGATCTTAACAGACACTTCAACAAAGAAGATATACAGATGGCAAACAAAACAAGAAAAGGTGCTCAACACCATAAGTAAATAGGGAAATGCAAATTAAAACAACAAAGAAACACCACTATGTAACTATCAGAAAAGCCAAAATCTAAAATACAGACACCAATGCCCGAGATGATCTGGAGCAACAGGAACTCTCATTCATTACTAACAGAAATGTAGAACAGAAGCGCTACTTTGGAAGACAAGTTGGCTGTTCATTACAAAACTAAAATATACTCAGCCTACTATCCAGCAATCATGCCTGAGAAAAAAGTGTCATGGATGTTTAGACCTTTACTCATAATTGTTAAAACTTGGAAATAAGCAAGGTGTCCTTCAACAGATGAATAAATAATCTTTGCTACATTCAATCAATCAATGACATATTAATAAGCGCTAAAAAGAAATGAAGTTATAGCTGGGCATAGTGGTGCACACCAATAATCCCAGCAGCGCGGGAGGCTAAGCTGGAGGGATCTCGAGTTCAAAGCCAGCCTCAGCAACTTAGCAAAACTCCATCTCAGAATAAAAACACAAAAAAGGTTGGGGATGTGGCTCAGTGGTTAAGCAGCCCTGCTTTCAACCCCTGATACCAGAAAGAAAAGAAGTAAACCATCAAGCCATGAAATGACATAGAGGGAAAACTTAAATGAAATGCACACTAAGTGAGAGAAGCTACGTGGAAAGGCTACATACTGTACAGATGCAACAACACAACGCCCTGGAAAAGTCCAAAAACCATGGAAGACAGTTCAAAGAACAGTGGCTGCCAAGGAGTTAGGAGGAGAGAGGACTAAGAAGCCTAGTCTGTAGGATTCTTGAGGTAGTAAAACTCTCCTGTATTGCTATGGATATGCCCAGAATGATAGGAAGATATGTCATCAACAGCAGATCACCTGGTTTTGAGAAGAAAAAAAAAAAAAAAATGTGAACACATGCCATTATACATTTGTCCAAATCCACCAAGAGTGAATCCCAATGGAAACTATGACTCTGGACGATAATGATACGTCCGTACAGGTTCCTCTGCATTGTCACATGTACTCCCCCTGCAGCATGGGATTGTGACAGTATATGAAGCTGTACATGTGTGGGGACAGAAGATATCTGAAAACCCTCAGTATTTTCTGCTTAATTTGCTGTGGATGTAAAACTGCTCTAAGCAATAAAAGTTTATTTATTTATTTATTTATTTATTTATTTATTTATTTTTAAGGAAAGGTGAGGAATCTTTTGAAGACTATACAACTAAGGAAAAAAGAAACAG
Source organism: Tamias sibiricus (assembly GCA_025594165.1). Classification (NCBI taxonomy): domain Eukaryota; kingdom Metazoa; phylum Chordata; class Mammalia; order Rodentia; family Sciuridae; genus Tamias; species Tamias sibiricus. The sequence goes on along the minus strand of CM046662.1, from coordinate 9,116,981 downwards.
CAAGGAGAGTATTTTAGGATCCTGTAAGAAAAAATAATTCTTAAGAACATTCAGCCGGGCGCGGTGGCGCACGCCTGTAATCCCAGCACTTGAGAGGCTGAGGCAGGAGGATCACGAGTTCAAAGCCAGCCTCAGCCGTGGCGAGGCACTTAGCAACTCAGTGAGACCCTGTCTCTACTAAAATACAAAAAAGGGCTGGGGATGTGGCCCAGTGGTCAAGTGCCCCTGAGTTCAATCCCCGGTACCAAAAAAAAAAAACCATTCAAAGGATACAAACCCCTCCCTACCATCTCCTGCTTTGAGGGTCGGGTCGGGATGGTGTCATTTAGTAAAGAAACTACACTTTAACAAAGGATTCTTTTAAACTAGGAATCTTGTAAAATTAAACTACCTCCCAAAAGAACTCATGATATCGTAAGTACCCTTCAACTATCCAAAAGAGAGAAAGAAAGAGAATAAAATAAGCTAATGAAGCCCAATGAATGAAAGAAGTGAGACAAAGAAAATGATAGTATAAAAAAACTAAAACAACATTCCAAATAAGACTTTTTTGTCTGAAGTTCCATGACATCAAAAAGCCCTGATGAGTGATCCGGTGATTGTTTTCTTAATTTTCCTAAAGATGGTATATAAAGAGCACCACTCTAATTTTGTATAAAAGAAGTTAATTCATTATATATAATGTATGCTTTCATGTGTTACAGTATATGACTTTTACAGAACCTGATTAAAAATAACTCATCAAACTGAATTAAATATGCTTATACAAGCTTTTGATGTTATTTTAAAAACACCTTAAATCAGAAATTCCAATTTAAGAACAGAAATGTCCAAAACCAGAAAATTAAAACAACTTATTTAACGCAGAAAATAAAAGTAAAATTATAACATTATTACATTACAATGCCCCAAAACTTCAAAATCAAATGAAAAGTGTAATAAGAAGCACTGAAGCAAAGCAAGAAAACTCAAGAGTCTAAAAAATGAGAGAAGGTAGTTGAAATGGAAGACAAAGGAGATCCAACCTGTATACAACTAGAGTTTCTTAAAAAGCAAAACAGGACGTGGTTGTGCTTGCCACCACCCAGTCGCTCGGGAGGCTGAGACTGGAGGATTGAAAGTTCAAAGCCAGCCTCAACAATGAGGCACTAAGCAACTCAATGATTCCCTGTTTCTAAATAAAATATAAAATAGAACAGGGAATGTGGCTCAGTGGCCAAGTGCCCGAGAGTTCAATGCCCAGTAACCCACCTCCCCCGCCCCCCAAAAAAAGCAAAAACACACAAAATAAAATAATGGAGGGCTGGGATTGTAGCTTAGTGGTAGAGAGCTTGCCTAGCATGTGTGAGACACAGGATTTGATTCTCAGCACCATATAAATAAATTAATTAAATAAAGATCCATTAACACTAAAAAGATTTTTTTAATAAAATAATGGAACCAAAATAACATCCAAAACTATAATCCAAACAGTTGCCTAGAGTTGGGTAGGTGAAGACTATAAGGAATGACAGCCTAAGGGTACAGCATTTCTTTTGGGGGGCAATGGAAATGTTCTAAATTGATTACAGTGATGGTCACACAACTCTCAGTGTACTAAAAAATCACTGAATTGTACACTTTAGATAGGTAAATGCTATAATATGTAAATCATGTTTCACTAAACCTATAATTCAAAAACTCTTTAAGAAATAAAAGGAAACCTGAACTGTGTGTTAAAAAGGTCTCCAGGAATTACAAAAAATTGGCCCACAGCAATAAACCCCAAGAGATACCCTAAAAAAATTATTAAGACATTAGAGGTAAATACTTTTCAGTCCCCAGCTCAAAAATATTTATTTAGGTTTCTTTTTTTAAAGAAAACTTACAAGAGAAAAAAAAAATTAATTAGACTGGCATCAAACTTCTCCAAAACAACACACCAAGCACAGCATCAATGGAGCAGCTCCTCCAAACTTTAGAAAACAAAACACAACCAATGAATAATATTCTTGAGTAATCGAAAGAATACTTGAAAGACTTTAGCGAAGAGATTAATGGTAAATATTCTAAATGATTAGTTGTGTATCTAAGGACATATCAAGGAAAAATACAAGGATATACGAATAACATGTCACATTCTGACAAAGTAGAAATAACACAGCTTAAAAAATGGAAGAGGCAGGGAAAAAGAATAAGCTCTGCCTGCTATATAGGCAATAGGTAGCAGTTAAGCAATACCATTAAAAATTGATCAACTTGTTAACAAAATGCCAGGCACAGTGGCATTTTAATCCCAATGGCTTGGGAGGCTGAGGCAGGAGGATGGAAAGTTCAAAGCCAGCCTCAGCCATGGCAAAGCACTAAGCAACTCAGTGAGACCCTCTTTTAATAAAATACAAAAAAAAAAAAAAGGGCTGAGATGTGGCTCAGTGGTTAAGTACCCTTGAGTTCAATCCCCACCACCACCAAAAAAATGTCAAAATTAAAAACCAGGTACTAGCCAGGCAATAGTGGTTGAAGCAGAAGGAGTTCAACTTCTAGGCTAGCTTCTATGCAGCAAGACTCTGTCTCAAAATAAAAATAAAAAGGGCTGGAGATGTGACTCAGTGATAGGATGCCCTGGGTTCAGTCCCCAGTACTGGAGAAGGAAAGAGAGAGGGAGGAGAGAGGGAGGGAGGGAGGGAGGAAGGAAGGAAGGAAGGAAGGGTGGGTAACAGAAGTATTTAAATATTGTAACTAAAAGGAGTAAAAATACAAACCTCTCTAACTTTAAAAAAGAAATTTCGAATATAATAAACATAAAAAGAGCAAGAATATACATCATGAAAAGAAAAAGAAATGCAAAGAGACATGGGTTGAAAATACACTATACAAACTATTCTTTGCACAAGAAAGCAAAAGAGGACACAAAACTATTTAGGAGAACAAACTGATAAGGTAGGCAGGTCTTAGAAATATTTATGTGCATATATACATAAATATAGTATGTTAACAGACTATGATTCTCAAGCACACATAAAAATGATAATGCAGATCACAAAGAAATAAGCCCCCAAAAGAAAATAATAGTTTCTGACCAAAAGATGATAAAGGTAGAAATAATTCCCATAAAAAAGAAATTTTCTTTCAAAATCAATGCTATGCAATAATTTATGGTACTTCTGACCTATTCTTTGAAGGTTCGATAGAATTCCACTGTGAAATCATGATAATCTGATATGTTTTTGTAGATTAGTTCTTTGATAGATTTCTCTTTTTTTTTTTTTTTCATACTTTGTTGTTGGACAGGACAACTAAAGATGACAATGCTCCCTAATCCATAAGTTTAACACACCTTTAATAATCACAGAAAAAGCTTCTTCATGGAGCTAGACAAGTTGGTACTCAAACTTATGTGGAAAACAAACTTGTAAGGAATGTTTGTTTGTTTATAAAAGTAAACATAGAAAAAGAAAAGCCACAAGGGAGGAATTAAACCTACTAGACATTAAAATATAGGATAAAGTCCCTCTAATTAAAAGTGAGGTACCTTATGGCATATGAACACACAGTAATTGTGTGTCTAGGGCTCAGCAAGCTTTTAACTATTTCAATCCCTGCAGGCCTCACAGTCTCTGCTACAGTAGGCAAGCAGCCACAGAGGCTGGGCAAGCGGATGAGCTCCAACACGACTTTATACAAACATGGCTGGCTTGGGCCTGTGGGTCACAGTTCCCAAATTCTGGTCTAATAGAATAGAAAGTCCAGAAATAGAGCTGAGTATGTATAAAAATTTATTCATGGTGAAAGTAGCATTTCAAACAGCTGGGGAACTTTTTAATAAGTAGTGCTGGAACAACTGGTTAGCAATTTGGAAAAAGATAAAATTAGATCCACATTTCACAGAATGTATATGAACAGACTCTGAACAGATCAGAAATGTGAACTGAAAGAGTGAAACTCTAAGTACTGGAAGAAAACATAATGAATTGCAGGAGCCCTGTTTGGGGAGATGGCTTAAATTGCGGTTGACTATGGGCCATGGAGTTTTGGGCATTGCTGCCTTCCGTAGTCTCACGGGACTTGGCCCGGGATCTCGAGTGACTTGAGCCGAGATTGCTGATCGGGTCAGCGCCATTTTGTGGTGATGTGTGGTGCGTGTTAGTCGTTGTTAGAGCCAGAGAGAAAAGTTATCAGAATAAAAAGCTGTTTGTTTCCAGTTCGCCTCTGAATTTCTTCCCGCGACTTCGTTGCTCCAAGCGGCCATCGCTTCAGGCGGCAACAATGAATTCCTTTAAAATCTAGGTATAGGGCCTGGGATGTAGCTGGGGCACTTGCTTAGCATTCCTGGTATTCCAAAACAAAACAAACCTGGGTTTAGGGAAGGGTTATTTAACTATGTCTTAAAATCCAAATGCAAAAACAGAACAAAGGAAAATTTAGCTAGCTATAAATTTTAGTATTAAAAAAATATAAACTAAGTCAAAAGGAAAATGACAAATTGGAAAAAAAAAAAAACTTTTGCAACATATTTCACAGATAAAAAGACTAATATCCCCCCAGACTTATTTTAAACTGGGGTGAGGGAGTTAAAGGATAGAAAAATAGGGCTGGGGATATAGCTCAGTTGGTAGAGTGCTTGCTTTGCATGCATAAGGCCCTGGGTTTGATCCTTAGCACCACTGAAAAAAGATTAGAAAAATAAGGGAAAAACTTGAATAGACACTTAAAAATACAAACATGACCTGCAAATGGAAAAAAGATGTTCACTCTTCCTCATCATCAAAGAGATGCAAATTAAAGCTACTCATTTCTCAGGTCACTTACTGGCAAATATTCACAAGTATGACAACACATTCCGTGCAGGAGACAATGAGGAAGCAGGCAGGCACACCCAGCTATTTCTGGTAGGAAAGCAAACGTGCCCAACCCTTTTGAAAGAAATTTTGACAACATTTAACAAAACGAATTATGCATATCCCTTTTGATCTTGCAACCCTACTTCTAGAAATTTTTCCTGAAGATATGCTAAATCAAAAATAAATATGAAAATATGTACACACACAATTACTCACAGCAGCTTTTTTTTGTAATGTACCTGTTCACTGAAAAAAAATGACAATGACTACCCAGTGGGAACAGATTGGGAAGAATGGGAACAGCACAGAAGAGGGCAGGCACACACATTTCTGGTTTCCTTTTTGTGTCATTTTGATTCTTAGAATCATGCTAAATGCTTTGTATGCTCAAATAAAAAACAAAATCAACAATGAATGGGGGAGAGAGATGAACTATCAGCAAGAATGGACGATCATAAGTATATTTCAAATGAAGAGCAAAACCACACTTAACCCATTAAGTCCCAAGTTTTCAATTCTGTGATCATTTCAACAAAACTGACATAAGTGCATCAAAATAGAATGGAAACCATAACCTAGAGCTCCTATAAATCATTGTGTTAATTAACATACTTATATTGGTTGTAATTATATCATTGTATACTTAGTTACATGTTATATAATTCTACTATATGCTGTATACCAAATTTAAGTTCTTATAGGTATTTCACATCTGGGATGATGGGACAAAATGGATTAATGGTGGGAGTCAAAAGAAACTAACCTAGGTGACTCCTGAACTCAGTAGTTGTAACATATAGCCACAAACAAAAGATCTTTTAACACTCATAAAGACAGACTGGAGATGTAGCTCGGCAGTACAGGACTTATCTATGACACACAAGGCCCAGTACCACAAAAAAAGGAAGGGAATGGGAGGAAGGAGAATATTTAGTCTGGTTGGCACATTTACTTTTCAGTAACACAAGTGAGGAAGTCTATTTGGAGAAATTAGGAGCAGGTTTCTCCTTGTCAGAGAAAGGGATAATAAATATGGAAATGACTAGCTTACAGAAGGCTAGAATGAAATTTGTGGGACTGGATAAGAACTGAATATATTAGTATGAACTCATAGATTTTGTTTTGTTTTGTTTAAATACATAGAAAAGAAGGGAAAGTTTTTGTTTTTAGTTTGAGGAGAGGGTACTGGGGATTGAACCCAGTGGATGCTTTACCACTGAGCTAAGTCCCCCAGCCCTTTTTATTTTTTTCTGAGATACAATCTCTAAGTTGCTTAGGGCCTAAGTTGCTAAGACTGGCCTCGAAATTGTGATCCTTCTGCCTTAGCCTCCCGAGTTTATAGGTGTGTGCCACCACACCCTACAGGAGGGACCTTTTAAGACAGAATTATTTATTTATACATCTCCTAACTCAGTTGTTGGAGAGGGCCCAGAAGCACTAACATTCCAAGAGTTCTGTTATAAAAGACATTTGGGGGACCATTCTTGATATTTAAATAGGGAGTGAGGATTTAATGGCAGTAAAGTATCAGTGTTAATTTACCAATTTGACTCTTGTACTATGATTATGTGGAACAACTCCTTTGTAGGAAATATACACTAAAATATTATAGCATGATGGCATCCAGTCAGCTTTGCTTTCAAATTGTTGGAGAAATAAATAGTTCTTTGTATTGTACTTGCAAGTTTTCTCTAAAATAAAAAGCACGGGCTGGGATTGTGACTCAGAGGTAGAGCACTCGCCTAGCATGCGTGAGGCACTGGGTTCCATCCTCAGCACCACATAAAAATAAAATAAAGATATTGTGTTCACCTATAACTAAAAAATAAATATTTTTAAAAAGATAAAAAGCAATTTTTCAATGGCTTGTTCATATTAATTAATATTCCTAAGAACAAATGCGCTGAAATATTTTGTGCCCTTTCTTTAACCACTACTGTCAGAAGTCCTCAATGAATTTCCAAAACCAGTACTGACTGTGGAAACTATAGGTTAATGTGGATTCCCCAAGCCACTCACTAACTACCAGTCAGAAATAAGGGGTACAATTATAGCCCTTTCCTGTGCCCCTGGGCAATGTTTCTTTTTTTTTTTTTTAATATTTATTTATTTGCTTTAGTTGTACACAATGCAATGTATTTATGTTTACGTGGTGCTGAGGATCGAACCCGGGTCGCGAAAGCGCTAGATGAACGCTCCACCGCTGAGCCACAACCCCAGCCCCTGGGCAATGTTTCTTTTGCCAAGGTCTTTTTCTTTGAAATTAATGACGTGATAGCTTCTTCCTACCTCCCATCACAGTTACCATTACTTTAACTCTTAATTTTTTTATTTCCTCCTTAAAGATGAAGGATTTAACATTTGTCTTACAGTAAGTAGTTAAGAATCATCCTAGCCGGGCGCGGTGGCGCACGCCTGTAATCCCAGCACTTTGGGAGGCTGAGGCAGGAGGATCACGAGTTCAAAGCCAGCCTCAGCAATGGCGAGGCACTTAGCAACTCAGTGAGACCCTGTCTCTAAATAAAAAATACAAAAAAGGGCTGGGGATGTGACCCAGTGGTCGAGTGCCCCTGAGTTCAATCCCCGGTACCACAAAAAAAAAAAAAGAATCATCCTAAGAGAGATTCCACAATATTTAACAAGTGGCCCCGGTCTTCTAAAGGGAGGAGCCTTCCTTAGATTAGGGCAAGAGGGTATATATGCAACCAGTCTGGGGGCCTGGCAGCTTTTTCTTTGCATCACAGGGCACAGCACAGTTCGTGGGACATGGTAGGCAGGTCCTAGGTAAATATGCACAAGATGTACAAGTGCACCTATGCTTTCTGAAGTACTCCATGATAACCCCCCCAATCTAACTGGGCAAAGTCAATGCGGAGCTCCAGACATGGGACCCGGGCAACTCAACAGGAAGGAATGGGCTGGGGCTGACACAGTTGTGTTTGAAAATGTCTCCCGAGTTCCTTTTCTTGGCCAAGCTTATCCAGTCTTAGGAGATCTCCTTTTAGTAAGCTACACCTTAGCTGACTCAACATATACTCAAATTGCTCCGGGTGCAGGGCTGCCACTTGCAATAAGGTTTGTCAATTTAGAGTATGCCACTAGCGCCTGCAGAACACTAGGCTTGCTAGAATTTCTCAAAGTAATAATGTCCAACCTCTGTGAAGGTGCCATGAGATACCAACTCTCTGGAAAACAATCTGACAAGATAGATATAGTATAGCTCCCAGAAAAATATACCCTAAGTAATTCAAAATGAAGGTGAAGACTTATGTATAAAGTTGATTTGTTTTTTTAGTAATTAAAAATGAAGATTCTAAATATCCAGAGAAATGGCAAATTATGGGATGTTCATAAAAGATAAGTGTCGCTTCAAATCAAGAGAAATTGTAGGGAAAAAAAGTATGATCATTCTGAATAAGCACACAAAGCATAAAGAATAAAATAAAGCAGGTAAAATATTTCCAACGATGTAAAACACATATAGTATAACATAGTCCTAACCAAGCTTAGAGAAAGCTTTTCCTTCTTATTCCATTTTATTATGCCTATTCTTCATTCAATAAATAATTACAGAGCAACTACCACATGCCAGCAACTGTTCTAGAAGCAGTATGTTTACCAAACAGGGAACAGGCAGACATGGCCTTTTTTTCTAATGGAACTTGGATTCTGGAGGGGGAAATGACAACAGCCCAGAGTTAAAAAAACAAACATGGAATATAATTTCAGAGAGTGTTAAGTGTTTTGAAGAAAAAAATAAAGCACAGCAAAGGAACAGAGTGGAAAGCAGTAAGCTATTTTAGACTGGGTGGTCAGAAGTCCTCTCTATAAAGAGGAGCTATTTGATCATGTTAGCCACTTGTACAATAACATAAATAGCACTCCTATTGCATAACTGTCCCAAAATTTAGAAAATCTATTTACAACTCAAAATACAGACAATCATCTCTATGAAAATATGTTTCTGCGTTAAGAAGCAGTAAGGTATATCAGCACTAGAGGCTGGGTTTGAACCCTGGCTTTTCTATCCATGTTTGTCTCAATTTTCTCACAAACAAAACAGACATAATAGAACCTAGTAGTTTATAAAGTTGTTCAGGCGATTAAGACAAACAATGTACGGGAAAGAGCTAACAAATGTGTCTAGACAGATCCGTGCCCATTAACTATGAGGTCCCTACATACAGTAGGACTTTTCTACAAAATGAGCAAGTAGACACATATCGTATTTTTATCTTCCAATCACACCAAGCTCCAAAGTCCAAATCACCTCTGGCTAAACTCTTTTAATATATTGGTGCTATAAATGACAATAGCTTGAAAAGATTGATATTAATGTCACACTCACCTTTTCTCTCATTTCATCATGAACTGCCTGAGTCTCCATTCTGAATCCTTAACTCCAAAGTCAGGCCTCCTCCCAGTCTGGTGTGATGTCTAATTTTATGTGTCAACTTGTCTAGGCTCTGGAAGCCAGCACTAATACAGCTGCTGGTATAAAGGTACTTTGTAGATGGGATTAACATTTGCAATCAGTAGGCTCGGAGTAAAGCATGCGTACCACCCTCTACACTGCAGGTAAGCCTCACCCAATCAGTCAAGAGCCATCAAGTAAAAAGGTTGAGGGAGCCCCTCCTTGAGGGGAATTTTGCCTGAAGAATGCCACAGGGAAACCCTGCCTACATTTGAACATACCAGCCTGCCACAAAAATTCCAAACTACCCAGTAGTGATTCTATATTTTTTTGGAGAACCCCTGATACACTGGTCAATCTTAGAGCCACCTCCCTACTTCCACCTTTCCCTTCTATTGTCTACATGGCAGCCAGCGTGATCCTGTTAAAAAGTCAGTTGATGAATTATGGTAAAAATCCTCTAGCGACTTCCCACCTCAAGGCAAGGGAAAAACAAATTCCAGTAAGGCCTAGAAGCCTTAGAGATCGGTCCTGCCTCCTCCCATTCCACGCTGAATTCACCTCCCACTACTGGCCCCTTCTGGTACACCAGCCAGACCTCAGCCCCAGCCTTGGGATGCACAGGCACGGCCACGCCCACCTCTGGCCTGCTGCCTGGCACTCCCTTCCACCTGGGGTTCCCTCCTCCTAGATAGCTGCACAGCTTGCTCCCTCATTTCCTTCAGATCTTTCCCAAATGTCATCTTCTCAAGGAGGCTTTCCCTCATCGCCCTTTCCCAAACCTTGGGGTAACCTACCTCCCATTTCTCTATACCACTTACTAACATTTAATGCAACATGTTTTCTTCATTTTATTTCCTTAACCACGAAAATGTAAGTCCCTGGCTGGTGGTGTGGCTCAGTGAGAGAGTGCCCGCTAGCATGCATGAGGCCCTGGGTTCCATACCCAGTCCTGTAAAAATAAATGAATAAAAATAAAATGTAGATAACAAGACAACATGGCTTTTTGTCTGCTTTGTGCATTCCTATATTCTCAGACCCTACAATAATGCCTTGCACATAGTAGCATCATAAATGCTTGTGGCTGGAAGGGGGGAAAAAATGAACGAAGGATGATTTTTTTTATTTTATTTTTTTATTTATTTGTTTTAGTTGTACACAATGCGTTTTATTCAATGCATTTTATTTGTACGTGGTACTGAGGATCGAACCCGGGTCGCCCACGCGCTAGGCGAGCGCTCTACCGCTGAGCCACAATCCCAGCCCCACGAAGGATGATTTTTAACTTAACTCTTGGTGCTCTTCTACAATGCCAGTTTTTTACCTTGGGTATTTATTTCTATTACAATTGTACACTGCAGATGATGTTATGAAAAGCAGAATAACCTTCTGGTTGAAAGTTTAAAAGCTTTATGAAAGTACATATCCTTTGGCTCAATTTTTCTGATAAATAATGCATCTTAAGGAATTAATTACAAAGACCCACTAACACTTAATGATTTAATGTCCAGCAATAAGCGACAGACTGAATTACTGCATAGCCAGTGAAAGTGCAGTTGTTAAAAATGCAGGTCCAAATTTACTAATGAGAATTGTTCAATTAACAATTTAAAATACTGGGTTATAACCTGTATAATATATGGAGCATGAGTCTGCATAAAAACAAATATAAGTATATAGAAATAAAATGTCAAGAGGAAAAAAAACAAAGAATGGATGCTAAAATGAAGTGAGATTATGAATAGATGATCAACCTCTTCTTTTTTCTTTTTTTTAAATACCAGGGATTGAACCCAGGAGCATTTGACCACTGAGCCTCTCCCCAGCCATTCTTTTTTATTTAGAGACTGTGTCTCACTAAGTTGCTTAGGGCCTCACTAAGTTGCTGAGGCTGGCTTTGAACTTGTGACCCTTCTGCCTCAACCTCCTGAGCCACTTGGATTACAAACAAAGGCCACCACACCCAATAACAACCTCTTCTTTATACTTGTCTACTGTTTAAATTTTGCAATGAAACTGTTAGTTTCATCAAGAGAATAAACAAACAGTAAATAGAAATCAGCATTTTTAAATAAGCAACATAACAAGTATCTGTAGTATGACATGATTTGTATTCAAAAAATAAAAAGGTTATTTCCAATGTGGTCTGAATCTCATTTACCTGCGTCCTTAATCCTCAAATATACTGTGAAAAGTTAGTCACCATGTGTACTGTCTGCAAACCATGAACTACCACTGTTAGAAGAACAAGGTACAGCTTCAGGGTTCCAAGAGCAGAGGCTCTCTGTCTGGGCAAACCATGCGACTTCCTGAGTGCTAATGCCATATGCCATATGCCAGGCACTTTTGAGTAATTAAAACTTTCTCCAATTTGCTGCTTCAAATTCTTAGACCACCTAATTACCCCCACAGTTTTCAGAAGATGACATGGAGATGTTAGAAAACCAATTTTAATTCACAGTAAGAACAGAGCATGCTTACCTAGCATGCCCCAAGCCCTAGGTTTGACCCCAGAGGAAGAGGGAGATTTTTTCTGTTTGGCACTGAACTTTCAAAACCTGTATCACCATTAACAAGACGCTTTCAAACTAGCACTCCTTATACAGTCAATATGATGCAGCTGCAGACCAGGAGCCTATCAGGCTGATGGCTGAGTGATAAGAGGAAAGAGACTTCTGTGAGCGGGCAGAACTGGATACAGAAAGTGAAGCGTAAGCATGATTTCACATCAAGGGCATATGGAAAACAGACTGGCTGGTTTTTTTTTTTTTTTTTTTGTTTTTTTTTTTTTTTTTTTTTTGTTTTGCTTTGTTTTGTTTTTGTTTTGTTTTGTTTTGTTTTGTTTTGTTTTGTTTGGTACCAGAGATTGAACTCAGAGGTACTCGACCACTGGGCCACATCCCCAGCCCTTTTTTGTATTTTATTAGAGACAGGGTCTCACTGAGTTGCTAAGTGCCTCGCCATTGCTGAGGCTGGCTTTGAACTCGTGATCCTCCTGCCTCAGCCTCCCAAAGTGCTGGGATTACAGGCGTGGACTGGCTGTTTTTGAAAAAGAAAAAACAAAACAAAACTGTGGATCCTTGATTCATAGCATATAGCAAAATAAATGACAGAGAAACTGAAAGATTTAAATGCAAAGCATAATGCCACAAAACACAGAGGATACTAAAGGGTAGAGAGTAAGCATGACATTTACACAAAAAGTAAATATTTCTTTCAAAATATTCATTGTGGCCAAAAGCCTTATTTAAAAAAAAAAAAAAAAAAAAAAGGCAAATTTCAAATTGGGAAAATGCGTTACTATACTTAATAAAGAGTTCCTACAAATTAGATTTTTTAAATGAATCTATCAGTTGAAAAATGAAGAAAGGACATGAAGAGAACACAAAACAAGAAACAGAGATGGCCAGTAAGTTTTTATATTCTATCTCACTAGCAATCAAACCCCAAATACATGTATATTATACCAACAATATCATGTCAGGTGTGGTGGCACATGCCTGTAATCCTAGCAACTGTAGCCTGAGGCAGGAGGATTGCAAATTTGAGGCTAGCCTCTGCAATTTAGCATAGCCCTAAGCAATTTAGCAAGAGCCTGTCTCAAAAAAATAAAAAGGACTGAGGATGTGGCTCAATGGTAGAGCACCTCTGGGTTCTAGCCCCAGTACACACCCCTCCCCAGCAAACTTAATGATGATAATAACAATATTTTTTTATTTTCATCCATGAAAATGGCAAAGATATATAAAATCAAAATATCCAATATCATCCAGGCTATATAAAAAGAGAACCTCTCTTTCAATGCATTTACAACCTTCTCAAAAGTATAATTTAGCAGCCAGGCAGGATGGCACATGCCTGTAAATCCTAGGTACCTGGGAGTCTAACAGAAGAGAATCAAAAGTTCAATGCCAGCCTGGATAATTTGGCCAGACTATCTCAAAGTAAAAAACTAAAAATGACTGGGGGGTAAAACTCAGTGGTAGATAGCCCCTAAGTTCAATCCCCAGCACTGACCCTACCCAATGAAAAGTTCAATTTAGCAATCTAAAAAATTTTAATATGCATACTTTTTTACCCAAGGAAAGATCTAGTAACAATTATGTTCCACTCAACATGGCTTAAAATGCCACAAAAACTGGGAGCAATCTCAATACAAAACTATTTCTTAAAATAGTAATACAATTATTACATGAAATATCATGCAGTAAATTTAAATGGTGGTACAAAATCTTAATTCATCATGTTATTATTTATGATTTTTATTTACTGGTTTATTTTTTAATGTGTATTATTTTTAGCAATATTTTTTTAAATATTTATTCATTTACTTTAGTTGTACACAATGCAATGCATTTATGTTTACGTGGTGCTGAGGATCGAACCCGGGCCACACACGTGCTGGGCGAGCGCTCTGCCTCTGAGCCACAACCCCAGCCCTATTTTTAGCAATATTTTAAAGTAAACATTAAGCATTCTTAAAATTTTCAGAGCTTAAAGCAATGAATGGAAAATAAACTGGTGCCCCCTCCATGAAAGCAACTGGGCCCACCTATCTAAAACACAGCACTGTCAGCTTTGTGACCCATCAGGGATCCTGAAAACTGCTGCAGGGCATGAAGGTGTGCGTGGCTTAGCAGTGAGCACACAGTTCCTATTCAGGAGGCCCTTGGTTCAAGCCCCAGCACCACCCCCACCCCCACCCCCACCCCAAAATTATTTTTCCAATTTTTAAAAAGTATTTCAGAAAAGAAGAAGAGGAGAAGGAAGAGGAGGAGGAGGAGGAAGGGGAGGAGGGGGAGGAGGAGAAAAAAATACTCTTATCACTGCCTCCTAAAATCTAGGGATGATAAAGTAAAATCAGTGAAAGAGTTAGACTTCACTCATTTGGGGACAAGTCTATAATAACATAATGGTGAGAAAATAAAGCAAACAAAAGAAGCTGAATCATGGGCTGCGGTTGTGGCTCAGCAGTAGAGCGCTCGCCTAGCACATACAAGGCCCTGGGTTCAATCCTCAGCACCAAGTAAAAATAAATAAATAAAATAAAGGTATGTATCCAACTACAACTAAAAAATAAATTTTTAAAAAAAGGAGCTAAATTGTGGTTTTTCTAAAGAGAGCCCATTTTTACTATTCCAAAAAGGGGAACCCTCACAGTTATAGGGGTGCATACTCTCCTACAGAGAAAACATGCTGTGACAGACAAACTGTTGACATTTGTTTCTTGGGAGGCGTGGATTGAAAGGGAGAGATTATTTAAATTCTCTCTGTACAGGTCACTGAATTAATTAAAACACTGGCACTCTTTGAACAAGTAATTGTACTTACAGGAATTTATTGTACAGATGTAATCATGCAATCCTACAGATGCATGTGCACTGAAATTACTTAAGTGCTTTTGATATTTTAAAAAATCATAACCCTAAAGTTCCTTCAATGGGGAGAACTGGCTACTTCAAAACAAAAAAAAATGCAAAGCCATATATTTTAATACTGCAGCTATAAAGTAGAATTTTATTTGGTTTTATATACTGATACGGAAAGATGGTCAACATACGCTAAGGAAAAATGTTAATTGAAAAATGTGTACAGTATGGTTCTATTGATGTTTTTCTAAACTTTAGTCAAAAATGATCATGGGAAACTGGACCTTATTTAAAATTTTTAAAATGATGACAGGAGTGATCTGTCGATCCCTTTTTTTCAATTAAACTATCTCAGATTTGCTATAAAATGCGCAGAAAGCGCGCGCGCGCGCACACACACACACACACACACACACTCACCCAGGGGGCGGGGTAGGAAGAATAGCATAATTTTGAAATCTCTTCAGGTTAAACTGAACAATTCATTTTGTTTTTGGTTATGTTTGGAACGTTCCATAGTAGAAAGATTTTTAAATAAAATCTCCCTTAGAGCCCCACCAGACAAATCCAGAGCTATTCTAGGTGACACAGAAGTTCCCACTTTGTTCCTCTCAAACTATGGTTCCATGGACAATGAAAACTCCATCCTTGAAGTCATCAACACCACTCATAACACAGAACCTGAGCAATTTGATGGCTTCCTCCCTGCCCAACACACAGGAAGAGGAGTGATCCTAAAATAGCAAGGAATACTCTCCCTGGGTGGTAATGGATGGTGAGGTTGTGGGGGGGCGGTGGACAACGACTTGCTATATTTGTAAACTTTCTTATGAAGAGGAAAAAACATGCTATTTAATGTTCATAAAATATTGCAGGCTCTCCCACCCACTCAGCAATCCAAAATGTTATTCCAAGCCTTTACATTTTCAGAACCAGAGTGCAACAGGATAATCAGCAAGGAATTACAAAGTCCCAAATGCTCATTAGGGAGAGTCAAAAGCAAAGTGCGGGAAGAGCCATTTAACCTAAGGCAGCAAGCCCTGCACAAAAGGTACACATACCCCAGCAGCCAAATGCAGGGGCTCTTACAGTTTCTGCTGAACCCATCCTGGAATCTAAGACTCTTAAGACTGGAACTCTACCTCTTGAATACAGAACTTGGAACAAGCAAAGAGAAATGCATTTTCATCCTCCCAAAAGGAGGCAGCAACTGCCTTCTTCTACCTCACAAAAGCCCTTCACTTTTGAAGATAAGGAAACTGAAGTTCAGGTAAGGAAAGTAATACCAAGGCAGGGCATTCCAGAGACACTAAGTAAAAGGAGCTAGACTAGAATCAAGGTTTGTTGGCTCCGAAACCAGGGTTCTTTCTACAAGCTACCTCCATCCTCTGAGGGCAGCAGCTAAGTGAAGTGTCAACCACAGTGTTCTCGGCCCACTGTGGCTCACTGAATGTCCTCAAAGATAAGGAAAGCAACAAGCAAGACAGCTGTAAAGACACTCATCACTGCCCAGGAATATATACCTTAGAACCAGGAAGGAGGCACAGGAAGGATCTGTGATCCTCACTGTCATCACAAGCAATCAGCCCTACCCAAGAAAAAACTTTGTCACTAACACCCCTCCCCAAATGAGAGGCTGGCACAGCATTCCTAAGAAAATGTGTTAGTATACTACAAGGAACCTCTACATTCCAGGTGTGTTAGCTTTAAACAGCTGATACTGAGCCCAGCATGGTGGTGCACACCTATAATTCCAGTGACTTGGGAGGCTGAGAACAAAGGATGGCAAGTTTGAGGCCAGCCTCATCAACTTAGCAAGATCCTCTCTCAAAATAAAAAGACTGAGGATATAGCTCAGTGGTGTAGCAACCCTGAGTTCAATCACCAGTACCAATAAATAAACAAAGAAACAAACTTGTGACACTAAAAATTAAGGGTAATTTGTTTTAACCTAAAAATGACATCTGCCAAGTTTTAAGATGGCAGTTGTCAGTCACTACAACCCGGTGACTAAAGTACTGGTTTTGCCTTTGTCCAGATCTAGGCTCATAACCCAGTTCTGTCACCTAAACAAATGTGTAGCCTCAAGCAAGTCAATTCAATTCTATAACTTCATATACAAAAAAAGCATCACAGATAACTTCCCTCATAAGAAACAGATAAGATAACCTAGGGCCAAGAGTCCAACACACAGAAAGGAGGTGGAAAATAAAAGATACTACTATTAACATCAGTATTAATCTCATGCCAGAATCTTGGGCAAATCAATACTCCACAGGGTCTGAACTCTTGATTATCTGATGAAAAAACCAACTGGTCAACTCTGGATATATGAGGCAAATGAAATATTGACTCAGCTCAGCTTGGTTCAGAGATCTCCTGATATTCCAATTCAATTCAACTGTTCTGAAATATGTAGAGGGTTAGTCCTAGTTTAAACAGGTTCACATTGTTTTAAAGGAACATATAGGTTGGCCAACTTCACAGTGCACTCTCTCTCTCTCAGACACAGACACACATGCGCACACACCCACACCTGGGCTTCCTCGTTTGTACTTCAATCTGCATTTTCATTCTGCTTGCTACAGTGGGCTCCTTGAGAGCAGGAAAGACTCTATATTGTTTGCTTTACATGCCCAGCACTAGTAGAAGCCCCAGCACTACCAATTGCTCAACAAATATTCATGGAATTGAATTGGTGGAAAATTTATTCAGGACCGCTCTAGTTTTAAGATCCAAGAATGCTCATTTTGACAAAAGGAATGCCTTGGGGGGGGGGGGGGGGGGGGACTTTCAAATAATGACTAAACAAACCATACATAAGGTATCAAGAGTAAAGATTCCATAAACAAAACTAAGATAGGAAACTATAGAAAGGTGGCATTCCGGTGTACAGAAATTTGGGGTCAAGCAAATGTGGGGTTCAAATGCCTGCTCCACCACTTCACAGTTTTGTAAATATTAACTTGAGTCAAATGGGATTCATCAGCCCAGTCACAGTTTTCACATCAGAAAAACGGGGTACTAACTTCAGTACAGGGTTGTCATGAATGTTACACTCCCTGAAGCACCAAGAACAGTCTAGTGAGTGAGTTTAATTATTTTAAGTCTCTGCTATTCCTTTTCCCCTTTCAAGAATGGCCAGAACTGGAGTGGCTGAATTATGCCTCAAGGCAACTACACTTCCACTCAGACTTTTTCAAAAGGAACACTGATAAAATACAGATAGATTAAGTCAGCTAAAGGTGCGGCCATCAGTGGATCCAGTGTGACCATTTTAAAGGGGTCCCTTTCATGAAACTCTACAGCCCAAGCCATGCCAACTAGGTTCTGTCCTCTTCAGAGATACCATCCCTTCTCTTCTTTGCCCTGCTTAAAGTAACTTTGCCAAGAGGCATGCAATATCAAGGAAGTCATCTTCTGATAAATCAAAAATGTAGCATATGCACAACAGACATCCTTTGAAAACTCAAACTCAAATTAAGGCACTAAATTTTAACACTGTTTAGAGAAGAGTACAGGAGAAAATACTGGTGTCGTTAAAATGCATAAAACAAAAGTAAATTTAAGGGCAAGGTGGAGCTCACTGGTAAAGTGCTTGCCTCACATGCAGAAGGCCCTGGATTCCATCCCCAGCATCACAAAAAGAAAACAAACAACAAAATACTAAATTAAATTTAAAAGGAAAACATACAAATTAAAATCCATATACAAGTTTTTATTTAAAGTAGTAATAATACACAAAGTAAGGGAGAGGAAGGAAGTCTTCCAGGTTCATTAATACCTGGTCACTTTCCATAGACATGTGGAACAAGATAGAATAATGATTTGCTAATTTCAGTCAGCTAAGTGCTTAATTCATTTTACTGTGCTGCATACTCTCAATTATATATTAATGAAAATTAAAATGTAAGTAAATAAAATTACCTACATACTTCCAAAGACAATATTGCTCCATTTATTAAAATTCGGTTCAATAAAGGCAATGTTTCAATTTTTTTCTCTTAAATGGCTTTTACTGCGAGAGATGAGTCAAAGAACTTTTGAAGCATTTCCCCCCACATTCAACAAGGTAGGAACCCACACTTCCTCCCACTCCACCTCTGGAAAATTCACAAGACTCTTACTAAAATATATTAAACGGTGCTTTCCATTGGTCAATTACTTTTAACTGCAATAGAAAGAACCTGTGCTTCAAGACAGTGCACAACAATTCTTCCCCTACTTGAACTTCTAACTCCAGAGAAAACTGGGTCAGCCCATTAAAAAGCAAATGTAACATTCAAATAATCATTTTCAGAAAAGCACACTATTATTACAATGCAAATCCCCATTACACAGAACCAAGGACAGCAGATGCACTATCGTCTGCCACTGCAACAACATTTTTTTTTTTCAATTACATTACATGCAAGGAAGATGCTTTTCGAAAGATAAACACACATTATACTGTAGCCTCCATGAAACAGCCAATTCCTGTCTCCTACCACCTGGAAACCTACCTTCGTACATACAATCTAAAGACAACCAGGCCTTGTACTTAATTTACTCCCCAGCTAATTGTGTTAGTGAGATTCCAGCATGGCTTTCTAAAGCCATGCTAATAACCATGCTAATGCTACAGAAAACACTTGGCCAACAGGTAAATAAAATGTCCAACCCTAATACCAAGAACATATTTCTCCTTCCTAGCCCCCCAGTTTCATTTAAGACTATGAACATGACTAGAAAGATAACCTTGAGAACAGTAAAGTCACCCATGCCATCAATAATATCCCTCTAACACATTTACTAATTTTACACTGTTTCCTAAAACATGTCAGTCTCAACCAGATGCCAGGAATTTAATATTGCTTTTTTAAAGAAAGACATATCAATGTTTAGAATACGCAATGAAGAAAACTGAATATTACTACCGATACCAATTTAATTAAATACATGCTTTCTCTAAACAGAGCTTCACAAAGCCACAATTGGGTTTCGCCTTGGCTGTCTTAGAAGCCACCCCCAAAAAGGTCACCAGCTACACTTCCGCTAACACAGTTTTATCCTAACACAGTTTTATCCGGAGCAACCCCATGCCACCCACCCCACCCCACCCCAAAAGTATTTAATCTGTGGAATTCTCTGCCGGCCTCGGCCTGGAAAACTGGGTGGACCCTGAGGACAGGTATCAGGTCTGGCCTTTGGGAAGTGGCCCAAACTAACAATTATTGGCAGCATAGCATAAAGCTGTGATCTTTGTAAATTTTTATTTAAAGCTTTATAACATCAGGGATTCCCTCCCTCCCCCACTGCTTTTTTGAATGGGGGAGAGAAAGCAGACCAAAGGATGAGTTCCAAAATAGAAAAATCACCACTTTAATTATAAGACCCTCCCAACTCAACAAAGAACTGTTAAAGATAGCCAATATGTCAGGATTTTGTTTTGTTTTAGTTTGTTTGTTTTTGGCACATGCACAACTATTAAACATGAGAATCACAACTTCAAGGTGAGGGGGAAAGAGTAAAAAGCAGGAGCAGAAAAGGGGGAGCAGGACAGGGCCCAGCCAAAGACCTGCTCTCTCAGAAGGGCCCTCTTGGTACTAACTCCTCCATGTGGGGCACCCAGGCTGGAGGAAAGCAGAGGGTTACACAGAACATTTAGCAGACTTAACATTGGATTAAAACACACTACTGCAAGTTTCAACAAATGTTCATGGCATACGTAAAAACACATTTACAACAAGAAAGAAGAGAGGCACCTGGAGACATCTGACACTGGGCATGCTCTGCAGGCAACTCAGTGCGCACATGCTCTCTACCAGGTTGGCGCAGCCTAGCCACAAAGACCTTGGCACAGAACACTGCAGGATGACAAAAAGGAAGGAAGAGAAGAAGCAGTTAGAGGCCGCAACAAATCACTCCTTCACACAGGCAACTTGAATGTTAGTTGGGGCAGGGGTGCACCCGAGGCGGTTTGGAAGTCAGTAATGACCCTCAGCAGCTCACTGAACCCTTGGGAGAGGGCCCACGTTCTGTCCCAGGGACAGGTTTCTATTGCCAGCCACTGATTTCTCAGGATACAGTAAACAGAATCAAGAGGGAGAGAGAATGTTTAAATGAAAACCCACTAAAGGGAACTATGAGTTTGAGTACAAAACAAGATTAGTGGTGAGATTGTGTCTATTATTTCATAAAAGCAAGTTTCTGCCTAAATCATATAATCATAATTGCCATGATTGCTTAAGAACCTACTCCATGCTAGGCACCTTAGAAGTGCACCCTAATCCTCACACCATGGTGCAAGGAAACTGAGGCTCAGAGGGTGGTTTGCACAAGGACACACAGGAAAGGAGGGGAAAGCCAGGATTTCAAACTTCGTTTGCCTGCTCCCAAACCCCACATTCTCCCCACAAGACCAGGATGCCTCTAGGGTAGAAACTGTCATCACCCCAACTTTCATCACATGAGTGTGGCTTGTACTTCCCTAAGGTAAAATCACAGTAGACCTGGAGAGTAAGGCAAAAGGAACAAGAAAGAGGAGTGACAGACTGATAGACAACAAAAGGGGCTGCTCAAAACATCTGATTTTCAGTGTCATCTACATCTCTGCATTCTCAAAGAAAAAAAATCTTTGGACTATCATGATATTCATTTTGGACTCCTTGTACAAAATTCACTTGACATTCTTATAAATTAAAATCTTGGGGCTGGGGTTGTGGCTCAGCGGTAGAGCGCTCACCTAGCACATGCACAGCCCAGGTTCGATCCTCAGCACCTCGTAAAAATAAACACATTGTGTACAACTAAAGCAAATAAATAAATTTTTTTTAATTTAACTGATTTATCCTTTCACAACCTTTTTTAAGAAGCATGCTGGTTTTAAAGGAATTGTAGGGGAAAGTATTTTAAAATGAGCATACATAGCTAGTATTTAATAACCATCAGATTATGGTATTAAATAAATATGTCTCAGATCTAAGATCAATTAATTTACTATGGCAAAAATCAATAACCATGCAAAAAAAAAATGAAGGTGGGCACTTGGGCTCAATCAAAATACTGCAGAAATCTTAGACTCATGCTCATAAATTTCTCATTCTGGTTGTAATTAGGATGGTCAGATATCCTCATTTGCTTGTGACATTCCTGGTTTACACTAATTGTCCAAGCATAATTTTCACTCAAAGATTTCTGGCATGGGGGATAAATTCTATGATCACTTGAACTACAATATAAGCAAAGATGGTTTTGCTTGAGATCAGACCGGGGTTCCTATCCAACAATTGTCATTTACTAGTTATTTCCAGCCTTAATGTAAAGAATATTGAGGTTGTTTTTAAAAGGCACTTAAGAATACAAAATCAGAAGAATTGAATGGAATTTAAAAATCGAGCAGCTCTCTGGTAACAAAGAAAACACCACACATTTCCAGTGTGAGCATTTATTCCAAAGCTTATAACAGCCAGAGCTTTTCATAGCAGTGATACAGCAGCATACCACTGACACTCCAGACATACATACTTGGTTGTCCCAACAGTCCCTTATCATAGAATGCCAACCACAGAAAAGATGCTGAATAAATTTCTATACAATATGATGAAAGTAGCTGTCATTTATTAAGCTCCTGTTATTTATTAGACAGCTCGCATAGTAAACCCTCAAAATAACCCCTGAAAGAAAGATATTAATTTTACAGATAAAGAAACCAAGAACCAGGACAGGAGAGCTTGATTTGTTAAAACTACAACCTGTCCAAGGTGCAAGGGAACAGGGCTAAATGAGAGCAGAATTAGGAATTAATCCTGTCTGATTTCCCTACAAAAAATTCTCTACATAGAGGTATTCTAGCACATTCTTATTAAAAGAATATTTATATCAGCATGCACTGACATGCTACACTTTTTTTTGGGGGGGGGGGGGGGGGGAGTAACCAGGGATTGAACTCAGGGATGCTTAACCACTGAGCCACATCCCCAGTCCTTTTATATTTATTTTTTTATATTATATTTAGAGACAGAGTCTTGCTAAATTGCTTAGGGCCTCACTAAACTGCTGAGGCTGGCTTCTTGATCCTCTTGTCTCAGCCTCCCAAGCTACACATTTATATGGCTTATTTCATTTAAATAAATTCCCAATGTCTTGTAGTTCAATTTATGTTTCCTTTTTAGAATCTTTATAGTTATCTTATCCACTCAGATCTCAGGATACAGTTTAAGGATTACACCTGCATTCAGCAAATAATATCAAATTAACACTTAAACTCACTTGCAAATTGATTTTCATTTATTCAGTAAGAACAGTTAAGCTCTCTCTGAAAAGTTTAACATGATTGTTCTGCTAATAACTTGGGATCTAGAACTTTTTTTAAGGAAATTTTTCACCATTCATTTTTTAAAAAAATCGTACAGTACGAGAACTGGAAGAAACTCCTAAAGACCATTTGGTCTGACCTCCCACCCCTGATTTCAGATTAGCAATCAAAAAACTAAACTAAAGCCCAAAGAAGAAAAAAATGATTTATTTTCCCACAGTTTTCTAACTTCTAATGATCTATTCAACACTTAAAATTACCATAAAGCAAATTTTCTGTGAATTTATTTCAAAATATTAAGGATTCATTACAAATTTAGTGTTTTAACGCTAGAGACTGAGTTTTAAAGGACCCTCAAAGGTTCTTATTTCCAAGAATTTGCCTTTATAACATTCACGGTAGACCCTATGTGGTATAAAGAACTATGTTAGTGTTTACTAAGGGTCTACCAGGTGCCACCACCATGCTAGATACCATGGTAGAAAGGTACAAAAGCTATCTTGTCTCATTTGCACAATAATCCCAACAATAGGCATTACTTTCCCCAACACTCAGAAGAGAAAACAGGCTCAAAGAGATTAAGTAATGACTTATCCAAAATCCCACAGTGCTGGTGGGAGCTGGGATTGATCTAACCCCAGACCTGGGGTAAGGGTCTCTTTCACTCTGTTCTACAACTTGTACTATTTGCTTCAGAACAGAACATACCACGACAGTCTGACCCTGGGCATCACTCACTCTGGTGTTGAGATGCAACTGCCAAAACCTACCCAATAGGTCTCCAACTCTCAGATTAGGACTAGGACCTTCCAAGTTCAAGACCAGTATTATTATCCACTTGGTAGAGTAAAGATGGTGATAGTTAAAACATATTAGAACTGCCCTACTTTGGCACACACCTTAGAATTAAGTGGTCAGTAACACTGCTGAGAGAAAATAGTCATTCAACCGAAAATGCCATTTTAGGAAACACACCCATCTTTTAATAAATAAGCCCACACTCGGTGCCCAGAAAAGGTTCCTTTTGTCTAATGGGCCAGGAAGACATTGATCCAATTTGAAAATAATGGATAAAAATAAAAGTGCCACATTCATCAACTTAAAGAGCATTAAGAAGCATCTAGAACCATAACATTAACTGATTCTTGAAGTTTCTAATTTTAAATTTAGGGACTTGGTTAGAAACCTATGTTGATCATTCTAGAATAAACTATTATCCATCATTCTTTACCTAAATAATGAAAAATGTTTTCAACTCAGCTATATTCACAGTGCAGACCATTATCGTTTTCTTTGCCTTTTTTAAGCTGACAATGGTCTATTTTTAAACCTCTGAACTATGGTCCTACTGTTAAAATACATCTAAGGAACTTAACTCTGATACTGTGGATACTTACCAATTTTAACAAATATTTATTGACCTACTTATTAAGCCAACAACAATACAAACTAAGCCTCTTTCCTTCTGAGCCTTTGCTCTCAAATTCAAGAGAAACCCAGGATGATTGCTGAGGAGTATAGAAAACTCCAAAATGTTTATTATAATTTCATATTTAGTTGCTTGCAATGACCAGTATTTTTAATTTAGGATTGTTCATAGAAAACAGGAAATGATTCATTCTAGGTTCTTGTATAAACAGCAAATTGCCAATTAGATTGATTATATTTGCGAGTTCTAGCAGAAATAACATTAGCCAAGGAAACTGATACGTGTGTACTAATTTTGTCATATCCAATATACAATCAAAAAGACCAGGGCCACTCTGCAGAAACAACACTTTAAGTCAGTAAAGACAAGAATAGTAGCTTTTCACATTTTTCAGAAGCTAAAAGTTCATTAAAAGAGGTAGGAGAGAAATGTCCTAGGCTCTCTTTCTATTGCCATAGGAACCACAAATCAAAAGGAAAAAGTGGTTGCAGGCACCTTGTCTTCTGATTGGCTGGCATGAAGAAATGTTCACAAAAGCTTAACTTTGGTCTGTTTCTGGATGGGATTGTTTTGAACCTCCTGCCCTGATTCCTTCTCAAAGAGGCAATTCTTTTAAAAGCTACCCACAGAGGTATTTTATGTTAATCATCTCTCTAACATTACTCTGATTTAGAAATCTGCTTCCTTGTGGGTTTTCTACACCCTCTCCCAAATCTTTTTCGATAAACCACTTCCCACAGAATCATTATCAGCTTCTTCTAACTTCTATCATCATGCCTGAAATAACCAACTTGAGTGTCTTAAATATACTGTTTTATTCAACAAAAAACTTATCTGAACTTGTATCTATGTGCACACAAAAAAGCAATTAATGTATTCTTTCTTTCCTCTGGTAGTTCACAGGAGAAAATCTCAGGAGTGTTTAGTGTAAAAAAACACACACACACACACACACATTCCCTCCCCTCCCCCTCTCCCCTCCCCCCATCCTCTCGCAAATAGACAACCCACCCAAAGACATAGGATGCCTGAACTAGGCCATAAAGGATACGTAGGAGGCAGTCAGGGGAAAAGAGAAAGAAATTTATTCTAGAATAAATAACACAAGCAAAGCCAAAGAACTAAGAGATGACACATCCTATACAAGAATCCACAGCCAACTCAGCATTGAAATTAATAAGTATGAGATGAGGAAAGGGCCCAACCACAGAATTCTCTTCTATACCATTCTAGCAAAAGTGGGATTTCAACCTGTAAGATGACATCTCTTAAACAATGTGTAACAGACAACAATAAATTGCCAATCCTTCCAAGTATGTAGTCCCATTTTATATTAATGTGTACGGATTTTTTTTTTTCCAATGCAGCATACTGTTCAACAATATTTGTCAGAAAGAAACACAAGTGGGTCACGTAACACACAAGGAATGGGGTGAGTGATAGCAAGGTTCTTAGACCAGGAGTAATAGGACAAGAATAATATAAAGCCAAAGCCAAGCCAATTCAAACCAGCATTAAATAAAAAGCCCATGTTTTCTAGAATATGTAGGGAACAAACAAAAGCAAAAAGAAACCTGACAATAGTAACCCAATGATAAGTGTAGAAGTAAACAAGATCAAAACCATGGATGTTTTTATAGTCAATTTTTAAAGACTAATAAATTTTAATAGTGTTTGAATCTTTAATTCCTTCAAGTGAGACATCAAAATTTTTATTACTCAAATCATTGCCAGATGCAATGATGAGACAGCTATTAAACCATTTTAAGCAGGGGAATGGGCTATGACAGCTACAGCAAAGTAGGAGTTGAAGGAAAGTGAAACTGATAAGTTTATTCTTAGAGATCCTACAATACAATACAGTATTTGATTTTTGGTTTAAAACTAATTTCTTTCAACTGAGCTACAAAGAGTGGAAACAAGGGCCAATACTTACAACTTTCACACTCAAAGTCCTTTTCTCCCATAAAATTTCCACCATGCCCTCCTTGTAAGATATAAAACAGAGTGTCAGGATAATGACACAGGGCTACCACATACAGAGGGGTAAAATGAAAGACTGGCTTCCCCGCAGCCACGTGGCAGTAACACATTCTCCACTGAGATCCTCTAGCCAGGAGTGGGGACTGATCCCAAGGAATCATACAGAAAGAAAGCAGGCTCCAGGGGCGTGAACCACCTGGGTTTGAGGGATGGAGTACCCACCCGGGTTTTCAAGACTGTCCTCACCTCAAGGCAAAACAGAGTGAACATTAAAGTTAATCCAAATTAGGAACTATTATGTTTTATTTCTGAAAACTGTTGCTTTTCAAGGAGCAACAGTAACAAAGTTTATAGAAGAGTCTCCTAAGATTCAGAACCTAGGCTTCTACAGTTAAACTTTCAAGGGTAACCTATAAGAATTAACCAACTCTCAACAAAATAACTACTGCTTTTGCTTCTTATTTGGGGGCGGGGGGCAGGGATTGAACTGAGGATTGGGGGGGGGGGGGAGACGACTTGACCACTGAGCCATATCCCCAGCCTAATTTGTATTTTATTTAGAGACAGGGTCTCACTGAGTTACTTAGCACCTTGCTTTTGCTAAGGCTGGCTTTGAATTTGTGTTCCTCCTGCCTCAGCCTCTGGAGCCACTGGGATTACAGGCATGGGCCACTGTGCCCAGCCTTCTTTTGCTTTTAAAATCAAAAATCATAATACAATACTCAGGTGGTAGGGTAAAAGTTATTTCATGACTTAAAGGCATTTTCTATAGCCTTTTAAAGAAAAATGAGTCCTGGCCCATAGTCATCATGTGTAACATTTTCTTTTGCATATAATGACATTTTATTATAACAAAACTGGATGATAAACATGACACATAACCAAGACAGTTAGCATTTTAATTCTCAGCAACTATATTTTAGAATTACATACTTTCTTGTCAGAGATATTACATCAGAGAATATTTTGGGGCTGAGACATATAATAAGGGAAGAAAATGGTATTGGGCCAGGTGGTGGTGCCAGCTCCTTACTCCAGAGGAGGAGCCCAAGTTCAAAACCAGCCTGGGCAATGCGAGACCCTGCCTCAAAATAGCATTTGCTTACCACATAGGAGACTCTGGGTTCAATTTCCAGTACTGAAAAAAATGGGGGGGAGTGGGGGGAACAGCATGGGGATAAAGAGAGAAGGAAGAGCTGAATGGGGAAAAACTAAACTTATATTTGGTCAAGTTTTAATGATTCAAATGCTGATGAAAAGTAGTGGAACCAGGACTCAAAGCCAAAGCCCAATCTGTACTTGAACACGACATTTTTAAAAATTAATGTTCAACTACCTCATCTTGAGTGATTATGTAAGGTGAGACACCCAAAACTAAATACTAACAAAACTATAATGGATCTTCATGGTCATCTTTAGTAAAGAGACAAAATGTCACTTTCTTTTATTTATTTTTCACCGTGATGCTGGGGATTGAACCCAGGGCTCCTCACACACACCAAGCAAGAATTCTACCCTAAGTTATATCCCCAGCCCATCTTTTAAAATTTTTATTCACCCATATTTTCTGATTTTTCTCCAGTGACCACCTAGCACTTATGTGCTACTTTAATACCACCTTTTGTTGTTGTTTGCTCATTTGTTTGTCTGCAGTGCTGGTAATCAAACCCAGGGCCTGACACTTGGCACACGGGGCAGATGCCCTACCAATGAGCTGCAACTCCAGCCTCCCTTGTATAATTTTAAGTGATGCTTTATTTTAAACTAACAGTAACGTGACAGTTTAAATAAACAAATTATTTTCCAATGAATGCTGAGTCCATGTTAAACATCTGTCATTTAAAATGCATAAAAATGCTAGATGCTATAAAAAAAATATTTTACCTGGTGATCCCTACAATAGTAGTAAACATCAAAACCATAATGGCTTATTCCTGAGGAAATCCACAGGGGGAAAAAAATCTTCCTCATCCACTTCACAACTACCACCCTTAACTAAAAACTGTCACCAAGTTTTTCAGAGATGGAGAGGGAAGGATGAGCTATACAAAGGGGGAAGCGGAAACTCTATTCCAAGCAGCATTCCAGAACAGGATGTAACAAAATAATCTATTTCCGGCATAGCCACACAGGTCCTCTGTTGTACAGCACCAGACTGGGGATCAGTTGCAGAGGAGGAACAGATTTCCCCAGCAACTGCCAGGTCAGATCGGGCTTAATCCAACCCCAGTGGGTTTATCCAAGACCTCAACCCTGACACTGGAGAGAATTTAACAACAGTTAAATTCAGTTTGTTAAATTGAATACTGTTCAGTACATCTGGTCTTTTGTCCCTGCATCTGTGGTCCAACTGGGAAAGCTGTTCCAACAGCACTCCCCTGTGAATGCATGCTCATTTCCAAGGAAAATGCTAAATGATATGAAAGTTTACAGAGAAAAGACAAACTGGGATGGGATGCAAACTGCATACTGCACACAACTGTACTGTGGTCAATTCTCTCCACTTTTGGCCAGATGGGTACCTGACTTTAACAGAAGAAAAAGTTGAGGACCGGGAATATCAAATAACTTGTCAGATGTCAAAAGGGGCAGAATTGCAATTCTGAGTCCAAAATCCCTTGCTTTCTTACCTAATCTATACTGCCTGTCACTTCCTTTGCCTGACATTAAACTCCCTAAAGCAGCAAGTTCCCCTGGCTTATTTTTAAATTTTATCTGCTTGTCACTCATCTATACTGCTAATGGGAGTATAAAAGGCACAATTTCTGGTGAGCAACCCTGCAATACATATTCAAGACTTGAAAAGCATGCATATCATTTGACTCAGCAATTTCACAGGGGAAAGAGAATAAAATATAGCTAAGAAGATATTCATCACAGCACTGCTCACAACAGCAAAGGAAAAAATGTCAACAGTAGGAACTGTTTCCATAAATTACAGACTGCCCATAAGACAGTAGGAGCAAAAGGAAGTTTACAGTATGTAGGAAGAAAGCCCCAATGCACTGATAGAGTTCAAGAAACATGGAGTAAATAAAGGCAATAAATTAGGACCTATGATCTTATTTTTATTTAATAAATATGAAATATCCAGAATTAAATACAGGGAATTTTTATTTTATTCTTTTTTACCTATCATACTTTTTCATGTACAGTTAATATAAAATTGGCAATACAGTGTTCAGGCCTCAATCCTGTCTTCTCCAGGCCACCTTAAAGAGAATATGGCATTTTCACCATTACTTGGGATCTGTTGACAGAGACTTAATTCCAGGTCATTCTTCTTCATTGAGGGTGGAGGGCAGGTGGGGACATACAGCTATCAGGGTTTGGATGCACTAAGTGATAAAGACACCACTCTAAATTTATTTCCACGCCTGTGACTTCTGGATACCTCAGGGTCTCCGGTCAGATATTCTTAGGTAATGGTGCTCCAGCTTACAAGGCTACTACTTCTAAAACTGTGACAATTCATGCCCCATACTGTATGATACCTGAGAGGACTTCCAGGTGAGAGAACCCAAAAAGCTGTACTGTTCTTTAGACATTACCCAGAAACTGAGAAACATCTGATCTCACTGTCTACCCAAGTGCTCCTATCCCTTCCCTATGGTCAGGACGTGGTTTGTCCCCTAAAAGTTCATGTGCTGAAGGTTTGGTCCCTAACTGACATTATTAAAATGTGACAGGTAGGTGAAAGTGGTTAGGTCACTGCCACATTGGGAATAACACAGTTCTCACAGAACCCCAGTTGGTTCCTGGGAATGCACTGTTACGCAACAGTCCCTGGCTCCCTGGCTCACCATGTGATCTCTTCCACACAAGCTCCTGCCATTGTGATGCCATCCACCATGAAGACCTCATCAAAGACCAGACAAATGGGGTCACCTGATCTCAGACTTCCTGCCTCTAAAACTGACCTCCATAAACCTCTTTTTCTTTATAAGTGTCCAGCTTTGGGTATTTCGTCAGAGCAACAGAAAATGGACCAAGGCAGCATCCCAGATACAGTGCTGGTTACACCCCTACAGGATCCTCTACCTACCTCATGAAAATGAATGCATAACAAAAGTCTAATTGTCTTCCATCATACCAACCTAAAATCCTTACCCTACTCTCATATAAGAGAGGACAAAGGTAGCTGGGCGCGGTGGCACACGCCTGTAATCCCAGCACTTTGGGAGGCTGAGGCAGGAGGATCGCGAGTTCAAAGCCAGCCTCAGCAGTGGCGAGGCACTTAGCAACTCAGTGAGACCCTGTCTCTAAATAAAATACAAAAAAAGGGCTGGGGATGTGGCCCAGTGGTCGAGTACCCCTGAGTTCAATCCCCGGTACCACCAAAAAAAAAAAAAAAAAAAAAAAAAACAAGAGAGAGGGACAAAGTCGGCTGTGTTTTAAAAATAACATTAGAACATTCAGGAACTCAAACGTTTTTCTCCCAATGTAATAAATAAACATTCTCATTTGTTCTTGGAAGAGATATCACTTTCAAGAAGATGACTTGAGGACTATTATTACATCTACTCTCAAAGTTTGACTCAATTATAGTCAGACTACATTGTAATTTCTATTTTAGTTTTTTCATTCTAAACTGCTTGTTTATTCAAAAAAAGTATATAGGACAGAAAACTAAATGCTAACAGATGACAAAGAAATTCTTTCTTGGGGGGGGGGTGTGCAGAGGATTGAACAGGGGGGGTGGCTAGACAACTGAGCCACACTCCCAGCCCTTTTTCATGTTTTATTTAGAGACAGGGCCTCTCTGAATTACTTAGCACCTCACTTTTGCTGAGGCTGGCTTTGAACTCATGATCCTCCTGCCTCAGCTTCCTGAGCCACTGGGATTACAGGCACCACCGTGCCCAGCTAACAAATTTTCAAACCAAATATTCTGATTTCAAAAATTATTTCTACACATTATTTATTATTTTATTTCCCAATTCACTAAAGAAAGAAGCATAATTAAATTTCAGTGCTACAAAATATTTTAAATACAAGCAGTTGGGCATGGTGGTGCACACCTATAACTCCCAACAACTTGGGAGGCTGAGGCAGGAGGATTGCAAGTTAACAAGTCAGCCTCAGCAACTTAACAACACCCTGTCTCCCTATAAAGGGCTGGGAATGTTGTTCAGCAGAAGATTCCCTTGGGTTCAATCCCAACTACCACAAAAATTAAATTAAATTAATCTTTTATAGATTTATCCCTTCCAAAGACTCTCTAAGCTTCTATCATCTAACATGATCCCTATCTCACTGTGAGTTCTAAATAAGCACCTACAAAAGGAAAGGTGACCCTGCTAAAAAAAAAAAAATGTATGAACTCAAACCTTACGCCACTTACAAGCAAGCCTTCCACTATTTTCTAAATACTGCTCATTTCCCAAATACATGTTTATTTCTGGAGACATAATCAGTCCCTAATCCAAATAAACACATATTCCAAGTTGATAGAGTCTGTTTTAATTTTATACACACACACACACACACACACACATTTAGAAAACAGTGGTAATCTAAATTTTGCTCCTTTAGCTAGGAATAGCATGAAAAGTGAGTTCTCAAAAAAAAAGTGAGTTGTCGAACTAACAAAAAAGGGGTACATTTTATCAACCCTTAGTTTATTGTACAGTGGACTTTACACTTGCTCTTCTTTCTTATACAGCACATTGTTCTTGTATTCTTTTTTCTTTTCAAATTTATTTTTTATTCTAAGTTGTTAGAAATGACAGCAGAATGTATTACATTTCATATTATGCTTATAGAGCACATTTTTACATATCTCTGGTTGTATACAAAGTATATTCACACTATTTGTAATTTCATACATGCACTTAGGGTAATGATATCCATCTCATTCTACCATTTTTTATTTTTTTCCTTCACCCTTTTGCCTCTTCCCTTCCCCTCCCTCCCCATGTTCTTGTATTCTAAACTGACTGTGGTTTCACCTAAGAATAAAGCTGTGTGCCTCACAGTCCACCGGGTTCTTAGAACAGATAAACCTGCTTTGAGCAGTGAGGGCTCCGGTTTCCTCCCGTCTCTGTCCTGCAGGCAAGTGGGGGGTAAGGGGCATTCTCACTGCTTGAAGCCAGGAATTTCACTGAATTCGGGAGCTGAAAGAGACTTTATAACTATTCTGTTCATGTTCTTAAAAACATTTTTCTAACCCAGTCTTTTAAATCTCTCACCCTGTGCTGTTAGTATGCACCCCTTGAAGGCACGAAGCCCTAAGAGTAGATAATTACTGCTAAACAAATGTTATGAGAAAGTCAGCTGCAGGTTACAGACTGTCTTGCAGGTGTATATATGAGCACGGGGAGAACACAACAATGGAACTTCTCCCACAAAGGTTCCTGCTATTGTGACAAAGTCACAATGGAAAACCCCATAGGAACTTCAGAGACACTGGACTGCTTATTGACTTGCAAAAACCCTACTCAACTCACTGTTTTAGTAACTCTTTGAATGACTTGGCTATAAGCAAACAGTCATGATATTTTGCAAAGCATAAAACAGATGTCACTGTCATAATAATTTTTTTAGTAACCCTGAAAGAATACAGAACTAAGAGATCAGCAGACAAATCTTGTGGAGACATTTTCAGCTGTACTTATGTGAAGAAATAATCTGTGATTCACCCATATGTTAATTGATGATATAAAAGTCTACAGAGAAACAAGCCAAGCATGGTGGTGCACACCTGTAACCCCAGCAGCTCAGGAGGCTGAAACAGGAGGATGGCAAGTTCAAAGTCAGCCTCAGCAACTTAGGAAGGCCCTGAGCAACTAAGCAAGAACCTGTCTCAAAATTTAAAGAAAAAAAAAAAGAGGTGGGGGGTCTGGGGGTGTAGTTCAGTGGTTAAGTGGCCCTGGGTTCAATCGCCAGTACCAAAAAAAAGTCTACAGAGAAATAAATCTGGAGGTGAGGGGGGGAGAAACTGAGAGAGTAAAATTACTTTGAAAATACTCAAATTAGAAAGCCAAAAACTGATCTTTAAACAGCAACAAAATAAAGTAATAACTTTTCTTGTTAAAAAAAAATGTACTTACTAGTCATAATTTGTAAAACCTGCACTTTACTCTGTTATAACTTACCACAAAATAATAAGACATAAAACAATTTACAAGTAACTGAGTAAGATGGTTTACCAATTTACAGCTTAATTTTTTTCAGGTCCTTATAGGGTTTGTATACAGCAGAAGCTCCATAAATACTAGTCATCAAATAATCTACACATAAAGTCCAGAAAAGGCTACATGCAGAACAACCTGACTAGGAGGCTGGTGAAGAACACGACAAGGAAAG
Source organism: Tamias sibiricus (assembly GCA_025594165.1). Classification (NCBI taxonomy): domain Eukaryota; kingdom Metazoa; phylum Chordata; class Mammalia; order Rodentia; family Sciuridae; genus Tamias; species Tamias sibiricus. The sequence goes on along the minus strand of CM046662.1, from coordinate 9,083,362 downwards.
CTTCTGGGGCTAAGGGTGGACACACTAGCTTTCTGGCTGAATCCCCTCGTCACAGTGACTGATGCAATGATAAGCACACACTGTCAAACCCCAGGACTTCCATGGGAGCCAGAGGAAAGGAGACTTCTTCCTCACCAAGTTTGACAACAAAGATGAGGACTAGAACCACAGCCACTGATGCCAGCAGGTTGCCCTCGCTAGGGAAAGCCTGGCACTGCTACTGGGAGAGCCCCGAGGAGTCTGAGAAGAACCTGAATCCATACCTACCCAGGGCCCTCTTTTGGCTTCGTCTGGGTTTGCACGAGTTGGGTTTTCTATGACTTTCAACTGGAAAATAACAACAAATCTTAAATATTTAGGCCAAACAAAAGAGGCAAAACCCAAAGAGGGGTTGGGGTTGGGGTTCAGTGGTAGAACGCTCGCCTAGCACATGCGAGGCCCTGGGTTGATCCTCAGAACCAAATAAAAAAATAAATGAAGGTATGTGTCCAACTACAACTAAAAAATAATTTTTTTAAAAGAGGTATCCTACATGGTCATGGTCATTATTCTGTTGAAACATTCTTTTTTTTTTAATATTTATTTATTTGCTTTAGTTGTACACAATGCGTTTATTTGTACGTGGTGCTGAGGATCGAACTTGGGCCACGCACGTGCTAGGCGAGCACTCTACCACTGAGCCACAACCCCAGCCCGAAACATTCTTTTTTTTAACCTTTACTTTATTTTTTATACCTTCATTATTTTTATGTGGTGCTGAGGATGGAATCCAGTGCCTCATACATTCTAGTCAAGCACTCTACAACTGAGTTCAACTGTAGCCCCCATTGAAACATTCTTAAATTTAGTTTTACTTTCCCGTGACGCCATCTTATTTTTCTAGTAAGTGCTCAAAACTAAAGATATCACAAATACTCCACTCATGTTAGAACCACAGATCCTAGAGAAAGAAGAAAATAAACGAATCAAAATTCTAAGAAGACTGTAGAAAGAAAGCACAACAGAAAAAAATGAGCCTAGATTTTCCAAAGAGCTGTGAAATACAATACTGAGAAACCTGACCTACATCTTTATGGGCACACTCTATTCCAACTAAGCACTGAGGGGACCAAATACAAACACCAGATAAGTAAATGACCTTAGAGAGAGAGTGCATTTATCATCTAAGATTGCAAAGCCCTGCAAACCACTGGAGATACAGAGCGTGGCTATTAAAAGCAGAGCCTGCTCTGTGCCCCTCTGCTACCCACAGCCTTGTTCTGTGCACTGTGTCTAACTCGACCCCAGAAAATGCAAATGCACCAAAGGTCTGGTTTCACCAAGGATCACATACTTGGAAAGAACAGAGAACATCACAATTTGAAAAGCACAACAGCACAGTGGAAAGAGCAAAGGTTTTGTGTTTTTCTGTTTTGTGCAGGTTTAATGTTTTTTGTTTGTTTTTCCTTTTTTAAAATTTTTTTTTAGTTGTTGACAGGCCTTTATTTATTTATATGTGGTGCTGAGAATGGAACCCAGTGCCTCACATATGCCAGGCAAGTACGCCACCGCTGAGCCACAGCCTCAACCCCTTTTTTTCTGTTTTTTAACTGAGACAGAAATACACTGAACCCAAATCCTTAGTTCCTAGGTCTAGCTACCAATATACGAGAAATATAAAAAGGAACAGACTCTGTAGACCTAACAAGAACATAATCAGCAAGTGCCCCAAATGTGAAAAGTTTTATAGAACAAATAACCAACCCAGTTTCTTCAATAAATAAATGCTGGGGAAAAAAAGGTGAAATAGGCAAATTTTACAGATTCAAAGAGATTTAACAGACTACTAATTACATGCAATGTGTGAACTAAGTCTGGATTCTGAATTTTAAAAAAACTATTAAAAAATTTTTTTGAGAAAAATAGCAGACGAATTCCAAGAGAAGGCATCCTAACTGTACCTGACCACTACTTCTGAAAGCTGATGAGGTTACTGAAAATGAACAAAGTCTAAGACACTATCACAGCCAAGAAAAGCTTAAGGACACACAACAACTAAGCCTAAGGACATTTGGGATCTTATAACAGAAAAAGAACATTATGTGAAAACTAGGGAAATCTGAATAAAAATGCACCAATACTGGCTCGTTAGTTCTAACAAATTAACACACTATCAAAAATGCTTAAATAAATAAATAAATAAAGGAAACTGTGAGGGTGGGAAGGGAGCACATAGAAATTCTGTACTATCTAAAACTGTTCCACCATATTAAGTCTATTAATTTTAAAAAACTGAGATAACAGACAAATATGGACATTTGATACTTTTAAAAAATTGTTCATTGTTTTTAGGTGAGAATGGAATTGTGTGTGTTTAAGAGTCTTGTCTTTCAGTCTTATCTTTTACAGACACATACTGAATTATTCATGGATGGATAGATGGAGAGACGAATGGATGGATAGATGGAGAGACGAATGAATGGATCAGAGCAATATGTTCTAAGGTTTAGTACTCAAGGTGACTTTTGTTGGTACATGAAGAGTTTCAGTGCTTAATAGCTATATGTTTAATTTAAATCTGTATCAAAAAACACATAACTAGCACAGCAAACCAATGATTTCATAGATTTTAATTGCTTAGATCTAAGTTTCCCTTGTGAATACATTTATTGAAGTTTAAAAAGAACAGGTTAAGTTAAGGTCCCAGGGTCCAACACTATTTCCCCAGGCAAGTTACCTAACCTGAGTGCACACCAAAGCAGGCACCCAATCAGCACCAGCTGTGACAAGATGGATAAAGCCAGCCCTGAATGACAACAAAGCAGCAGCATACCAGAAGAGCACCATAATGGGGAGAAAAAGGGAGGAAAACTTTAAGAGCTACATGGGCAGTTTGGGTAGGGTCAGTCAAGGCTGTCCCCTTTTCTTCCCAGTGTCTCCAACCTGCGCTGCTCTCTACCCACAGCCTGGAGACTCTGCCTGCCCTGGGCCTCTGGCCCTCTAAAGAGCCAGCCCCAAGCCAGCCCAACAGAAGGCTGAGGCAGGAGGATCACAAATTCAAGGCCAGCCTGGTTAACTTAGAAAGATCCTGTCTCAAAATAAAATTTAAAATGCTGGGGATGTAGTTCAGTAATAGAGTATCCCTGAGTTTAATCCCCAGTACAAGCAAGCAAGCAAGCAAGAAAGAAAGAAAGGGTCCTAAGCTGCTACCTAATATTCCTCATACTAAGGTGTTGGCTAGAGGTACAGCCTCTAAAATGATCTATAGTTTCTCTTTTCTTACCCTGGACTGGAGAGAATAAAAGCACAGGCTTTATAGTAAAATAAATAAAGATAACATTAAAATTAATAAATAAAATAAAATCTCTTTGCTAGCTATGTGACCTTGAGCAAAATATAATTCCCTTCTTCAGTCTACATTTCTTCACATGATAAAATATGGAAAACATGCTATAACAAGGTCATAGGAAAGGATAAAAAGTATAGTTAATATAAATCTGGCAAACAGTAGGCATTTAACAAATAATAGTTCCTTCCCTCCTGGAGTTGGTGACAGAAAAACTCTTAGTGAACAAAAGGAACTGAGATAAAATGCACAAAAATCAAGAAGTACAGCATTTCCCAAAGCATGTCCCTGGGATTACATAGGTTTCAACCAAAATAAAGAGGGAGACAGGTGGTTCTAGGGTCAGAAAGTTTGGAAAATGTTGGTAAACACATTATTAAAATGACAATTATCAACTTGATTTCCAAGAAGAGGAGATTATGTGCAGTGTTTACTAAATTTACTTGACCACAGGAAGCAACTCAGAGAACTAGTGACCCTACTAATCACTGGTTACAGATATGCAGGAAAAGAGGGAGGGAAGGGGAGAGGGAAGAAGGAAGGACAGATGGACAGCAGTTAAGGCCGCTGATAACTCCTTCAAAAAGACAGTTAAGTAAGATGAAACTACCTGGACAATTTTTTACACGTCAACAAGAGTCTAAAAATCTAGTCTGGAGGGACAGAGGGAAAGCAGGGATGCTTTCTCAATTTTTTGAAAGGAATTTATGTTTGATTTTAGGATCAAATTGTTTATGATTAGTTATTGAAACAAAAAACACCAAGAATTTAGGGAATGAAAATGCACAGACAGACTGGGTACAAGATAGTAACTGTAAGCTGCCTGTCATGGCCAGCCACAAACCGCCGCGGGAGAAAAACTCGGAGGCAGAGTAAAGCTATTACTACTTTTACTTCTACTTTCTTAGAGAGAGCTTAGAGAGGGAAAGAAAGATTTTTAGAGAGAAAGATTAGAGAGAGCTTTTCTTCTTGTCTTCTTAGCTTAGAGAGAGAGAAAGAAAGATAGAGAGAGCTTAGCTTAGAGAAAGATTATTTATTAGAGCTTCTTTCTTCTTTCTTCTTTCTTCCTCGGGAGCCTCGGCCTAACTCTGACCAGCCCTCGGGAGCCTCTGCCTGACTCTGACCAGCAATTACTTCTATCTGGTTTCTCTTCTGTAACCGCTCTGCCTACGTTCTGGCCGCTCTGATTCTCCGACCCGAACTCTTCTTCTGACCGACCGAGCGACTGCACGACTGACTGAATGAATTCGTTCTCCTAACTCTGACCGCTTTCACCCGGTTATATATCTTTAGCTTTGCGGGTGCCTCAAGTGCATTTACAGGTGCGTCACATACATATCAGGTGGAACTTATGGCTTCCAGCTAGCCACAATAACCCTTCCTAATTGGGGCTCCTTCAAGTAACTCTCATCTGTCCTCTCAAGTTTATTCTTTCATTCAACTGAGGAACTGTTTAGCCAGTACTACATTAAATGCTGGGAATAAACAGAATGTGACATGACAGACATGATCCTTGTCCCCCTACAAATTGCTTTCTAGCAAAAGAGGTGGCTGTCTAGCAGGGGATTACACAATACATTTAACAACTACAATTTTGTTAACAGCTATAAAGAATAAAGGGGTGAATGCTGCGAGAGCTTCACAAGGGAGCCTAATCTATAAGGGCACCTAGGGGACACAGACCTGGTCCCTGGGGAACTCAGCTCAATTGGAAAGGACAAGCACAGGTTAACTGGTCCAGGAAGAAGGGAAGTGAAGCCTCCCTAAGAGTGACAGACGAGGGCTGGGGTTGTGGCTCAGTGGTAGAGCGCTCGCCTAGCACGTGCGCGGCCCGGGTTCGATCCTCTGCACCACGTAAAAATAAAGGCATTGTGTACAACTAAAACAAATAAAAATAAAATATTTTTTAAAAAAGGGGGGGGGGGGTGACAGATGACAAATGGCAATGCTTGCAAGTGCCCTCCAGCAAGAAGCTGATACACTGGAGGAACAGAAAATGAAAGCAAAAAAAAAAAAAAAAAAAAAAAAAAATCACTGAGACTGAAGTACAGAAAGTGAGTATGAAAAAGAACAAAACTAGACAAGAGGTAAGAGGAAAAGAGGTGTCAAGGTTGGGGTTTCTGACTACATTTACTTGACCACAACCAAAAACATCAAAGGAACATCAAAATAAAGGACAACCCACACTGGCACTGGACACCTGGCTAGGTTGCCTTCCACATATATAAATCTTGCAAGAAATATAATATAATACAGCCCACTGCAGTGGCACACATCTGTAATTCCAGCGACTTGGGAAGCTGAAGCAGGAGGATTGCAAGCCTGGGCACTCATCCAGACCCTGTCTCAAAATTTTAAAAAATTTTTAAAGGCCAGGGGTGTACTCAGTGCTAAGTGCTTGCCTAGCATGAGTGAGGCCCTAGATTGAGCACCCAGTACCACCAAGAAAAAAAAAAAAAAAAATACCCACACCAGAAAAGACTGGACTAAGAATAGTGTTCACTGCACGTAAAAAAGCAAAGCCCAAGGGAGAAGCGCAAGGATCTCCTACAAAATTCTACCTTCTGACTCACAGCAGAAATGGCTGCGATGGAAGGAAAAGTGTCCTGGAGGCTGTGGAGACTTCTGTAGCTGGCTTCAAAACAAAGATGGCGCTTTAAATCACCAAAGGGAGCACCACCCAGCCACACCAAATTCCCAAGCTCCTACCCCAAGATTTCCTCCGCCACACTCCCCACCACCTGGATCCAGACTCAGCAGGGCAGAGCTGCAGTGGGACTTTTCCCTTTTTTCACAAAAGAAATACAAATCCTATGTCACAAGAAATTTTAAAAAAAAAAAAAAAAACTAATTTTAAAATTCTTTAATCAAATTAGGATATTTTTTATAATTGAAAATTCTAAAACAGGATTAGGGGGTAGGATGCATGAGGCCCTAGGTTCAAATCCCACCATCACAAAAACTCTAAAATAGCATAAACCTGGAGTAAAAAATGTTTTTCACCCAGAGAATATGGTCTGTCATGTCATGTTCACAAAGACAAGCAGGAAAGTGGGCACAACTTCTGGTTATGTAAAATACACATGCTCTTCAAAACCGTGACCCAGCCAGGCGCAGGAGGTGCATATTCAAAAGAAATGTATGATTGAGAAAGAGGCCATATTGTTTAGTTTTGAAATAATTATATCTGTAAAGCAAAACAATTGTATATGTGAAAAACACATACATACAAAACATACATGGAAGAAAATATGTATGTATAAGAAGAAAAGAAGAATATGTAGGCCAGGCACAGTGAAGCATGCCTGTAAACAACCAGCAACTCAGGACGCTGAGGCAGGAGGATGGCAGGTTCAAAGTCAGCCTCAGCAACTTAGTGAGACTATCTCAAAAAACAAAAAAAGGAGGCACACGCCTGTAATCCCACAGCACTTGGGAGGCTGAGGCAGGAGGATCGCGAGTTCAAAGCCAGCCTCAGAAATAGCGAGGCACTTAGCAACTCAGTGAGACCCTGTCTCTAATAAAATACAAAAAAGGGCTGGGGATGTGGCCCAGTGGTCAAGTGCCCCTGAGTTCAATCCCCGGTACCAAAATAAATAAATAAATAAATAAGGACTGGGGATATGGCCCAGTGGTTAAGTACTCCTGGGTTCAAAAAAAAAAAGAGGAAAAGAAGAGGAAGAAGAAAAAGACCACATACCAACAAATAATAAATAATAGTAGTTATTGGGAAACTTTGGTTTTTTGTTTCTTGTTTTACATTATTTTTATTTTTCCTATAATAAATACAGATTATGTATATAAAAAGAAAATATAAATTCTTTTGCATCAAAATGATAGGAGGCCATTGTTTTAAACTAAATTCCTATAGTAGGCCTCAACAGACCAGACTAACAATCAAAATGGAGTCACCCTTGCTAAAAGTCCACATCACCCAACCAAAATTAAGTTGTTATGTGACCTTACTAGATATCAGGAGAGAGAGAGAGAGAGAGAGATTTCTCAAACAGGCCAATCAGCATGACAGTGAAGTTCCCTCTGCTTTAATCTTTAATCCTTTAATCTGTAGGGTAACCTGAAGTAACCTGATTTAGCCAATATTTTTCTATTATTCTGTTTCCCTGTCCCCTACCTAACAAGGAAAGTAAGCTTAAAATGACCAATCCAGGGCTGGGGTTGTGGCTCAGCGGTAGAGCGCTCACCTAGCACGTGCGCGGCCCGGGTTCGATCCTCAGCACCACGTAAAAATAAAGGCATTGTGTACAACTAAAACAAATAAATAAATAAATATTTAAAATTTTTTTTTAAAAATGACCAATCCACTTGTTTGCTTTTTGTTCTGTTTCTGCTTCGTTCAGCCCTCCTCTATCTATGAAACCAATCTCCTCTGCTCAGCTCATTAGAACAATTATTCTACTTTAAAAAGTAGAATAGTGATCCTAGAATCACAAAATAAAGTCAATGAATATTTTTAAACTAAGTATGTTATGATTTTGGTTTGGGGCAGACTTTACTTAATAATTTTGCATTTAGGCCTCTACACATACTAGACACAAGCTCTACCTCCGAGCTACACTCCCTGCTCTGCAATTATTTTTTAATGTAAGTGTAAATTACGATGCCAAACTAACTGAACAACTACATAGGAGGAAAAAATGAGCCTTGATCCAACCTCCAATACAAGAAACAATTATTTTGGAATAGAAAACTATAAAACTTCTAGAAGAAAACAGACTATCCTCAAGCCCTCAAGAATAGGCAAAAAAAATTGTAAAAAGAACACAAAAAATAGGTTCTATGAAGAAACTTGATTAAATGGACTTACTTAAAACCACTGTCCACCACAGTGCATGATAAAGGCAGTAGAAAGGCCAGCACGGCACAAGACGTCTGCACCATGTACATCTGACAGAGGACTCCTTTCCAGACTTCCCCAGGAAAATGACAACTGTTAAATAAAAACTACAGCTCATTATATCTGGGCTAAGCTCCTACCTGAGGACCCAAAAGACCACGCTAAATACCAAAGTGGTCACCCACACTAAAGTTCCATCTCACCAAGCTGAACTGTTCCTCGGACCTGCTGAGAAAGCAGGATTCAAGACGGAAGAGCCATGTATCCTCAACAGGCCAGTTTCAACTGGCATGATAAAGAAGTTCCCTCTACAAGTTCCCTACACAAAAAGGTAAACTGAAGTATAGAGAGGCCAACCAGCAGTTCTTTTTCTATACTGTCTTCCTGTCACCACTCTACAAGGAAGGAAGCTTTGAGATGACCAATCTGCTTTTGCTATTTCTGCTTCCTTTAGTCCCCTTCTGTCTAGAAGACCAACCTCCTCTGCTTTGCTCATTTCAACACTCACTCATTTTATGGAGTGAGGTGTTGCCTGATTCTTATTGAGATCTTTAAACTTTTCGACCTTTGATATAACTTAAATTTTTTTTTTTTTAAGGATTAAAGATTTGACGAGTGCAGAGCACAGTGGCTCAAGTTGATAACCCCAATTACCTGGGAGGCTGAGGCAGGAGGATCAAAAGTTTGAGACCAGTATGTGCAACTCACAAGACCCTGTCTCAATCAAATAAAAATTTTTAAAAGGCTGGGATATAGCTCAGTAGAGCACTTGCACAGGCACTTCTCTAAAACTTATATTCAAGTGGCCAACAGACAAATGAAAAGACAACCAACATCATTAGTCACTAGCGAAATATAAGTTAAAACCATAATCAGACTCCACTTCACATCTACCAGAATGGCTAGAATTAGGCTGACGATCCCAAGTGCTCACAAGTACACAGAGCAACTCCCTCTTTTACGCTTCCAGAAAAAGGGTAAGAACGCACAATCACTGTGGAGAAAAGATCCACTGTTTTTCAAAAAACTAAACATTTATAAATATATGTTCAGCCTCTGCTGCCCTGACATGCCTGCTCTCCACCTTCTTCCCCTGGCACAAGAACTTTTAAAACCCTTGGAATTTCCTGAATCATAGGGGTGAGCAGACCACCACTTATTATTCAAAACAAGCCCCTTTTGTGTGTGTGTGTGTGTGTGTGTGTGTGCGTGTGCGCGCGTGTGCTCATGTGTGTGTGTGTGGTGCTGGGGATTGAACCCAGGGCCTTGTGCATGTGAGGCAAGCACTCTACCAACTGAGCTAGATTCCCCAACCCCAAATAAGCCCCTTTTGATCAGGCCTGAGCTAAGACTCTTGGAGGATGGGGGTCTGGCTGCCAGAGGGATCAGTCTCTTGGTACCTCTTAATCTGATTAATTATTTGTGTTCTTTTTTTAAAAAAAAATATTTATTTATTTGCTTTAGTTGTACACAATGCGTTTATTTGTACGTGGTGCTGAGGATCGAACCCGGGCCGCGCACGTGCTAGGCGAGCACTCTACTGCTGAGCCACAACCCCAGCCCAATTTGTGTTCTTTATAATATTCTTTGATCAAAGGAACAAAAATGTTTCCCTGAGTTCCATGAGTCATTACAGCAAATTACTGAACATGAAGGGGTCATAGGAAATAAGACGTGGCATCCTGAGGTTTTGCAACTGATGTCCAAAAGTGGGGGAAGTCCTGTGGGATCTAACTTCAAGGATCCAAGGTTAATTCCAGGTAAGGTCAGAAGTGAACTGAATTACAGGATGACCAGTCAGTGCATGCAAAGAACTGAAGAGCTGCTTGGTGTGGAGAAAAACAAACACTTGGTGTCAGAATTATTGTCAGATTTTTGTTTTGTTCTGTTTTTCGTTAGAGTTTAGAAAAACAGCATTTTCCTTTATACCTACACTATTCCAGCAAATCCACCCCTAGGTATATCCAGAAGAAAATAAATATCCTCACAAAAATCTCATAAAAATATCCACACAAGTTTTATTCACAATAATCAAACACTGGAAACAACCTAAAGACACAATCAGTAGAATGAATAAACAAACTGTTATGTAATCATCATTACAAGCAATAAAAAGGAATGTACAACTAATAAGAATGAATCTCAAAAATATGCTGAGCAAAATAAATCAAACATGACCAAGTACCTGCATTATATACATGGTATGTGACTCCACCTATGTCAAATTCCAGAATGCACTGAACTGATCTGCAGCTGCAGAAAGCAGATTACTTGGGGGGTCAGGGCGGAAGTGGGCAAATGACTGCCAAGTTCCCTTGGAGGGAAGCGGTGAAGGGATGGAAATGTTCCCTATTTTGATTGTGCTAATGATGATATGAGTGTATATATTTCTCAAAACAGCATGCTTACAATGAGTACATCTTATTGAAAAGTCAGCTATAAAAAGGCTAATTGAATAAAAAGCAATCAAAAACTACAATATAAATACCACTACATACCCATTAGGATGGCTAAAACAAAAACAATCAACTACCAAGTGATAACTGGTACTCAACATTGGAGAATGGAGTGTAAATCGGTACAGACATTGGAGAAGCAGTTTAACAGTAGCTACTGAAGTTAAATATATGCCCACCCTATGACCAGGGAATTGTACTCTTGGGTTTAATATCCAACAGAAATAAGTGTCTTTGTCCACCTTAGAAGTATGATCCAGGGCTGGGGATGTGGCTCAGCGATAGAGCGCTCGCCTAGCACGTGCGCAGCCCGGGTTCGATCCTCAGTACCACGTACAAATAAACCCATTATGTACAACTAAAGCAAAAAAATAAATATTAAAAAAAAAGAGAGAAGTGCGATCCGTAATAGTAGCCAAAAACTGGAAGCAACCCAAATATCTATCAATAACAGCCAAGTATTGAGCAACCCAATTATTCAAGCAACCAAAAAAAAAATAAACCATGGACTATACATACATTAGAGCAATACACAGAAAAAAAAAAAAAAAAAAAAAAAAAACTACAGCTACACAAAACAAAGTGGATGAATTTCACAAACATAATAATGAGCTGGGGAACAAAAAACGAGCGCATGCTGCACGACTTAAAAACTGACAGTGAAAGAGACCAGGACAAGACCTTTGGGAGGGTCCACTGACAGGGTAAGGTAGAGACCACAGGAAGCCTTCCAGCTCTCTGGAAATGCATGTGACCTGGGGTTAGTGGCACTGTATGCTATATACTTATGTAAAAATTCACTGTGCTGTTCACTCAGATGTGTGTTCTTTATTGTATGTTATCCACAATAAAAATACACTTGTTAGAATGCTCTTTTGACCAATCTTTGTTCACGTCCTGACGCTGTGCTTCATGTCCATTTTTTCACTCCGAGTGTCAACTGGGGGATGATACAAATATCCAGAGTAAAGGCACTGGCAACAGGGAAGCCAGGCCCCGAGCTGATGAGGGATTTCCAGCGAAATATTTACATTGTAGATGGCTGTAACATTGTGTAGTTTAAAGTATACAGGGCAGGGCCTTGTAGATTCACTATCTTTGATTAACGTACAGAGATTTTGAGAAAATTAAATATATTTTATATGTATATATAAATTAAAAATATTTAATATATTTGAAAATTTATCTCCATAATTATAAGAAAAGTGATAGAATAAAAAAATAACTATTTACTTCGTACGTAATTTTCAAAAAATACAGCCAGGTTGACATTAACATTTTTGTCAAATATATTAATCACATGTCACAAAACTAAACTTTACATGGTGACAACAATGCATGAAACTATTACTACTGTCTTCCAAAGTTAACCAACAGATTATAATAAGTGGTTAACTTCCAGGAGATTTATGAATGCGAAACTTCTTAGGAACAGGACTCCTTGTCTATGCTTCTTATTGTAGTGCGGAGGCCTGCACACACTGGGCCGGTGCTCTGCCACTGAGCCGGTGCTCTGCCACTGAGCTAACCCCAGTCCCAGCACCCCATGTTTTAAGAGTAGGACTTACATCCTTGTCACACATACACACATGCTATCATATCTGTCAATACAATCCATCCACTCTACGTCTAAAATGGCTCACTTCCTCCTCCTCATACCATCTGTTACTAGCTTGTCATTTCTTTCCTGGAATATTCCAACAGTCTCCTTGCTCCAATTTATCCTGTTCTAATCCAGCCTCCAAAGTCACTTCCAGAGTGATCTTTCAAAGCACAGATTTGCTCAAACTTCCAAAATCAACTTCCCTCTCAAACCACATCCACCACCCTCATACCTCCTCTGATCTATTCAGGGACCACAAGCTCAAAAGCTTCTATGACCAACTAGATAAGTGAGGACAGTCTTATGGGGCAGTGGCAAACAGGAAAGTACAAGCTCTGACCCAAAAGGGCAATGACAAGCTCCAGTTTTCAAGCAAAACCAGAAGTTAAGTGTTTTGACATGAAATGTCCCAAATTTAAAAATCTGGGCAAACCAAATAAAGTATGTTTGTGGGTTTCTCTTATCCATAGGCTACCTACCAGTCTGTAGTTTACGACCTAAAAGAAAAAGTCAGAGATGTGGTCATCGCCTACCATTCCAAATGCATCCACCTCCGTCCCTTCGCACAAGCTATCCTCCAACAATTCACAGAACCACTTCCTTGCTCCTCCTCATACAAACCGCCTACAGACACCGTTTACATGGCTATCCTTGCCATGACAGCCCCGCCCCAATACATCTCTGTCCATGTCTAATTTCTGTCCAGGCCTCAAAGGGTAGTGCAGGAGCCCTGTTTGGGGAGATGGCTTAAATTGCGGTTGACTATGGGCCATGGAGATTTGGGCATTGCCGCCTTCCGTAGTCTCACGGGACTTGGCCCAGGATCTCGCGGGACTTGGCCCGGGATCTCAAGAGACTTGGGCCAGATTGCTGATCGGGTCTGCGCCATTTTGGTGGTGTGTGTGGCGCGTGTTAGTCGTTGTTAGAGCCAGAGAAAAAAGTTATCAAAATAAAAAGCTGTTTGTTTCCAATTCGCCTCTGAACTTCTTCCTGCGGCTTTGTTGCTCCAAGCGGCCATCGCTTCAGGCGACAACAGGGTAGCTTCAAAAAAAAAGTCCCTCATAGGGGACTGGGCCATAGCTCAATGGTAGAGCACTTGCCTAGCATGTGTGAGGCATTGGGTTCAATCCTCAGCACCACATAAAAATAAATAAATACAGCCGGCGCAGTGGCACACACCTGTAATCCCAGCACTTGGGAGGCTGAGGCAGGAGGATCACGAGTTCAAAGCCAGCCTCAGCAATGGTGAGGCACTTAGCAACTCAGTGAGACCCTGTCTCTAATTAAAAAAAAAAAATTTAAAAAAAGGGCTGGGGGGCTGGGGATGTGGCCCAATGGTCAAGGGCTCCTGAGTTCAATCCCCCGTACCAAAAATAAATAAATAAATAAATAAAATAAAGGTATTGTGTGCATCTACAACTAAGAAATATATATATATATTTTTAAGTCCCTCATGAAATTTTCTTTTCCCTAATTCCCATAAACGGTATGACTACTTCTCATGATCCTTACCAGTTTTCACATAATGCTATAATTTTTTATATAAAAGATTACAAAACTACTGGAAGCAAAGTGTGCATCTGCTTCTGTTCTGTATTCCTGTATTACCAGAGTGTCCAGCACAGAGTGCATGCTTAATAGCGAATGGATAAAACTGACTATTCATGTAACAATGTGCACTATAGTTTGATGGCCATTGTATCAATAAGCTCCCTTCCATTTTCACAGTCCCTGTAAAACTGAACTTGAAGCCAAACAACATGCACTCATGGTTCTTTTTAAACATATTTCTGAGTTCTGTAGAGGCAGTGACAACTCACCACAATGGTTTGGGTTCCTAATACCAAACCACTGGGGACTAAAAAAGCTAGAAGCCTCTTGGAGAAATAGCTCATAGAGCTCTGCAGGAAAGCACAAGGTGAGCCTGGGACATCTTGTGCCAAAAAGCCAGGAAATACACAAAGACTAAGTGGTTCTGTAAAAAGGAAGCTGGAATTCTGTCCCCAGTAACTGACAAAACAAATAAAGGAACCAGAGTTACCTAGAAGGGGCCCTCATTAGCCAAATCTGGGACACTCTGAGCATCAGTAAAGATCATGACTGATTGCTAACACACTGAGTGAATAAAAGCCCATGGGTATGGTAACACAGACAAGGAAAGTGAAGAAACTCTGTGAATGCTAGTTGGCAAACGTAGAACAAAAGACAACAAGAAAACCACAATCTTGTAACTCACATTGTGATAACGGACTTCAGGGTTAGGATGCTGACACCACTGGCTCAAAAGCTGTGAATGAAAAGGGTATTTATGAGGTGCCAAAATAGTATCCCACAGATTCCTCTCTAATAAGACAAATTCGTACATTCATTATGAAGAGATTTGGCTATTGTCACCTTAGCAGTGGGACTGAGTTTAGCACAGCCCCTAAAGAGACACCTGTCAGTAAGTGCCTCCTGATGTGACTCAACATCAGCGGCCTTCACCTAGGATGAAGCATTCTTGCTAAAATGTTTAACATAGATACATCTTACCAAACGTCCAGCTTATAGGAAGTATGGGAGCTAGAGAAATAAGTTAAATGATACCATGAAGAAATAGTCAAGGGCTGGGGTTGTGGCTCAGCGGTAGAGCACTCGCCTAGCACATGTGTGGCCTGGGTTCGATCCTCAGCACCACATAAACATAAATGCATTGCATTGTGTACAACTAAAGCAAATAAATAAATATTTATTAAAAAGAAAAAAAGAAATAGTCGAGTGAATGCAGAAGGCTGTACATCCTGTACGACAACTAACTGAACTGGGCTCTTCAAAGAAGTTAATGCCAGGAAAAGAGGAAAAAGGTAAGAAACTATTCTGAATTAAAAGACAGTAAAGAGGGGCTGGGGTTGTGGCTCAGTGGTAGAGCGCTCACCTAGCACATGCATGGCCTGGGTTCGATCCTCAGCACCACGTAAACATAAATGCATTGCATTGTGTACAACTAAAGCAAATAAATAACTATTAAAAAAAAAGAAAAAAGAAAGACAGTAAAGAGGCACAACCAAATTCACTTTGCATGGATCCTACACTCTGTATGGCTTCCTGGATTATGTGTTTTTTTGTTTGAGAGGAAGGAGGTGCTCCAGAAGACATTCATGGGACGGCTGGAAAATTTTAAATTTGACTAAATATTTTTTCACCATGCTGGAGATTGAGCCCAGGGCCTTGCACCTGCTGGGACAGTGCTCTACCTCTGAGCTATACCTCCAGCCCAATGCCAATATCTCAAAGTGTCTGTCTACTCAGAACACCTCCTCCAAGAATCTGCCCTGAATATATCTGCCTTGTCTCCTTCATGTGTGAAATGACATAAAGTTATTCTTTATAGCATCATATGTAATCAAAAGACAGGAAATACATCAGTACAGACTAGTTACACAAATCATGGTAAATGTGTATAATAAATCAACATGTACCTTTTAAATGATCACATCAACAAAACATGAAAGCTCTTTGGGAACGGATATGGAAGATGACCAAGTCATATTTTACATTAAAAAGGCGGGGGAGTGCTGGAGTAGTGGCAGTGGCAGAGAACTTGCCTAGCACATATGAGGTGCTAAAGTTCAATCCTCAGCACCACCTAATAAATAAAATAAAGTCATTATGTCCATCTACAACTACAAATAAATAAATAAATAAAAACCAAGGTGCAGATCAGTGTATAGTACATATAGAGGAAGGTTACACAAGAATGTAGAAAAGGAGACTTTTTTTTTTTTTTATTTGCTATGTACTCCCTATTTGTATTGAATTTTGTGTCACAGATAAAATTCATTCAAAAAATTTTTCAAGTATTGACTAACTGATAGCTGTAATGAACTGCTGTCTCCATTGGAGTTTGAAGTGAGTACATATAGTGAAAACAGAATATAGTAAAAATCTGCTTAAAAATCCCTGCCACACAGGAGACCAGCACAGCATATCAATTATTCCAATACAGCTAATTTTCACTCTAATTCTGGAACAGTTCGCTGTTTCTTCAACTGACAAGCAGATAAATTGCTTGTATTTAGAACTCAGATTGTGGTATTTAAAAAGTGTTTCTTAACAGGTGTATTGGTGCATGCTATAATCCTAGCTACTCAGGAAGGCAAGCCAAGAGGATTCCAAGTTTGAGGCCAGTCTGGGCAACTTAGGAAGATCCTGTCTCAAAAAATTAAAAATAAAGGGCTGGGGAGGAGAGCACTTGCCTAGCATACATGAGGTGACAGGTTCAACCATGGTGAAAAGAGAGACATAGAGAGGGAGGGAGGCCAAAATACCATAATCACTGTTAAATAAAAAGCATTCAAGAGCCGGGGAGGCGCACACCTGTAATCCCAGCACTTGGGAGGCTGAGGCAGGAGGATCGCGAGTTCAAAGCCAGCCTCAGCAATGGTGAGGCACTTAGCAACTCAGTGAGACCCTGTCTCTAATAAAATACAAAAAAGGGCTGGGGATGTGACCCAGTGGTCAAGTGCCACTGAGTTCAATCCCCAGTACCAAAAAAAAAAAAAAAAAAAAAAAAAAAAAAAGCAACATTCAAGAAGGGCAGGTTTCTATTTCCCAACTCTGATAAGGTTTTCTCTTGTTTTTGTAATCACATGCATAAAATTGAATTTTTATAAATGCACATAAGTTGTGGAATGACAACACTGAGTTTTTAAAAACACATTTCAAAAACTGTGCTTCTAGTAATTAAATGGAAGAAAAAAAAAATCACAACCCAAATACAAAGGACTAATCTGCTCACTAGAAATGGGTAGTAGCTAGTTGCAACAGAATTCCCAGATCAAAATGAAAAGGAGAGATCAGTAAGAAGACCTCTCGGTCAATATCATGTATTCTCTCAGGTTCTGGTCCGTAGCTGTAGTAGCCCACCCCTTTATATTGACACGCCACACCCATAACCAATATTCACATTCTCCAATCTGCATCTGAACAATCATGTTACCTGTACTAGGTAAAAGCTGGCTACAACTGAGGCTAGAAACTCCCAAATACTTCTCACCCTGCCCTCTCTGGTGTGCTCCAAACCTATTCCTACTAGATACTCTGCTTAAGGATGTTCACTCAACAAGCAACTCAAGTTCACTGCAACCCAAAGTGAATTCATTCCTTCTCCCCACCGCCCCCCAATCTCTATTTCCTACTCTGGGGGAATTCATTCAGCCACCCAAGCCAAAAACTGAAGAGTCATACAATTATTCCTAATCTCTCCTTCTACTACATCCTTTCCAAACCTACCACATCCCAGCATCCTCAGTGACAGTGCTCTGGTCCACCCTCATCACTGCTCCCATAGACCAGTGTCTTCCTGCCTTCAGTCTCCTCAATCCATCTTTTGCACATACCTGCTAAAGTTAACTTCCTAAAATATATAGTTGGTTATGTTACTCTTTCTACTTCCAGAACAGAAAGAGAATAACAAGTCCCAAAGTAATGATAAAAACAAGCACCATTTAATAACATGATGCAATGCAAAGAGAATCTACACCAGGCATATAGCCTTCTGTTCCCATTCTACAAGGTACTATAGGACCACAATAATAAGCTAATACATGTGTTTCAGTATAAAGAGGCCACAGGAAACAAGGAAATTTCAACTGCCTTTTTAAGAGTTGAAAGAGATACAAAATGAATCACAGTGATGATGAAGAAACCTTAAGGAAACCTTAAGGAAAACAAAAGGGCTCTCAGACCTATAAGTTAAGAGTGCATTCAAGCTGAATGTACTGACCTATCTAAAAATGAATGGCCTTAATCAGAGAAAGATCTGGGAAGCAAAAGTGAGCTGAGAAGAAAAAGAGGTTTTGCCATTAAGAAAAAACATCCATACCTAGAGTAAACTGAGTGGGCCTATATCAATCCCACCCAGCAGATCTCTCTTCTCCCCAGCTGAATCCATAAGATGACTTGCTAGTTAAAGGCTACCTACAGAAGGACAGGGCTGCAGTCATTTGGCTTGAGTCTGCAGGTTCCTCTGAATTAAGCTGCCATATAAGTTAAGATCTAGTAAGCAAATTTGCCCATCAGTAAAAGAACATACTCATCATGCCAACACACATACATCTTGTGAATTCATGAATTAGAATTGTGGTTTTCCTCATCAGTCCTGTAAGGATGGTTAGTATATTAGTACAATTCTGGAATAAGACGCTGCTCTGACCATGCTGATCAGATCAGATATTCTGAGGATGCTAAACCAAGGACCAAATCTAGGATGACAGTAAATTCTAAAATTTAAGTAAAATGCAGGATTCAGGTATTGAGTTACAGAGCCACATTTCAAAAATTACCACATGACTAGTCCCTGCCACACTGAAGAGCACAGACTCTGAAGATTTCTTTTTCTTTTCTTTTTTTTTTTTGTGGTGCGGGGCATCAAACACAGGGCCTCACACATGCTAGGCAAGCACTCTACCACCGAGCCACATACTCAGTCCAATACTAAATATTGATCACAATAGAAGGTTTTGTTGCACAGCATTATTTTGAAAGAGAACCTCAAGCTAACTTCTTATGCTTTCTCTTGTGAACACAGCCTAATAGCCTATATGCTAACACAGAACTTGAGCCCTAGACTGTTTTCTAGAGATGGTAAGAAATACATATTCAACTGTTTCCTCTTCCTTGGCAATGACTGCTTTGTCAGAAAACCACAGTTTCGGTCTTCAGATCCTGATTCCTCTATCTGCTACTGGATAATCCTCTAACTTAGAGGTAGAACAGCAGAGAGGCTGGAAGTACATTCTCTGAAGCCAGACTGCTGGGGTTCATATCTCATCTTTGTTTCTACAAGATGTGGGACCCTGAGCATGTTGTTTAATGATTCGATGCTTCAGTTTCCTCATCAGTTAAGTAGAACCTACCTTATTAGGTTACCATAAGGACAAAATGAATTTAAAAGGGAATAAATCAGGCTGGGGTGTGGCTCAGTGATAGAGCGCTCACCTCGCACATGTGAAGCACTGGGTTTGATCCTCAGCACCACATAAAAATAAATAAAGATTTTGTGTCCATCTACAGCTTAAAAAAAATTTTTTTTTAAGGGAATAAATCATGCTCCATAGAGAGGAAGCACCTAATTGAAGTTACCTACCATTATTTCTGCTATTACTATTGCCACCGCTGCCGCCACACCACCACCACCCCTCCAACAGCCCTCAGGTGACAAGTGTGAAAAATTTCACCAAGGAGAAATATTAGCAAATGCAAACAAATTAAACCAAAACAAGGATCACAAAGTCAAAATGTCAGTCAAAGAGAAAATTTTTTAAGATTATAGGGTATGAGGTAATCTAGAGAGACTATTAAATACCAAAGTTATGTTGTCAAGACAGCTGCCTGACAAATCACATGGCAAAATTGAGCTAATGAGCTATTTAAATAACCAATAAATACTAGAAAGGAGTAAGAAGATACAGGTTTGAGTTCACTAGACTAAATTATACTTCTTTTTATAAAGCACTTTTTGACATTTACGTGCACTGTCTTACACTCCCTAAATTACATTTATGTTCACTGAATGAACTGATTGGAGAACTTCTGATTTTTCAGTAGGCAAGCGGAGATCAGGAATGATTAAAATACCATGCCATACAATGTCCCTACATGACTTGAAGTGAAAAGTCACTGCAGAAAATCAAACTGGAAATCAGAAGCTGAGGTGCAAACTTCAGCAAATGTAGTAAGATGGTAAGAGCCAACGTGTTGGGGATACAAAATGCAATCTTAAAGCCTGCATCTGCCACTTGCTAGCTGCATGACCCTGAGCAACTTGTCCTTACCTAATGCTCACAAGCCTCATTTCACCATCTCTAAAATGCAGGTGAAGCACTAGGCCAACAAGTAAGAAATACATGCAAAAGCCTGTAAGTGGCCTGGCTTTTAGCACATCTCTCAATAACAACTGCTAGGTTGGTAAAACGTCCTTTGAAGACCCCCAAGAGTCCTACGGACAAAAGATCACTATTACATGGTAACTAGAGAAAATAGTTTTACCAGGTATTGCCTGTAAATTTGTGTGATACCTCAAAATGACCATTTGTTTTCCATATTTAATGAGCTATCCCCTCATCCAAAAAAATTCCATTTACAGTACTCCCTTGTCAAGACTATAACTAAAAAACTACTTAGGCCTATAACTGTATTTCTTACACTGAAACAAAGTTTTTACTAGCAGTTTCATCACTGATCCCCATCCAAACATACACTAAGCACCAATATCTAGTATTTCTTCCTTCCCCTATTAATGGAAAAAGATTTATTTTAAAAGTTTCTTTCAGTGATGTGAGTTCCACAAAACAAAACAATACAGGGTAATCGCTTACCTGGAAAATATTTTGTACTTCAGATCCACCAATCCAGAATGAATGGGGGCATTCCCTTTCAGACTAGTCTGAGAAAAGACAGCAGTCAAGCATCTTCCAAGATCCTTTCCGTTTACTGTATCCAGCTTTCTTCAACAAAATCCCAAACATGCACTTCGGTAACTGTTGAAAGACAGAAAGCAATCCATACACCCACCATGGCACCAGCGGCAAAGGACAGCCACCAAGGAATGGAAGGAAGGGTCAATGGAATGGTGGATCTGAGGCACAGAAAGAAGGTGCAGCCCGAGTCAGCTACTGGCATCAAAGGCATGAGGCAGTATTCCTCCTCCTCCTCAGTGTTGCGAGGGTAAGAAACTCCACAGCAAATAATGAAGCGGTAGTATGTACTTGCAATAAGTAGCATGCAATTTCCAAATGAAAGCAGGTAAAAACTGACCCTATCATCCACATAAAGTGTCCTCTGTTTCCTAAGACAGTTTCACCATTACAAAAAGCCTGTCAATCAAAATGAATGATATGGGAGGGTTCAAATATCTCACAATAAAGATACTTACTTAAGCACCTCAAACCAATCTTTTGGTTTGCTACATAGAAGATATCAAATCTTCACATATCACCCAAATCCTTAACCCTCAGCTGCAACATAAAGCATTTTAGAACAATTTAAGAATAAACTTCTATTCTATAAAGGCCAATACCCAATAATGGCCAGTCATCAAGTAAACAAGGGAAAATCATGAAAGACATTAAGAAACAACCAGGGCACACCCTTAAATATTAAGTCCAGTCCATACCACATGAATTTTTTTTTCTACCATACCAACTCTTCCCCTAGACTGAACTGTAAACAAACTACAAGGGAGAGAGAAAGGCATTCAATAAGATGACAAAGAGAAAATTTAAAAGACTGAACTTACTTGCACATAGATTTGCTCCTTCCTCGACTGCCACACTACTGTCAAAATGCTCTTGAAGCAATTACAATAACACCTTCCTTTATTGCTAATGGGCTGGGCCCTCCACATTAATTACCCATATTTAATTCTCAAAGAAGAGCAGAAAGCAACAACTTGCCCAGACCCCAGTCTACTAGATGGCAGAGACGACACCCTTCTTCACAGAACACCACTGCCCCCTAAGTCCAAGGGTCAGAAAGGCTGGAATTCCTGGGACCTAAGCTTTACTCTTGAAGGTTCTGAATTAATGAACATGGGAACTGAGAACTACAAAAACACGCCAAGAGTAAAAACTTCAGCCTAGCTGAACCGGTTGAGCCATGCTGAGAGGCAAACTCTCCAGATCTTGACACTTAAAAAAGCATTTCATTACCAAAGAGCCACAGAGTTCTAAGGCCCATAATATTAATGCTAAAACAAAACACATTATGATGGTGCCTAAGCAGCCCTTGTGTTTAGCTGCAAAGTCTGTGTCTGTGACAAAGAATCTCAAATTCAGTTGAACCCAAGTAACTTTCACACTCTGAGATTTGTTAACAGTCCACAGGCAATGACTAAAGACGATCTGATTTTTCACACTGTGGGCAAAGCAAATGAAGTCACTGAAATCCTGCCTATGATTAACCTCACCATAATGATCAAATGGATATATCTTAATACAATTTAAATGAGTTCACATAAGTAAAATCCCAGGCCAAAAAAAGAAAGTTTCTCCCATGATATTACTCTTGAGTCAAAAATAAACTGGAGGGGCTGGGATGTGGCTCAGCGGTAGGGCACTCGCCTAGCACGTGTGGCCTGGGTTCTATCCTCAGCACCACATAAAAATAAATGCATTGTGTACAACTAAAGCAAAAAAATAAATATTAAAAAAAAAAAAAAAGAATAAACTGGAAACCCAATTTTGATAAAAGTAGCTAGTAAGCTATGGCTAGTAGTTAATTGCTAAAGCAATGCACTATGCTTTCTCAGTATTACTTACTGTTATATCCAAACTGCAGAGCAAGTGATAGCAAAGCACAACCACAATTTGACTGACAGACTCATTTCTGAACCTCTTGTCTCCTCAGGCCCTTTTTCAGTACTGAGTTAATTTTTCCTCCTTTCCTTCAAAAAAAAATTTTTTTTTTTCTTCAGTGCCTAACTGATGGCAAGCCTCATGCTAGAGATACTAAGATCAACAGATGACAGACAGGAGTGCCACGATTGAGCTCTTCCTGTCCCTGGCCTCTTTTTCTTTGTCTCTCTCAAGTAGGCAGGCATTTTAGAGAACCAAAGTATATTTTATTAGTAGTTTTAAAAACCTGTTAAATGCTCTCAATTTAACTCTTAAATAAATTAAAAGGTACTCAAGTTCCTTTTTCTCAACAGTAGAGCCCTCATTACATTTTTCTTTTCCTTCTGTGGGTCCAAGGCTTTGCACTAGGCCTCCTAGTTCTTCATACTCACATGGGCACACTTCTCTGCTCATGAGAAGACTTCTCTTTTTCCCCAGATTTCATCCTGGCATCCCTCTGTTCCTACTTCACAGCTCTCCAGACTGGGAAGGTCTTCACTATTGACTAACTAGCACTAGGAATTTCCTAAAAATGCTTCCTGCTGACATCACAGAAATCTGTTTTGTTTAAACAGTAAGACCAGGGTTAGAGACACCCTACTGGACTGTCAGGTCTCCCTGGTTGTCTCTCATTTGCTTACAAAGGCAAACTTCCTATTAAGCAATTGCAATCAAGCAGAAATTTAAAGAGTATAACAAGCTCATTCTTGACCAACTGGTTTTTCCCCCCACTGTTAACTAATTCAATGAACAATAATACAACTCAAAGGTCAAAAACCTGTTAAAAGACAAAAACACCAGCTTTGCTAAGATAAGAAAAGAATAAGAATTCAAAACCAAAGGGGGGGGAGATACACCTGTAATCCCAGCAACTTAGCAAAACCCTGTAGGTGGACACAGTACCTTTATTTATTTATTTACTTATTTGTTATGTGGTGTTGAGGATCGAACCCAGTGCTAGTCAAGTGCTCTACCACTGAGCCACAACCCCAGCCCTGAGATCCTGTCTTAAAATAAAAAGGACTGGATTTTTAAAAAAAAGTCGATAATTCATAATTTCCCAAAATATTAAATCAGAATCTTTAATGTTCATGTAAACTAATCACCAGCTTCTTCCAACCATGATATCTAAAACAGCTCAGTGGGTTCTTGCTGTAGTTACAATCAGGCCAAACTGATGCTTCTTAGTAATGGTAACAATACCTCCCAGGTTTTCTAACTAGTAGCGATACTGTATGATTTCATCATTTCCCCCAAAGTTGGCTCATTAAACGTATGGGCTAAAAGCAAGGAAATGTTAGGCTTCTATAAAGCTTTACAAATAAATACATGTTCAATTCAAGGGAAAAATTAAAACCTTTCCACACCATCTGTCTTGATTTTGCTTTACAAAATATGGTCCCTGTACTTAGGAGTCAAGTTAGAAAGGCAGCATTGCTGAAAAGCAAACCTCTGCAAAGTCCTTCCCTGACATCTCTCCTAACAACCCAGAGCACTAAGGAAGTTAAATGCACCACAGAAAGGTTTCCTGGAAGGCCACATAGCTTGGGGTGACAGAGTGGGATATGAGCTCACGTGTCACTCTACAGCCCATGCATGTCCTTTCTGCTACTAAATCAAGATTAAGATCAGAGAACCCTTAGGGTTATCGGCTATTCAACAAATTTAGGCAGACATAAAAGCAACTTGGTTTCCTCAATTCTTTGCTAGTGATCACTACGGGATGTATGTAAGTCAATCTGCATTGTGTAACTCTGCAAATTATGTTTGAAATGTGTCTGAACATCCTGCGCACCGCCCAACACCTGCCACTTTCCCTCACTAGTCTTTCTCCTCTATTCATCTCCACCTTTATCTTAAATCAAAAGGAAATCTTAAAAGGTTTCATAGCATGGGAAAAAAAAAGCTAACATTAATTTAAATCAATAAATACCTACTGAGCACCCACATGTGTGCTTAGCATTGTGAAGGAGTAAAAACGAGACTGTCAGATACAGCCTCAGGAAGGTAGTGTAACCCAAACACAAATTTTATAATACTCAGTAAGATATGATGAATCCCATAAAAATTAAATTACCATGAGAGATTAGTAACATAGATGAAAATTTCCAAAAGAGAAAATGATTAAGATAAAGGCAGAAGGCAATAATGTGTGGAAACAATCACCAGGAAAACTCAGTTCAACATTTACTGAACACCTGTAAGAATGCATTGTGTGTATGAAGGAGTCG
The DNA here is from genome assembly GCA_025594165.1 of Tamias sibiricus. NCBI lineage: Eukaryota > Metazoa > Chordata > Mammalia > Rodentia > Sciuridae > Tamias > Tamias sibiricus. Next base: position 9,058,519 of record CM046662.1, on the reverse strand, counting down.
TGTGCTCCAGGAAGATGAATAAAGGTCCCAATTCTCTCAGTCCAGAGTAAGTACTACAAGGCAAACACAAAGTGCCAGAATTCATTCATTTCATTTAAGAATGATTACTAGGTACATAGTGTTACAGATATAAAGCAAGGTTGGTATCAGCCACCGTAATATAACTGACATCAAAAGAGGTGGCGTCTGTTTTGTGGGTTGATAGGACTTTTGTCAGTATAAGAGAAGATTGCTGAAATGTGACTTAAGCCAATTTAGCTGGAGAGCCACCTCTTAAATCCGTTCACACCACTGCTGACACGCAGGAAATGGCATGAACAGAATTTGGAGGACCACTCCTCCAAATTTCAGCTGGAATATAGAATTAAGTGAAGAAAGTCAGGGGGAAAAGCCAGAAGGGAGACTGAGATCTTAAGAGAGACCAGAAGTAGAATCACTAGGACCGGAAATGCTTTCTTTCCCATAAAGGACAAATATCACATGGAAGACCTACGATCCCAAGAGCTCACAAAGAAAAACACTTTGTTTCTTGAATTCAGAGGCCCAAACAGCACTGCTCAGAGGAGTATATGTGCTGTACAATGACCTGGTAATTCCTCTGGGGTCTGCAAAACAGAGTCTATATCAGTAAGGGGCAAGCAGACCAAGACCTGTGTGCAGGAACATGTTTATCCTTGTCAAATCTAAAAGGACATCTAATCTACTACAAAATCACAAATACATCAGTATTTTAGCTACAGCTTCTTTAGGCAGGTCAATGAGGTCTATAAATATAATGTAGTTTATTTCATTTGAACCCCACCGAAATCTGTGACTATTTAATCTGCATTTGGGAAATTAGCACGCCACTGGAGGTATATGAGGACAAATTATGGTAACAAAAATCCAATTTCTTGGGCTGGGATTGTGGCTTAGCGGTAGAGCGCTCTCCTATAGCATGTGGGCGGCCCGGGTTCGATCCTCAGCACCACGTAAAAATAAACGCATTGTGTACAACTAAAACCAAATAAATAAATATTTTTTTAAAAAATCCAATTTCTTGCCGGGCGCGGTGGCGCACGCCTGTAATCCCAGCACTTGGGAGGCTGAGGCAGGAGGATCGCGAGTTCAAAGCCAGCCTCAGCAGTGGCGAGGTACTTAGCAACTCAGTGAGACCCTGTCTCTAAATAAAATACAAAAAAAGGGCTGGGGATGTGACCCAGTGGTTGAGTGCCCCTGAGTTCAATCCCCGGTACCACAAAAAAAAAAAAAAAAAAAAAAAAAAATCCAATTTCTTGATAGACACACTAGACAATCCACTTTCATCACTTAGAAAGTCAACAAAAGGGGGGGGGGGACCCAAAAAGAAAGAGGAAAATTTCCAATAACTTCTCTTATCAGTTTCTTTTATCTCCTTGGCCCTGTGACCTGCCTGTACTTCAGCAACTCTAAAAATAGCATTTATATTCACACTTTAATAGGACCAATGTATTTTAATCTATACTACTTCATTCAACAATTCAGCCACTTTAGAGATAAGACAGAAAGGAAATGACTCATATAAGATCACTTAACATAGGGGAATCATTCAACAGCTAATAATGGGGTATAACCTGTCCATTAATTGTGTAAAGGGGGAAGAGATCCGCTCACACCCATAAAAAAAGCAGGATTAGCTCAGTTGGTAGAGTGCTTGCCTCACATGCACAAGGCCCTGGGTTCAATCCCCAGCACCACAAAAAGAAAAAGAGAAAGAAAGAAAGAGAGAGAGGAAAAGGAAGAAAGAAAGATAGATTAGTTTCTAAACTTTTTCAGTTTTCTTAATGGAAAAGACTAACCGTTTTTCTCTCCCAATCAGCAATACTTGTGAGTGCTTTCTGCTGATGAGTGACTGAACATCAAAGCATATTCTTAACTCAAGAGTTAATAAATACATGATACAAAATGCACAGTCTGCATTCTTTCCAGTGAAGCCCACTAGTGAACTTTCTATATTTCCAAACTGGATTACCACTCTTCTACTTCACTCATAATACAGCTGACAGTACCAAAGTCAGAAATCTGAAAAACAGGCCCACAAAATAGGTAAAGCACTGGGCCAATATAAGGCCATGAAAGTCATTTGGTGGTTGAATTATTCACTATCAGCAATTGAAAATTTAGTTGTCTCAATCAAAAGCTTATAGTCTCTATGAAAGTCTGACTCCTATGCCAAAAGTTAGGGGGAGAATCACTTTTACTGTACCTAGGCCTCAGGAAGGGATAGTCACAAGGGGGCAGATGAAATCTAGAGATTTAATTATTCTACTGTGTGTGTGTGTATTTTTTTTTTTTTTTTTTTTTTTTTTTTTTGGTGCTGGGGACTGAACCCAGGTTCTTGTGCAGGAGAGGCAAGTACTCTACCAAATGAGCTATATGCCCCAGTCCTGAACTCAGGGGCTCCTGAATGCATTCTACCGCTAATCTATGTCCCCACCCTCAACCATAACCATAACTAGCTTTATTTCCTACTAATCCAACAATAAATGAGCTGGGGGTATAGATCAGTGGTATCACCCGGCCTGGGTTCCAACTTCAGCACTTCAAAAAAAAAAAAAAGTAAAATCTTCTCAAAAGTACAAAAAAGAAGAATCAAGAAAGAAAGAAGGAAAGTAGAGGGATGAAATTAAGAAATGGGGAACTAGAAGTGTGTTTCCTCTTTTTAATATAGCATGTTCTAGAATATCACATGAAAATGATCTTGTTAACCATTGAGTACTATAATCACAAATATTTGACTAATAAAATTACTCTGAAGCTAATAAAAATCTAAAATATTTCATACTCTAGGCTTTCAAACTACCATCAGTTTAACCCTTTCCCTTCTTCAATCATGTTATTTTGAAACCAATATAAAAAATAATTTTATTCTACTTCTGAAAATTGTAATTTAAACGTAGTGAATACTGAAAGCCACATGCAATTGGACTGTAAGGCATTATCATTCTGCAATTGATCCTGGATTTACTCAATCAGTGGGTTAAGCACCTGTGCCATCTATTACACTAAAATAAACATATACATGCTTATGAAAAGGGTTATAAAAGTCTCTTAACTAATATCCCTTTCAGGAACTATTAAAATACTTAGTGAAAAGGCATTTTTAAATTGATCAAAACTACTAAATTCTTTGTTAAATTTTCTAATTAGCAGGGCACTGTGGCACATGCCTGTAATCCCAGCACTTGGGAGGCTGAGGCAGGAGGATCACGAGTTCAAAGCCAGCCTCAGCAATGTCGAGGCACTTAGCAACTCAGTGAGACTCAGTGAGACCCTGTCTCTAATAAAAAATACAAAAAGGGCTGAGGATGTTGCCCAGTGGTCGAGTGCCCCTGAGTTCAATCCCCAGTACAAAAAAAAAAAAAAAAAAAATTCTAATAATCTTAATTTATACTCTAGTTTACAATATGGAGCTGGGTGCAGTGGTGCACGCCTATAATTCCAGCACCTGGGAGGCTGAGGCAGGAGGATCATGAGTTCAAAGCCAGCCTCAGCAATGGCGAGGCACTTAGCAACTCAGTGAGACCCTGTCTCTAATAAAATACAAAAAAAAGGGCTGGGATGTAGCCCAGTGGTCGAGTGCCCCTGAGTTCAACCACCGGCACCAAAAAAAAAAAAAAAAAAAAAAAATGCTTAGATGGTTGAAATCTTTTCAGACCAGAAACAATTACTATCATATAAAATCAAAACTTTTTTGAGAGGATGGGTGGTGCTGGGAAATTGAACCCAGGGCCTCATGCATACTAAAGCACATGCTCTACCACTGAGCTGCTCCCTCAGTCCTGAAATCAAAACTTTTTAAAGTTATGAGCATAGAAAGTCAGCAAATTTAAAAACCAGTTTTGAAAAGTAAAGCCTTTTCCACCCTGAAGCATATATTCAAAGGCACTGACATGGATTACACTGTATTTATTCTAATTCTTTTGAAAATAAAGACATTTTAGTTATGTTTTTTAATTGAATGGGAAAGGAAGGAATGCAGAACAGCACTCAGAGGTACCAAGTTACAGCTTTCCAATATGAAGTACTCCTCCTGTTTAAAGTACATATATTCTACATCCTTAAAAATGTGTACACATCACTCCAATTAAGCTCTTTTGCCAAAACAATCCACTGCAAAAGGTGCCAAATATCAAACTCTTGACCAGTTTGATAAATTATGCTGAAAAGGAAAAGTTACTCAATTAATGAAGATCAAATAAAAACCCACAAGTGACATTATCCCTTTGAAAACAGTCACACCTACACATGGGCGCACACAGGCACTCGCACAAATCAGATACTACCAAAGGTTTTTCCCCTCTAGTTTTTAAGAATGCTGGATTAGTCTAGTTCTGTGAATTATGCAAATGATAGCAAATATTAAACTCCCTCTGTATTTATGCTACTGTACTTCCATTTTTAAAACGTGCATCTCAAATCCCCAGACACCATCATCCACAAAAACCATGCAACTATCCAACAGACTTTTTCAGTGTCACCATTTATTATTTATAGCATTAAATGGGGGAAGTGGCTCTGATGTCACCAACCCTACCCATGGAATCACTGACTCAAACATTTTCACGCAGGAGAAGACTGGCTAGGAAAACATTTTGCTAGGTTAAGTAGATTCTTTCACCTTTCCTTTCAACCCTGGGGTAGAAATTGTTACCGTGTTAACAGAGATACAAAGAAACTGTCAAGGTTTCCACAGGAAGAAACCCTGTGCAAGTCCACTTGCTGAGGGAAAGACTTCCTCCCCACTCTCCAGAGCCCAGTTTGATTTCCCTAATGTTCAAATTGCCAGGTAATACCTGCCATATTTTCCTTCTTCCACTGTATCACCTACTAATTAGCAAATTCCTCACTTTTACTAGCCACTCTATGTGTCCTGTTTCTAAAAACCCTTTCTGGCTCCAAGTCCTAAAGCAAAAAAAGATTAGGGGTGTCACTGGACCGGGGAGACTAGCAGGGCTACTAAGAGTTTCTAACAGAAAAGGGATCGCTTCCCCAGGGGGCCAAGGACTCCCCTCCCCCCTTTTTAAGAAGAGAGCCCTGGTGGCTGTACGCCCCCCACCACCACCACCCCCGTTTCCCTAAGCAGCTGGAAAACGTGAAGTTACGGTTTCCCTTTCCTGGAGGATGGAACCCGGAGTACAGGGGGCCTCGCTAAGCGAACACCCCACCGCCGGGTGGGAAGCCCTTTGTCCGAGCAGCCTGACACCACAGGGGCCTGGGAGGGAGGCCCCTCTCCGCCCCAGCCCCGGGCCCCGGCCGCCCACCCGCAGCCCCGCGGGGCCTACCTCGGCATCCGCACGGCCGCGGGCCGGGGTGGGGGTGCCGGGGGCCCCGCCGGGACGCCGGGGCCGAGGGCCCGGGCCTCTCCTCCGCACCCCTCCCACCATCCCCTGACGGGCTGGGAGCGTGGTGCGGGCCGGGCCAGGGACACACGGGAAACCCCCTCCGCAGCGGGAGAAGGCGAGGCCAGCGCGCGTGCGACCACGGCCACAGCGCGAGCGAGCGAGGGCCGCCGGGGATGGGCCCGGGGCCGGGCCGGGAGGGGGCGAGCCGCGGACACCGAGGGGGCCGGGCCGGGCCGGCCGCGAGCTCCGGGGCGCGGGAGGCCTGCGCCGGCCCGCGGCGCAGGGAGGCGGGGGCGCCGCCTGGGCCGCGGCTGCGGGCCGGGCCGGGCTCGCGCCGGACGTTGGGTGGGCAGGCCCGCCCGGGGCCGGACGGAAGAGCGGACGGTCCCGCGGGCCGCACTCACCATGAGCTCGATGGTCTTGTCCTCAATCACCGAGTCGGGCTCCATGGCGGCCCCGGCGGCCCCGCCTCGCTCTCCCCGCGCAGCAGCGAACGGCCCGGGCGGAGGAGGCGGCGGCGGAGGCGGCGGCGGAGGCGGCGATCGCACCCACTCTAGCTGCCAGCCCGCCCGGGCCGCCGGCAGCTCCGCCCTCCCCTCGGCGGACGCAGCACGCAGAGCGAGGACTACGGCTCCCAGCAGGCGCCGCGGGCGCGGGGCGCTGAGGGGGCGTAGGCCGCCCCGGGCCTCTCCCCGCGGCCCGAGGCCGCCCTCGGCGGAAAGCTGAGCCTGGCCGCGAGCGCGAGTCGGGCGCACTTCGAGCACCGAGGGCCGGCTCGGGACAGGCCGCGACGCGCGGCGACTACATGTCCCAGGAGGCGCCGCGCGCGGCTCTGCTTCCGGCCGGGCTCTGCCGACTTCCTGCCGGCCGGGGCTGCCTGCACCGGGACGGAAACCCCGAGGCCGCTCCTCGCTCGTCAGAGACCCTGCGTGCGCCCGGCTTCCGCACATGCGCGGTGGCCGCCTGCGACCCCCTGCGTCCGGTGGACGCACGGCGGGCCTTGTTGTGGCGGAAGGGTGGATGGTGGGGCAGGTGGGTGCGAGGTGCCCGCGAAGGTGGAGGCCCAGGGCTCAGGCGTGGAGGCGGGCCCGAGCGCGAGGAGCTCGGCCAGGGCTCGCAGAGGACGGGCGTGCCGCGGACGGGAAGAGGTGGCTGCGCCGCGCCGCGCCCCGCGAACTGGCCGGCGCTGAGAGGAGAGGCCTCTGTAGACGGAGCCCTCTGACTTCTTCGCTCTGAGAGCATTTTTTACGCCCCCATCCTCTGCTGGGCACTGCGCTAAGCACTGGGAATCGGCTCAACACGACAGACAGGCCCCTGCCCTCGTGGGACTCCGGTGGGGGGACCCAGACGTGCACCACGAGTGCACGGTGGCCGGCGGGAGCACAGCAGGAGGCGCCTTCTAGTGAACTCTGCCTCCCGCTGCGCCCGGGCTGCCCGTGTCCTCTCCCCGAGCCACCCGGAGCAAGCGGGCCGTTGAAGGAGCCGGTGGGTTACTACTCTCGGGCACCTCAGGGAGGGCCGTTAGGTGATTTGGAAGAGGGTGAGGAAGCGCGGGCTTGGCTCTGGAGTAGATGCTGTCAGGGAGTGGGGTGATTCTATGGTTGGACAGCTGTATACATCTTACCTGCCAGAAGAGAATACTAAATTGACGGTAAAGCTGTGAATTGGTGAAGAAGTGGCAGCCCCTGGAATTAGCCTGACGGGGGTATTTAGTCATCTTTTGTGGTTCGGAAAATGTTCACGTTTTGTCTGTGTTCACACAGGATTTCGACGTGCTCTTGCTATTGCCTTGATCTACCATGATCACAGAATGGCCTTATCTGAGGTTGATGTTCCGTGAAATTGTTTATGTTCTATAGGAGAATACAAGGCCTCTCTGTAAGGGCTAGACTATTGTCTAGTAACGTTACAACCCAACAGATTGTACCAGGCCAGCTCCCAATGTCAAGAGACATTTGCTTTTACTGTTTATTAGGCATTTCTAGGTGACCTAGAAATCTTTGCATTTTCAAGGACAGAGTTATTACAGTGATTTGTATACATTCAGGATGCAGTATAAGTTCCCTGCAGGTAGATTATGACATTTCATAATCTTTGGTGCTTTTCACCAAGAGAATTGAAAGAAAAGCAATAGGAAGAAAGAACCCAGAATTGGAAGGTTATTGCCATTAACTTGCTGTATGAATTTTATGAGGCAACTTTCCCTCTCCAGACCTTGGGATATTAAGTAGTAAAAACAAGGAGGTTAAGATAAATGGTCTGGGCTGGGGTTGTGGCTCAGTGGTAGAGCGCTCGCCTAGCACGTGCGCGGCCCGGGTTCGATCCCCAGCACCACATAAACATAAATGCATTGCATTGTGTACAACTAAAGCAAATAAATAAATATTTTAAAAAAAGATAAATGGTCTTCGTTTCGGTTACCTATTGCAATATAACAAACTGCCCCAAGACTCAGTAGAATGGGAGAGCATTGGTTTATTTTCAACAATTGTGTGGGTTGACCAGGCCCAGCTGGGTCCACATGCATAAGCTGAGGTTACATGTGGGCTACATTCAGCTGGAATCTCCTTCAAAATCATCCTCTAGGGCCTCTGTTTTCCACAAGGCTTCTTATCACTCAAGCCTCTGCATGGTGGCTAGAAAGAGGACAAGCCCCAGTGAACAAATGCTTGTCAAGCCTCTGGTTGCACCACACTTTCTAATGCCCCATTGGCCAAAGCAAGTCATGAGACCAAGTCCACAGTCAGTGTGGAAAGGTTCTACACAAAGTCGTGAGTGCAGAGAGGCCTGGTTCATTGAGCTCCACCAACACAACAGCCAACCCAAACCACAAAGGACCCAGCACCTGCCACAGGAGATAGCACAGCGGGCACAGGCAGGAGTCGTGCTGAATATGAACCTCCTCCCCATGTGTATGTTTATCTTAGACCATCTTATTATTTTAAAATTTAACAGTTTCACATTCTAAAATCTGCATTTCCAGCTTTTCTTTCAAAATTAGAATATCTGACTACTGGTTTGTTCTTGCAGTGCTAGGGATTGCACCAGGGCCTTGCATATGGTCAACTGCTCCACCACTGAACCACACCCCAACCCTGCTGCTGTCTTTTTTACGTGAAGTCCGTGTTCCATGGTTTCCCGTGGTTGTCACCACTCTGTTGTCCTGTATCTGTGTCTTAGTCTTTTTTCTGCTGCTATAACAATACCTGAGACTGGATGATCTATAAAGGAAAGAGGTGTGTTCAGCTCATGGTTCTGAAGTCCAACAGGATGGCACCAGCATCTGCTTGGCGTCTGGTGAAGGCCTTTCCCTAGGTCATGACATGACAGAGGGTGTCACATGGCAAGACAGCGCAAGCTAGCCATGTGGCTTATAACAAAGCTGCTCTTTGTAACCCATTATCTCATTAATCCATCCATGAGGGCTGTGCCCTCATGACCAGTCACCTCTTAACAGTCCCACTTGGTCCCACCTCTTAACACCTAGCAATGGGGACTAAATTTCAATTTGATTTTTGGTGGGGACATTCAAATCATAGCCATCGTATGTTTCTCTTACTTTAGTTTTGTACCGAATCAATATAGATATTTGTGTTTACCATCCTGGCATTAGAACTATAATGGAGATTGACTCAAGGTTTCTGTCCTTTTATTAAAATCATACCCCACACACACACTAAAAAGAAAAAAATACTAATATTATTGGGTCAAATTCCCAAAGCTCAGCAGGATTAAAAAGTCGTGTTAATGGGCTGGGATTGTGGCTCAGCGGTAGAGCACTCGCCTAGCACGTGGGCGACCCAGGTTCGATCCTCAGCACCACGTACAGATAAAACACATTGAATAAAACACATTGTGTACAACTAAAGCAAATAAATAAAAATATTTAAAAAAAAAAAAAGTCGTGTTAATGACAGCAGTCTACACAAGCCAAGCCCAGCCTGTCTCCTCACCCTCGCCTCTTCTGAACAAAAACTCAGTGTGCGTAGATATTCTTAGTGCCTCAGGCTTGACACCAGCTGGTGCTGGATTTGGTCCTGGAGAAAGGCAGAAGACCCGCAGGCACATATTCCCTGCTGTTCAGATAGCTCTGCACCAGGGTCTGCGAAACATGCTCACAACGCAGGGGTACAAGTCCATGTCCCTGAACCAAAACCCTGGGGTCCAGATGTCTCAGGATTCAAAATTATTTGTACAACTCAGATTGTACAAAAGCAGAACGATGTGTGTACACTGTGTCTAGACACTTCCAGGGACAAGGACAGAGCTCCAGAATCAAATACATGAACTGATCAGCAGCAGCTGGTACGTGTTCCCGTTAGCTATTTACAGCCTCTCGGCTCCAAATACCCCTTTCCTGCCACACTTTGAGATTGGGAGCAGGACCCAGTGCGTGTTTCTCCTCTGCCAGCCGGCACTGAGGTTCACTGTCAGTGCAGAGCAGTGGGGAGCACAGCAGAATGAAGGGGCTTCTGAGCCTGGTCCTGGTACTTTCTTTTCCTTGTTTTTTGGCCCATGGCAGCAGACTGCTTGCAGAACTGTCCCTCCTCACATGCGTGCAAGCCTGTGTGAGTGCTCACTCACTCTCTCTCACACACACACACAAGTGGCTGGGACATTCAAAATGAGCTTCCCTGACACCTCAACGGGCCGTTTCCTGCCTACCAGCCCCAACCTATAGCACCTCAGCAAACTTCAACGTGCAGTGGGCCACACCACCCACTTTCATCAAGGTCAAGTGAGCTTGAGAGAGGTCCGTGTGGTAAGGAACTGCAACCACCTGCCAACAGCCAGCACTCACTTGCCAGACCTGCTAATGAGCCAGCTCCCCCAGCCCCAGTCAAGCCTTCAGATGACTGCAGCCACTCAACGCTGTGCCAGTAAGATTTCCATCACTATAGACAAATGCCTGGGGTAGCAACTTACAATGAGAGAAAGGTTATCTCCGCTCATGGTTTTGGAGGTTCGAGTCCAGGGTTGGTTGATCCCGTTGCTTTTGGGCCGTGGTGAGGCAGCACATCATGGTGGTTGGCACTGGTAAAGCAAGCTGCTCACCTCATGGCCGCTGAAGAAGAGACCAGGGTCCCACAATTCCCTTTAAGGACATGCACCCATTGATCTAAGTCCTCCCACAAAGCCCCACCTCAGAGATTGTCCCGCCTCCTAGTAGCTAGGGACCAAGCCTTCAAAACAGGCCTTTGGGGACATTCCAGATTCCAACTATAGCAACACTCTTGAGTTGTGAGAGACCCTAAGCCAGAACTACCAGCCATTCCTGCCTCCTGACCCACAGAGATATGCCAGATAACTAGATGATGTTTGTTATTTTAAGCTGCGTTGGGACAAGCGTTATGCAGCAATAGATAACTAATAGAGCACCAGAAAAAGAACTAGTTCTTCAGAATATGGGACTTGATGCTATCTCTTCTAATCAAAGCACCATGAACCTTGGCAGGGTTCTGTTTATCCCTTCCTTATGAATACTGTTGAAGACATTGAGAAGGACATTTAAAAATAGTATATATGGGGCTGGGGTTGTGGCTCAGCGGTAGAGCGCTCACCTAGCACGTGCGCGGCCTGGATTCCATCCTCAGCACCACGTAAAAATAAAGGCATTGTGTACAACTAAAACAAATAAATAAATATTTTTTTAAAATAGTATATGTGCTGGGTGTGGTGGTGCATGCCTGTAATCCCAGCGGCTCAGGAGCCTGAGGCAGGAGGATCGCAAGTTCAAACCCAGCCTCAGCAAAAGCAAGGTGCTAAGCAACTCACTAAGACCCTGTCTCTCAATAAAATACAAAATAGGGCTGGGGATATGGCTTAGTGATTGAGCGCTCCTGAGTTCAATCCCCAGTGCCTGCCTCCCCAAAAATAGTATATTTTGACCTGTAATGAATTTTCTGAAGTCAGATACAATTGTGGAAAGAGAAGGAGTGAGTTTTTTTTTTTTTTTTTTTTTTTTTTTTGTGGTACCAGGGATAGAACTCAGGGGCACTCGACCACTGGACCACATCCCCAACCCTTTTTTGTATTTTATTAGAGACAGGGTCTCACTGAGTTGCTAAGTGCCTCACCATTGCTGAGGCTGGCTTTGAATTCGCAATCCTCCTGCCTCAGCCTCCCAAAGTGCTGGGATTACAGGCATGCGCCACCGCGCCCGGCTGGGAGTGAGATTTTTACATAATGCTTTTCTAGCTAAGATCAGAGAATGGAGTTCTCTTGGGGAATCTTGTGAAACCATAGTAAGGAGAATATTGGTGAGAAGTACTGAAGGTAGCAGCACCTTATTTCATAGGACCAGGGACCATCCCTTTATGCCTCTATCTGCAGAACTCAGAGAAAAGATAGTTGTCATAAAATACAGACTTATTTGGCTTTTCCTGGTGGGGTTTAATTTGGCTGATTGGTTTGATAGTAAGAAACAGCCTCACCAGTAATGGACAAGAGGTGAGTTAAATCTTTAGTTTCAAATTTTTTTAGGAAAATATATTGAAAGTACACTAGTAAAATGTCACCAATCGGCAAACATGTATTAAAATTAATGTTTGTATTTTCCTAGACATTTTTGCCCTTAGCAGGTTAAATAATATACTTTCAAATGAAAGAAGAAAGGGAGGTGTGTTAAGATAGAATAGGCTGTAGGTTTTAGTTTTGTGGTGCTGGAATCAAAGCCAGGGGTGCTTACCACAGAGCTATATCCCCATCCCCCCCCCTTTTTTTTGTACCAGGGATTGAACTCAGGGGCCACATCCCCAGCCTTATTTTTTGTATTTTTATTAGAGACAGGGTCTCACTGAGTTGCTAAGTACCTCGCCATTGCTGAGGCTGGCTTTGAACTCGCGATCCTCCTGCCTCAGCCTCTCAAGTGCTGGGATTACAGGCCTGTGCCACCATGCCTGGCTCATCCCCATCCCTTTTTTTTTTTTTTTTTTTTTTTGTGGTACCGGGGATTGAACTCAGGGGCACTCGACCACTGGGTCACATCCCCAGACCTTTTTTGTATTTTTATTTAGAGACAGGGTCTCACTGAGTTGCTAAGTGCCTTGCCATTGCTGAGGCTGGCTTTGAACTCGCGATCCTCCTACCTCAGCCTCCCAAAGTGCTGGGATTACAGGCGTGCGCCACCGCGCCCGGCTATCCCCATCCCTTTTATTTTTTATTTTGAGACAGAGTCTCACTAAGTTGCTCAGGCTAACCTTGAACTTGAGATCCTCCTGCCTCAGCCTCCCTAGTTGCTGGGATTACAGGTGTGTGCCACTGTTCTGGGCAGGGTTTGGGGATTTTGTTTACAAGTAGTTAAACTTACCTGTCAAATATCACGAATTGGTCTCCCTGAGGCTGCTGTCTCACAGCCAGTGCTGGGTCTTGCAGTCGGGTAGTCAGGTAGGAAAGAGACAATATGAAGGGGACTACAGCCCCACAGGACAGACTGGGTCCGTTCATACTGCCTCTGCCCTTGGTGATGTGGGGGCCATGTAGAGGCTGGAGCCCTCTGTGGCAGAGCTAAACAGGCATGCATGGCCGAGGAGTCAGAAGCTGAAGGAGGCTCTCAGGGAAGGTGAAGCCACAGCCCACTGATAACAATGAACACGGGATGCAGAAGGACTGATGCTGCGCCTCCGTGCCCCAGATCCCACCCAGGAACCTCTTGTGGCCCACCCTAAGAGGAACAGAATTCGCTTTTCACCCTCAGTAGAGCTGGCCCTGCCCCAAGGAGACCTGCTAAAGACTTGACCTTGGTCTGGTGTTCAGAAGGGGATGCAGAAGAAGGCTTTTTTTTTCCCCTTTGATGTTGCCGCCTGAAGCGCTTGGAGCAACGGAGCTGCGGGAAGAACTTCAGAGGCAAACTGGAGACAAACAGCTTTTTTATTCTGATAACTTTTCTCTCTGGTTCTAACAACGACTAACACACACGCCACACACACCAAAAAATGGCGCTGACCCGATCAGCAATTTCGGCCAAGTCACTCGAGATCCCGCAACAAGTCCGGTGAGACTACGGGAGGCGACAATGCCCAAATCTCCACATCTCATAGTCAACCGCAATTCAAGCCAATCCCCAAACAGGGCTCCTGCACTTTGAAGCAGTCTTTTTGCATTGCTCAGGTGAGTCTTGAATTCATGGGCTGGTGGGACATTCCTGCCTCAGCCTTCCAAATAGCTGGAACTATAAGCTCACGCCACGGCTCCCTGCACAAGATCCTGGGGGAGGCCGGATTGTTTGCCTCAGGGAGGCAAGCTGGCATGTTGCTAATTTCTACCCTCTGAAAACATAATAGCTAATGCATGTGTCTTATTCATGCCAAATGCAATCTGGTTCTCCTACCCCTTTACCTTAGAGTTACCCATCTGGAATACAAGGCCTCTAATGTCGCTGGGGAGGAAACACGTTAGGGAAAGCTCACTAGTCACTAACTACCTCATCTCCATCCAAAGTACTTTGCTCCTGCTCGCTGTTCATTGGTCAGTACTCACACAATGCACTCTTCCAGTGTGCCAGAAAAAGGGAGATGTAGCTGGGCACAGTGGCACACTCCTGTAACCCCAGCAACTCAGAAGGCTGAGGCAGGAGAATCACAAGTTCAAGGCCAGCCTCAGTAAATTAGCAAGATCCTGTCTCAAAATGAAAAAATGTAAAAGGTAGCTCAGTGGTAGAGTGGCCCTGGGCTCAATCCCTGTACTGTAAAAATTAAAAAGCGGAAATGCAAAGCCCAGGGTTCCATACCCAGCATTGCAAAAAAATAAAACAACAACAAAAAAGAAAATGGAATGGAGTTTGGTGAACACATAGGAATGTCTCTGTCTGCTATACAAGTATAATTCATAGTCATTTAATGAATCTTGTGGTACCAGGGGTTGAACCCAGGGGCAATTAACCACTGAGCCACATCCCCAAGCCTTTTTTTTTTTTTTAAGTGTCTCTCAGTTGTCAAGTTGCTTAGGGCCTTGCTAAGTTGCTGAGGCTGACCTCAAACTTGCAATCCTCTTGCCTCAGCCTCCAGAGTTACTGAGATTACAGGCATGTGCCAGCATGACCAGCTAATGAATCTTAATACCCAGGGTTGCTCTACCACTGACCTATATCCCAACTTTTTGGGGGGTGGGGGGGATTGAACTCGGGGCACTCTGACCACTGAGCAACATCCCCAGCCCTATTTTGTATTTTATTTAGAAACAGGGTATCACTGAGGTGCTTGGCACCTCACCATTGTGGAGGCTGGCACTGAACTCGCAATCCTCCTGTCTCAGCCTCCTCAGCCACCACACCCAGCTCCAACCATTTTTTTTTCTATTTTTTTAAAAATATTTATTTATTTGCTTTAGTTGTACACAATGTGTTTATTTGTACATGGTGCTGAGGATCGAACCCAGGCCGCGCACGTACTAGGCGAGCGCTCTACCGCTGAGCCACAATCCCAGCCCCTTTTTTTTCTATTTTTTAATTTTTATTTTTTAGTTACACATGATAGGAATGTATTTTGACATATTGTACACACATGGAGTATAACTTCCCATTTTTGTGATTTGTACATGATGTGGAGTTACACTGGTCATGTAGTCTCATATGAATATAGGAAAGTTATTCTGATTCATTGTACTGTCAGTCCCCAACCCTTTTTATTTTTTGAGACAGGGTCTGACTGAATTGCCCAGGCAGGCCTAGAACTCTTTTTCTTTCTTTTTTTTTTTTTTTTTTTGGTACCAGGGATTGAACTCAGAGGCACTCGACCACTGGGCCACATCCCGTTTTGTATTTTATTAGAGACAGGGTCTCACTGAGTTGCTAAGTGCCTCGCCATTACTGAGGCTGGCTTTGAACTTGCAATCCTCAGCCTCCCAAGTGCTGGGATTATAGGTGTGCTCCACCACGCCCAGCAAGGCCTAGAACTTTTGATCTTCCTGTCTCAGCCTCCCAAGTAGCTGAGAGTTCAGGAGTGTGTCACACTGTATCAGCAAACTGTTCTTTTTTTTTTTTTTTTTTTTTTTTTTTTTTTTTTTGTGGTACCAGGGATTGAACTCAGGGGCACTCGACCACTGGGCCACATCCCTGGCCCTTTTTGTATTTTATTTAGAGACAGGGTCTCACTGAGTTGCTAAGTGCCTCGCCATTGCTGAGGCTGGCTTTGAACTCGCGATCCTCCTGCCTCAGCCTCCCAAAGTGCTGGGATTACAGGCGTGCGCCACCACGCCCGCCTTGTTCTTATTTTTTATGTGGTGCTGAGGCTCGAACCCTGTACCTCACAGCATGCTAGGCAAGAACTCTGCTGCTGAGCTACATCCCCAGCCCTCAAACTGTTGTTCTTATATGAACAAGTTTCCTCAGTACTAACATCGGTAAAAATAAAACCTAGGGCTGGGGTTGTGGCTCAGCGGTAGAGCTCTCGTCTAGCACATGCAAGGCCCTGGGTTTGATCCTTAGCACCACATAAAAATAAATAAATAATAAGCTGGGCACGGTGGCGCACGCCTGTAATCCCAGCACTTTGGGAGGCTGAGGCAGGAGGATTGCAAGTTCAAAGCCAGCCTCAGCAATGGTGAGGCACTTAGCAACTCAGTGACACCCTGTCTCTAATAAAATACAAAAAAGGGCTGGGGATGTGACCCAGTGGTCCAGTGTCCCTGAGTTCAATCCCCAGTACCACAATAATAATAATAATAATAAATTAAATAAATAAATAAAATAAAGATATTGTGTCCAACTACAACTAAAAAAAATAGGTATTTTAAAAATAATAAAACCAGGGCTGGGGTTGTGGCTCAGCGGTAGAGCGCTCGCCTAGCATGTGCACAGCCCAGCCCAGGTTTGATCCTCAGCACCACGTAAATAAACACATTGTGTACAACTAAAGCAAATAAATAAATATTTAAAATAATAATAAAACCAGCCGGGAGCAGTGGCACACGCCTGTAATTCTAGCACTTGGGAGGCTGAGGCAGGAGGATCATGAGTTCAAAGCCAGCCTCAGCAATGGTGAGGCACTTAGCAACTCAGTGAGACCCTGTCTCTTATAAAATACACACACAAAAAAGGGTTGGGGATGTGGCTCAGTGGTTGAGTGCCCCTGAGTTCAATCCCCAGTACCAAAATAAATAAATAAATAATAAAAACACCGGGCCTGGGGATATAGCTCAGTTGGTAGAGCACTTGCCTTGCATGTACAAGGCCCTGGGTTCGATCCTCAGTACCACAAAATAATAATAATAATAATAAAACTTAAAATCAAATTTGATGCAGAATTCTGTCTTTAGCAACAAGTAAATATGCATGTACAGAAATATACAAGTGATTTTTTTTTTTTTTTTTTTTGGTACCGGGGATTGAACTCAGGGGCACTTGACCACTGGGCCACATCCCCAGCCCTTTTTTGGTATTTTATTTAGAGACAGGGTCTCACTGAGTTGCTAAGTGCCTCGCCATTGCTGAGGCTGGCTTTGAACTCGCGATTCTCCTGCCTCAGCCTCCCAAGTGCTGGGATTACAGGCGTGCACCACCGCAGCCGGCATGCAAGTGACTTTTAAGGATTCATCTTTTAGAAGATGTAGTTTAAAAGATGGTTATGTTTATTTATCATGAAATAAATATACTTATTGTTTGACCAGTCGTGTTTAATAGTAATTATAATGATAACAACCCAGAAGGATGTTTTTGCTAATATGTAGATCCCGTTATCACAGAAAATACAATTATAACACAACATTTGGAAGAGAAATATGATAGTGTGATGATAATAAGAACAAACATCAACAACAAATATGTACTAAGTTTTTGTCTCCATTTCCTTCATGAAAGCAAGCTGAAAAAACAGGATAAAATTCTTTGGGGAAAAGGGAAGTGGAAATGAAAGTTCAGGGAGAAAAAATAATATGAAATTGTCCCTATTAGAAAAGAGCTTTTCATGCGTATGTTAAAGAATGATGGCCTAGTGTTTTAGTCAGCTTTTTTTTCGCTACTACAACTAAAAGACCCAACCAGAACAACTGTAGAGGAGGAAACCTTTATTTGGGGGCTTGGAGTTTCAGAGGTCTCAATCCATAGACTGCAGGCTCCATTCCTCGGGGCTCAAGGTGAGGCAGGACATCATGGCGGAAGAGTATGGTGGAGGGAAGCAGCTCACATGATAGTCAGAAAGCTGAGAGAGAGTCCAATTGCCAGATACAAAATATGTACCCCAGAAGCACGCACCCAGTGACCCATCTCCTCCAGCCACACCCCACCCACCTTCCATCACCACTCAGTCAATGCGTCTGGGGATTTATTCACCAATTAGGTTAACGCTCTCATAACTCAATCATTTCTCCTCTAAACCTTGCATTGTCCCACACATGAGCTTTTGGGAGAAGGAGGGGAGAGGAGAGGAGGGAAGAGAAGGGAGGAGAGGAAGGAGGAAAGGTGAGGAAGGAAGGAAGGGAGGGAGGAAGGATAGCCCATAAATTACTTTGTAACTTTCCAGCTCCCTCTAAGTTGTCTGGAATATAGCAAAGTGAAAACAAGTCCTCAGTAGAAAAGAGATGGGACGGTCGATCTCATGACTCTGGAGGTTAACATTCGATTAGACCCTCCCCCAATCACCCAGTCAACCACCTAGTGCCAAAGACACTGATGTAAGCCAAAAAACTGAACCAGACCGGGACCCCTAATGGGGAAACAGGATCTTGCTATTTCCCAGTCCTGGAGGAAGCCCAGCCCCTCTGGATCACACGTGTGCCATGTAATTCCGTACCCTGACAAGGAGCTCACCTTCTGTCCTGAGGACACATCACATCTGGAGACAGTGGCACTATGCCTGAGCGTGCCCACCCTCACCTTTGCTTTCTACACTCTTCCTCTCTTAGCTAAAACCCAGTGCAGCCTTAAATTCTTTTCTGTGACATGTCAAGAGCCTGGAAGTTCCAAGTAGAGGTCTCCTCGGCCTCTGGAGAGAGCGCCCCAGACCTTCATACAGGTGACACAGCCTGACATCACCTAGGTATCAAACAAATGGCCAGCAGGAATATTGCAAAAATGTTAGGTGCACTGTACGAAAGACCAGGGCCGGGACTATGAAGCCAGAAGTGGACAGGCAGGCAGCAGAGATAGGTAAATTGAGTCAGGTCAGATCAAGGAGGCCAATATTTTTTTAATTTCTTTTTTTAAATATTTATTTATTTGCTTTAGCTGTACACGAAAGGTTTATTTGTACGTGATGCTGAGGATCGAACCCGGGCTGCACACGTGCTAGGCCAGCGCTCTACCGCTGAGCCACAACCCCAGCCCCAAGGAGGCCAATTTTGAGTGAGTGTGGGAAGTCGGAGACTGTCCCCTGAGGGACTGAAATGTTAATTCCTTCAGAGCCCTTCCTCCACCCTTATCAAGAACCTGCCTCTACGTCAACCCTTTGCCAAGGTGACCTGTCCCAGGAATTGTCCCTCCCTACAGGGAGCTATAAAGTTGTTGATTAACGTGTCCTGGGCTGCCCCATCCTGCCCTTCCCCCTTCAGCCCACCTGGTTCCCACCTTTTGGCCAGCCCACCAGGCTCTCCTGGGCCTAGTCGTGTAGGCAGGAAGGAGAAAGACAGGGGAAGAGGGCAGGAGAACCAAGGACGCCTAGGACATATGAAGGGCAGAACACCTCGCTTCTTGGGATTCCAGGACTCCAGCTGTTGCCCCTTCTCCCTCCCAGGAGAAGTCTAAACGTCACCCCTTTTAAATAAGCGCCGCTTTATCTGCTGGCCTCCGCCTGCTTCTCTGACGCTCAAACTTCAACATGTGAGGGACAGGACTCTTCACCCGGAACCCATAACATCAACTACATTCACTGCCTGGCCTTGAAAGCCACGTACTCTAACGTGGGTCTCTGGTGGTACTTCAGTTGTGGAACTTTTGGTCCCCTCTTCACCCCTCTAGCATGACAATACCAGCACATTATCTCCATGTGGACACCACTTCTTGCCAACTATCTAAACTCTATCCGTTATCAGTCCCAGCTTTAAGGCCCTTTGTACCAGGACAGAACCCAGGGATTCTCTACCACTAAGCTTCACCACCCCCCACTTAAAAAAAAAAAAAAAATATATATATATATATATATATATATGTGTGTGTATATATTTTTTAGTTGTTGATGGACCTTTTTTTATTTATTTGTATGTGGTGCTGGGATTCGAACCCAGTACCTCACAAATGCTAGGCAAGGGCTCTACCACTGAGCCACAACCCCAGCCCCACCCCCTGCCTTTTACTTTTTATTTTGAGACAAGATCTCACTAAGTTGCCCAGGCTGGCCTTGAACTTGTGATCTTCCTGCCTCAGCCTCCCCTGCTGCTGGGATTACAGGTGAGCTGCCGGCTGCATTTGTCTTTGTATGCCTACTATTTCTTTTTTTTTTTTTTTAATGTTTATTTATTTGCTTTAGTTGTACACAATGTGTTTATTTTTACGTGGTGCCGAGGATCGAACCCAGGCCGCGCACGTGCCAGGCGAGCGCTCTACCGCTGAGCCACAACCCCAGCCCATGTATGCCTACTATTTCACTTAGCACTATACAATGTTCTCCTCTTCCATCTAGGTTGTCTCAATTGAAAGAATTTCCTTCTTTTTTTAAGATTGAAGAGGAGTACTCTGTGTACGCAAACTGCCCTTTCTTTACCGTTCACCTGTTGATGGACGCCCAGGTGGATTCCATAATGGGCTGTTGTGAACCGTGCTACAGTGGACCTGAGTGTGGACGTCTTTGTCAAACTGATTTCGAATCATGTGGGTAAATACTCAGAAGTGGATTATTAGTTCAATGCTAGTGTTTTTATGTATTTATTTTTTCAGTTCTGGGGGTTGAACCCAGGGGCACTCTGCCACTGAGCTACATCCCCGCCCCTTTTATTTTTTTTTAATTTTGAGACAGGGTCTAGCCAAGTTGCGCAGGCTGGCCTTAAACTCGTGAACTTGTGATCTTCTGCCTCAGCATGCCAAGATGCTGGGGTTACAGGCGGGCACCATTGTACCACTGTGTCCTACAATAAGAGTCTTTTTTTTTTTTTTTTTTGGTATCAGGGGCACTCAACCACTGAGCCACATCCCCAACCCTATTTTGTATTTTATTTAGAGACAGGATCTCACTATAGTTGCTTAGCACCTCCTGGTTGCTGAGGCTGGCTTTGAACTCGTGATCCTCCTGTCTCAGCCTCCAGAGCCACCGGGATTACAGGCATGCGCCACTGTGCCATGCCTGTAATCCCTTTTTAAAATGCCAGAGACCTTCACGCCTTTGCTTTAAATTGGTAACCGTCTGATCTGAACCTACTTTCTCTCTTCCATAAAATCAATAGTGTCCAGCAGCGCGGCTCTCCTGCAGTCTTTCAGACTAGTGATGCCTCTGTGTCCACGAGCCAGGGCGCCCCGCCTCAGCGGTGGCCACTTCTGATCTACCACACTCCCTGTCAGTGACCTGCTGCCACAGCATACCCGGGGCTAGCGACATGCCATTGCCATCAGCAATGGAACCCTCATTTGCCGTCTGAATTCCAAAATCTCATCCTCAGCATCTTTTTCTTAAGACCGTCACCAGTTCCAACTGTCTGAAGTAGAGTTCACTAGAAGCAGTCTATGCAGTGAGAATTTAGGAGCCCCAGGATCTACTCAAGTAAATGCTCCGGGGAGAACCGGGAAAGGAGGGGAGCAGGGTGGGGGAGGAAAAAGCGGGGGGGGGGGGGTGTCATCTCAAGTGGAGTCCGTGGGAGGGGCTTCCGCGGGTCCCACGGGGACTTTGGACTGTAACCCCTGCCCAGAGTCCCTGCCTGGCTGCACGGGAGCTGGCCCTTCACACGCCCACTCAGGGCTCACTGCTGCCCAGAACCCCCGGGGGGCAGATGCACAGTCCCCAGCACTTCCGCCTCTGTGCCTGTGGCTAAGCGGCTGGGAAGCCCTTTGCAGAGTCCCAGGTGTGGACTGTTGAAAGCAAAGGCCACCGAAGCTAGGAGTGGGGCAACGAATGACCAAAGGGGAGCCCAGCTAGGGGTGCAGCTCAGTGGTGGGACATTCGCTGAGCATGCGCAAGGCCTTGGGTTCAGTCCCCATCACCAAAAAACGGATCAGGGGAGACCTGGTGGAGAGCCCTGGGCACCCACCACATCCTCCTTTCTTCCTTCCCTCCTTCCCTTTCCACACCTCCAACCCTGGAGGAGCCAGAGGCAACCTAGTTAGTGGGGAGGAGGTGAAGCTCAAAGTGGCAGAAATGGGGAGCACAGGGACTGCATGATGGGCTATACCATGGTAACAAAAGCCCTAAGATCAGGGCCAGGCGCGGTGGCGCACGCCTGTAACCCCAGCACTTGGGAGGCTGAGGCAGGAGGATCGCGAGTTCAGAGGCAGCCTCAGCAATGGTGAGGCACTTAGCAACTCAGTGAGACCCTGTCTCCAATAAAATCCAAAAAAGGGCTGGGGATGAGGCCCAGTGGTCGAGTGCCCCTGAGTTCAAACCTCGGTACCAAAAAACAAAAGCCCTAAGGTCTCTGTGGCCTGTCACAGTTAAGCTGCTGTGCGCAGGCCTGTGTTCTGTGGGTGGGCCGTGCTCTCCTGACCCCTGAGCACCCACCTGGCGGGAGAGTCTGCCTTCTTCTCCACTCCCTCTTGGACACGCAGCCTCCGCGACTGCTCTCAGGGGGAGGGAGACTGCTGACCATGCGTTGGCTTCTCAGCACGCTTCAACACAAGTGTGACGATCACATGTCACTGGGCGGAAGGAATCACAATTTGTTCTGCCCAACAACTGCAGGGGTGGGGGTGGGGGCAGAAATAGAGAATTCAAATGGTACATTCAGTGAGCGTTATGCCAACTGTGGTTGGTTGGTTGGTTGGTTGGTTGGGTTTTGCAGTGCCAGGCGTCAAACCTGAGGCCTCACACAACTTGGGCAAGCGCTCCACCGTTGAGCTGTGTCCCCACCCAGCTTTCCTTCTTCACTACAAGCTTTGAAGTGTAGTCAAGTCTGAACTCATGAGAAAAAGTCAAATGTAAAACTTCTAGATTTGAAAAAACCGGGGATTGAACTCAGGGGCACTCGACCACTGGGTCACATCCCCAGCCCTTTTTGGTAATTTGGAGACAGGGTCTCAAGCTAAGTGCCTCACCATTGCTGAGGCTGGCTTGAAACGATCCTCCTGCCTCAGCCTCCCAAAGTGCTGGGATTTGCGCCACCGCGCCCGGCTTGACCAAATAATTTTAGCAGGGCTGTGAGACCGTGAGAGATGTCTATCAGCAAGGCAGGTGGAAAAGATTTTACCTGGCACAGCACATAGGTAGTTGTATATGAAAGAATAAGTTTTCTGGGGAAAAAAAAAAAAAAAAAAAAACAAAACTCTGAAAATAGCCAAAATACCTAACTGTGTAGTACTGGTTAAGTAGATTAGATATTCATAGATTGGTAGGTTATTTATTTAACCATGTTTACTGACATAGTTAAATGTTCATAACACAACACAGAGCTGGGGTGTGGCCCACGGTGCCTAGCAAGCACAAGGTCCTGGGTTCCATGTCCAGCACTGAAAAATTAAAACATCATAATATAATGTAAGTGGCAAAGTCCCAGGAAATGAAGCTGTGTGTGACAATCTCCCCTCTCCTCCCTGGGTCACTGTAAAGACCCTGGTAATCGCCCTCCATCCAGTCTGTGCCCCTCCAACACACTCTTTGTCTAGCTAGTCACTGTCTATAATCCAAAGCTGGTGACGCACTTTGTCCCCAGGGTAACATCTTTATGATCTCCCTATCTCTCTTTCTGGTGAAGCCTATCTCTCCAGCTTGATTTTTCTCAGTTACCCACCTCATTATCTATTTTTCAAATCCGTGTCTCAGCCCAGCTGTTTCCTCTGAGCTCCAGATGTGTGCAGAGCAGCGACATCCCTCCTCGTGTGTCTTACGAGGGTTTTCTTAGCGCATCTCAAACTTGACATACGGAAACTCAACTGTTTTTTTCTTTAAGTTATCACTTAAAATTGCACCTCTAATTCCCTCCAAATTTTGTCCTTTGCCAATCTTTTCTAACTTGCTACCCACCCAGCCAGCAAAGCCAGAAATTCCAGAACCATCCTTTTGAGTTTCAGCTCCTTCCTGACTTCAGCTTGCAGTTGGCCCTTCCTGGTCTCCCCAGTTCCTCACTGTGACATCATTGTACGCCAGTCTCTCTTCCCACCTCTCACTACTCAGTGACCTTACTCTGCTGACCTTCCCAAGAGAAATTCAGATCGAGTCTCTCAGTTCCCCGTGTCCTGGCAGAAAGAAACCTTGTCCCTCTGCTGTGTCAGCAGTTTCCCAGCCTGTCCCCTCTCCTCCTGGGGTTGGTAAAGTGCTCAGCAAACTGTCTCAAAATTCATCAGTCTGATTAATTTCTTTTTTTTTAATATTGATTTATTTGTTTTAGTTGTACACAATGCCTTTATTTTTACGTGGTGCTGAGGATCGAATCCGGGCCGTGCACGTGCTAGGCGAGCGCTCTACCGCTGAGCCACAACCCCAGCCCCCCACCTTCCCGATTAATTTCTAATTGTCAATTTCTAATTGTTGTCAGTGTTAGGACTGGTCTCCCATCACCAGAAGGGGATGCTCTCTGTTTTTGTTTTTATTTATTTATTATTATTTTGGGGGGTACCAGGGATTAAACTCAGGGGCACTCGACCACTGGGCCACATCCCCAGCCCTTTTTCGTATTTTATTAGAGACAGGGTCTCACTGAGCTGCTAAGTGCCTCGCCATGGCTGAGGCTGGCTTTGAACTCGCGATCCTCCTGCCTCAGCCTCCCAAGTGCTGGGATTTTAGGCATGCACCACTGCACCCGGCAAGTTCTGTTTCTAAACAGACATACTTGCTAATCAGACCTAGCAAACCCCTCTGGTGCCCGAGCCGAGACTGGGTACCTCTGGCATTGTAACCTGCTAGCCTCTGGCACTTGAGGCTCAGCTGAAAAGCCTCACTCCCCATCCTTACGAAACCTTATGAAAATCTCAAAATTTGTGGACCATGTACTTGTTCAACGTGGTCACAGTCTTCAGCCGATCCCTTGAATTGCTGAGATCACGATGTCAACTGTCCTTGCCCAGAAACCCTATCCTGTTATCCTCACCGTCCTTGGGGTAAGGTGTCTCCGCCTGGCATGCTCCTGGTCCTGACCATCTCTCCGGCCTCAGGACGTTTCAGCCATTTACTTATGTCCCCATCTGTGAATACATGTTGCTGGGCACATCCTCGTGTGTCTGCCAAGTCTCAGTGCCACCTCCTCTGGGAAGTCCTTCCTGCTTCCCCCAGGCAGCACCAGCCTGCACTGACGCTCAGCGTTTCCAGACGTATTTCTGCCCTGGGCAAACTTGTCGCAGACAGTGTCAACGTCATTCACTCCAGCCTCTCCAGGGCTTGGTGGGAGCCTCTTCGGAGGGCTGGTTAACAGCGCGATGACTCAACTCCCAGTTCCACCCATTCCCTCGGGCATTGTTCTGCCGCCAGTCTCCTGAATTCTTGGAACCTGGGTCACCTTTCCTGTCCTTCCTGGCGGGCACGCCGGTGGCTCACTTGTTTGTGGATTCCCCCTCCCCCAGTAATCAATGCTGTGTCCACTGAGGTGGCAGGAGTTCACAGGCCACGTGACACCGTGACTGGCTTGTCCCTGCTGGTCAGAAGCTTTCCGGGGAGAGAGACAGCTCAGGGCTGGAGGTAGCAGGGATTCCTGTTTTATGTGCCCTGAATTCCTCTGGCGTTCCATGAAGAACGTGAACTCCTTCTCGGAATGGCAGTTTCAAATGCACAAGAAAGGGCACATTGAGGGGCTGGGGTTGTGGCTTAGCGGTAGAGCGCTCGCCTAGCACACGCATGGCCCGGGTTCAATTCTCAGCACCACGTTAAAACTAAAACCACATTGTATTACAACTAAAGCAAATAAATAAATATTAAAAAAAAAAAAAAGAAAGGGCACATTGATTACAAATGAAACCAACCAAAATTAAAAAAACAGGTTATCAAAATTTTGGAAAAATACACACATACATATACACTGTTTATATAGATGACATGTGTCATGTGACTTAGATGTATATAGATATATCTATTAAATAACAAGCTCTAATGACATAGGTCTAATAACTACTATAATTTAAGAGTGATGCCCAGAAATGACCATTTGAGATGTCTGTCGCCACTGCAATGTGGTAGGGAACACCTGTGACTTCTGTTGGTGACACGTTGCAGGGACTCCCCATACCACTGGGGTTTGTGGCTCACATCCACAGTGAAAGGGGGTGCTCACTCCCAGTTTGAGATCAGGAAAACTAAAGAGCACATCTTTTGCCATCCAGGTCCAAGGACACCCTACATTCAGCCATGGACCCCAGGTTAAGACCCCCTGAATGGTGGTTAAGAGGCAGGACAGACAAATCCTTTTAGAGATGACAGTGATGGCAAGTGGTCAGCTGTCTGTGTGACCCTTGATTGGCTTACAGGCAGCTAGGTGATGCGGGGTGGTGGACACAGCACTGGTAGGAGGTCTCAGTTGACACTTCACAGGTGTCACTCACTGGTGTCGTGAGATTGGACCTGACCCTTCCTGTGCCCAGGGGCGGTTTCCTCATCTGCAGGGTGGAATGGTGATTTTTGCTCACAGGTCATTGGGACCACAGTCTGCTAACATGGAGGCTCTTGGAGGTTCATGAATGCATGTTGTAAGAAGACAGCTGTGTTGAATGTCTATAGAGAACATGCCACACATGTAGACCCCAAAGTCCCACCTGCTGTCTGACCTGGGAAGTACCCAGGTGCTCAGAGGATAAACCCATCTTTGCTGAGCCCAAGGCAAGTAAGCATGCCCTCCTCCCCCTGACCCCCCCACCCAGTGCAAAAGAACAACCCCAAACACAAATGGCCTTGTTACTTTATTAGAAGCATATTTACATTCCCAGAGTCACCCTGCAGAGAACATTTTACAAAAGTTTCATATAAACTTTGGAAACTACATAAAAAATAACTTCTATCCTTCGTAAAGAGAAAATATAAGTTAGTTATATTTACTCTGCTAAAAATAGAGATACGTTTCCGCCTGTCCCTTGCACAGAAAAAGTTAGCACAGGGCGCGAGGAAATACTGCGTGGGCCTTCTCAGCCATGGCTTTGCACACGGGCCCATCTGTGAGGCTGGGAGGCCAGGCCAGCCTTCATTCAAACAGGCACAGAGTGCTCTCAGCAGCTGCCTGAGGGACAGACTCCAGGGCAGAATGGACGGCAAGCCAGAGAGGGGACTGGCAGACGACGCTTGCCTGAATCACCCAAGCCTCATTCTCGGGTCAGAGGAAATGTGGCCAACAGTGCTCCAAACACTCCCGCTGACCATGGCTGCCGGCCTCTCCTGGGGACCTGGCTCTGCCCTGTGGTCGATCTGCCGCCCGTTCATCTTGCCCCAGCACCCGACACCCAAGAGAACAAAAAGAGACCACTGATGTGCTTGTCTCACGTCTGAGACCTGAAAGCCAGCCCATCTGGGACCAACACCAAAGCAGCAGCTGGACGCTCACTGACCCAAGGGAGCGGCGGCCTTCCCAGGGCCCAGGTGCCGCTTCTTCTTCTTCTTTTTTTTTTTTTTTGGTACCAGGGTTTGAACTCAGGGGCACTAAACCACTGGGCCACATCCCCAGCCCTTTTTTGTATTTTATTAGAGACAGGATCTCCCTGAGTTGCTAAGTGCCTCGCCACTGGCTGAGGCTGGCTTTGAACTCGCGATCCTCCTGCCTCAGCCTCCCACGTGCTGGGATCACAGGCGTGCACCACCGCGCCCAGCCCCCAGGCACTTCTTGTTGGCAAATCAGGATTTGGGAACCCTGGTCCCCTTGTCCTGTTGTCACCAGTGCTGAGAAAACATCCAGGGGCTGCTTCAGAGGAACCAAGCATGGAGCCCCAGCCCGGGGGGTGACAGAGAGGAGAGTTCTCTTGGGGTGTCTCAGCCATCTGTCACCAGCAAAATAGCACCCGGACTCCACATGCCCCTCTGGGTCCTGGACATCCCTGGCCGGGTGTTGGGTTAAGGCCGGTGTCTTCCTGGACATGGTGTGTGCAGCTGGACGCAGCATTGGAAACCGGGTGCCAGAGGCCTGCCTGGTAAGGCAGACACACGCGGCGGCCGTTTGCTTTACTGGGTCACACACATTCTGCAGCTGGTGGGCAGCATCTGGAGAGGTCCGTCCAGTGACTTGGGAGGCCATGCCCCATTGGAGACTCAGGCCCTCCGGTCATCCGTGTTCCTGGGGGAGGGGGCGACCTGTCCCCTGCCCGCCCCCCCACGCCTTTTCTCCTAAAGAGAAGCCAGTGACGGTCAGGCCTGGTTTGACACGTAGGACGGGCGTCCTGGGCATGGGGCGCCGGGCAGAGGAAGGGGCCTCTCCAGGGACAAGTGGGATCCAGGGGGCAGGCTGGCAGGCCCTGCATGGGGGCCCGCGAGGGGGCGGGCTGGCAGCGCGGCCTGTGCCTTCTGGGCCTCTGGTGCCAGCACGTTCCCACCAACTGCTCCACAGACGCTTTTGGTGGCATGGGCCAGGCAGCAGGCCCGCTCCACCCACCGGGCACAGGAGGCCGGGGCAGCCTGCAGGGGCACACAGGGAGGGGCACTCGGGATGGCCCGGGCCTGAGACCAGCTGGGGGGGGACATCTCGCCTGCGCCTACCCGCCCCCACACCCCAGGCACACAGGCCCCGGGGACGAGGGAGCAGGGACAGCCGGCCCAGAGAAAGAGGTGCCGGGTTCCTGTTGGACATGGCAAGGAGTCACTGAGAACCACCAGGTGTGACGAGAGGGATGAGCCACGGTGACCTCACGGGCAAAGCTTTGTGCCCGCAGGGAACACAACTGTGTTGTGGCAGACAGGAGGGACCTCGAGGCCACAGCACACCCCTCCTCCAGCCCGACACCACCTCAGACGGACCGGGCACTCAGGGGGACACACGTGAGGGTCAAGTGACACAGCGCCCTGCCCTCCGGGAGCAGGTGGGAGGCCAGGACCCGGGGCAGGTGACAGGCACGGGGGCGGGGGCAAGGGCTGGCGCTGGCCCAGGAGCAGGGGTCCTGAGTTACGTGTTCAAGAGGACGGGGCCCTGCAGCCCCCGCGGCCGCGGGCCGGGTTGTTAAGGAGTGTCCGCGGCGCTGTAGGGGAGCAGCTTGGAGGCCTTGCTCGGGGCTGGGGGGGGGCTCGGGCACCCCGCCTCCTCGCCCAGCTTGAAGAACATTTCCTGCTCCCGCTTCTTCTGGTTCAGATCCTCTTCCAGAGCCTGGGGGGACAGAGGGAGGGGCAGTCAGTGGCACTCAGGGCTGCAGTGCCCTGCTGGCATGGCTCTCTCCGAAAGCCCCTCCCAGACCCCAGGCCCTGGTACTGGGTCCTGCTCTTCCCCTGCCATAAGGTCTTGCCGCCTCCTCCTCCTCCAGCCTCTTCCTTCCTCCTCCTCCTCCAGCCTCTTCCTTCCTCCTCCTCCTCCAGCCTCTTCCTTCCTCTTCCTCCTCCAGCCTCCTCCTCCCCTCTTTCTCCTCCCTCCTCCTGCCTCCTTCTCCTTCCTCCTCCCTCCTCCTCCTCCTCCCTCCTCCTCCTCCTTATTTTTTCCTCCCTCCTCCTGCCTCCTTCTCCTTCGTCCTCCTCCTTTCTCCTCCCTCCTCCTCCTCCTGCTTCCTTCTCCTTCTTTCTCCTCCCTCCTCCTGCTTCCTTCTCCTTCTTCCTCCTCCTTCCTCCTCCCTCCTCCTCCTCCCCCTCCCTCCTCCTTCTTTCTCCTCCCTCCTCCTGCCTCCTTCTCCCTCCTCCTTCCTCCTCCTCCTCCTCCCTCCTCCTCCTCCCTCCTCCTCCTTTCTCCTCCCTCCTCCTCCTCCTTCTTTTTCCTCCCTCCTCCTGCCTCCTTCTCCTTTCTCCTCCCTCCTCCTCCTCCTCCTCCTCCCTCCTCCTCCTCCTGCTTCCTTCTCCTTCTTTCTCCTCCCTCCTCCTGCTCCTTCTCCTTCCTCCTCCTCCTCCCTCCTCCTCCCTCCTACTTCCTTCTCCTCCCTTCTCTCCTCCTCCTCCTGCTTCCTTCTCCTTCTTCTTCTCTCCTCCCTCCTCCCTTCCTCCTTCTTCCTCCTCCCTCCTCCTCCTCCTCCTCCCTCCTCCTTCTTTCTCCTCCCTCCTCCTCCTCCTTCCTCCTCCTCCTCCCTCCTCCTTCTTTCTCCTCCCTCCTCCTGCCTCCTTCTCCCTCCTCCTCCTCCTTCCTCCTCCTCCTCCTCCCTCCTCCTCCTGCCACGCCTCCCTCTCAGGAGGGCCTCACAGGCTGAGGGACGCAGATTGGGGAAATGCCATTCTAGAAGGGACAGGGGAAGCAGATGCCAATCTCCTGGCAGGAGAAGATCCAGATCGATCTCGAAAAACTCAAGTTAGAAGATGGAGAGTTAAAGGGCTGGGGCCGTGGCTCAGCGGCAGAGCGCTCGCCTAGCACGTGCGCGGCCCGGGTTCGATCCTCAGCACCTCGCAAAAATAAAGGCATTGTGTACAACTAAAACAAAGAAATAAATATTAAAAAAAAAAAAGAAGATGGAGAGTTAAACAGCAAGGTGGGCAGAGATGTCAGTGTCAGGGTGACAGTGTCCGAACCAGGGCACCGCGCCACAGAGATCACACAGGGAGTTTTTCACAGTACTGTGCCTTTGAGAGTCGGAGTCTAAAGATGTGTGTTAGGAGCCGGGTCTCCATGGTGCAAGAACCCCAGCCGTTTTTCTATTTTATTTAGAGACAGGGTCTCACTGAGTTGCTTAGGGCCTCGCTAAGTTGCTGAGGCTGGCTTTGAACTCGCGATCCTCCTGCCTCAGCCTCCCAAGCTGCTGGGCTCACAGGCGTGCGCCACTGTGCCTGCCAGGAAGACCTCTCGAGGGCTTTCTAGTCATCTGCATTCGAGTCGGACAGGAAGCAAAGCAGTGTGGAAGGAGCTCGGCCATTCAGACAGTGATGACACAGCCCCAGCGTCTCAGAGGAAACCAGAAATCCAGATTTCTTTTTAATGCAAAATCTCCACAGAGGTTGGGAACCTCCAAATAACTATATAAGTCACTGTTGGCCAAACATCACGTGTCCATCAACTCTCCCAGCCCACAGGCCCTCAGCTCGTGCTGACCTGTGCTCTAGGAATACTCAGTTAACAGTAACAGATAATACTTTACAAGCACAGAGTGGTTTAGCAATTTGCCCAAGATCTAACAGCTAGGACAGCAACTTACTCCAAAAATCCCAAATCCAAAGTCACTTGAAAATCTGCAACTTTGCCGGGCACAGTGGCGCACGCCTGTACTCCCAACATCTGGGAGGCTGAGGCAGGAGGATCTCGAGTTCAAAGCCAGCCTCAGCAATGGCGAGGCCCTTAGCAACTAAGTGAGACCCTGAATACAAAAAAGGGCTGGGGATGTGGCCCAGTGGTCGAGTGCCCCTGAGTTCAATCCCCGGTACCCCCCCCAAAAAAAATCTGCAACTTTGTAGCAGAAGTAAAGTTTGCCTTTCTCTAAAAATCTCCAAGTGCCAGATGTGATGCCACAAATGGGAAATTCCACACCTGACCCCACCTGACAGAGAGCTCACGGTCCCAAGACAGGTGCACTGCAAGTATCACATGAAATCACCCTCGGGAATGTGGTAGAGCACTTGCTTAGCATGCGTGAGGTCCTGGGTTTCATTCCCAGCACAAAAAAAGCAAAAACAAAAACACCGAAACACCAAACCAAAAATACTCCAAAATTTACTTTTGGGCTCTTTGTATAAGGTAAACATCACACATAAACGGATTTTGTGTGTTTTGTTTTTAGGCTTGCATCCCGTCCCCAGGATATCTCATTATACATATGCAAATATTCCCAAATCAGAAAAAGTCTACAATACCACACTCTGGTCCCCAACATTTCGGATCCAGGACGCTCAGCGTGTGGCGGGGAGCCGGGCCCCACCCCCACTGTGGGCTGCAAAGCCACGCTCCCAGGCACTGCTCCGTGCCACCCCCTAAGGCCACGTCAGCGATCCTCTCCCAGCTGTGAGTCACGTGGCAAAGGCAGTGGGCTTCACAGGCCATATGGTCTCTATTCCAACTGTCCCCGTGGTGCCAAGGCAGGTACAGACAAGGCCTGGGTGACAAGCACAGCTGTGCTCTAGACGTGGCCCTCAGGAGCAGAGTGCGAGCACCTGCTTCAGGGAAGCAGTATCATCTACATCTCACAACTGGAAAGGCAAGGCCAGGCGCGGTGGCACAAGCCTGTAGTCCCAGCAGCTTGGGAGGCTGAGGCAGGAGGATTGCAGGTTCGAGGCCAGCCTCAGCAACTCAGCGAGGCCCTCAGCAACTCAGTGAGACTTTGCCCAGTGGGGATGTGGCTCAGTGGTTAAATGCCCCTGGGTTTAATGCCTGGTATGAAAGAAAAGAAAAGGCAAAATTCAGGGGTGGGGGGACTGGACCTGTCCCGAGGCCTCATTCTGAGTTGACAATGTACCAAGCAATGCATATTGACTCTCCGAGGTGTTCTGTACTTGCTTGAGAGAAAGAAACCCGAATTTTTCTTTTTCCTTTTTTTATTGTTATTTATTTTTGGTACTGGGGATTGAACTCAGAGGCACTGGGCCACCGAGCCACATCCCCAGCCCTGTTTTGTCTTTTATTCAGAGACAGGGTCTCACTGAGTTGCTTAGTGCCTCGCCGTTGCTGAGGCTGGCTTTGAACTCGCGATCCTCCTGCCTCAGCCTCCCGAGCTGCTAGGATTACAGGCATGCGCCACTGCACCCGGTGGGATCTGAATTTCTCTAAAAATACTACACAGTGTGCAGTCATTTCCTCTGCCTCCTGCAAGGGAGGGGGGTCGAGGCTGCTGGCTGGAGCGCAAGAGCATACGAGGCCAGTGCTCCGGAGCGTGCCCTGCCAGCCAGGGCGTTCCAGCAGCGCCCAGGGAGCCAACCACAGAAGCACTCTGCAGCGGCAGCCTCCCTGGGCGAACGCCAACGCGGCGCCCCAGCCACCCGCTGCGGTGCCTCCCCAGCGCCCAGGCCCCCCACGAGGCAGCCAGGTCTGAGGCCGCTGCTAGAGGAGAGGAGAGGAGAGGAGAGGGTCCGCCTCCCTCTCTCAGGGTACCGATGCCCCAGGGAGGAGCACAGGTGAGCGCTGACCTCCCGAGGCCAGGGCCCACCCTTGTGAGCAGGAACATTATTTTAAACGTCAGGTTCAGAAGTCCCGGCCAGCCGCGGCTACAGAAACCCGGGAGCCTGGCCCGCCAGCAGGAAGGTCTGGGCCTGGCCGGGTTCCAGCAGAAAGCTCCCTCAGTGGGAGGCGAAGCCCTGATTCAAGGACCTGCAAGGCCACCACGTGGCTGAGGTGGACAGCTGACCCCTGCCCAGACCACAGGCCCAGCGAGCAGAAGGGATGCCTGGACAAACCCAGGACCCTCGGGGACGAGATCAAGGTAGGTAGGGCAGCTCTGCGTGGGTTTAGGAAGGGCGTGTCCTCTGCCCGTACTGTGGGCTGATGACGTTTTTGTGTCAAGACTGTATGAGACCGACATCTCCCCTTTAGAGAAGACCACACTGAAGCCCTGTGATGGCTCATCTTACGTGACAACTTGGCGAGGTTATGGTACCCACTGGCTTGGTCAAACTCCAGCCCGGGTGTCACGGGGCAGGTACATTTCGGATGTGACTAACAGCTGAATCATCAGCCTTTCCGGAAAGCAGATTATCTCCCATACGTGGGAAGGCTCCATCCGGTGAGATGAGGCCTTAAGAGAAAGAACTGGGGTTCCCCGAGGAAGAGGGAACTTGACCTCCGGACTCCTGGGCCTCAGGACTACACCGTCACTCTTCCCAGAGCCTCTAGCCGGGGCCTGCCCCGCAGATGCTGCATCCACCAGCACCAGTCCCGGGAGTCATGGCTTGTCTTTTTTTTTTTTTTTTAATACTTTTTCTTGTAGATGGACACAGTACCTTTAGTTAATTAATTAATTCATTTATTTTTTACATGGTACTGAGGATCGAGCCCAGTGCCTCCCACATGCTAGGCCACCGAGCCACAAGCCCAGCCCACGTAAGCCATTAAACAAACCAACTTGGCTTGCCACAGGTCTGAACGCGGCTGGCCGCGGCTGGCCCGCAAGAACTTCCAGAAAGCAGCACACGGAGAGGAAGAGTAGGACTCTCCCGCCTCCCTGATCCCGTTCCAGTCTAAGCCACTGTCCTTTCTGGTGCAGATCATCACAGCAGTCCCTGCCTTGGCCTCTCCCGCCACCCCTGGTCCCTACAGCAGCAGAAGGGCGCTTTTCAAAACGCGAGCCAGCCCCGTGCTCCCCGTCAGGACCTCGGGAGCATCCTGTCACACAGAGCGAGTCAGGCTCTGCCCAGGCCCTGCCCCGTGACCCCAGCTCCTGTGGCCTGGCTCCATCAATGACTCTCGGCCGGCCTCCCGGGCCTCCTGGCTCTCGCCTCAGGGCCTTTGCTCTTACTGCTTCCAGCCGGTCACCATGCTCTCCGGGAGGCCTTCCTGCCCCACCTGAACCACCCGCTGCCCTGGTCCCCTCCCCTGCTCGCTTCCCCTCCCCAGGGCCAGCTCCCCGAGGGCCGACCCGTGTTCTGCTCCCTGTCGGATCCTCAGCGTGAAAACAGTGCGGGGCCCGCAGCTCGAGCCCAGGAAGTATCTGCTGCATGGAGACTAGCAGGGGACGAGCCACCAAGCTGACGATGGCAGACCGTGGGGATCCCATGACGGGCAGGGGCAGGGGTCCTCAGAGCCAGGACGGTCACCTGCACAGTCTAAGCAGGGTGGCCAGCAAAGGCCTGTGGGTACACAATTCCTGGCAAAGGGAATGGTCTGGGCAAAAGCCCAGATGGTGCTGGGAGCTATTTAGGCTCTGACGTCCACTCAGAGCAGGGTGAGACTCACAGGCAAGAGCAGTGGTTCTCAAAGTGTGGTCCACGGACCCCCCTGGGGAACCCTTTGTGGGTAGGTACCATTAGTGAAGCCAGAATGCTTTTCTCTTTTTTTTTTTTTTTTTAATATATTTTTTTTATTTGTTGATGGACCTTTATTTTATTCATTTATTTATATGTGGTGCTGAGAATCGAACCCAGTGCCTCACACATGTGAGGCCAGGGCTCTACCACTGAGCCCCCACCCCAGCCCCAGAACGCTTTTCTTAACGGTAAGACATAATATGCCCTTTCCGCTGTTTTCACGTTCGTTCAACTGCTGCAAAAGCAACACGGGGTAAAACTTCCGGAGCCTGAGGAGAAGGTAACAATGGCACCTCGTCACCACGCACACATAGCTGAAGGAAAAAAATAATAAAATAAAGTGTTTTCAGTTAAAAAAAAATAAAGCTGGGCTGGGGTGTCGCCATGGTAGAGCACTAGCCTAGCATGAGTGAGGCCCTGGGCTCCACCCCCAGCACTGGGGGGAAAGAAAAGGCCAATATCATGGAAATTGCAGTGAGGAACGTGTTCTTCAGGGGACCTGGGACGGCCCTGTGAGCCGTGAGCCAAACTGCCTGCTCTGTCGGGAACATCATCTTTACTAGAGACAACTAATTATGGATATTTAGCACACACTTCCTTGAAAAGGAGCAGAGTGATCAATTTAAGGAAAAGAACAACGGTGTCTACAGGATCTGAGCAGTCAAGCCAAGTCTGGAACTTTGGAAGGTCTGCGTCCAGCAGCCTGAACTTGACAGTGTCTCAGCACTTCAAGATTATTCCAATGAGGTCAGCGATGATATCACTGGACGTGACTTTTTTTAGTTTTGGAACCCAGGATTGAACTCAGGGGCATTCAACCACTGAGCCACATCCCCAGCTCTATTTTGTATTTAAAGTAGAGACAGGGTCTCACTGAGTTGCTTGAGGATTCGCTAAGTTGCTGAAGCTGGCTTTGAACTCCCGATCCTCCTGCCTCAGCCTCCTGAGCTGCTGGGATTACAGGTGTGCGCCACCGCGCCCGGCTTGGACTGTTTTACATTGTACAATGAAGTGTATCAACATTTGAAAGGTCTGCACGACTCTGTAAGCCAACATTTTCAAAATGGCCAATGGGTGACACTGTAAGATGGCTGGGGGACAGGTCTGGCCACAGTACAAGACAGACCACTGTGTCTTAACATAAGCCAGAATGGAAAGTTCTCTGACGGAGGTTCCACCCTCTGGCCAACCTTTCAGAAGCCCCCTTGGGCTGGGGTGGAGCTCAGTGGCCCAGCTGGCCCAGCAAGGGTCAGGCTCTGGGTTGCATGCCCAGCAACACAAGAAAGAGAGAGGTGGGGGGGGGGGAGGGGGGGAGGGGGGAGGGGGGAGGGAGGGAGGGAGGGAGGGAGGGGAGAGGGAGGGGAGAAGAGAAGAGAAGAACGAAACTCCCCCTTGTGGCATTCTGGTGTTTTATCAAAGACTATACATTATGATCTGAAAGGCTATTGAAACACTCCTCCCTTTCCAAACACATATCTGTGTGAAACCAGATTTTCTTCATAAACATTAACCACGATAACATATCTCAACATGCCACACGCCAAGAAGGACCCAGCCATCTGCTATTACCCTGACAGCAGGCAGCCTTGCCGAACGTACAAGGCCCATCTTCTCTCTAATCTAGTTTGGGAAATGTGATCATTTTTTACCAATATGTATTATTTATGTAAACATCTAGTATTTTATTGTTATTGGTGAGTAATAAAAATTATTTTTAAATTCTCAGCTAAAATGCTAAATATCCATAAATACAAGCCCAAAGCTCTTTGGGGTTCTGAATTACTTCTTTTTATTTTTGGTATTGACGATTGGTACTCAGTGCTCAACCTCTGAGCTACATCCCCAATCCTTATTTATTATTTACTTATTTATTGGTACCTGGGATTGAACCCAGAGGTGCTTAACCACTGAGCCACATCCCAGTCCCTTCCTCCCTCCGCCCCCCCTCTTTGTTCCTTTCTTTCTTTTTTTCTTTCTTTCTGTACCAGGGATTGAACTCAGGGTCACTCAACCACTGGGCCACATCTCCAGCCCTATTTTGTATTTTATTAGAGACAGGGCTCACTGGGTTGCTTAGCACCTCGCTAAATTGCTAAGGCTGGCTTTGAACTCCCGATCCTCCTGCCTTAGCCTCCGGAGCCACTGGGATTACAGATATGCGCCACCGTGCCTGGCCCCCTCTTTATTTTTAAATTTTATTTATTTTATTTATTTTTTTAAAAAATATTTATTCATTTGCTTTAGTTGTACACAATGCAATGCATTTATGTTTACATGGTGCTAAGGATCGAACCCGGGCCGCGCACGTGCTAGGCGAGCGCTCTGCCGCTGAGCACAACCCCAGCCCTATTTTTTTATTTTGAGACAAGGTCTTGCTAGGTTGCTTGGAGTCTCCTAAATTGCTGAGGCTGAGCTTGGACTTGTGACCTTCCTGCCTCAGCCTCCCAAGACACTGGGATTACAGGTGTGCCCCACTGTGCCCAGTTTTATTTTTTATGTTGAGACAGCATCCCACTAAGTTGCAAGGCTGGCCTGGACAATCCTCCTGCCTCAGCCTCCCAAGAAGCTGTGACCCCAGGCAAGCGCCACTGTGCCTGGATCTGAATAACATTTAAAGTGCCAACAAGTCCTAGACCAGAAGGGTGAGAGCCACCGGGCAGGTGTCCACATGGGTGGGTGCCAGAGGGCCACGGGGGCAGGAGGATGGTGGGGGGGCAGCAAGAGCGGGCCTGAGTAGAGGCAGCTTGGGTCAACCGGGTGGGAGGCAGCGAGGCCCAGGAGCAGGGGACAGCACTGGGGAGAGCAGAGGGACGGAGCTCGGTGACTGACACCAGACGGCGAGAGGGCGGGGAAGGGCAGAGAGGGTGTCACTGAGGCTGGCTGCCAGAGCATCCAGGAGGACAGAGGTGACAGGAGAAAGGGCTTGTGGGAGAAGTGATGAGTGGTGTCTGGACACGATGCTGTGGGGCCAGGGGGACCTCCGTGGAGCCATCCAGGGGACAGTGTGATGACGGATGGGAGGGCCACCTGGGTGGGAGGTGGAGCGTTGGGGACAAGGCTCGGGGGTGAGGCTGGATCTTGGGGAGGAAGAGCTCCTTCAGGGAGAGGCCCAAGGGGCCCAGGTGGAGGGCAGCACCCTGGGCAGGTCTCCCTGGCCGGGCTGGCTAGACGCGGAGGGTCCCAGGGCAGAGCAGAGACTGCAGAGCTGCAGGAGGCAGGACAGGATGAGGCGAGGTGGACGGAGTTGGCAGGTCACAGCCCTGGGGTTAGCCACCAGGATTCCGTTACTGACCTTGCCAGGAGCAGCTGCGTGGGCTGAGCTGAGTAAGAGGTGAAGAGACTGGGGTGGGGACAACGAGGGGGGAGGGGCCTGCTGAGCTGCTGAGGCCGGCCTTGAATGAGGGAGGACGCAGGCCCTGCCCAGCACACTGGGGCCCTGGATCCGATGCCCAGCGACGCGAAATGCAAATAAACAGATGAATAAAGAAGTGACCGGAAGTGAGAGACCGGAGGAGGCCAGGCGATGTGGACACGGAGGAGCA
This sequence comes from Tamias sibiricus, assembly GCA_025594165.1. NCBI lineage: Eukaryota > Metazoa > Chordata > Mammalia > Rodentia > Sciuridae > Tamias > Tamias sibiricus. Next base: position 9,020,644 of record CM046662.1, on the reverse strand, counting down.
GCAGGCAGGACCCCTGAGTGACTCCAGGGACCCACGCTGCTGTCCTCCTGCCCCTCCAGGAGGGCGGGGTCTGCGAAGACCACACGGCTCCTCGCGAGGATGGAGGCCACCCGGGAGCCCAGCACCATCGCGCGCCCCGCCTTGTGGTTCCGTTTCCGTGGCACTGAGGAGCGCCCGGGCCTGGCAGGTGCTGGTCAGCGGCTGGTCACCGAGCCACATCCCCAGCCCACGGGGACCTCCTGAAAGAGTGTTCTCCAGCTGGGTGGCAGAAAGGGTGACAGACCTGAAGCAAGAGGAGGCCTCGCTCCTGGCAATGAGGGGTCCAGGGACGAGGAGCGCAGGCGGCCTGGACAGCGGAGAGCAGGCCCAGGCCGCGGCCCGCGGGCACACAGGAGCCTCGGACCCGGGCCACGGGAGCCGAGTCTGGCAAAGCCCGACTGCGCTCTGGTGATTCCTCCCCAGAGCCACCAGAGGAGGGCCCTGCCCAGTGCAGCCCCCTGCGACAGCCCTCGGAGACCCTGAGCAGACCAGAGGGGGCACCCGTGTGCGGCCGCCACAGCTGGGAGACGTCCTCTCTCCCTGTCAGACTGGAGACCCGCTTGAGGGACACCACAAAGCCAGCCTCCACCAAGAGCCGGAGACCCAAGCTGCCCTCGGTGGACGCCGTGGCAGCGGGTGAGAGCCCACCCGTGCCCACCGCCCGGCCTCTACCTTTTTGCGTGGCCTCAGCTTGTCCCGCCACTCCTTCAGGTGCTGGTTGTGGCTCTCGTCCAGGGCCTTCAGCTTCTGGGCTTCATGCTCCACCAAGAGGTGACACTTTTCATTCTGGAACAGACGCCAGGCGGGACAGGTGTGGCCATCAGAAGGAACTGAGGCCCACTGGTGCCGGAGGCTGGCGGCCACCAGCCTCGCTGGATTATTACTTGTTTTTTATTTTTTTATTTTGAGGCAGGGTCTTGCTGAGTTGTCCAGCTGGCCTTGAATTTGCATGTCTCCTGCCTGGACATCCCGGGTAGCCGAGATTACAGGCATGCACCCCTGAGCCAGGGTTTTAAAGTGTCTGCCCCAAGTGCCCCACTGTGCCCCACTGGCTTCCTGTCCTTGATCAGAAACCTCATTTACATGCAGCTCCATACATGGAAATGCACGTGCACCCAAAGGCGCCTGGGGGAATATTCCACACTAACGGTGGTGACAGCTCCTCTCGGCTGTGTGGCGGGACTGAAGCAAGGCTGAAGCTTTATTTTGTGTGCTTTTTCTCACTGTCTGAATTTTACAAAACGAACACATATTTTAATAAAACAACAAAACTATTAGCCCTAAACACGGCACATGCCCTGATCCCACCCCACGGCAGCCCGCTAGAACTTAGACACCTGCCGTCGGGGCTCAGTCCCCTGTGCTTAGCTCACCCTGAGAGTGTGGTTCTGAAAGACCCCCCGCCCCCTCCAGCACTGCAATGTAAACATCTCTGCCAAGAAGAGTATGGTGCATGATTTTTTTTTTTTTGGTACTGGGGATTGAACTCAGGGCACTTGTCCACTGGGCCACATCTCCAGCCATTTTTTTTGTATTTTATTTAGAGACAGGGTCTCACTGAGTTGCTAAGTGCCTCGCCATTGCTGAGGCTGGCTTTGAACTCGCAATTCTCCTGCCTCAGCCTCCCAAAGTGCTGGGATTACAGGCGTGCGCCACCGCGCCCGGCGGTGCATGATATTTTTAATGCCTAGAATATCTCACAATATGTATTTATCAAATGTACTTAAACATTCCTCCATTTTTAGCCACTTGGTTGGCTCCTGATTCGCACTGTCATAAATAACGCCATGTTGAACATCTGTGCTAGCGACTGAGCTGTGTGCCCCCAGGCTGCAGTGCAGTGGCCGTCACAGGCACTAACCCGCCACGCCCGACTGGCCTAGCCCCGAGAGCCTCCAGCTCCCAGGGTCAAGTCCCCTCCTGCCTCAGCCTCCTGACGGCTGGGAGTGCAGCTGCAGGCCGCCGTGCCTGGCCACAGAGGCAGCGTGCTAGGCAAGTGCTCTACCACTGAGCCCAGCCCCAGCCCTAGCTGTGGTATTTTCTTACAGTAATCCAGGCAGACTAAAACAATCTGTGTATATAAATATATGCTTACAGAAATTATATAATCATCTTAATTGTATCACGCATTATGAAGTACATATAATTTATGGATGATTTTTGCATAACGTATCATTTCCTCAGGAGAGGTCTGGAAAGGAATGAGGGCCACGGACCTCACTGAGTCCCTTCCAAACTCCCCTACACTCTTATTTTTTAATTTTTTATACTGGGGCTCGAGCCCCAGAAGCTCTTTAACACTGAGCCCAGTTTATATTTTATTTGGAGACAGGGTCTCACTCAGTGGCTCAGGCCTCGCTCTGACGCAGAGGCTGGCCCAGGGCTTGGACGCTCTGAGCTGGCATGCACCCCTCGTCCGGGCCCCTGCACTCTTCCTGAGCTGAGTCATCTGCTTTTCAGTTGTTCCAAGGAATTTCTCCGGTCGGCAGAAACAGCAAGTTCCCGTTCATTCCCTGCAGAATCCGCCTGGCTACGAGGCCCTTCTCAAGCAGGGAAGAGCACGCTCGTGCCACAGTCCACTGGGTGGGAAGTAGAACCCTTGGGGTTCTTATTTGGGGTTTCATGCTAATGGTTTATGGGAGTTTAGGAACTGGCTAGTTAGAAGTGGTCCTCCTAGCAGCCTGTGACCCCTGGGGTTCAGCACTTTACAGGGGTTCTCTCAGCTCTCAGTGCACCCCATGAGGCAGGGATGGGAAACGGGGTGCAGGAATGAGAATGGCTTCACTAAACCTCACGGACAGCAGTGTCAGAGCCCCTGATACTTCCTCCCTGCCTCTCCAGAAGCTGCCAAGAGTCCAAGAGCCCGAGCCACTTCCCGAGGCCTCTCAGAGCTCTCTCAGGTGTGCAATGCCTCAGCGCACCACCAGGGGGCTCCAAGTGCAACCCCGGGGCACCAGGCGCCTCCTGCAGGGAACCTCCTCCTGGCCTGCAGATGGCCTCGAGGCCTGGGGCAAACCCAGGGGTCAGGAAACCTGAGCTGGCCAGGGATTTCCACAGGAAAAGAAGTCAGCGGATGTGTCCCCCCCGCCGCCCCCCCAGCGATGGCGGGAGAAACCCAGCGCATGCCCACTGCCAGGCCCTGGGCAAGGCACGTCTCCACCATCTCCTTCACAAATGCGCACGCAGCCCTGCAGGAGCGGCATTGGCGCCCCAGCCCATGGCCACCGCAGGGCCAGCGTCGCCCAGCCAGGGACTGACCGCAGCAGGCGGGCCCAGCCGCCCTGGCTTGGGGAGGCGGGCCGCGGGAGGGAGGCGGTACCTGCAGCTGCTGCAGCTCGCTCGCGTTGCTCTCGCACTGCGCCATCATGTCCCGCACCTGGTTCTCGTGCTTCTGCTGCTGCTGCAGCCTCTCGGACTTCTGCCTCTTCTCCTCCTGCTGGGAGAACTGCGCGCGGGGGAGCCTCAGGGGCCAGCCCGGGGACCGGGCGCCCCTCGAGGGACTGCCTGCAAAGCACCTGTGCCCGACTGTTGAAAGTCCTCGCCCTGAGTGGACGGACACCCAGCCTCTGCCCTCAAGGAGCCCCCAGCCACCTGGTGGGGACTTGACACGCCAGCGCGACCTGTGCCAAGGCAGCGTGTGCAGGCCCAGGCCCAGGGCTCCTGCTGGGTGAGAGGACGGTGCCCACGGCACGCGCGCCACGCTGCCTCTGTCCAGCGGGCTGATTCACCAGGGGGCCTCGGGAAGCTTCCAGGCCGTGGCTTGTGCCTCGCGTGCCCTCCCAAGGCCTGGCGCGTTTTATGCCATCCCCCGAACACAGAAGCACCGGCCGCACCTGCTTGATCTTGTCGCGCTGCTCCGCGGCGCTGCCCCCGCCGTTGATGTGCAGGCTCTTCTTGTACATGGCCATGCGCGTCTTGCCCTCGCTCCTCTGGATCTTGGGCAGCCGCGCCTTCTCCTGCTGCTGCCGCACCTTCAGCTGCTCCAGCATGCGCTGGTTGTAGCGCTGCATCTGCTCCCGCTCCTGAGGGGGACACGGGGGGGCTGGGGTCGGAGGCCACTGGGAAGCCCAGGACCACGGGCTGGAGCTGGTTCACCTCTATTAAAGGGCATCGCCTGCGCCGAGCCTGGCTTAGGTCGGTCGGCGGGACTCCAAGTCTTTCACTTCACAAGGGTGGAAACGACCTGCACTCAGCAAAAACCAGAGCTTGCAATTTGACCTTTTCTGGGCTGGTGACCTGCCGCCTGTCACTCTCAGGATGCTGTCAGAGGCACTGAGCCACAGCTCCCCAGCAGCCCCACGATCTCAAGGGGGAAACGACCCTACACACACTACTGCGGGGCAGCGTCCCTGAGCTGGGATGGCCGGGAGGTCGGGTGCAGGGGGCGCAATGCCAACCTCTGGTGCTCTCGACGTGTGAGGATGGGCTTACGGTAAGGCAGGAGCATCGGCAGTGCCCAGCCCTGGGTTCTCACCATCTGGGTGCCTCCCAGCTAACTGACGATGGTGTGCCAGCCTGACGTCTCAAAGCACGGCACACTAGAGGGGACGGCTACCATTACTGTTCACCCACTCATTGGGCAGTGCTGGGGATCGAGCCCAGGGTGCTCTACCACTGGGCGACATCCCCAGCTCTTTTCATTTCTTATTTCAAGGCAGGGTCTTGCTTCGTTGCTAAGGCTGGCCTGAACTCTGATCCTCCTGCCTCAGCCTCTGGAGTCACGGGGACTAAATTTATACTTTCAAGAGCCTTAATAATTTTGGATTTCCTCCTTCCCCTAACACCCACTTGCATTTCAGCAGCGCCTGGGCATCGGCTGCTCAGGAAGCCTCCCGGCAGTGTGCCAGCTTCCATCTGTGCCCCTGGGGTGGGAATGGGCAGGCCCCACAATGGCTGTGCATCCAGACCTTGGTCTATGTGACACCGTCCCTGCCAAGGGGCCGAGCCAAGACGACAGCACAGAAGCGGAAGGCTCCTGGCCAGAGCCGGGCCCTCGCCGGGGCTGGGGCTCTTCCCGGCAGAGGTGGCATTTAAGGGGAGCCCGAGAAATCTTCTGAGGAAATGCGTGGGAGAGAGGGATGGAGAAAGCCGGAGAGAGGACGGGAAGGAAAGGGGGAAAGGAGGAAAGGTGAGGAGAGGCGGGGGGGCGCCGCGGGGCTGGGTCGGCGAGGGAGCTGCTGGCGTGCGGGCGTCTGCGGCCCTGCGTGCTTCCCGGCCCTCCAGCCAGCACCCAGCGGCCTGGAGAACCCCCCGCGGCCTCCCCGTGGCCACGCGGCTCCTCTTGGGGGCGCGGAGGCTGCCTCACCTTCTCGTGCTTGCGCAGCAGCTGGTGGCGCTGCAGGAAGTACTGGTCCTTGAGCTGCTGCTTCACCAGCTGGTGCCGCTCCTGCAGCTGGTGCTCCTCCATCTCCCACAGGGCCGCCTCCCGGTCTGCAGAGGACAGGCCACCGCCGGTGAGCGCCGCAGGCCACGCGTGCTCCCTCCTGCTGCCCATCGTGCCGAGTCCTGGAAGCTCCCTTGTTCTAAGGGATGACCGCTCCCGGCAGCACGGCGGCGGCGCGGCAGGAAGGCCAAGGCCAAGGCACTCGCGGCCTCAGGGCTGGTGCGTCACGGTGCTTTCCTGGTCCCATGTGTTCTCCACGCGTCTCCCGAGCCCCTCCCATCTGCCTGGCACAGACGCAGGGGTGCGGCGTAGACCACGCCTACACACGTCCTCAAGGGCACTTCCTCCCTCCACAGACGGTGGTGCCCCGGGGCGGAGGTGGACACCGAGGCCTAGAGAGGCGTTGATCTGTCGGGAGTCAGAAACGAGAGCAGCCAGGCACCCAGCTGGGCTGGGGCTGGGGTGGAGGACAGCAGCTGTCCAGGCCTCGGTGTGTCCACCTCTGTCCAGTAGCACCAACTGCACGTGCAGGCAGGAAACAGCCTCGGAGGACGTTTTTGGTGGTGGTGGTCGTGGAGTGACTGGGGACTGAACTCAGGGACACTTGACCACTGAGCCACCCACCCCCCAGCCTTATTTTGTATTTTATTTAGAGTCAGAGTCTCACTGAGTTGTTTAGGGCCTCGCTAAGTTGCTGAGGCTGGCTTTGAACTCATGATCCTCTTGACTCAGCCTCCCGACTGCTGGGATCCAGGCGTCTGGCAGGGAGGATTTTTTGAAGTGCAACCTGCACCTCGTCTCTTGCTTCTCCAGGGGCTCAGAGGGAGACCCGTGAGGAAGGGTAAGAAACGCACTGTCAGGAGGAAGCAGCCCTCCAGGCCCTAGTCCACTCGTGCCTGGGCCTGGGGCTTCCCGCCTCGAGAACTATGAGAAATCAATTCTGCTGTTTGTCAGCCACTGACCCCTGGTATTTTGTTAGCACTGCCCCAGAAGAGGAGGCCACTCAACCTGCAACTCGAGACTCTGCGACCTTGGTTTCCCATCTATAAAAACTGGGCTTACCGCAGGGCCTGGCTCCCAGCGGGAGCTGAGGATCCGGGAGGTCGTGCTATTGAGGGGGGCTAGCACACGCCCCGCAGAGTGTCACTCAACAGCGACAGCGGGGAGGGGGCTCAGTCCTGTGTCCGCCACCCCGGAACACAGCTCGCTGGCGTCTATCTCCCCATCTCCCCTTGCCCTTGACCTTTGGAATAGTGTCCAGTGGCGTGAGCGGGAACTGGCCCCTGGCCTTGATCCTGACTTTGGTGGGGGCCCCTGACTTCACCGTGAAGGAAACCCCTAGTTTTCAGGGTGGAGAGACCCTGGTGGCCTTTCTGGCCCCGTGGCCCTGCCCAGATGGCCCGGCCCCCGGCCCACCCTCGCAGGAGCTCCTGCTTCCTGTTGAGACACTCGCGCTCCCGGTCGCAGATCTCCCGCCGGTTCTCCGCAGTGAGCCTCTTCATGGCCAGCTCCAGGTCCTCCTTCTGCTTGGCCAGGAAGTCCCGGTCCTGTGGGGAGGCAGGAGCACAGGCCTTTACCTGCACCTGCTCGGCCTCTCAGAGCCTCTTCCTGGTTCAGGAGGAGGCTCAGCAGGATCCGAGGAGCGCGTTTAGAAAGCACGGGAGGAGAAGCCCAGGAGAGCCGGAGACGCAGCCGCCAACCGAGACACGGGCTTTCTTTTGGATCTTGGAGCAAACAAATTGTTTTAAAAAGGAAGAAATGGAGCCGGGTGCGGTGGCGTACCCCTGTAATCCCAGCACTTGGGAGGCTGAGGCGGAAGGATCGCGAGTTCAAAGCCAGCCTCAGCAATGGCGAGGCACTTAGCAACTCAGTGAGACCCTGTCTCTAATAAAATACAAAAAAGGGTTGGGGATGTGGCCCAGTGGTCGAGTGCCCCTGGGTTTCAATCCCCAGTACAAAAAAAAAGAACATAAAATTTAAGTTTGAATATTCTAGCTCAGGAGGGTGAGACAGGAGGATGGCAAGTTCAAAGCCAGCCTGGGCAACACAGCAAGACCATGTCTCAAAATAAAAATAGAAAGGGCTTGCGGAGGTAGGCTAGGTGGCAGAGCACATGCCTAGCATGCACAAGTGAAGGAGCCCTAATTAGGAAGGGCTGTTGTAGCTAGCTGGAAGCCATGGGTTCCACCTGATATGTATGTGACGCACCTGTAGGCACCCGCAAACCTGAAGGTATATAACCGGTGAAAGCATCCGAGTTAGGAGAACGGAGAATTCAGTCAGCCGGGCAAGTCACTCGGTCGGTCAGAAGAATCAGAGCGGCCAGAACGTAGGCAGAGCGGTTACAGAAGAGAAACCAGATAGAAGAAGTAATGACTGGCCAGAGTTAGGCCGAGGCTCCAGAGGACTGGTCAGAGTAAGGCCGAGGCTCCCGAGGAAGACAGAAGACAGAAGACAGAAGAAGGAAGAAAGAAGAGAGAAGAAAGAAGCTCTAATCTTTCTCTAAGCTAAGCTCTATCTTTCTTTACTCTACTCTAAGCTAAGAAGAAAAGCTAAGCTCTATCTTTCTTTACTCTAAGCTACTCTACTCTAAGCTAAGAAGAAAAATCTTTCTTTCCCTCTCTAAGCTCTAAGAAAGTAGAAGTAAAAGTAGTAAAAGCTTAACTCTGCCTCCGAGAATTTTCCCGCGGCACCGTGGCTGGCCGTGACAGGCAGCTTACACACAAGGCCCTGGGTTCCACCCAGTACTGGGAAAAAAAAAAAAAATCACTGGAACCACATAAGAAGGAACTAAAAAACCCTGACTACTCGTATCATCAGGCTAGCAACTGTCTGTAACGTACAGGTTCAAGTGCATCCCACAGCCACTGTTCCACAGAGATCATTAAGGAACTGAAGAGGTGCCCGTATGCCCATGTTCACAGCGGCACGACTCACCAGAACCAAGCATTCACTGGGGAAGCAATGCATGAGAAGAATGCGGTACCAATTCACCACGAAATATCATTCAGCCTTAAAAAAGGAAGGCTGTCACATGCAAGAGCCTTGTGGACACTGAGTCCACTACCGACAGTCAAAGTCATGGAGAGGGGCTGGGTGCAGCTCAGCATGAGGCGTGGTGTCCCACCCCAGCACCAGGCTGCACAGACCAGCACAGGGAAGGACAGAGAAGGGAGGTTTCCGGGCAGGGGTTGGGGACAATGGAGACGCTTTCACTTCCTCACTTAATGCCACTGGGCACTTACTAAGGCAAAGATGGTAAGTTGTGTTATATGGATTTTACCAAAATTTCAAAAATTACTAAAAAGACCTCTCCATGGTACAATGGGCTCTTCTGTCAAATGTGTTTTAATGACTGAAAATTTTCTTTTTTTTGTGTGTGGTACCGGGGATTGAACTCAGGGCCACTCGACCACTGGGTCACATCCCCAGCCCTTTTTTGTATTTTATTAGAGACAGGGTCTCACTGAGTTGCTAAGTGCCTCGCCATTGCTGAGGCTGGCTTTGAACTCCTGCCTCAGCCTCCCAAAGTGCTGGGATTACAGGCGTGCGCCACCGCGCCCGGCTAATGACTGAAAATATTTTATGATATGGATATATCCTAATTTATTTCCCCAACAAATAGCAGGTTGGTCCCAGCTTTTTTCTATTTAAGTGGTGCAGCTCTTCACACTCTGGGATCTAACTGTTTCGGAACCTGTGAGCTGACTTCCTCAGCATCTCCGGGAGCAGAAAAGCCGAGTTACAAGTTGTGCGAATTTTTGAGGATTTTTAAAAAAATGTTTTTTAGTTACAGATGGATATAATACCTTTATTTTACTTATTTACTTACATGTGGTGCTAAGGATAGAACCCCGGGGCTCACGCGTGCTAGACAAGCACTCCACCACTGAGCCCCAGCCCCAGCCCGAGGATCTCAAGGCAATTGCCAGATCATCCTCTGAAGGGCCACAGGATCTGCACTCAATCTCTCTCTCTCTCTCTCTCTCAGGACACAGGATCTGCACTCAATCTCTCTCTCTCTCTCTCTCTCAGGACACAGGATCTGCACTCAATCTCTCTCTCTCTCTCTCTCTCTCTCTCTCAGGACACAGGATCTGCACTCAATCTCTCTCTCTCTCTCTCTAGGACACAGGACACAGGATCTGCACTCAATCTCTCTCTCTCTCTCTCTCTCTCAGGACACAGGATCTGCACTCAATCTCTCTCTCTCTCTCTCTCAGGACACAGGATCTGCACTCAATCTCTCTCTCTCTCTCTCTCTCTCAGGACACAGGATCTGCACTCAATCTCTCTCTCTCTCTCTCTCTCTCTCTCTCTCTCTCTCTCAGGACACAGGATCTGCACTCAATCTCTCTCTCAATCTCTCTCTCTCTCTCAATCTGCACTCTCTCTCTCTCTCTCTCTCAGGACACAGGATCTGCACTCAATCTCTCTCTCTCTCTCTCTCTCAGGACACAGGATCTGCACTCAATCTCTCTCTCTCTCTCTCTCTCTCTCAGGATCTCACTCTCAGGACACAGGATCTGCACTCAATCTCTCTCTCTCTCTCTCTCAGGACACAGGATCTCTGCACTCAATCTCTCTCTCTCTCTCTCTCAGGACACAGGATCTGCACTCAATCTCTCTCTCTCTCTCTCTCTCTCTCTCTCTCTCTCTCAGGACACAGGATCTGCACTCATCTCTCTCTCTCTCTCTCTCTCTCAGGACACAGGATCTGCACTCAATCTCTCTCTCTCTCTCTCTCTCTCTCTCTCTCAGGACACAGGATCTGCACTCAATCTCTCTCTCTCTCTCTCTCTCTCTCTCTCTCAGGACACAGGATCTGCACTCAATCTCTCTCTCTCTCTCTCTCTCTCTCTCTCTCTCAGGACACAGGATCTGCACTCAATCTCTCTCTCTCTCTCTCTCTCTCTCAGGACACAGGATCTGCACTCACTCTCTCTCTCTCTCTCTCTCTCTCTCTCTCTCTCTCTCAGGACACAGGATCTGCACTCATCTCTCTCTCTCTCTCTCTCTCTCTCTCTCTCTCAGGACACAGGATCTGCACTCAATCTCTCTCTCTCTCTCTCTCTCTCTCTCTCTCAGGACACAGGATCTGCACTCAATCTCTCTCTCTCTCTCTCTCTCTCTCTCAGGACACAGGATCTGCACTCAATCTCTCTCTCTCTCTCTCTCTCTCTCAGGACACAGGATCTGCACTCAATCTCTCTCTCTCTCTCTCTCTCTCTCTCTCTCTCTCTCTCAGGACACAGGATCTGCACTCAATCTCTCTCTCTCTCTCTCTCTCTCTCTCTCTCTCTCAGGACACAGGATCTGCACTCAATCTCTCTCTCTCTCTCTCTCTCTCTCTCAGGACACAGGATCTGCACTCAATCTCTCTCTCTCTCTCTCTCTCTCTCTCTCAGGACACAGGATCTGCACTCAATCTCTCTCTCTCTCTCTCTCTCTCTCTCTCTCTCTCTCAGGACACAGGATCTGCACTCAATCTCTCTCTCTCTCTCTCTCTCTCTCTCAGGACACAGGACACAGGATCTGCACTCAATCTCTCTCTCTCTCTCTCTCTCTCAGGACACAGGATCTGCACTCAATCTCTCTCTCTCTCTCTCTCTCTCTCTCTCTCTCTCTCTCTCTCAGGACACAGGATCTGCACTCATCTCTCTCTCTCTCAGGACACAGGATCTCTCAATCTCTCTCTCTCTCTCTCTCTCTCTCAGGACACAGGATCTGCACTCAATCTCTCTCTCTCTCTCTCTCTCTCTCTCTCTCTCTCTCTCTCTCAGGACACAGGATCTGCACTCTCTCTCTCTCTCTCTCTCTCTCAGGACACAGGATCTGCACTCACTCAATCTCTCTCTCTCTCTCTCTCTCTCTCTCTCTCTCTCTCTCTCTCTCTCACACAGGATCTGCACTCAATCTCTCTCTCTCTCTCTCTCTCTCTCTCTCTCTCTCTCAGGACACAGGATCTGCACTCAATCTCTCTCTCTCTCTCTCTCTCTCTCAGGACACAGGATCTGCACTCAATCTCTCTCTCTCTCTCTCTCTCTCTCAGGACACAGGATCTGCACTCAATCAGGATCTCTCTCTCTCTCTCTCTCTCTCTCTCAGGACACAGGATCTGCACTCAATCTCTCTCTCTCTCTCTCTCTCTCTCTCAGGACACAGGATCTGCACTCAATCTCTCTCTCTCTCTCTCTCTCTCAGGACACAGGATCTGCACTCAATCTCTCTCTCTCTCTCTCTCTCTCTCTCTCTCTCAGGACACAGGATCTGCACTCAATCTCTCTCTCTCTCTCTCTCTCTCTCTCTCTCAGGACACAGGATCTGCACTCATCTCTCTCTCTCTCTCTCTCTCTCTCTCTCTCTCTCTCTCAGGACACAGGATCTGCACTCAATCTCTCTCTCTCTCTCAGGACACAGGGATCTGCACAGGATC